>CATNEN010000002.1:3875000-5075000 GCA_950097015.1 Macrostomum hystrix
TTGGTAATTCTGTCCTACCAGCTGGCCAATGAGCACACACAGTTAAATACTCGTAGATACGCTCTGTTTGCTATGGAAGACGTTTATGACGTCTATAACTGATTTCGCTGTATTTATGGTTTGACAAGCCCTGGTCGTACCGTTTTCCAACTTGGCGTTAGATAATACTCGTACATAAGCTATCTTTAAACCACGAAATGGCACAAGGCTGAACTTAACTATGGTAATAAAATATATTTGCAGTTCTTGTCTCGAATGCTTGATGCACATTACAAAGTCTGAATTTCGATCTTTGGGTCTGTTACCTCATTTATCACTTGCTCTGAAGGAGAGACAGACAGACAGACACATAGACAGACAGACAGACAGACAGACAGACAGACAGACAGACAGACAGCTTACCAGAAAATGCCGGCAGTGGAACTGGCTGCTGAGGATTTCCATTTCCGCCTTGTCCACGTGACCCCTATGCGCCATGTCGGTCTTGTTGCCAATCAGGACAATGGGCAGCCGTTCAGATCCTCGCACAGACCTAATGAGCTCTAGAAAAAGTCGGGTTCTGGGAGCACTGTCCAGCATTGTGACGTCATAGATCACCAGGAAACAGTCTGCCCAGTCTAGGCAGGCTGACAGACCGGAGAATCCACGACGCTGTGGAAGATTGGTGGGTTGTAGGAGTTGTTGAAGGAGTTGTTGAAGGAGTTGTTGGTGAAGGAGTTGTGGGTGAAGGAGTTGTGGGTGAAGGAGTGGTGGGTGAAGGAGTGGTGGGAGATGGAACGGTGGGTGAAGGAATGGTGAGCGAATGGTTAACTAGTGATGTGAAAATATCTGGGGTATTGTGGGCAGTTGTGCGTGAAGTTCTGAAAAGTCCGTCTTTGTGGATAAAGCTGTGGGACGCATGGTCAATAGGTGAACGAAGCCATTTAACTCGCATACCTCATATGCTGAGGCGTCAAGTATTTCGACATCGATTGGACTGTCTTGCACAATGATCTGGTGACGATAGATGACGTCACAGCTTGACTGATAAGACTCGATGAACTTCTTGGTCAGATAGCGTACTAGAATAGCTGGAAACGATATAATGATAGTCTGGCTACTTTGTATTGCACAAGCTTTGCTCAAATGAGTAGGTAACGCGTGTGCCTCTCGCGCCAAGGTCCCTGAGCTCGATTCCGTGGCGAGACAACATTCATTTGGTGCGCAGTCGCGGAGAGAAGGCTTGGGGGCTTGTCGTGCAATTTACGCCCTTGAGGGCCAACCTCCAAGGCACATCGAGAGTGTACCCTGCCTGACGTCGACTATGAGAAAGTCAGGCCAGATGTACACACCTGTGTGCGTGTGTGCTCAGGAGTCAGCGGAATGGGCAGAACTGCCTCGGCACTGGCTGCGAGCAATGTTAATGACTCACCTGACTTTCCACTGCCATCTGGACCAATCAGGATCAACCTGACAGGACTTGCTGCGATGGTTGAACGTTCAGACATCTGATAATCGACAGGTTCAGCTGACTGATGGGATCAAGACCTGCTAGAGAGAACTCATTCGCTGTTTTAATTGACTAATTTCTGTCCCTACTGCTTGGCAGTATGGCTTCAATGCTTGTCGACAAGTTTGAATGATTTTATTGACAGATATGGGATCAGTCTGTGATCCACCTGCGCCCAATTTGATAGACTTCTCGAGTTGAAAATCTTCACTTGAACTTCACAGACAGATTGAATGCAGATTTCTCTCAGCGCAGGGACAGGAACTGCGGGCTGAAAATGTTCTACGCGACTGTCGAAATCTGAAGCAGGGATTTAAATCCCATTCACCAGCCGCCTCCTGTCGGGGTCATGTGGTCCCGCCAGTTGTTCATGAATGCTGTTCAACCAATCGGACTGGTTTCAGCAGTAACATCTGCTGCTGACGCGCTTACTAAGGCATGAAATCCACTTCAGTCTCGGGAAAAAAATGCTTCTGAATTCTTCCAGCTGGCCTAAGAAAAATTTCCATGACTGTTCATGGGACCAATGCATCGAATAAGTGCATGAAATTTGGCCAAAACAATAATTTTTTCAGGGTCCGGGGATACTTTCGCATCAACTGGGTGATAGTGGACTCGCAGCCGGGGTTCTAGCCAACTGGTTTTAGCGTCTGACTCACGACTTAAAGGACAGGGGTTCGATTCCCGACTCCAATGGAATAGTTTGTGCCCTTTAGCAAGACACTTAACTCTGCATTGCTTCAGTTCACCCAGCTGTTAAATTGGGTACCAGCATCAGTTGGGGTAATTGAAGGTGGGTGTGGCGTCCCCTCCAGTCCATGGACTGAACAGCCGTACGCAGCCTTCAGATGCCCTGTGCAATAGCTGCGGCTGTGCTGTCGGCTGCACATCTGGACTAATGGGGGCAGGTGTAATCAGTTATAATTGTTATTAATTAGACTCGCAGCCAGCGAGAGAGACATTTTGACCATTTCGACACCTGATCACGCGCTCACACAGGTGTGTACGTCTGCCCTGACTTCTCATCGTCAGGTGGCGTACACTGTCACTTTGCCTACTTTGTGGTTGCTCCTCATGGGCCTTAAGTTGAGCACGACAAGCTCCCAAAGCCTTCTCTCCGCGGCTTGTTACGAGTAGAACGACATCTGAATCATGGCATCGAACTCACGGCATCGGAACGTAATGAACAGCTTTAGTTTATTTGATTTTCTTAATATGTAAGTGCAAAACTATACTACTTACTTAGTAGAGAATCGGAACTTTCACAAGCACATATGAGTGTTTTGCTGTGATCACAGACAAATGACCCCCAGTCAACTCCGCTGGTTCCTGATCACACAATCACACACATTAAATATCTCCCACTTCATCTCTTTAACATAGAGAAAAATATAAATAAACAAGGAGACTTTGAAGCGTTTCAGCCAAAGCTTGAGCTTGTTTTGATAAAGAAGGTAAAAGCGCAGGACAGCAGGGCTTATTCGTGAGCACTGGCTCACAGATCTCAGCAGTATTCTTTGAAGTAAAATTTATTTAGGCAGAAGAAGTTCAGCAGTTTATTAAAAGAAATTCAGGGGCATTGTGGACCAACGCGGGACCGTTATTTAGGCAGAAAATTAGGAAGAAAAAAGCAAGGGAAAATGGCCGAGGGAATACGACAAGGAATAATTAAAAACATAAAAAATAAAGCAACAGAAAACGACATCAGCACAGGTGAAAATCCACGGCTCACAAATTCAGTGCGAAAATTGTAGATTTCTCAATACCAAAAAGTATTCAAGTCGTCAGTCTTCGTTTGTTTTCAAAAACTAGGCAAACAGTAAAACAAAATAATTTTTCCGGGAATTCGTCAATACAACTTTGCGATGTTTTCTAAGAAAGTCAACAATTTGTCTCTGCGTCTAAACACAAATTCTTCAAACAAAAATTTGACATTGTTGGATAATATCGAAGTTCTTTTGATGATTTGAGCAACTGAGACAAGTTTGAAAGTAGACAAAGAAATAAAAGTACAAGTTACAGGAGAATAATTATTCGGTTATGATGAGCTGATCATAGAAACTCAAATGAGACAATTTTAGAGAGTAAAAAATCTTTAAAATTTGAAACAATTTTCAACGTCCAGGACGTTTTTCTCAGCATTTTACTCGTAGAACAAAAAACTAAAACTAATTCTCTATTTTTGTTTGTTTATTAAAGCAAAAAGTTTGTTGCACTAACTATCTAACATGAGTTCTACTTGCAATTTCACAGTTTAATTAAGCCGAAACAGACAAAAATAGTGAAGAGAACTCTGAAAAAAACTTGGTACGACCAATGAGATTGTTTTGAAGGAAAACACGAAATTTTTAGGGCTTTTGACGTTTAAGTTATTCTTGATTTGTCGATTTCTTGTGAGCATTCATAAGATTCTTGTCGTGGATTCAAACCAATATTCAGATTCTGAGAATCAAAAGCCCTTTTAAAGAAAGCGACAGAAAATAAATGAAGGGAAAAATAAACCAGTGAGCCGCTACTGATAGAGTTAGTAAAAGCAACAGAAAACAGAAACAAGGAGCAGATTTGTGTAGGCTAAAAGCACAGATTTATGAACGCGTAATGAAGAAAGCTCTCAGATCTTCAGCTGGTTTTTTTGGTGCTGGGCAAACTAAAAACTGAGGACGAAAAATGTAAAAAATAATCGAAAAATAATCTCTTAAAATATCAATAGTGCTGGGTAGAAATATTCTAATCAACTCTGAGATCACAGACAAGCGCACGACAAAAAGGAACTAATTGGGTAAACAATTAATTTTGACCTACTCTGAAAAAATTATACTACTGCTAGTAAGTAGTCGAAGCGTACATTCTTATCAGCCCAGACGGAATCACGTGGCTCGGGGGTTCTAAATCTCTGCAATTCAAATTGTAATTCACACAGTAAGTTAGAGAGACGAATGGCAAAGAAAGCAAAAGGAAAGCAACGAAAAACATTTTGCTTGTGTCAGCTGTTTGGGGTTAGCAAAAAATATCTTCCCCTAATTAGAAGCTTTGCTCACATAATTGTAGTCACAGCAGTTTTTGCGCCTACTTCTATTCTGTCACTAGATCGCTTACGACAGGCCCTACAAAAAACTCATAGTTTTGGGGTCTAAATGTAGCCATTCAGTAGGATCCCCGAGGAGCCATCGGGAAGGTCTTGCGAATGCCGAGGCACTTCTCGCGGTCGATAAACAGCGAGTTGTTCTTCACCGACAAGTCGTGCTCCAGGGCGGACTTGGCCTTCAGCAGGTGCTGCAGAGCGTTCTCGGCTTCGCGCAGTTTCACCTGCAGCTGTTCGACAGTCTCGCGGATTTCCTGCACCTCAGTCACCAGCCTGGAGTGGGGTGCGGTAGTCAGATGTACATTACGTCTATTTTTAGAAACATGGTCTTTTAAAATTATTATTAGCGACCACGTGACCAAGCTTATCTATTTTAAGCAACCTCGCAGTTTTTTCTGAACAGTCCGCCGATGCCCACCTCACTCCATCTTCTGATTGGCTAAAAGGTAATCTATTTTTAGAAACACCGCAGTTCTTTGTAAATTATCCGAGACGCACCCTCTCTTCGCGATCACTCTTGAAATTAGATTTTTTCCCGCATAAAACATCATTCATTTTTGCTAATTGAAGGACAAAAAAGAGGAGCAACAAAAATATCGGGTATTTTTTAGACTTATTTTCACAATCTCACCTGTACTGAGCTGGGTCGCGGCACAGCTCAACATTTGGCCTGTGCGACCGGGTCTCTAGTCTGGTCTGGGCCACCTGGTAAGGCGCCTCCTTGTCCTTGATAGATTTCTTCAAGAATTCAATGTTCTTCTCCATGTCGAAGATCTCCTGTAGCACCTTGCCCAGGTGGGTCTGCAGCTTGTTCCTGGCGTCCGTGCACTCCTGGACCCGCTCGCTGAGCGCAGTGTTGACACAGTTGAACTGCTTCCACATGTCGTTGGCGCAGTCGTTCAGCACCTTGTCGAGTTCAGCGCGCAGATTCTTGCTGGCGGCCCGCTCCGCCTGCGAGCGCTGAATGTTTTCGTTGCTGAACTTGGCCCAGGTCTCCGGCACTGACAGACTGCAGGTGACCGTGTTGGCCAGTTAGCAATGTCCTGCTGCTACTGTGAGTAGCACAGTCGAAATATTCTCATGATATTGTTTCGAGAGTACTCACGTTCTGTCCACCTGCTCGATGCCGTTGTGGAAGGAGATGCCGCCTGAGGTGTTGCGCAGGCCGTGACACTTTTCGTCAAGGTGCTGCGCCGAGAACTTATCGGCGGTGTCCTTCTCGAGCTCGTGCTGAGCTGCCCGATTTAGGCTGCGGGGTTGGAGTTGGATACGCAATGAGATTAAAGTGCACGGATGTTGGAGTGCCAGACAGTTCACTGTCTAGTTCGTGTTAAAGCAAGTTGCACATGGAACTCACTTGAGCTGCACATTGGCCTTGTCAATCACGGCCCTGATCTTGTCCTGGCACTGCTTGATCACGTCAACCTCCTATGGGAGAGTCCGGTGATGGATTTATTCAATTTTTTGTCAAGTCGATTGACAGGTCAAAGCCCAGATCTTACCCGCTCTTCCTTACTATAAAAAATATTATAAAAAAGAAGATAGCTGCTTTGGAGAAGCAATAAAAAGCAAAACCAAGTCCATTGCAGGTCTAGATGTCAGTGCATTGGATGTTGCAACTGACAAACAATGGATCAATCTGTGTAGTGGCTTTTTAGAAAACGTCTCTTTAATGAAGAAAAAGTAAAATATATTTTTTTGCCATTAGGAATGCTTCCGCTAAAAGAAGGTTTATCGATTTTTGTAAAATGAAAAACTTTTTGGGAAGCAGAACACACTCTTAGCAACAATGTCCGTGAGATTCAGACAGACCGTGTTATGAGATGGAGGAAATTCTCTTATTACTAGCGGCGGGGCTTTGAGACAGAATGGAAGTTGGATCATACTCCAAGCCAGCATGACCTTATTCCGTCAGATGCAGCCTCAGCTTCAATGCTCACCCTTAGCAGGTCCTTCTCGACCAAGTCGTGCACCAGGTCGATACCCTGTCGCTTCTCCCTGTTGTACAGGCACTCCTGGGCCACGTGCAGCGGATTCTCAGTCTCACCGAGGGCCTTCTCAGCGATCCGCTTGGCCTCCAGCAGGCCGGAGATCTCGGACACCATGTTGTCTGTCTCGTGCTGCAGCTCGGTCTTCCAGAAGTTGATGTCGGTGACTCGTTCGCCGAGCCGCTTGCCGCTCTCCTCCTGAGCCCGCTTGGTTCGGTCCTCGCCTTCGCGGCACAGTCGCAAGGTGTCGTATCGGATGCGCTCCGCGTTGCCACGGACGCGATCCGAAACTGTATAGTTGCTAAGGTTGGCACTCATCCAGTCGTTGGGCGTGTAGCGGGTGTACAGCGCGTTGCGCGCAGCGGAGAACACCGGCGGAACCTTTGATGTTGGTAGGGGGTCGACAATTTTAGTTTGTTTTAAACTCTTATCAAGCAATTTTATATGGAAACAAAGCTTGAACAATGCATGGGGACGGTGGCCTAAGTGATTAACGCACTTGCCTCTCGCACTAATGTCCCTAAGCTCTATTCTGCGGCGAGGCCACATTCATTCGGGACCGGGGCGCGGCCGCGGAAAGAAGGCTTTAGGGCTTGTCGTGCAATTTGCGCTCTTGAGGGCCCACCACCAAGGCACAGTTAGAGTGTACACTGCCTGACTATGAGCACAGTATGAGTGTACACTGCCTGACTATGAGCACAGTATGAGTGTACACTGCCTGACTATGAGCACAGTATGAGTGTACACTGCCTGACTATGAGCACAGTAAGAGTGTACACTGCCTGACTATGAGCACAGTAAGAGTGTACACTGCCTGACTATGAGCACAGTAAGAGTGTACACTGCCTGACTATGAGCACAGTAAGAGTGTACACTGCCTGACTATGAGCACAGTATGAGTGTACACTGCCTGACTATGAGCACAGTAAGAGTGTACACTGCCTGACTATGAGCACAGTTTGAGTGTACACTGCCTGACTATGAGCACAGTAAGAGTGTGCACTGCCTGACTATGAGCACAGTAAGAGTGTACACTGCCTGACTATGAGCACAGTAAGAGTGTACACTGCCTGACTATGAGCACAGTATGAGTGTACACTGCCTGACTATGAGCACAGTATGAGTGAACACTGCCTGACTATGAGCACAGTATGAGTGTACACTGCCTGACTATGAGCACAGTAAGAGTGTACACTGCCTGACTATGAGCACAGTTTGAGTGTACACTGCCTGACTATGAGCACAGTAAGAGTGAACACTGCCTGACTATGAGCACAGTATGAGTGTACACTGCCTGACTATGAGCACAGTAAGAGTGTGCACTGCCTGACTATGAGCACAGTATGAGTGTACACTGCCTGACTATGAGCACAGTAAGAGTGTACACTGCCTGACTATGAGCACAGTAAGAGTGTACACTGCCTGACTATGAGCACAGTAAGAGTGTACACTGCCTGACTATGAGCACAGTATGAGTGTACACTGCCTGACTATGAGCACAGTAAGAGTGTACACTGCCTGACTATGAGCACAGTAAGAGTGTACACTGCCTGACTATGAGCACAGTAAGAGTGTACACTGCCTGACTATGAGCACAGTATGAGTGTACACTGCCTGACTATGAGCACAGTAAGAGTGTACACTGCCCGACTATGAGCACAGTATGTGCGCTCTCGTGTGTGCTTTCGAGTCAGCGGAATGGGCAGAATTGCCTCCTCGCTGGCTGCAGGTCTAGTGTCACCATATAATGTGCCATTGCCCGCAGCCCTCCTGCAATTATTATTATTAGGCCTGAACCCTGAAAAGTTAGCCAACCCTCACCTTGATGCCCTCCAGCTCAGCCAGGTTAGCCCGGGCGCTCAGCGGTCCGGACTGGCTCTGCACCAGAGCTGCGGTTGGGCTCACTCGTGCCGTCTGGTAGTAGGTACTCGGTCTCCATGGCAACGAAGTCAGGGAACGCCTCAGCGGAGACGGCCCCGGCATGGTGTCGAAGGTCTTCTGCGCACCAACGGCGGGCAGGAATGACGCAGACTGGGCGGTGCGGGGCCCAGTGGTGTAGGTGGCAGTCTGTGTGTGGCCCAGATAGTCCATTGTTGATTGTTCCGATCTGTGCGATATTCCTTTCGTCTGAGAACGTTCTAGTCGCTCAGAAAACTTGGCTGAAGTGGCGAAGCGTGCTTAGCAACTGCAGGCTGAGTAGAATTTAAAATTCTTGCTGAGAGCGTCAGCTTACTGAGTTCCCGCGGTTCAAATTCACCGCCAGTTGCCCTTGGGGAAGGACGCTCAGTTGCCATTAGCAACGTGAAGAGGCGAGGCGAGGTAGAGGGGTCAGGCTGCAGCAGCGAGACGAGGCAAATGGAAGGAGAAAGAGAGAGGGAGAAATGTCTGTCCAAGTCGCTTGAGACAATGGGGGATACATGGAGACACCGTGTGGGAAACTGGACGAGCGGTTGGGACTTGGCTCTCGTCGCGGCGGTAACAACAGTCTGGAGGCTGTGCTGGCTGAAGCTGTGTGGGATAATTTCCCTTCCTATCCCCACCCTGCTCTATTGCCTCCCCCCCTGCCCCCCCCCCAATGCGCACTCATTTTAACTTGACATTCTCCAGTTGCAAGCCTCTCAATTCCGCCCGCATGGAGACCTGCTGCTGGCACAAAGTCCAGCAGAACAAAGGCGGGGTTGGCAGTTTCGCCAGCGTTAATTAATTATTAATAAGCCTGTCTTACCCCAAACTGGTGGCTCATTCTGCAGCCCACCCCAAAAAATCCCCGCCAATTTAGGAAATGAATTGAAAAGGTGGTAGCCAGCAGCTGTGGACCCGCCTAGTCGACCCCTCCCTACAAAGCGTGTTTGACGACCTGGCAAAAAGGCAAAGCATCGTGATGTAATATCAAAGCATCGGTCTGCGAGTAAAATTTGAAGCCGTATGAGCCACAGGCTGAATAAGAGACATGTCAGGGTAGGTCAGGTGGCCAGTTTATGATAGGATTATAAACGAAAGAAAATTCATTCAACGTTTGATTACAGAAAATTTTAGTTTATATTATTGCAAAGCAGCTTATTATTAATCCCAAATACAAATACCCGAGTTCTTTATTCACTTTGCCACATAGCTTTATAGATATTTGTTCTAGTGATGAATATTTATTTGTTTACTCTAAAGTAAATGAATATTTTATAAATGAGTATCTAAAAAGAAAGTTAATTTTTTAAAATATAAATTATAAAATTACAGAAAGTATGACATGAATAAATTATATAGACACAAAGTATATATCTATTTATAGAAACGATTTCTGACAAAGTTTAGAACTTTTTGCAGTCTAAATTAAAAAAGTGAACAGAAAGTCATCTATATAACATGAATAAACATAAAAAAATAAGACAGCTTACTCCAGAAGACGAAAGTGACGAAATATAAAGTCATTGTTTATATAGTTTTCTAAAAGTTTTTTGAGCTTATTGATAAATGCTTAATCTATTTTAAGCACAGTGCAATAGACCACGAATGTTACTCTGCTGTACCATAGGAAGATTATTTGTCTATGCATGTATATATATATATATATATATATGTATATATCTTGCACGACTAAAGTGACTTCAAGTTGAAGACTATACAGACTACAGTAACTACATTCATGAAAAAAAGTTTATATATTTGTAGAAAATAATCTGATACATACCTCTTTTGGTTACTGGCACAAAACTTAAATTCGGTCTCTCTTAGACTCTTATGAGTGCTTTTCAGAAAACAAATATTTTCATAAAAATAATAAGAGTTATATTTATTTTCATACAAAACTTGATATTGTTTTCGTTAAAACATTCATAAAAATTAAAAAATACTACACGCAGTGTTCTACAGAGTAAAGATAGATATTGGGTTCTCTAAACGTAACATTTGCTTTCACGGAATAACTTCATTATGTAACGGTGCTCGACACTCTCAACTTGGGGGTTGAAATAAAAATCTTCGTACAACTTAAAATAAAGCGCGATAGTTGCCCGGCAACGCGAAAATAGAACGTTTTTAAGTAATTAGAATGCCAAACAACAGTTTTTTAGTTTTTATCTTTATTTCTAAATAAATTGCTTTAAATAAATTAATTCATCTGTATTTTTTGTTTTACCTAATATAAAAATGACGATATCCTAAAACATCGTTAAAAACCGAACAAACGTTTGTTAAGGGCAAACAAAAATTTTCAACAAAACGCATATTTTTATTCATATATAAATATACATATTAGTTAACCATAATTACGACTGAATGCTACCTTTTTAAGGCTCTGCTCAGCATAATCCTTTTGCAAAAATTGAATTTCTGTTTTTTGCAGAGGGTTATATTCTGTTATAGTGATACGTTTCCGTGAGGATATTGCTTGTATATATACACATGAGGAATAGACACCTGCTCTGATTCGCATGATACACTGCACTACACCACTACGCAGTAGAAGTTATTTTAATTAAGAACCTTTATCGCGCATGCTAGCTATAATGTCTACAGGGTGATGAATGGGATGATTCGGCCAGGAATTCTGAAGGTTTTTGGCCAGACTAAGATCGAGTCACCCCCCAAAATTGTGTGGGAGACACACGCTAACAGGATTTTAAAATAGACACAGGGGCCCGGCGTTGTAATTCGACATTTCAAGCCGAATGGGGGAGCAATTTAACAATCGTTTAAATTAATAACGAGAATATTCAGAAACAGATTGAACTGCAAAGAATGAGGTGATCTAGCTAGCTAGATATTTTCACATATGAATTCTTTTAATCTTTATTTTAGCTTCATAATCTTTTAAGTGGACGAGATTAGGTTTTGTTTAGTTCATAAAAATTGATTATGCATTGCAAATAACTGCAAGGCAATTGGATAGAAAACGATCAGAGTGTGCATGGCTTTATTATTTTATTTTTAGAATGAGTAATAATTATAGTATTACAGTTTATAATTAAGTAACTCCTCAGAGACGATGCTGAAAATTACACACAGTGGGATTAGGATTAGTCAGTTGGGATAAATTGGGATAAAGCTATATAAGTATTCAGCATATTTTGCATTCGAAGAGGTTGTAGCCTAGTGGTTAGGGCGTCGGACTCACGACTTGAAGGTCGGGGGATCGGATCCCGACTCCACTGGAACAATTTGCGTCCTTTAGCAAGACACTTAACTCTGCATTGCTTCAGTTCACCCAGCTGTTAAATGGGTACCAGCATCAGCTGGGATAATTGAAGGTGGGTGTGGCGTCCCCCCCAGTCCGTGGACTGCACAGCTGTACGCAGCCTTCAGATGCGCCGCGCATTAGCTGCGGCTGTGCTGTCGGCTGCACATCTGACCCAATTGGGGCAGGTGTAATCAATTATTATTAATTATTATTATTATTTGGATTTGAAAATTTATATGCTGGTCGAATAGTCGATAAGTTAAGATCACAGATAATATATAACTGTGGTTATATATCGTCTGTGGTTAAGATAAAATATTCCCAGAAGTAGGCAGTAAATTAAAATGACGTTTGAAGGTTATTGGATCAAAAGCAGCTTGAATCAAGGTCAAATTGTCATTTACGAGCGTACAAAACTTTATAGCATTAGGTAGAGCCAGGGACAACTAAAACCCTCGGGACGCGAAACGAGCCAATTCATGGCAAAACATCTGAGGGGCTCGCTTAAAAGTATTGTTCTATGGCTTTTTCAAGTTTTCTCTGCTATCAGGCATTAACGGTTAGATTAAATAGTAAAGCGAGGCAATGTCGAGTATTTAATTTAAATAATAGGAACCAGTGATATAGTTACAATGTATTTACAATAAAGTAACCGCCATATCAACAAAAAACTCCAACGGCAAGAAGATAAAAGATGAAAGCAAAGATATAACTCCAACGGCAAGAAGATAAAGGATGAAAGCGAAGATGAAACTCCAACGGCAAGAAAAAAAGAAGCAAATACGGAACTCCAAGGACAAGACGACACAAACAGTCAGTAGCTCGTACATAAAGGAAACGCTGGAACTTCACCTACTGAGCATCTAACTTCCGAAGCATCTATCATGGGATGTCGTCGGTATTGGTGGGAGTTTTGACGAGCGTCTTACTAGTCCTTTGAAAAAAACGTTGGCTAGCCGACGGGACACACTGTCCATGCTGAACTGTGTCTTAGTTGGAAAATAAAAGTCCTTAATAACATAAAACAGCTTCTCCACGCGAGTTGCGCACGTAGGAGAGTGCAGAATAAAACTGCTGTAGCAGAGACAGGATAAGTCTAATGCTTTACGCACACGCCCATGCTGTCATTCACTCTCTAAAGTAATAAATTTTGGGTTTCAAGTGGTTTGGACGAGACTGGCATGCAGAATTGAAGCGGAATTATGCAGCAGTAATGACAGCAAATGATCTGGTTTCTTACCTGGAGAATATTTGGCAGCGCCTTTCTCCATCGCTCCCGCTCCTGTGGATCTCTGGGAAACGCAAATATCCGTGTTCGAACGGCTTCAGAGTTGTAATTTGACGAGCACGGAAATACGCTGCACTTTCTTGGCATTTCATCAAGTGAATAAAAAATGCTTCTCTTGATATAGTTCAGCTTAGCTTCACTGCTGGCCGCAGCTAAAGCAATTTTAATTTTCTTGATAGCAGAGAAGACTCGAAAAAGCCATAGAACAATACTTTTAAGCGAGCCCCTCAGATTTCTTGCCATGAATTGGCTCGTTTCGCGTCCCGAGGGTTTTAGTTGTCCCTGGGTAGAGCAACATGTTAGGCAAGTAATATCAAAATAGCTGCTTTGAATCTGCTCCAAATGAAAGGATGTCACCATTTAAATCTGAAAAAGTGTCAATTTCCCATCTCCTTAGTGTATTTTTTCGAGAAAACCAGCCTTCAATTTTTTCGAAGAAACGTAGTTCCCCGTCCTTCTACTCCTAGTGGTCGTTGAGTCGACATCCCTAACACGTGATTTCTTATCGCCATGCAAGAACGCCACCGACACGAATGAAGGAGATATAGAATTCAGGGGATATAATTTGAGTTATGGCCCGGAATTGCAGCCAACACGCATGCTATTGGACAATTGTATCACCTGGGATACAACTCGGCGATACAACAATGCAAAATGTCTCCCTGCACTTCGTTTTCTGCGCTACCCACGCTCACTATTAAACATATTAATTTTAACTGAGGGCAATATAATATTGACTTTGACAATATAAAGGGAGGAACGATTCTCAACGCTGCCTGTGCAATTAATAAGTAAGAACTCAGACAGCCTTTGAACTACTCATTGGCAATAAAATTCATTTGAAGAGCAGCGGAACAATTCAAGCAGGCCACTATAACGATGACCGCGCTGCTTCCACCCCTAATCCTCAGTTGCGCCTTCACCGTCGTCTTCGGTCGCCAATACCAAATGACTGGCCTCGGCTGCTTCAGAGACTACGTGAACTCCATTAGGGACCTCGGCAGACTGGCTGACTTCGGCTTCACGAGGCTCGGCAGCGTCAGCGGACTGAGTCAAGGCACCGCTGCTATCTTAAACACAGCGGGCACCATATGGAGCAGCCAGTTGACTCATAGGCTCTGCGGCGACATCTGCGCCCTCGGCGGCTTTGAGTACATCGGACTGCAGGCCGGAAATGAGTGCGGCTGCGGCAACACCTACGGCACTCAGGGCGACGCACCCGCTGGCGACTGCTCACGCGCCTGCCCCGGAAATTCATCGCAAAACTGTGGCGGAGGAGATCGGAACTACGTCGTGAGACTGACCTACACCTTCAGTAAGCTCTGCGGCAGTCTGATCGAATTTCATGAAATTTGGTTTAATTTACAGTTGAAAGACCACGGGAGGGGAATTTCAAATACCCACTGCCTATTTCACAATCGCTCCCAAGCCGAATCACAGATTTTCACGAAAGTCCACGATATGAAGCAAAATTTTCCGCTTTTTGATGAACTAACTTTCAAAGTCGTCCGAGTCAGCAATTCTTGTCGAAGACCCTGGTGACAAGTACAATCGCTCAGTACAAAGACAGCGAATCGTTATTGGTTTAATGGTTGAATCAAACAAAAATATTTAACAATGATAGCCGACATGGTTACATGATGAAATTTTGTGAACAGAAAAATCATGCCGATAATGGTGGTTTTGCCACCAGACAACCCGACTAGAATCGTTGAATATCTCGAGGATGCCGATGTTTTGTGATTCTGGAAGTTGTTTCATCGGATTGAGCGGAAAATTTAAGCTTGAGTTCTGGATTTTCATGGCGATGGTTTAAAAATTTTGGTAGATACAGAAAAAATGTCGGTGCGGACCAGTTAAGACTGTCTTCAAATTAGTCGCATTTGGTCATTTTTGCGACTTTGGTTTGGTTTTGCGATTTTGGTCATAACCGTTGTGTGTCCTATTAGCCAGGCACCGTTGCCACGACCAACGTAGCCCAATACTCTCATCAATTTCTTAGTCAAACAATTATAACCGGCCAATCCTCAATCTCCAGAGGACAGTCAGTTCGTCCTGGGCAATCGCACATTCGTTGGCATCAGCAAGCCTGACGCGCCAGCCTTCCGAACTGTCGGCGCCGCCCTGCTGACGGAGTGCGTCTACATGTGCGGCTCCGGCTGCCAGGCTGTGGTGTTCAATAGGCAGCTGGGACTCTGCTACCTGCTGGAGTACGCGGTGGTGCCGACCGCGCTGAGCAGCCCCAGCACCGGATAGTTCTTCGTGCGTGGCTGAAAGGCTGACGGAGCGGTTTCAGTTGACTTCTTTGCTGACGAAAGTTATAATGGAATTCTACACTATCCTGTCTAACAAAAGTTCTTGTACGGTTGCTTCTGTTGCTTCTAGTATCCATAATTTCCATCCGATTCAAATGAAAATTAGTGCAAATGAAAGCTGGGAATCTCTGCAACATTTTCTGTTTCACCGTATTGTTTTATTCTGGAGTGGCTCGGAACAGCTTGCCGTTTAGCACAGACAGGTCTAATAAAAAAGTGACAGAATGACATAGAGCAAGCAGTCTATGGCCAACTTTCTTCTTATGACTCACAACAGGTATGTCTCTCAGAAAGGAAGTCATGGAACTTTGCGAGGAAGCACAGGGTTATACAGTGTGCGACAGTTTAGGCCATAGACATGTCGCCTGGTGTGAAGAAGTAAAGCAAACCCCACACACAGAGCGATCGATCGACAGAAGGCTTCCTAGACACTGTGTGGAGTTTGTCAGCGCGTGAAGAAAGTTCGAGGTCATGATCGAGGTCATGTACTTACTAAACTTCTGCTATACTACTTACTGAACTACGATTTGAGTAGTCAAGTTTTGTTAGATGGTATGATTCAATAAACCACACGATCAAAGACAGCAAAAAACTCCACTCCAGTTTATTGACTGTAGCAAAAAACTCGGAAAATTTTAGTCTTCATTTTCAATTAAGTGCAGCTATTGGCAGACAATGTACAGCTTTATCTTTATTGATAGACCAATCCTTCATTTAAATAACGGTTGCCAAGGACGCAACACTAGAATACACACTGGTATAGATATCTCATTATGCGTTGTCAAGCAAACGGCATTATGGTCTCTCGATTCTAACCTTGGACATTGAGTTTACTTCTACTCGTACTAATTTAAGCATACTCGTACGAGTACTTGCTTCCGCCAACTTCCTACTAGCGCATGTCGTGGATTTTAGAGGCTGTAAATTACTGGAGTCACATGAATAGCCATCTATCACCAGAAGGTGTGGCTGGTGGAGTAGTAAATGCTATGCAGGTATATATTATATATGTACTCTTAATGGTACCGCAACTTTTCTATGGTTCCTATTCACTATAGGAACTCGCAGCCAATCATGAATGTGCACATTTGCAACGCCAGCCGCAGCCTAGGCATTTGCATATGGGACGGAGCCACTCACTTTCGAGGCCTGTACATCGCCAGGCGTTCCGTGAGCGGCTCAGCGTACATGGTACATTGTGACACGCTCACCTTCGACCCGATTCCCATCTCATTTGTTGAACTATTTTTTTCTTAATTAGCAAGATGCTTAAATTGATTTACACTCACTCAGTTTAATAGCTAACCAGCAGTAGCTAGGGTAATATAAGTTTTCGTGTGATATCCCCCAGTCCATGGACTGAACAGCTATCAGCAGCCAAACTCTAGATCGTTACATGGTTGCCAGCAGTCTATGATATAAAATAAATTTGTTGTCAAGTAAAATGAATTTTATGCTATAATGACTCTCATGCATACCTAGCTATATACAATGGTACAATATTTTAAAACAAAACTGCCAACAAATAGTTTTCGGAATTTGTTTAAATGCAGATTTTTTAGTTGGATCGGTATGCTGCGCATTGTTAAATGAGAAGCTATTGGAAGGGCTTAAATAATACATTTGTTCATTATCCCAACTGTATCACTCTTTTAACAGACACACACAGGAGGTCGCTTTTAGCTCGTATATTATTCAGCTTTATCATGTGGGGTTTTTCTAATTGTCCCAACGTGTCACCATTTGAGCTCTTGATAAACACTTTTGAGAGAGAGAGAGAGAGAGAGAGAAGAAGCCGTAGCAGAAACAATGCAGTCTTGATGCAGTCAGTAGAGCTTTGATCAGGGCGAGTACTTAATTGTTATATTTTTCATTGGGCGCCATGTAACGATTTCTTATGCAACAAATTGAGTCCTGGCAGTAAGAGCCCGTTCATACGGCAGTGAGTAAATTCAGGCCGAGCAGCTCGCGGCCGCCGGCTAGCCGACACTTCCACTAGTCAAAAAATACTCGGCTAGCCGGGTGAATCCATGTGGACCCACGGGGGGGTAGGGGGTAGGGGGTAGACGTCCGATAAATTTTACATGGATCATGCTACTCGTCTACTGCAAGTAGAAAGTATGAAATATGAAGTATGTAACTGGCTATCTAAATATTTTTCCTTTGCACTGATAATCATTTATTTCCAAACATATAGGCAAGCAAACCACAGTTCATACTAATTAATACAATACAACTAAAGCTGAATGAGTTTAGATGGGACTTACTGATTAAGTGGATTTTACGTGTAATAGATATATGACGCTTTTCTATCGTGCTAAGTAAGAACCAAGAAGTGATCACCCCGTCTCAAACAAATGATACTTCCACCTTAACAGCGAGGGCTTAATGGCTTATCAGAAGCCAGAACTAAAATTACAACACATCCACTGTATAAAATGGCTATAAAACGAAATAATTAGTAAATATTTAGCATCACAATAAAATATCGGATCAAAAAAATTCATTAGTAAAAATAATACGGAAAAAATTCGAACCCCCCTCGTAACACTTAAACAGAGCGCTCTTTCTATCAACACGCCACACAGGTTGAGTTATACATGCATAGAAAGACATATTTATACTAGTTATAAGACAAAAACAAAATCAAATCATTTTTATTTTAATTTTAAATTACTCATATTTATATAACTTGGTTGCTAGATTATATTGGCTTTATTTTTGACGGCAGTTAATTGAAAAATTAAATTAAAGCTGTTTTACCCAGCTCTCCAACCCGTAAAATAGGCTTTTCATTCTACCCAGAATTCCAGAACCAGAATCAGTTCTAAAATTCCAGAAAGTATAGCGGTATAACTCTACAGTGCCTTAAAAGAAACGAAACAGAAACAAGTAAGACTGATTATGTACTCGTAATTATTTATGACAATGATCCGAATAAGGTATTAGCAAAAAATAGCTCGCTGTGGGTCTAGTGTCACTAAATGATGTGCCATTGCCCGCAGTCCTTCTGCAATCATTCTCAATATAATTGTATTCATTTGTCTATAGAATTCGTCACTTTTTTAGTGTTACATGGGAAGAAAGAATTGTATTTTTATAAATACTCTTTTTACATGTCAAAAACGAGTCTGAATAGTCCGGATTTTACGTCAATTTCATAACTTTACGTGCGTATGGTATAACAAATAATTATACAGAACTAAGTATGCGCATTAAAAAAAGTGTATTAGTACTTCTCAAAAAAAGATTTTCTTAGTTACGTTGTAGTATAATTTTTTATTTAAGTTTTTATTTAATAGTTTAGAATTGTTTAAATAAAAAACGCGCCCTAATGCGCTGCGCCACCAAACTAGTTTAGTTGGCATTTTACACTTAGGATATCATTACATCCATAACAGATTGTACTTTACTGTGTCTAGAGAAGGTATTTTTTAAAGTTACTTTGTCAATTTAAGTATTGAAATTTTCTATTAATTTTTTTATAACAAAGGTAAGCAATGTTTTTTCGTTTTAAATTTAGTTACTAGTACTACTTATGCCAGCAAATCGAAATCCCAATCCAATTGTTTTGATTTTCAACATTTATTAACTGACACAATGAAAATGTTACATGTAAAGTTAATAATAGATGTTAGTTAAAACCTAAGACTAAACTACTAAGAGTGTTACTAATGCAACTTATATCCAAATTATCAGTCAGTGGTCTGGCTGACTAGCTAAATTTTTTAAACCAAAATGATAATTGCTATAAAGTATAGACTTCAAGTTTTTAATACATTTTAACTTTGCTTGCTTTTTGGGCTTCTTGAACTTTGACTTACTAGACTTAGCTGCAGGGTGGTCCATGGACCCAGCGGGGAGGCGAGGGTCTCTTGAACTTTAGGTCTATATAAAATAGTTCTTGTTTTGATAGGATGATAAATCTGTGGCTACTAAGGCTTTTTGATGTGCTGATTTCATTTTTAATCAGATTTGTTATAGCTTTAACCCCCTACCATGCCATAGTCAGAAAAGTGGTAGAGTGCATGTCAAAACAATTTTTTGCTCCTCCCAAAATTGTACAACGTTACTACCTGCCTTGCAACAATAATAATTAATATACCTGGCATAAATAATGTGGTGTGGAATTTTTCATAATGGCAGTGCTTATCCCCATGGTACTGTAGAAATAATTTTTGTCTTTTTCCTATGGTACCGTGGGAATAATTTCCTGCTTATCCGCACGGCACACTGATAAGATAGCTGTCCTAATCATCTATCTTTTTATCGTGACTGCAATTTTTTTTTCTTCGGGTTTTTAAAAGCAAGTAAACAAATAAAAGTTTTCTGCTTTTTTCGCAATTAGTTAACCAATACGGTGGCTTTTTAAGTATATAAAATATATATTGCTATTATTTATATATTTAAAAGAATACAACTGAAGTGTGTATTTTTCTAATCTTATAGCTCAAGCCTTCTAAGCCTATAATCCAGTCTATTACTTTACGCATCTCTGGAGCTATGTTGAAGATAGGACAGCTATCTCGTCAGTGTGCCATGCAGATAAGCAGGAAATTATTCCCACTGTACTGTAGGAATAAGACAAAAATTATTTCTACGGTACCGTGGGGATAAGCACTGCCTTTCATAATTGTCTTTGGCCATAACCAGCTCGGCAGCATCCAAAGAGCAGAAAGAATCGCAGCTACATTTCTAACCTTTATTAGTGACTTCAATCAGGCATTATTTCCAAGCTTCCAACTTCCAAGCATTCTGTAGCATTTTTTACTAGATTTGTCACTATATACCCTGTGGCTATATAACAGCCAAGTAAACTAAACTAAACTGAACTGAACTGAATTGAACTGAATTGTTACGAATACTATAAACTGAATTGTTTCTGCAGTGCACTTTTTGTTTCATTTAGCGCAATTTTAAATTTATTCATAAAAATAATTTTGCAAACAAAAGTAAATTTATGCCATGCGCTTGTACACCTTTTTATAGAACAGCAACCCTTTTGTGACATAATATTCTCACTAGGCCCTACCCCTATAATATTTTTATATTATTATGGTACAGGCATACATAATACAAGAGTTACAAGATGAAATAAGATTATTATGGTCAGTACTGATTATATTATAAGAAATTGAGATTATCAAACCAAAAAAAGAAACAAAGGAAATTTAAATTTAAATTAACTCAAATTTTAAAGCATAAAGTAGGCACTAAAGCTTCGTATTTCAGTTTGAGTCTTAAATTAAAGTGCATAAGAAATAGTGCAATAAAATGGTTTTATTTTGTAATTCTAATTTTTTTCTTACACACAGATGGTTCTAACTGGTGCCAATGTGTTTTTGCAAAACAAAGGAAAGGCAGGTAAGTTTTCTTATGGTCAGTATTACTTAAAAATATACTACAGGGATATATAGTAAGACTAGAACTCAAGAAATAGTAATGTATGAGTAGGCAGCATTATTTTTAATACAAAACATTTTAGTCCATTTATGCAGCATAACATTGTTTTTTTCTAAAAGTCTTGAATATTGTTGTATTTTCTAGGCTACATCATATGTTATATTCTCTGTGGGGTGCATCTATTAATTTACATAAAAGCTAGAAATAAATAAATATAATAATTAGTCACTATGTTTTGGTAAAATTTAAAAATTCAAATCTTCCTTTAATTCTAGTGTGGACCGCCGAACTGCGTCGCGAGTATATGAGTCTGCCAATCGAAGAAAAGCGACGTCTTCAAGAAGAAGCTAAAAATCAGCAGAAGAAAATAAGAAAAGTGGTAAATGATTTAAAACGTACAGGTGAGACATACGTACTTATTATATTAACCCGACGTGGAACCGATTTTACCACGTCCAATGACATATCGCCTAATGTTAGAAGCGCTATGGAGCCCCATATAAATAAAATAGCAGAACTAATGGATGACGCGAAAAAAGCAGAACAACAAAATATGGCAAATGAGCGCAGTGATGTTCAGCTTGCTGAAACTAGTCAGCCACGAAACCTAGCTTCTGTTTATAGCGATGTGAAAAAAATGCGACAAGAAATTTTTTAAGGGCTAAAATTGCACATAAAACAGCGACAGGTTTCGACGGCAAGATTCCATGGAGCCTTGTCGGAAAAAGTTGCAAATTCATTCCAGAATTGAAGGACCCCCATCACTTATCCAGAGAAAAATGTGTAGCCATTTTAAAGGAACTCGAAAATACAGAACTGACATTTTGTAATTCAGTTTCCATTGATGTATCACCTGATCATGATACACCAATAAGTGCCTCTCATCTGCATCAACAACAGGCTCAAGTGATGGAAGAAGGGCTACAAGTCGATGACTACCATAATATCACCACAAGTGACTTGGAGAGTGAAGGAGATACGGCACTGACTTCTGTAACCGCGAAATATCGGCAACACTTTCACGAAAGTGAAAGTTCAACAAATTTTAATCCTTTCAATACTCCATTTGTAGATGACGCAAATAGACTTGCTCAGTCATCTTTATATGGGGCGAGCTCTGCACCCAACATTACGCTTAGACTAGATACTAGACAAACGGAATGAAATTTTAATATGAAACAATTATTAGAGGCCCACACGACGCCAATAGCTTAATATTAGATAGTATAATATTTAAGATGCAATATGCTATGGTTTTCAATGTTTTCAGCCGAAAATAGTCACTGTGCAGAGAGCTGCTATCTTTACAGGGACTAGAGTCTATATTCTGTCAAATATTGCTGGGATTGTCAATGTGCATTTATTGCTTTGACATTTTTCCTCTGCATAAAACTAATGCTGGGATTGTCACTGTGCATTCATTGCTTTGACATTTTTCCTCTGCATAAAACTAATGCTGGGATTGTCAATGTGCATTCATTGCTTTGACATTTTTCCCTCTGCATAAAACTAATGCTGGGATTGTCACTGTGCATTCATTGCTTTGACATTTTTCCTCTGCATAAAACTAATGCTGGGATTGTCAATGTGCATTCATTGCTTTGACATTTTTCCCTCTGCATAAAACTAATGCTGGGATTGTCAATGGGCATTCATTGCTTTGACATTTTTCCCTCTGCATAAAACTAATGCTGGGATTGTCACTGTGCATTCATTGCTTTGACATTTTTCCCTCTGCAAAAAACTAATGCTGGGATTGTCAATGTGCATTTATTGCTTTGACATTTTTCCTCTGCATAAAACTAATGCTGGGATTGTCACTGTGCATTCATTGCTTTGACATTTTTCCCTCTGCATAAAACTAATGCTGGGATTGTCACTGTGCATTCATTGCTTTGACATTTTTCCCTCTGCATAAAACTAATGCTGGGATTGTCAATGTGCATTCATTGCTTTGACATTTTTCCCTCTGCATAAAACTAATGCTGGGATTGTCAATGGGCATTCATTGCTTTGACATTTTCCCTCTGCATTTGTCAGATAAATTTTTCTTTCACGAACGTGACGCGCCTCATCGTGGCGTGAAAGTGAACAGTGCGCGTTTCAATCTTTTGCACTTGCCAAGACGTCACATAGAATTGATAATATGATGCTGCTGACTCATAGAATTGATAATATGATGCTGCTGACTTATAGAATTGATAATATGATGCTGCTGTCACATAGAATTGATAATATCATGCTGCTGACTTATAGAATTGATAATATGATGCTGCTGTCACATAGAATTGATAATATGATGCTGCTGACACATAGAATTGATAATATGATGCTGCTGACTTACAGAATTGATAATATGATGCTGCTGTCACATAGAATTAATAATATGATGCTGCTGACTTATAGAATTGATAATATGATGATGCTGACACATAGAATTGATAATATGATGCTGCTGTCACATAGAATTGATAATATGATGCTGCTGACACATAGAATTGATAATATGATGCTGCTGTCACATAGAATTGATAATATGATGCTGCTGACTTATAGAATTGATAATATGATGTTGCTAACTTATAGAATTGATAATATGATGCTGCTGTCACATAGAATTGATGAGGTGATGTTGCTGATGGTGTGATCCAGTTGAGCCTCTGCGCCTTAAGTATCGACCGAAGCCGCGCAGTCCGAACCACATATACAAATTGTCGCTAAGTTGTCGCTACCTGCTCTCGGATGAGCTAACCTACGCGGATTGCCAACTCATGCCTAAACTGCATCATCTGAAAATGGCCGCTAAGGTAGAATTCCCTGTTTGTCTGCCAGGGTTCGAATGCTTTTTTAATCTCAGAGTCTATTTAGCTCCAGCGGGCTAAAGATAGATTCTAAAATGAATGCGGGTCGGTATTGACTGTGAAATCAGATAGGAAAGAGATGAGACAGGATAAAGATGAGACAGGCGAGAGATGTGACATGGAAGATGTAAGACACGGCACAGTTTTATACAGAGGAGAGATAAGACGGGAGATAAAACAGGGAAGATATGAGACAGTGAAGACATGAATCAGGGCCAAGATGCATGTGACAGTGTTCAGATTAGACAGAGGAGAGATGAGACAGGGGTGAGGTGAGATCGGAGAGACGAGACAGGGGTGAGGTGAGATCGGAGAGATGAGACGTCTTGGGTGAGATCAGAGAGATGAGACAGGCGTGATTCAATTGTTCGCATCGTCGATACATTTCAGTTCTATCGCGACTTCGATGTGCCATCAGAGCTGCAGCATCTGCAAGCCTATTATTCGGCCATGTACGAATGCGAGGCCTTCCGTTGTAGCTGTCCGGCCGACCGTGACGTCTATCAGTTGTACCACGACAAGCTGCCTCGCGCATTGGTTGCTAAGAGACCGCAGCCCAGCCTGATGGACGACTCGCGGCTGTTGCTAGGCGAGAGCGGCACCGGTGGCATTGGCAACAATGGTGCCGGCGTACATTGATGGGCTAACATTTATTTAGGTAGAAAATTAGGCAAGTTTTGTTCGTTTTTCTCTAGCGAAAATGCGACAGCTGCTTTTTAATTTTTTTAGTTTTTTTATGGTAAAAATGACTTTAAACGATTAATAATTTTAGTTTTTACTAATACTAATTCGGGTGTATCTCCGTACTCAGTAAGATAAAAACTGCGATTTTTGTCGCCGCTTGCTTGTCTGTAAACTACAATGCCTATAAGTACTTATACATTCATCCTTTGCGTGTGTTTTTCTGAACTAAAAGCATTCGATTTTTTATAAATATTACGAGGGGTGTCCCAAAAGTTCCCGGAATGTCCAACGTTGCTCTTCAACGGAGCCATGAAATTTCACGCCCATGGTGTCAAATGAAAGGAAATTTTGTCAGAAAGAAAACAAAATTAAAATCATGTTCTTATCTTTTTCTATTCAGGAGCTGCAGCAAGAAACGTGCGCGAAGGTCAGGGGTAGTGTTACACAAGCTCAAAAATCTATGAAAATGATTTTAAACAATAAAACACAGAACAGTTCGTTCACACTTTCCATAGACACTGCCACGTCTTTCTGACACGTCAGTAGCAGTGCCAGTATCAGTATCAGTATCAGTAGCACTAATTCAAAATGGAAATATCCAAAAATGGAGATGAAAAATGATTGCCATAAATTTTGGAGCTTGTGTTAGTGCTCCGAAAGTTATTTTACTAAGCTCCACGAATGTAATTAAGTATGAGCATATATGTTTACAATGTCTCGCTAATTAAATTCTATGCCAAATTAAATTCCCGTTCTTTTTTTTAACGTGCAAAGCTTTCTACAAAAATATAGTTAGCTAGTACAAACCTTTATTAATTAATATAAAATTGTTATTCAGATATAGTGCACTGTTATTTTAATACTTTCTTATAGATATTGCAGTAGTAAAATACAAAAAACGTACCGTTCTTGTATTGTGTTAATGTTAGTTAGCTCTACTAATGCTCTGTTTTGTTATTTACTTATCGCTGCTCATCATATGCTCATTTTATTCCATTCAAATAAAGCAACAATTAGAAAAAAATTGTTGTTTGCTTCAATCATTTTGTGTAGTAAACAGCTGAGATAAGCTACAAAATTCCTACTCAATGAGCTTGTAACATTGGTTAGGGCCGGGTGAGTGGCAAATCGGTCTAACGCGTTGGCCTCTCGCACCGAGGTCCCTGAGCTCGATTCCGCGGCGAGGCCACATTCATTTTGAACGCAGCCGCGGAGAGAAGACTTAGGGGCACAGCGATAGTGTACACTGCCAGACGATGAGAAAGTCGGGCCCTATAAGCCCTATCTTATTACTGACGAATTTCCATAATTATTTCGATATCGACTGCCTCTCTAAAAACATATTTGTTGAAATTAGTAAAATATTCTACTTTTGTTTTCCAGCCCGCCAGCCAGTTCGGCGATGTGGACCTCGGAGGGAAAGTACGTAGTGTCAACGAGCATCCAGTCTGGTAGATCAGTCACTGACTGGCTGACTGCTGACTGACTGCTGCTGCAGCATCATAGAAGCAACTATGATGCTTCTCTAGAAATCATCATAGTTGCTTTGTTTCACGTGTTAAGACTTGGCAGCCGAATATTCGTCATTGACAATGACATCGAGCCGGTGCGCCAGCGGGAGTGCTTTAGTAAAATTGTTTGAAACCCGTTAAACATTATCAATTCTATGAGTAAGCAGCATCACCTTATCAATTCTATTAGTAAGCAGCATCACCTTATCAATTTTATTAGTAAGCAGCATCACCTTATCAATTTTATTAGTAAGCAGCATCACCTTATCAATTCTATTAGTAAGCAGCCTCGCTTATCCTCTGTGTTTTTTTAAGCAATATGACTTCTTAATTAATTATTAATTAAGCCGGGTTAATCTCAATGTGTTTGATGTGTTTGTCTCCTATTTTCATTATTTTGCCTTTTCATACTCAGATAGAAATTCATGGCATAGACTCAGATCTCATTGGCCTAGATAGGATAGACTCAGGTGCTGTAGAGACTCAGATTCCATAGCCTGTGCTCACAAAATATATTTTAAAAACATTTTTGTTGAAATTAGTAAAATATTCTACTTTTGTTTTCCAGTCAGTCAGGCGACAAAGGAAACTTAGGGTTCTACCAATCTAGTGAATTTAGGGCCGCATACACAGTGTGCGAGCTCCCGAAGAAGCGGTTGTCCATTCGCCAGCTGATTCAAGCTGAGCTCTATGACGCCATCATGGGCTCAAACACCAGCAGCACCAGCTATGAGGTCCTGTCACTCGGCTGCGGCCCAGGCAGCGACCTTCTTGCCGCCATGGACGTGTTCCAGCTGGTGGCCAAGTCAGAGGGTCTGGGACCACTTCAGATGGGCGTCACCGGTGTCGACATGTTTGATTGGCTGCTCTAGCCATTCCATGAGGCAGCCGCAGCGTTAGCTCTGCAGTGGCTAATCAGCAGCTTCCCGGAGCAGTTTCACCTGGGCCACAGCCAGGGACAACTAAAACCCAAAGAAAAGTCTATAAGTCATGTCAGGTGCGCATCCGTTAACTTAATTTAATCTTGGTTTGTAGTTTGTATTTTATATATTATTGAAACGTTCGTTATAAATATGTTTGTTATAAATAAGTATATAAGGAATTGGCCCACGATGGAATGTCCCTGATTTTACTTCTCTGCTCTATTTATTTATTATTTATTAATTTTATTTATTAAAAAACTTAAATATATTTTTCATAATTTTCAATTTTTTATTACTAACTAGCAGACTACGGAGACTACGTGGGACTACGGATGTTGCTACGACCTTATCCTGCTGAGCTATGCCGAGGTGCGGCTCTAAGACAAGTTTCGTCACCGACTGGCTGCCGCAGCTGCTAAAAGTGCAATAATTTGTGTTGTCATTTTTGCTATTAACGCTGTTGTTGATTATCTGCTGCTGGTGCTAGACGCAGATCTTAGGAAAATTGTTTGAAACCCTTATCAATTTTATGAGTAAGCAGCATCACCTTATCAATTCTATTAGTAAGCAGCCTCGCTTATCCTCTGTGTTTATTTGTTTATTAGGCTCTAACCTGTTTATTAAGTTCATTGAGTCGTTTATTCCTTCGTGTGAATCATCCCTTGTGTGGTTTGAGTCTGCGTTATTAGTAAACCAGCTATTACTTGCATGAGCGAAAACCCAGAGTCACTTGAGTTCAAATCTGAGGCGAGCAAAAGACATTACGCTCACCAATTTTAATACTTTTGGCCTTTCTATTACCAGCGTTCTTTATTTTATTCGGCATTCTGCCTGAGCTCAGTGGGCAAGCTTCTACCCTCAACTTCATCTATCCCGTAACTTTCATCCGCTATGAGCTTCTAACGGAAGCAAGTGTAAAACATACCGACCCCGGTGATAGCCAAATAGGGCCTTAGCTTTAAAATCTCTTAATTTTTGTTATGCGTTTTAGAAAATTAGCAATTTTATTCATCAAAAGCTAAAAGTTAGTTTTTTGAAGTGCGAATATCGTTATTTTTTTAAGTTTCGGATGCTGAATTTTTGACGGCACATCAGGGGCTATCCAATAACGGCATGCGCGATTCCAGATGTGCACCTGTTCTACAAACTTAGGGGGTACATTTACGGATTCATCAGTGGTTACACTGAGTTGAATATATACTGCTTATAGTTGACTATCTGAACTGTTGAAGTGGGGGTACATTTACGGATTCATCAGTGGTTACACTGAGTTGAATATATACGGCTTATAGTTGACTATCTGAACTGTTGAAGTGGGGGTACATTTACGGATTCATCAGTGGTTACACTGAGTTGAATATATACTGCTTATAGTTGACTATCTGAACTGTTGAAGTGGGGGTACATTTACGGATTCATCAGTGGTTACACTGAGTTGAATATATACGGCTTATAGTTGACTATCTGAACTGTTGAAGTGGGGGTACATTTACGGAT
Organism: Macrostomum hystrix; assembly: GCA_950097015.1. Classification (NCBI taxonomy): domain Eukaryota; kingdom Metazoa; phylum Platyhelminthes; family Macrostomidae; genus Macrostomum; species Macrostomum hystrix. The sequence continues at coordinate 3,903,215 of CATNEN010000002.1, forward strand.
TCATCAGTGGTTACACTGAGTTGAATATATACGGCTTATAGTTGACTATCTGAACTGTTGAAGTGGGGGTACATTTACGGATTCATCAGTGGTTACACTGAGTTGAATATATACGGCTTATAGTTGACTATCTGAACTGTTGAAGTGGGGGTACATTTACGGATTCATCAGTGGTTACACTGAGTTGAATATATACTGCTTATAGTTGACTATCTGAACTGTTGAAGTGAGGGTACATTTACGGATTCATCAGTGGTTACACTGAGTTGAATATATACTGCTTATAGTTGACTATCTGAACTGTTGAAGTGGGGGTACATTTACGGATTCATCAGTGGTTACACTGAGTTGAATATATACTGCTTATAGTTGACTATCTGAACTGTTGAAGTGAGGGTACATTTACGGATTCATCAGTGGTTACACTGAGTTGAATATATACTGCTTATAGTTGACTATCTGAACTGTTGAAGTGGGGGTACATTTACGGATTCATCAGTGGTTACACTGAGTTGAATATATACGGCTTATAGTTGACTATCTGAACTGTTGAAGTGAGGGTACATTTACGGATTCATCAGTGGTTACACTGAGTTGAATATGTACGGCTTATAGTTGACTATCTGAACTGTTGAAGTGGGGGTACATTTACGGATTCATCAGTGGTTACACTGAGTTGAATATATACGGCTTATAGTTGACTATCTGAACTGTTGAAGTGGGGGTACATTTACGGATTCATCAGTGGTTACACTGAGTTGAATATATACTGCTTATAGTTGACTATCTGAACTGTTGAAGTGGGGGTACATTTACGGATTCATCAGTGGTTACACTGAGTTGAATATATACTGCTTATAGTTGACTATCTGAACTGTTGAAGTGAGGGTACATTTACGGATTCATCAGTGGTTACACTGGGTTGAATATATACGGCTTATAGTTGACTATCTGAACTGTTGAAGTGGGGTTACATTTACGGATTCATCAGTGGTTACACTGAGTTGAAGATATACTGCTTATAGTTGACTATCTGAACTGTTGAAGTGGGGGTACATTTACGGATTCATCAGTGGTTACACTGAGTTGAATATATACTGCTTATAGTTGACTATCTGAACTGTTGAAGTGAGGGTACATTTACGGATTCATCAGTGGTTACACTGAGTTGAATATATACGGCTTATAGTTGACTATCTGAACTGTTGAAGTGGGGGTACATTTACGGATTCATCAGTGGTTACACTGAGTTGAATATATACGGCTTATAGTTGACTATCTGAACTGTTGAAGTGAGGGTACATTTACGGATTCATCAGTGGTTACACTGAGTTGAATATATACTGCTTATAGTTGACTATCTGAACTGTTGAAGTGAGGGTACATTTACGGATTCATCAGTGGTTACACTGAGTTGAATATATACTGCTTATAGTTGACTATCTGAACTGTTGAAGTGGGGGTACATTTACGGATTCATCAGTGGTTACACTGAGTTGAATATATACGGCTTATAGTTGACTATCTGAACTGTTGAAGTGAGGGTACATTTACGGATTCATCAGTGGTTACACTGAGTTGAATATATACGGCTTATAGTTGACTATCTGAACTGTTGAAGTGAGGGTACATTTACGGATTCATCAGTGGTTACACTGAGTTGAATATATACGGCTTATAGTTGACTATCTGGACTGTTGAAGTGGGGGTACATTTACGGATTCATCAGTGGTTACACTGAGTTGAATATATACGGCTTATAGTTGACCATCTGAACTGTTGAAGCGGGGGTACATTTACGGATTCATCAGAGGTTACACTGAGTTGAATACATACTGCTTAAATTCGACTATCATGACAATTAATTTACACTTGCACTTCAGGAAACAGAGTTCTGACAATGGGGCTTTTGGCGTTAAATTCGTATCAGATTGAGATGAGAAATCCACTTCTATACTGACATCCAATTAATCTAATTTTTGCTGAGATTGAGGTACATGTAGAGCTACTTGTTACGATTGTACTCGATACGTACAGTACATTACCAGCAATCGACCTCAATGCCGTTACTGTTAAAATCTTAAACACGAAACACTTTCTTGTTTTTTCAAAAGTACAGTCGGCTGAACTTGGGTACTTAAGGCATCGGTTTGCTTGCTGTACATATCGAAAATTGATTAATTTTTTATTAAGTAACAAATTGTACACAAAATTATTTTAATGCTGGAATGGCGATATGTTAAGCATATAATTTCCAAAGAATAACACGTCGTTATATACTATCAACCACTTTCATAGTAGGCTTCTCACAGTAGGTGTAACAAAATATGCGCCATTTAAGACTGGCTTTATACGGGATGGTATCGGGCGCATTTCGTAAGCTACTTATTTATTAGCAAGCAGTAAGACGAAGTACAATTTGTATATTTACTAGCTACTCGTAAATAAGAAAAATGTGCATATTGCAATAACTGCTCAACAGGGGGTAAGTACAGAGTACACGGACTTGAGAATGCGCAAAATAATATCAAATTAAGGTGAGAAGCATGTATCTTTGCAGTTAGCAACCAGTACTCAGTATTCCAGCGCTGCATTGGTGGGATGGCAGGCCCGCTAGTCGGCTAGATGGGTAGCTGCAGACAGTGCATAATATGCAATTATCTTCCGTCGTACATTGAGAAACCGCGCATCGCGAAGGTGGCCGACACTGACGGCCGGCTACGGTTTCTGCTCGTGACAGACAGGCTTCGCCACTGTTTTTGCAAGGCTGCCTCCGAATAATCTAAACTGTCGAGTCCAGTTCGCATTTCCTGGCAGGGTGGGAATTGAACTTGAATATAAAATTCAATAAATAAGTCACAAATTTAAGTAATTAAAAGCATCTTTTACCTGTATTTAAGCCTAAAAGTGCCACTACATCTTTTGGTGCCGAGTGCGATTGTTCTCCAGTCCAGCAGTTGTGCACCACGGAACATAGGGAAAAAATGAATGAAAGCAGGAAATTATATTGAGAACACGCAGATTGAGAGCTGAATCGCAAATGATACTAAATCTTAAACTAAAAGTAGCGTTCATTGCTTTGATTTCTTGATTTACGTACCGGAAACAAGACAAAATAGGTCAACTTTGTGAGAGGGAGTCTACTATAACAGCAAATTTCTGGGTATAAAGAATGTGAATAGATAGAATAAAATATATGAAGTGATTGGTTCGTGGATATTCAGTACAGAAGGTTGTAAAACACCTAGACTAACTAGTAGTGACGTCTTGGCCAGTGCAAAAGATTGAAACGCGCACTGTTCACTTTCACGCCACGATGAGGCGCGTCACGTTCGTGAAAGAAAAATTTATCTGACAAATGCAGAGGGAAAATGTCAAAGCAATGAATGCACATTGACAATCCCAGCATTAGTTTTATGCAGAGGGAAAAATGTCAAAGCAATGAATGCCCATTGACAATCCCAGCATTAGTTTTATGCAGAGGGAAAAATGTCAAAGCAATGAATGCACATTGACAATCCCAGCATTAGTTTTATGCAGAGGGAAAAATGTCAAAGCAATGAATGCACAGTGACAATCCCAGCATTAGTTTTATGCAGAGGGAAAAATGTCAAAGCAATGAATGCCCATTGACAATCCCAGCATTAGTTTTATGCAGAGGGAAAAATGTCAAAGCAATGAATGCCCATTGACAATCCCAGCATTAGTTTTATGCAGAGGGAAAAATGTCAAAGCAATGAATGCCCATTGACAATCCCAGCATTAGTTTTATGCAGAGGGAAAAATGTCAAAGCAATGAATGCCCATTGACAATCCCAGCATTAGTTTTATGCAGAGGGAAAAATGTCAAAGCAATGAATGCCCATTGACAATCCCAGCATTAGTTTTTTGCAGAGGGAAAAATGTCAAAGCAATGAATGCACATTGACAATCCCAGCATTAGTTTTTTGCAGAGGGAAAAATGTCAAAGCAATGAATGCACATTGACAGTCCCAGCATTTTTTTGTGTCAGATAGCAGATACTTAATAGTTAAGTGTTGCATTTTGACTTAAATATTATGAGACTTTTTGGTTTGATGCACTTAGCTGCTAATATATATTTAACACGCGGTCTCGTCATCATCAGAATCATCTGATGCTGAATTGAATGAGTTATCTAGATCGTCCAGTCGTTCGTTAGAATCATTTTTGTCTAAACTGTCAACCGTGGGAGTTAAACTTTGGATTGAGTCTTGGTTGACTGAGAGCATTGCTATAGGGACACTTTCAATTTGCCGGTAAATAATCTGAAACAGTCGGTGAAAGTGTGCCGGTAGACCTGGTTGACCTTCTAAAGTTATACAATGCTCTTGAATACGCTTCTGAATATCACGCCATTCATCAAAAAGAAAGTTTTTTTCCTCATCAAGCCTCTATTTTTTATGACTTACGTCAATGGCGCGTCTACGAAAGCTTCCTGTAAAATCGTTTTTAGCAATTCCGGAATAGAAGCTATGCTTAGGGTTTTGAAGTTCTGTAAAAGTTGGTCTATCGTTTTGTGGCATCTATTTGGAATAGAGTTTCTGCATTTCCGAAGTTAGACTAAAAACTCTACGAGCACAACTTTTTGTTCGACTTTGACCTGTGGAAGTACCAAGTTCTCTAAGCCAATATATTCTTTGAGTGGCAACTGACCTTAAAGAGCCCAGCGTATCTTCTTCAAGAGAGGCGTGACCCGAAATTGATTCCATATGCCATTGCTGGCCTAAGACCAGAATCTGCTCATCCGATACGTCAAAGCGAGTGTCAATACAACCAGAATTTTTTAAGACAGCCATTTCATGCATTAGAGCTTGAATTTCGTTTTTTATTGCTGTAGAGGTAGTTGTAATCAATTTCAACCTTTGCGCAAACCACACATGTGCATTTAAAAGTTGTTGAGCATTGAAATTGTGTAAAATATGGGATATGGACATTGTCCTCCGATCATTCCGCATGTACTTAAAAAACTTTCCATACGGTCTTAAGGCAGCCCAGGCTCGTTCAGAATGCTCACCGTCACACAAGCCAGCTCCCGGAGTAACGCGTACGGATAAATTCAGCTGACAGCTAGTTTTATGTCCAAGGACGTGAAACGCATTAACAGCACACATGCTGCTATGGACATCAGCCCCGGACTGTGCAACGATAGACTTGACCCGATTGGAGACACGACAACCTGAAATTGAAACGATTTCGAGTATATTCGAGCAAGAAAACATTTTATGCCACTTTCAATATTTTTTGGAAAACTGTTAAAAATATTTTGCACGAAGTATGAATTATAATGATATGATTTAAACTGTACGCATGTTAAATCGGATTACTCACCAACGTCATAAATAAACAGTAGATGCTTTGACACTGGCGTCGTTTTTAAATAATGAAGCAGGCATTCCTCTGGATAGCAAAGACGCTCTCCTGGAGTATTTATATTACACCCTGTCACAAGCCTATTGTGTCTGCAGAACAGACCAAAGAATCCATAGACGTTGTTCCGTGAGGCACCTCTCGAGGTCTCTTTAGTTGTACTACCAGCTCTCCAGTTAGGACAACTGTCAGGCTCAGGATGATGGACAGTAGAACCTTGTTGAGAATTTCCATCTACGTAAATAAGAGGTTCAGGCAAAATACGACCATCACCTGGTAAATCCTTCTGCTTTCCACCCGACGCTGCAAATTGCTGCCAACCGAAGAGACCATCACCACATAGAACAGTCTTGCGTTTAGAGTTTTTTTCTGGGCAACTTAGGCATGTTTTTGGCCAACATGAATTATGGTTTTGCAACTCGCGAAAGCGCAAAAGTACACCGTACCGCTGAATACGTTGGTAGACACTCTTCGCTAAGTCTGGACTCCAGCAACCTTGTCCCACGACTGTGCCCTTAAAGAATGAGTGAATTGCTCTATGCATAGGCAACTGTCCATCCATGCACATTGAATCAAGAAGTGAAAGGAAACTAAATGAAAAAAAGTTAAACATTCGCCATCTGATGAAGCCGTTGCTGGGAAGTAGCCCTGAGACAGCAAAGCACAACAGGTGTCGCATGCTGCACATGTAAAAACTTTTGCCTGGACGCTTCCGGTTATGTTAATTAACTGCACGTTGCTCGCTGCATTAAATACTTTGCCTCTCGCACAGTCATTACAGCAGTAAAGTTTTGGAAAAGATATGGCTGCCCCGGAAGTTTCCTCACTAAACATCAGTAGATCGATCTGCGGGAGGAAGTTACATTTTAGTTTACATTTTTGATTGGCATAGATTGCTAAAATTGCTGTTGAGATCTTTTTTTCTTGTTTCGTTTAAAAAAGTGCACTTATGAGCTAAAGATCACTAAATATATGTAGGTTTGCTTACATTCCAGAGTAGAAATTTATGAGCAACGAAATCTCCATGAGTTACTTCCTTGCAGTCAGCACATAGATCCACGTTACAGGTTATACAGCGAAAAATACCTTGGTTTTCTCGGCAGCGTATGCACTGGCTCAAAATAAATGACTTCCGATAACTCGGTGAACAATTTTCAACAAATGAATCATAATTTTCCCACTCGATAAAGCAATCGGACGAACTTTCAAAGTCGAAATCTGCTTCTTGAAAAACAGAACTGGACGTGCCAGAAGTGTTTTGAACTGCAGATTTAGCACTATGTTGATTCCAACAGTCTTTACCGGCAGAGTATTTTGTTGATCTTGGTCGTCCACGCAGGCCAGAAACGTAAGTTACCTTGCGTGTTTTCTTCAGGGTTTTAAAACGGTACATCTGAAATAAGTAAAATGTACTTACTTTAATTTGATTTAATGAAGTTTAATAATGCAACAAATATCATGTTTGACCAGGACTATTTGAATCCTTATTATTTGTATCCACTACTTTAGGGCACCGCAAAATATATAATAATATAATCATAACGACTAAGAGTTAAATAATCTACCGGAAAATGCCTTTGAAGGTGAAAGCTCTTGGCTCGTCTGATTGATAGGTAGATCTGGAATTTATTACTTTTCGTTTTCATTTATTTTTAAGTAGTTTCTGTTCAATATGTTGTAGCGGTTGAAATCATTGTGCCATGTTTCAACAGCTTGCAGCAACTGAGACCAATAAGTACTTTAAACAACTTAGAGGTGAAGTCTGCAGTTCAAAGTGTTCCCAATATTGAATCAGATATTAAAAGTTCGCAGCCAATTAACGGCTGTGCTTCTATGTTTACTAATCTTGACTAATCAAAAGGGAAACTAACGTTAGTATTTAAGTTGGCGATATTATACTTCTGGCGATTTGAGTATAATATCCCTACCAATTTCAGCTCAAATGAATGCGGCAGAAGGTAGCCTGTTGGGCGATTGAACTGCCATGTTAGTGTTTTTTTACTAATGGAGCCGAGATATATATTTATGTACATCAGGAATTTAGGCAGCTATCATATGCTAAACTGTAATTGTTTTTGCTTGTTGTAGCCTAGTTCGGTAATTTACAGAATTTACAGAACTTCAAAAAAATTCGCTTAAAATACGAGCGAATACCAGATACACCCTATCTGGTGACCGGCAATGAAACCTGGATACCGCACTTTGACCCTGAGACCAAGCAGAAAGCAAGGTGTGGGCGTTGAAGGGTTCAGATCCACCTGTGAAAGCGAAGCGAGACCAGCACTGCAAGAAGATCATGCTGACCCTTTTCTTCGATCAAGAAGGTTGACCTGACCCTTCTGGGTCTAACCCTGACCATCGACTTCCTTGGGCCTAACAGCACGGTTAACTCGGACCGGTACACGGAGACGCTGACTAAGATGAAATCAGACATCCGCAACAAGCGCAGGGCTGCGATGAAGCCTCACCTCCTGTTGCACGACAACGCTCGACCTCACACGGCCAAGAAAACGCTTGATCGTATCAACGAACTCAATTTTGATCTGCTTGCGCACCCACCCTACTCACCAGACTTAGCTCCTTGCGACTACGCAATTTTCCCTCAGTTAAAGAAGCACCTGCGGGGGCGCATCTTTGACCATCGCGACAACTTGGAAGGTGAATTCAGGCGGGTTCTGCTGCACGAAATTCCGCGTCGAGCTTATGCAGATGCCATCAATGCGCTTCTCACGCGATGGACTAAGTGCTGCGAGCTAAGGGGGACTTCGTCGAAAAGTCGTCAGTCGACGGCGATGGCGATGCTGCCAGGGGTTAGCGATATGGGCGGCACCGGCCGCCTCCTCGCTGCGTCTGTCATGGAGGCTCCCTGCCGCTAAGTCAAAGAAGTAGGTCAGCAATGGCGATGCTGCGTGACCGATTCCGCTGGCCTTGACTTGGTGTAACTCTACCCCTTACCCCTTGTTCTAATTTTAGCTAAAACTTTTTAATGAGTTGACATATTTACTTGATTTAAAAAGCATTAGAACTGCTGGATGTTTATATATCAGTGACGTAAGTTTCAATAAACTATGTTGCACCAGTTTGCCTGTGCATCGATTTTTCCCGCTATTTCTGGGACACCCTACGTATAAAAACAAATATTTCAGAAACGACTTTGAAAATTTTCGTCTTTACTTCCATGGATTTCCTTCCAATTTCAATGAGGTGAATATAATTTAACACATATTTTGTTAGCATGTTGCAGTAAATTTTTAGACTACATGATAAAATTCTGTAAATTTCATTGCATTTTCTTATTTTAGAACAATGTCAAATGTCTGTTAGAGCAATTGGAATCCCATCGGATGTTCGCATAATCAGGCCGCTAACAGCAGCGACCTTCTTGCCGCCATGGACGTGTTCCAGCTGGTGGCCAAGTCAGAGGGTCTGGGACCACTTCAGATGGGCGTCACCGGTGTCGACATGTTTGATTTGCTGCTCCAACCATTCCATGAGGCAGCCGCAGCAATAGCTCTGCAATGAGTTTTCTGATGTTGGTTACTCAAATGCCAATATCTGTAAAGTGACTGGTCACAGGCAGGTGAAAACAGTCAAGCAGTACCTGCAATTTGGAAGTCAATGCACATTCAAGATGTAGGCCACGTGCAGCGCACTGCATACATTTCTACATAGAGCTAACTCATCCATAGGCAACACAAATCAAGTGGAGACAAATGTTAATTTTTGTTTCTCTATTTATACTGTTAATATACAATAGATTTAAAAAAAAGTTGAATATGTTTTTTGCTGCATGCATAAATGCATTGGCAACATTGCCATGCCAGTGTAATTATGTAGTGTGCATTATGCAGGCCACTGACCAATTTGTACACCACTGCATGCCACTTCTGAAAATACACACAGGAAAATTCTTGTCTGCACTACATGATCCACACTATGGATAGATATGGCATAGGCGTTATCTGCATGCTTAAGTGTTGTACAAGAAAAGTTTGTTTGAGACACTACAACCAACTATAGTCATCAAAACTATTGTGTCTTGAATGTTTTTGTACATATGATTGTTGGATTATGTTTATTCCAGTCTGGTGAGCTGGAAAGTCTAGGCAATCCTAGATTTATTGCATTGTGCTCCAACACTAAAACTTTTGTTGCTGATTCTTCAGGCCAGCTAGTGAGAGAGAATTGGCAGGTGATATCACTGTGAGGCTCCCTTTTTGTTCCGTTTTACATGGAGACTAAAGTTATGAGATTCTTGCCTTTTCAATTGATGGGTCTGTCTGTCTAAAAGCCCAGAGGGATTTTGATTTGCCAAAGGAAATCACAGGTCTTAGCTGTGACAGCAAGTGCCAGGCTCTCTACATTGCTCAGTGGAATTCATTTTCTGTGGCAGGTTTAATTGGCTGCAGTTTGAGGGTGATCGATGTAGGCAGCCAGCCAGACTGTTTTTAGGACTGATTGCAAAACAAAACACCAGCAGATAAGCATAAATTTTGAGCATGGATTCATATGGATAAAATTGAAATTATAAGCATAGGACCACGTGGATAAAATTGAAATTATCAGCATAGGACCACGTAGATAAAATTGAAATTATCAGCATAGGACCATGTGAATTAGCACTTCCTATGGGACACAGCTAGGCCCTGGAAGCATGGTTAATAAAAAATTATTAATTATATTAGTTGTCTATACAACTACGGGCAACATATTTAAGGAAAATATGAGTGAATAGAAAGCACTGACGGTCATACTTACGTTAACAAATAGCTAATTTGACGATTTAATCTAAATTAATTAGAAACTTTATATTTACTATTTTGCTATAAAAATGCGCTGCGACAAAAAAATTGCAATGCTTTTGACTGAGACTTCAAAATAAATTAAAGATTTAAGAATAGATCTATTATCTAGTAGTAGTATCAGTAGATAATTAACACAAGTAACCTAATCGGTTTAGGATAGCATAGTGTAGTGCGGCTGGAAATGTTCTTTTAAAATTGCGCTAAATATTTAATTGTTGCTATACAGTAACTATAGCGATTGCAAATAACATTATTATGTTATTAATTTCTACTTTTATGACCCTTGAAAATAATGCAAATATTAATTATAAATTATTTTAATCGTTGTCTAATTAAAATATAATCGCACCAGTTTGAAAAGCGCGCTGCAATCGATTGTAAGTGTAAGGCGCGGCGCGGCGTGTAAACTGAAGACGTTAAATTGCTGTAGTAAAACTGTTTAAATTCGCGGCCTTCAAACCCAGTTATACTACAATAGAATAGGATAGAATATTGGATAGGAATAAAACAACCGCAAAAACTGTAATTTAAAATTTAAATTTCAAGTCAATAAAGCGCTTGTCTGTAACTAAAAACTGTTAAAGCAATTTTAATTTTTGTGCAATAAAATGAGATTTTTTACTAATTCTACGTTTTGTTTTTAGCGTTTGTTTTGTTTTAACGTGTTTACGTAACATTTTATCGTCCGGGAGTTTAGTTTGCGTGAAGGAATTGGGACGTACCAAAATAAACACATATGAACACAAAATGAAGCAACGTTTAATAAAAACAGAATGTATATGAATAAATTTCGAATTTAGATTGCAGAAAACAAAAAATATCAAATAATTCACAATTGGTTATGATCGATCGTGTAACCTTTCAATGGTCCCTAGCAATCGAAATTCATTACTAATTCATTTGTTGGCCGGAACTCGGGAGGGAGATAAGATACCAAACTATTACCTTATTAATGTACGAAACACAGTCCCTCTTCCTCTATTTAGAATCTCAATCTTGTGCATCGGAACGCGCCAAATTTTTAAATTATGCATACTTACATACCTAGCTTCTACTTATTCATTCCTATATTTATAATTGTATACTTATTCTCTCTTGTATCTTCTAAATTACAGATTTTAGGTTCAACTGTTACGGTATAGAATAAATAAGAATGAAAGAACGATTAAGAACGATAAAGAACTTTTAAGTTGGGCTTTCTACCAGCCAGTATAATAACATTTTTTCCCTTCACTTCTATCAAGTCCGTGTAGATTGTTGAGTAGCGCTGAATCCTCGCATGCGGAAGGTCCCTAGCTCGATTACCAATTACATTTGATTTTTGTAATTGACGAAATAAAACTTATCACTTTTTGTCATTTATTCTTTTCATTCCTCCTTTCTATTGATCTGTCATCTATTTCATTTCTAAAATGCATATAATATGCCTGTGTTGTATTATAGTTCTTGCCGTTCTAGCCAAAAAGATATAATTCATTATGCAAGAGTTTTCCATATACGAAATTCGTTCGCCACTGCTTCGAGTTCTTTCGAGTTCTAGGGACAAGTTTGGTTTCTTTTGAAAAATGGCTTTGTCATGTATGTATCTCATGTATCTCATTGAGCTACTTAGTCGAAGTTATTCTACACTACGCCGTAAAAATGGCTTCCCTATATGTTTGGAAATGTCTAGAAATGGCTAGTGTTATGGCCAGCCAGTATAATAATATTTTTTCCCTTCACTTGTATTAAGTCTGTGTAGATTGTTGAGTAGCGCTGAATCCTCGCATGCGGAAGGTCCCTAGCTCGATTACCAACCACTACTGATTTTTGTAATTGACGAAATAAAACTTTTTCACTTTTTGTCATTTTTTCTTTTCATTCCTCCTTTCTATTAATCTGTCATCTATTTCATTTCTAAAATGCATATATGCCTGTGTTGTATATAGTTCTTGCCGTTCTAGCCAAAAAGCTATAATTCATTATGCAAGAGTTTTCCATATCGAGTTCTTTGAGTTCTAGGGACAAGGATTCTAGTTTGGTTTCTTTTGAAAAATGGCCTTGTCATGTATGTATCTCATGTATCTCATTGAGCTACTTAGTCGAAGTTATTCTACACTACGCCGTAAAAATGGCTTCCCTATATGTTTGGAAATAAGTTATTTATATAGTTTCTTACTACATGCACGTGGGTTAGGAATGCAATTCCCCCAAGGCCACCGCCAGTAAGGCTAGCCCCCCGTGGGTCCACGTGGAATCACCCGGCTAGCCGAGTATTTTTTGACTAGTGGAAGTGTCGGCTAGCCGGCGGCCGTTAGATGGGCCGAGAGTCAAAATATATTTAAGTTTAACAGGGCGACAAGGAAGGGGGGTTGGTTAGAAGGGTAACATGTGCGCGGACTGGCCAGAGGTAAGAGATGAAACGCAGGGGAAGGAAAGAGAGACGAGGTGAGAGCCAATCAGAGCCGAGAGAGAGGATAAGGCTAATAAATAAATTGAACAGGCAGGGGGAGAGAGAAGAGAGTACATTAAGAGGGCGTGCGAAATGAGAAACCAGGGAGAAGTTAATACAAGCAGAATTTTCGAGAAAAAAATTTACTGAAAAATTTAAGCAGCTAATTTTACAGATTTTTTATGTGCATGGCTGATTCTATTTACTAGCCTACAGCGACTACTAAATTCTAGTCATTTAGCAGTATATTCTACTATACATATGCAGCTGTTGTTCCTGGATCCTGATGTCAAATACCATGTCTATCCCAACGACCTAACTGGCTGGTCAAACATTCCCAATGTGACGACAACAAAATTATTAAAAGAGCAGCAGAACTAAGGCCGACTCCAACGCGATTCATTTGGGACGGATGAAGTTGCAGAACGATATGTAAATTTGGAGCTGGTCAAGCAATTCTAACTGGTGCCAGTCTCCTAGCCACACTAAGTAGACGCTGCACTGCCTGAAGAAAATGCTGCATGACCCATCACGTCGAATACTGAAGAGATCAAAAAAATTATGTTCAAGCGCGATTTCTAGATGGCAGCGTCGTTAAAAATATTTGTTGTAAGGATTGGCTGGTATTTGGTACAAGGACCACTATTAATCCTAGGCAGTCAACATTGAAGTCCTTGAATTTTAAACGAAATGAATTGTAGCATTTTCTTTTCCAAAATTTGCTAAAAAATCCGTGTATATTTTCAGAGCTTTTTTGTGATTTTAGATGTAAAAAGTAGGGGCCTAAAATAAAAATTTTTAATGGCTTCGAAAAACACGTTTGCATAAGCAAAGTTACTGACTTTTAATATTAGAGCCGATCCTGTTTGTTTGAACCCAGCAAACACGACAGAATGAAAGCACGAGTTTAAAAGTCGTGTGCAAGTAGTTTTTCATCGAAAAATTATTAACAGGTGCGCTTGACTTACTTGACTTAACAGGTGCGCTGGCAGAGCCCGATTTTTAAGGGAAAAATAAGTTATTTGTGTTCGACGTTAATTGTCGACCATTGTTTTGAGATTTTGAGCTACATTTTTTGTTAAAAAATATCAGTATAAAAACGCTTTTCAGGCACATGTTGCATGTCTTATTGTCTATGGGTATGCTTAGTAAAAAATTCCATACTATTTAGTGACTACTAGTCATACTATATACTAGCTACCTTGTGGGAGAAAGAAATAGCTATGATTGCTTTTTGCTCAGGTCGTTCAGAATTATTTCAGATTTATCGGTTAATTAATTTAAGGCTTTTTATTACAACTGTAGTTTTCCAGATTCCAGGTTGCATTTACTTTATTCGATTTTATGTGATTTGTGTCCTAGTGCTTCTCTCTTTAATTATCACTCTAAGGATATGATATAAGACCAAAGTTGTTCTAGTACAATTTTTTTACTATCCTAGTCCTACTTCTGACACCAACGTTGTTACTGAGGTATTTTGATATAATAGGGCCCCTATCTAAGTAATTTCAATATTTATGTCTCCTAAGTTCTGAGTATAGGCTTTCCAAAGAGCGTTACCAACCAAAGATCTCAAGTGTACAGCAATACTTTCTACTTCTCTCTCTTTAATTCTTCTAGCATTCGCCTCCATATGTTTTATAAAGTATGAAATAACACTTCTGAGTAGGCAGAGCTTATTCCCACGGTCCCGTGCCGATAATTTCAATTTTATCCACACGGATCCGTGCCGATAATTTTCTGCTTATCCACACGGCAGCTTGTATGAATAGGTCTAAAACTCTTTATATAAATATGCCGTGCCGTTAATTTCAATTTTATCCACACGGTTCTGTTCTTTAAAACGAGGCCCTTTCGGGTTTGAACGTTTGTTGAACCCTCGAGCCAATAGATCGACAAAGTTGACAGTGTGTTACGACAGTGTTCTACATTCGACCTACATATTCATTAACCGACATTAATGTCATCCTTTTTAATTATTGTAATAACAACTTACTAAATCTTTTGTCATCGTTACATGTTTTCATTCGAATTGTATTGACTTAAAAAAGTAAGAAGTCTATCTAAGAAAATCATACGAGTCAACCAGTAGAATTCTAGTCAGCACCAAACTCGTCACACATTATAAATCATTGTTATTCTTTTACACTATGCATTGATAGTGTACACTATACACTATACTCTGAAGCAAAAGCCTTATGCTCAGAGAAGAATAGGTATAGGGACTTAAAAGTAGACCTATTCATACAAGCTGCCGTGTGGATAAGCAGAACATTATCGGCACGGATCCGTGTGGATAAAATTAAAATTATCGGCATGGGACCGTGGGAATAAGCACTTCCTTCTGAGTATTGTATAAAAATTTTGTATCAAACTAGGATCAACATCAACAAGGTTGAGGTTTTCCCTTGATTTTGCTCCTGTATTTATACCAAAATGTATCAATTTAAAGAAAATTAATTGTGTATTCAAACAAATATTTTGCATTAAAACAAATGCATTGCATTTGCCCACATTGAAACAAAAATCATAAAAACTCACAGAATAATCTGTTTATTTGTTTTTTGCCTATATCATTTGGAAAGGCTATCTATCAAATAATGCCATATAAGATTTGAATATAATAAGCTAGGCCTGGCCACCTGGATATACCTTGGGTTAGATACATGCATAAATAGACTAATTGTCTTTATAGCAATAGACTACTACTATTAGCTATTTCTTTCTAGTTGTTAGGTTTTGATTTAACCTAGCTAGTCCTAATTCAAAAGTAAAATATGTATTCAAGGCAGGTCAAATTGACAATTTAGCAAGTAAATAATAAACAATTAATTTGTTGTGGGTTAGTTAGGCCTAGTTTAGATTGCTACAATGCTACTTTAGATTGCTACAATACTACATTGCTACAGTGCCGATATAATGGCTCACATTTTTCTAACTTTTTTTAACACTAATTTTAACACTAGCCTTAAAATTGACAATCTTCAAGAATCATTTACTAAACTTAAATTGGTGAAATGTATTTGTAACAAGAAAAACTATGAACACTGAATGCTTGGATTGCCCATTACTCAACACTAGCCTACATCCAATGACATAATTTGTTGGTATGATTTCAAGAGTGTAGCACTTGTGCCATGCCATGCATAGGTTGTAAGCAAGCTTTGGCATGTGCCTAGGTACCTTTGATCAAATTAGTGAGTTTATTGTTTAGTAGCTAAATTTCTTAGTACATTTAGTTGTACTATAAAACTCAGTGCCACAGGATGTCTGACTGCCATACTTATAGAAGTATAACTATCAAGATGAACCAAGCAGAAATATTTTGCTAGAAAAAAATTGTGAATTCAAGTTTCCTGTGCCTCTCTTCAAACTGTGATAGAGATACAGTTGATTTTTTTCCAACATGGACATTCACTTACACATTGCTTCCTTGGATCCCACCATGTCATGACATGATTTTTCCCAACATGGACATTCACTTACACATTGCTTCCTTGGATCCCACCATGTCATGACATGATTTTTCCCAACATGGACATTCACTTACACATTGCTTCCTTGGATCCCACCATGTCATGACATGATTTTTCCCAACATGGACATTCACTTACACATTGCTTCCTTGGATCCCACCATGTCATGACATGATTTTTCCCAACATGGACATTCACTTACACATTGCTTCCTTGGATCCCACCATGTCATGACATGATTTTTCCCAACATGGATATTCACTTACACATTGCTTCCTTGGATCCCACCATGTCATGACATGATTTTTCCCAACATGGACATTCACTTACACATTGCTTCCTTGGATCCCACCATGTCATGACATGATTTTTCCCAACATGGACATTCACTTACACATTGCTTCCTTGGATCCCACCATGTCATGACATGATTTTTCCCAACATGGACATTCACTTACACATTGCTTCCTTGGATCCCACCATGTCATGACATGATTTTTCCCAACATGGACATTCACTTACACATTGCTTCCTTGGATCCCACCATGTCATGACATGATTTTTGCTCGAATTTGAGTTTTGTGAACAATTGTGGCAGATTGCCACCTAATTTGGAACTCTTTTTTTAAACTAAATTCCTAAAAAAGCAAAAAGTTATTGGTTGTTGTTTGATTTAAAAAAGAAAGCGTAAACTTTTTTTCCTTTAGTTGAATTATTTAACATTTATTAATTAAGATTAATTAAACATTTATAAACTTTCTATCAAATAAAATTATTTTAAGAATACTTATATGAATATATCAGTAATGTTGTTTTACTTTCTATCTAGAAAACTCATTTTGGCAATAATTATTTGGTTTATACTTTTAGTTCCAATTATATTTTTTTATATCTAGCCTTTGTGCATGCATCATAAAAATAAGTTTATTGAACAAATTTGTCTCCACATGGGTTTCTCTTATTGTACAATATCTTATGAAAATTAACAGTTAGTTGGCAAAATTGTTGTTGAAGCCTTGAATTGTTGTTGCTATTAGATAGACTAAGCAAATGTCTTTCACCTAATGGGTAGAATCATCTAACTTTGATGATGTTTTAATTACCAAAGCTAGTTTATAGCTAGCCAATAGGAAATAAATATATAAATCTAGTTTAAATGGAGCCTGCTGAAGAAACGACCAACTTCAGTCATGCCTGGCCGAGTTCGCGTTAAGATACTGTCCGCCCGGAATCTGCCAGTCATGGACCGGGGTAGCTATTCCACAGACGCATTCGTTGAATTGAAACTGGGCAACACTGCTTACAAGACTGACGTGGCCAGGCGCAGCTTGAACCCGCAGTGGAACACAGAGTGGTTCAAGTTTGAATTGGACGACGAAGAATTACAGGATGAGGCTCTGCAAATTCGGGTGCTTGATTATGACACCTATAGCGCTCACGATGCCATCGGAAAGGTGCCTATTCATCTTTATTTTCATTGTTCCTAAAAGGTCATTGTTCTTTTGTTCTTTTCCATTGAGCCATCGTAATTTTAGTAAGTCATTAGTTGACCCATTGTTATTTTATTAGGTCATTAGCTGACCCATCGTTATTGTAGTAGGTCATTAGGTGACCCATCGTTATTTTATTAGGTCATTAGCTGACCCATTGTTTTTTAGTAGGTCATTAGCTGACCAATCGTTATTTTAGTAGGTCATTAGTTGAGCCATCGTTATTTTATTAGGTCATTAGCTGACCCATTGTTCTTTTAGTAGGTCATTAGCTGACCCATCGTTATTTTATTAGGTCATTAGCTGACCCATTGTTCTTTTAGTAGGTCATTTGCTGACCCATCGTTATTTTAGTAATTCATTAGCTGACCCATCCTTCTTGAAGTATGTCATTGACTGACAATCGTTCTCCAAACAGGTCATTGTTCTTAAACAGGGTCATTTCCCCATGTCTAGATAATTGGTGTTATCTGACGTATCATAATTTTAGTCTTGTCAGTATAATATTTTTTGTGATTTACCTACAATCTTGACCACGCCTTGTTCCCCAGGTGTACATCGATTTGAATCCGTTGCTAGGCAAAGATGGCAGTCGCGGCATGTCGGGTTGGTTCCCATTGTACGACACAATGCATGGCATCCGGGGCGATATTCAGATCTCAGTCAGTCTGGACCTGTTCAGTGACGCCAACAGGTACCGGGAATCGTCTCTGGGTGTCAGGTTCTTCTATCACCCGGGAGTGCCGGCTGGTCAGAATCTGCTGCACCTGCTGGGATTCGTTGAAGAATTGGTGGTTAACGACGATCCGGAATACGAGTGGATGGAGAAGCTGCGCACTTCTCGGGCGTCTAATGAGGCCAGGTAGGACTTACCCCTGTTCATTTTTCACTGAAACCAAAACTAAAACATAAGCTGCCGAATGTCGCAGCATTTGGTGACCCGCGGTCAGCGAGAAGGCAGTTCTGCCCATTTCGCTGACTCCTGAGCACACACGCACACAGGTGTGTACATCTGCCCTGACTTTCTCATCGTCAGGCAGTGTACACTTCTCACTGTGCCTTGGAGGTTGGCCCTCAATGGCGTAAATTGCACGACAAGCCCCCAAGCCTTCTGTCCGCGGCTGCGCCCTAAATGAATGCGGCCTCGCCGCGGAATCGAGCTCAGGGACCTTGGCACAATAGTCAAACGCGTTAGACCGCTCTGACCCTCAACCCCGAACTAAAACTAAACTATTTCTCATTTCCCCAGATTCCTATGCTTACAATCCACCGACACAGGTTATCATTTCTAGCTTGACCCCATTTACAGTCCTCCATATTCACATTGATTCCCTTACTCAGAGCTTCATCATTTCCAGAATCTTTATTTCTGACGTCCTCCGAGCCCACTTGCTAATTATTCCCATTTTTCCAGTTGCCCAAACCCTCAGTTAAATTCCCCAAATCCTGTATGACAGGCAGCGCCTATTCAGCCAGCTGAACGGTCAGCTTCAGCGCAAGCTCGGCCTACGCGTGCTCGGCATGGGCGGCAACGCTGTGATTGGCTACCGGCTACACTTTGATCTGGAAGGCGAGTCAGGCATTGTGGTGCGCGGCATTGGAACAGCTGTCAGCTTAACCACTGCCAAGCCGCAGCAGAGCCAGCTGACCGATAACGCTACAGCTGCTTCGTCCTCGTCTGCTGCTTCCGCAGCCGCCGCAGCCACCGCCGCCTCATCATCATCGTCCGCAGCTCCAACTTCCAGCAGTGCCGAGTCAGGCGCTGATTCCATTGTGACAGCTACAAATTCGACAGCTGGAGAGCAGCCAACTGGTCAGCCGCTGCAGCAGCAGACTAGCACAGTAGCTGCCGATGACCAGACTGTGTCTCTGCGGCAATTGGCTCCGATTGTTGGCGGTGTTGCCACTGGCAACGCCTCTGTCGCTGTGGAATGCGTACGTTTGCATTGATGATTCATTCTGATTGGGCAGTTACGAACTAACCCAGTTTCTTACTGTATGATTCGCGCCATTCAGTAACTAATAATTTAGAAAGTCTTTCTTTGGAAAGACTGGTCCACTGTATAATATTGTCTAGCCTTATTGCATCCCTAATCTGCATTGTGCTTTCCAAACCACAGGACACTCCCTTCATCACAATGTCCTGCCTGCCCACTGGTCTCGTGGCTAGCCTCGGTGGCACAGTGGCAGCCAAGTCGGTCAAGCTCCTTGTCCACAGTCCTGACGCGCCAGAGGCTCGTGACGCCTGGTGGTCGGAGCTGCGCGCAGAGGTTCGCGCCCACGCGCGAGCATTCGGATGCTCAACTGTGATTGGTTATCACGAGGAGACTTGCATAGCGGACGATTTAATTGTACTGAACGCCTACGGCACTGCTGCGAGGCTTAACTCGCTAGAAGATATCCAGAGTAGGCTTGCTGTTTTTACAAGTCATCTTTGCCGACGTAGAGATATATTGCTTGCGAATAAGAATTTTATATTTAGTATAGTGGTGGATGATTAGCCAATGAAAACCGAGGAGTTTAAGTGTGAAGCTGATAAACTAGCCAGCCAATGAGAATCGACTATAATTTGGAGTGAGGTGGGTGATTAGCAAATCAGAATTAAGAAGGTTCGAGTAAGACTGAAAAACTAGCGAATGAGAATCGACGAGGTTGGAGTGAGGTGGGTGACTAGCCAATTAGAATTGTGGGCGTTGTAGGTATCGGCTTTAGGTAAGGCACGTGAACATATGAGCCTATGACAATCCAGAACGGTTGGAGTGAGACTTAGCAATCTTAGCAATCAGAATCAAGGAGGCCGGAGTGAGATGATTGTACCAGCAGAAGGCCCGAGTGAGGTTGTTGAACTAGCCAATAAGAATTGAATATTTCACGCCAACCTGGTTAGCCAGCCAATAAGATTTCGCGGCCACCATCAATCATTCAGCCTCCCAGCAGCCTCCGTCAAGCTGTCGTGCTTTGCACGCTCTCTACAGCCAGTCCAACTCGCCATTTCCGGTGTCATTCAGTCGGTGCGCAGTCTGCGGTCGCGGCAACGTCCCGGACATCCTGCTGGCCACTTCGGACACCCCAGCTGAGCTGGCAACCTGCGGCGGGCCGGCGCTTATCCAGGCCAGGTGAGGCGATTTTCGGCTGTGAGCCTTGAAATAGATCCGTATCTAGATCTCCATTTCCTACTCATTTCCCATCGAGATCCTCATTTCCCACCCTTTCCCACCCATTCCCGATCGAGATCCCATATTCCCACCCATTCCCGATTAAGATCCCATATTCCCACCCATTCTCCATCCAGATCCCCATTGCCCACCCATTCCCCATCCAGATCCCCATTTCCCACCCATTCCCCATTCAGATCCCCATTTCCCACACATACCCTATCCAGATCCCATATTCCCACCCATTCCCCATCCAAATCACCTATTCCCACCCATTCCCCATTCAGATCCCCATTTCCCACCCTTTCCCATCCAGATCCCCATTTCCCACCCATTCCCCATTCAGATCCCCATTTCCCACACTTTCCCAAACGCTACCAGAGTCTGGCGACCGAAGCGCGAGGCTAAAGGCGAGGCGAACGCTCGCGAAGTCAGCGACCGGCTGCCCTTCATCGAGTACGAGCTGCACAGCCAACTGGTTCGCAAGCTGCGCCTCCGCGGTATGAACGCCCTCTTCGGCCTGCGCACCCGGATGTCCGTGGCCACCTGCGGCATACTGGTGACGGCTACGGGCACCGGCGTCCACCTGTTGGCCCTGCCACCGCCGTCAGAGCCGCAGCTGGTCTCGAAGGGGGATCCCAGACTGCTATCGAATCTGCAGGCCAAGATGGCAGAATTCGCTTCCAGGTGAGTCCCTGACTCAATCCAGGATAGTTCCTGACTCAATCCAGGATAGTTCCTGACTCAATCCAGGATAGTTCCTGACTCAATCCAGGATAGTTCCTGACTCAATCCAGGATAGTTCCTGACTCAATCCAGGATAGTTCCTGACTCAATCCACGATAGTTCCTGACTCAATCCAGGATAGTTCCTGACTCAATCCAGGATAGTTCCTGACTCGCAGAACTCAATCCTGAGTAGCACAATTCAATCCCTGAGTAGCACAATTCAATCCCTGAGTAGCACAATTCAATCCCTGAGTAGCAGAACTCAATCCTGAATAGCACAATTCAATCCCTGAGTAGCAGAACTCAATCCTGAGTAGCACAATTCAATCCCTGAGTAGCACAATTCAATCCCTGAGTAGCAGAACTCAATCCTGAATAGCACAATTCAATCCCTGAGTAGCAGAACTCAATCCTGAGTAGCACAATTCAATCCCTGAGTAGCAGAACTCAATCATGAGTAGCAGAACTCAATCCTGAGTAGCACAACTCAGGATTCTTGAGTAGCTCAACTTAATTCCTAAGTAGCACAACTCAATCCCTAAGTAGCACAGCTAAATCCTGAGTAGCACAACTCAATCCTAAGTTGCAGAGCTCAATCCCTGAGTAGCAGAACTCCACCCTAAACTCATTCCATTACTCCAGGAGCCGCGAGGTTCACGGCCTTGATCGTGCCCCAGCTCTGGCAGCCGCCATTGCAGCGTCTGCGGCAGCAGCTCCGGTCGCATGGGCGTCAAATTCAGATGGAGCCGGAGCTGCTGCTGCGGCATGTTCCGCCTCTTTAACCGGCCCGGCGGCTTCAGACGAGATTTCATTGGATTCTTCACCGCCGATGGATCTGCTGCAGGGCAACCAGCGTGACACATTCATCATTGAACTCGCTGACGACTGCGAGTCGGACGAGATGGAAGCCCTCCTTGTCGACTACCCGCTGTTGAACAGCCTGCAGCTCACCTGCTCACCGGCTTGCCATTCGGAGGATACTAACTTTTTTGTTCGAATTCTTCGGTGTCCTCTGGAGGATCCGGACGCTACTAGCAGTAGGCAGGTAAGAAGCTAAGAAGTTATCTGCTCATTGATTCTTTACGCCTGCTTATGTATCTTTGCGTCTGTATGGTTAAATGACTAGCGAAAAAAGAATTTTAGATTCGGAAATGAGGTGGGTGATTAGCCAATGAGAACCGAGTCGGTTTGAGAGAGAGTAATGAACTGGCCAATCAGAATCAACGAGGTTGGAGTGAGGTGGGTGACTAGCAAATGAGAATCGAGTAGTTTCGAAAGAGAATAATGAACTGGCCAATGAGAATTGATGGAGTTGGAGTGATGTGACATATTGATAGATTACACCTAAACTGGCACTCCTGACCTCTCTAGTAGAGATCCGAAATTCTAACCAGGTCCATATTGAAATGTGAACCTGCAGGTAAACTCTCTCCTGGCCGAGCTGCTGCATTCGACTTGCTTTCACTTCCGGCACAGCCAGCCCTGCACTCTGGCCGCTCTGCACTTTCACACCGAAGTCACAGACGAGAGCTGCCTGCAGACTGTGGTCACTGGCGACTGCATCCGACAGACTCCGCCTCAGGGCGGCCAGCTGCTGGGAACAGCCAGCAATGTACTTCTGTGCTCCAGCTGTCACCCGCCCGGCCGACCTCCGATCAACTATTTGGGCAATTTGGATTTCTTCTTCATCAGGGAGACAAATTCTGTGCGCGACTGCGGCGGCTCGCAGGCCTTCCTGCACACCTGCCTGGCCGAGGTCATGGCTGTCGTCAGGGCCCACGCCGCCGCGCTTGGCGGCCACGCCATCACCTCCTTTCACCTCAGCGAGGTTCTGCTGCTGGACAATCCGAGCAGGGGACACGCCCAGTGCTTGCTGAATGTCTGCGGCGATGTTGTGCAACTGCCACTGGCCGAGGTCTGACACATACTGTACTAATGTCTTCAGCCTGGATAACAATTATCCCATTTCGGGATTTTAAGCTAAATTGGGCTACGCTCTGGATAAAGTAATTACGGCTGGGATAAATGGGTTAACTAGTTATTGGAATCCCATTCAAGCTACACACCTTAAATTCCACCAAGCTACGGTTAAGGATCAATAGGTGATTGATTGCCCACTGATCATCTTATGGCGACGGCTAGGAAAAAGGCATCGTTTTGTGATAAATGGGATAATTTTTTATTGATTAAAATCCCATTTAAGCTCCCGTATGGATAAAAAAGAAAATTATTTTTTTATTGAACTCCCATTTAAGCTCCCATTTAAGGGAGCTTAAATAGGATACTTCTTAAGTTATGGATTAAAATTATATTTTTAGTAGAACTTGGGATAAAATATCCCAAATAGAGCTATTTTAGCTCCGGTTGGGATAAATGGGATAATTCTTTATTGGAATCCCATTCAAGCTAGGGTTTAGATAAAAATGATTATGACACCTTAAATTCCACCCAAGCTACGGTATGGATCAATAGGTGATTACCCACTGATCATCTTATGGCAGCGGCTAGGGAAAGGGGATCGTTTTGTACCTGTTTCACAAAAGTGCATTCGTGTATGCTTTTACTTAGTTAAAGGATGTGTCTTATCATGACTCGTGTAGTTTGTCTGCTGGTGTTTTTGTTGCTTTTTTAGTCAATTTTGGCAAGAGGCAAAGCGTCTATATGAGTGTTTTTTTCTAAAGGCTGCTAGTTTTTTTTCAATTTTCTAGTAAAATTCTAGAATTCATTGTCTAATTTAGAAGGCCTACTATTATTTAATTTGTTTCTATTTTAGGCCGATTGGATTTTGAGTTCAGATGATCTATACTTGATTTTAATATGAATGCGCTGTGATCGAAAATAATACCTTTAGCTGCTTAAATGAAAGCATTTTTATGATTGATTAGTTCAAATTTTGCTTCATAAATTTATGCATTCTTCAATAATGACTGTGGTGATATTCCGTCTATCACTAAATTGTTTTTATCATTGTACTGCTTCTAGTAGTGCTTCAAAGTTGCAATAAAATTATTGTTGTCTTGTTGCTTGTACCAGTGTGCTACTTACCGCTTGCCTTGATTTTTTTGCACTCTAAGTGAGGCCAGGTGTTGCAGGTGAATGATAGTAAGATGAACAGTTGAATCGCTAAGTGTACTCGAAGATAAGGCTCGGTTCGTTGGTGCGAATTTAGAGGGATAGCTGAGCGAGTATATTGGTGGGTTAGGCTTAGCGAGTGTACATAGGTGTGGTTGGCTGACCGAGTGTAAATTTGTGGGTTTGGCAGTGTACATTGGTGGGGTTGGCTGAGCGAGTGAACATTGGTGGGGTTGGCTGAGCAAGTGTACATTGGTGGGGCTGGCTGAGTGAGTGTACATTAATGGGGTTGGTTGGGCGAGTTTACATTGGTGGAGTTAGCTGAGCGAGTGTACATTGGTGGGTTTGGCAGTGTACATTGGTGGGGTTGGTTGGGCGAGTTTACATTGGTGGAGTTAGCTGAGCGAGTGTACATTGGTGGGTTTGGCAGTGTACATTCGTGGGGTTGGTTAAGCGAGGGTACATTGGTGGGGTTGGCTAAGCGAGTGTACATTGGTGGGGTTGGCTGAGCGAGTGGACATTGGTGAGGTTGGCTGGGCAAGTGTACATTAATGGGGTTGGCTGGGCAAGTGTACATTGGTGGGGTTGGTTGGGCGAGTTTACATTGGTGGAGTTAGCTGAGCGAGTGTACATTGGTGGGTTTGGCAGTGTACATTCGTGGGGTTGGTTAAGCGAGGGTACATTGGTGGGGTTGCCTAAGCGAGTGAACATTGGTGGGGTTGGCTGAGCGAGTGAACATTGGTGGGGTTGGCTGGGCAAGTGTACATTAATGGGGTTAGCTGGGCTAGTGTACATTGGTGGGGTTGGCTGGGTGAGTGTACATTGGTGGGGTTGGCTGGTGAGTGTAAAATAGCAGTTTCTAAACTTTTCCTGCGTGAAGTGGCTAAAACTTTAAAGTCCTTAATGAATCCAGTGTGTCTGGCATTATAAAGAAAATATTTTTAGCACTCATTCTGATTTCAATGTTTTTTCTCTATATGTATTTGCTTCAAGTAAAAAATCAATGCCATTATTGTGGAAATAAAATTATTGCGGCTAGTTTTGTAAGAAAAGCTCTTGTTTTTTCTTGTTGTGTTATTTTTCAAGTTTTAAGATAAATATTTGTTGATACTTAGCAAGATCTTAAGTTAAGCTCAATGGTATTTCTTAAACAGAGATTGGATTTCTTCAACAGGAATGGGATTTCTTCAACAGGAATGGGATTTCTTCAACAGGAATGGGATTTCTTCAACAGGAATGGGATTTCTTCAACAGGAATGGGATTTCTTCAACAGAAATGGGATTTTTTAACAGGAATGAGATTTCTTCAACAGAAATGGGATTTTTTTAACAGAAATGGGATTTGTTAAACAGGAATGGGATTTCTTAAACAGAAATTGGATTGCTTTAACAGAAATGGGATTTCTTTAACAAAAATAGGATTTCTTAAATAAGAATGGGATTTCTTCAACAGGAATGGGATTTCTTCAACAGGAATGGGATTTCTTCAACAGGAATGGGATTTCTTCAATAGGAATGGGATTTCTTCAACAGGAATGGGATTTCTTCAATAGGAATGGGATTTCTTAAATAAGAATGGGATTTCTTCAACAGGAATGGGATTTCTTCAACAGGAATGGGATTTCTTCAATAGGAATGGGATTTCTTCAACAGGAATGGGATTTCTTCAACAGGAATGGGATTTCTTCAATAGGAATGGGATTTCTTCAACAGGAATGGGATTTCTTCAATAGGAATGGGATTTCTTAAATAAGAATGGGATTTCTTCAACAGGAATGGGATTTCTTCAACAGGAATGGGATTTCTTCAATAGGAATGGGATTTCTTCAACAGGAATGGGATTTCTTCAATAGGAATGGGATTCTTAAACAGAAATGGGATTTCTTCAACAGGAATGGGATTTCTTCAACAGGAATGGGATTTCTTCAACAGGAATGGGATTTCTTCAATAGGAATGGGATTTCTTCAACAGGAATGGGATTTCTTCAATAGGAATGGGATTTCTTAAATAAGAATGGGATTTCTTCAACAGGAATGGGATTTCTTCAACAGGAATGGGATTTCTTCAATAGGAATGGGATTTCTTCAACAGGAATGAGATTTCTTCAACAGAAATGGGATTTCTTCAACAGGAATGAGATTTCTTCAACAGTAATGGGATTTTTTAACAGAAATGGGATTTCTTCAACAGGAATGGGATTTCTTCAACAGGAATGAGATTTCTTCAACAGAAATGGGATTTTTTAACAGGAATGAGATTTCTTCAACAGAAATGGGATTTCTTCAACGGGAATGGGTTTTTTTCAACAGAAATGGGATTTCTTCAACAGGAATGGGATTTCTTTAACAGAAATGGGATTTCTTCAACAGAAATGGGATTTCTTCAACAGGAATGGGATTTCTTCAACAGGAATGGGATTTCTTTAACAGAAATGGGATTTCTTCAACAGGAATGGGATTTCTTCAACAGAAATGAGATTTCTTCAACAGGGATGGGATTTCTTTAACAGAAATGGGATTTATAAACAGAAATCGGATTTCTTTAACAGGAATGGGATTTCTTAAACAGAAATGGGATTTCTTAAACAGAAATGGGATTTTTAAACAGAAATGGGATTTTTAAACAGAAATAGGATTTCTTCAACAGAAATGGGATTTCTTAAACAGAAATGGGATTTTTTAAACAGAAACGGGATTTTTAAACAGAAATGGGATTTTTAAACAGAAATGGGATTTCTTCAACAGAAATGGGATTTCTTTAACAGAAATGGGATTTTTAAACAGAAATGGGATTTTTTCAACAGAATTGGGATTTCTGCAACAGGAATAGGATTTCTTTAATAGAAATGGGATTTCTTCAACAGGAATGGGATTTCTTCAACAGGAATGGTATTTCTTTAACAGAAATGGAATTTATTAAACAGAAACTGTTTTTTGGAAACGATACTTTGAAATAGAAATATGATTTGTTGAACTGACGTTTCAAGGAGACAAAGTTTATTGCTCAAGAACGAAGTTTAATACTAATAAATTTTGTATTTTTCAAACATATATTTCTTTCAGGTTGAAATCAACTGCAAGCTCAAACAACAGCCTTGTATTCAAATAGCGAAGTATAGAAAATGCCCTGCGTCCATTGCAACGGGTTCTACAGCGCCCTTGAGGATCAGCCGGTCTGTCCCGTGTGTCATTCCTTCCTGTACCAGTTCCAGTGCACCGCTCTGAAATGGGACGACGAGGATGGCGACTCAGGCACTGAGGAAGAGGCCGCGGCCGCAGCCGCCGCAGCTCCCGGCCCTTCGTCAGGATCGGAGGAGGCTCGGCAAGAATTTCGCCAGCTGAGTCAAAAACAGCAGAAACAGATGATGCTGCAGCAGCAGCAGCCATTGCTAACTAGCAGTGTGAGTGGCCTTGTCTGCTCAGCTGTCGAATGCCGAACAGTTCAAGAAAAGTTGGTGATTCCAGATTGAGCAGTGTGAGGACAGTTGGTGATTCCAGATTGAGCAGTGTGAGGACAGTTGGTGATCCCAGATTGAGCAGTGAGTACAGTTGGTGATCCCAGATTGAGCAGTGTGAGGACAGTTGGTGATCCCAGATTGAGCAGTGTGAGTACAGTTGGTGATCCCAGATTGAGCAGTGTGAGGACAGTTGGTGATCCCAGATTGAGCAGTGAGTACAGTTGGTGATCCCAGATTGAGCAGTGTGAGGACAGTTGGTGATCCCAGATTGAGCAGTGCGAGTACAGTTGGTGATCCCAGATTGAGCAGTGTGAGGACAGTTGGTGATCCCAGATTGAGCAGTGTGAGCAGAGACAATACACAGCCTTCCTACTTCCAGGAGTCCGGCAGAGGCGCCAGCTTGGACTCGTTGCCCACCGAGCTCATCTTGGCTGTTCTGGCCCATTGTGACGACATGACGGTGTGGGCCCTACTAACCGTGGGCAATCGGCGCATTACTCAAATCATTGAGCGGGAGTTCTCAGACGCCTATTGGCAGCGGCAGCTCACTCACCGTTGGCCGCTGTTCTCTCTGCGGCGTCCTCTGAGCTCCTGGCGCTCACTCTACTCAGACCTGCTGCTCAGCGCTCCCTGCCTGGCCTGTCTGTCTAGCGGCCCGTCCAGTTGGGACGCCGACGAAGCGTCGTCATGGAGACAGCGTCGCTTGAGGCTGGAGTACCGCAGCCTGATGCAGGAGCCGCCCTACGGTGTGTCGGCCGTGCCAGTGCCTGTGGACAGCGGCAGACTGTCCCAGTGGCAGGCTGTCATCTGCGGCCCGCCCGGCTCTCCATATGAGGGCGGCGCTTTCTTCCTGTCCCTGACTGTGCCGCACAGCTATCCGCTGCGACCGCCCCAGATTCGCTTCCTGACTAAGGTCTGTTAGAAATCCCATTTCTGTTAAGGAAATCCAATTTCTGTTAAAGAAATCCTATTTCTGTTAAATAATCCCATTGCTGTTAAAAAAATCCCATTTGTAGTAAAAAATCCCTTTTTCTAGTAAAGAAATCTCATTTCTGGTCAAGAAATCTCATTTCTGGTCAAGAAATCCCATTTCTGGTCAAGAAATCCCATTTCTGGTCAAGAAATCCCATTTCTGGTCAAGAAATCCCATTTCTGGTCAAGAAATCCCATTTCTGGTCAAGAAATCCCATTTCTGGTCAAGAAATCCCATTTCTGGTCAAGAAATCCCATTTCTGGTCAAGAAATCCCATTTCTGTTAAAGAAATCCCATTTCTGATAAAGAAATCCCATTTCTTGTAAAGAAATCCTATTTCTGTTAAATAATCCCATTGCTGTTAAAGAAATCCCATTTGTAGTAAAAATACCTTTTCTTGTAAAGAAATCTCATTTCCGGTCAAGAAATCCCATTTCCGGTCAAGAAATCCCATTTCTGGTCAAGAAATCCCATTTCTGGTCAAGAAATCCCATTTCTGGTCAAGAAATCCCATTTCTGTTAAAGAAATCCCATTTCTGATAAAGAAATCCCATTTCTTGTAAAGAAATCCTATTTCTGTTAAATAATCCCATTGCTGTTAAAGAAATCCCATTTGTAGTAAAAATACCTTTTCTTGTAAAGAAATCTCATTTCCGGTCAAGAAATCCCATTTCCGGTCAAGAAATCCCATTTCTGGTCAAGAAATCCCATTTCTGGTAAATAAATCCCATTTCCATTGAAGAATCCCATTTCTGTGGAAGATGTAGCATATTTACAAATCCAATATTTTTCGCTAAGATTCCGTAATCCCACCTCCTGGTTCCCCACACTGAGCAGGTGTTCCACCCGAACGTGAGCAGGCACGGTGACGTTGGTCTGGACGCCATCCTGCCCACCAATTGGAGCCTGGCTCTCACCCTGGCCAAAGTGCTCGTGTGTGTTCAGAGCCTGCTCACTGATCCCTACACTCAGGTGAGCATGGAGCCGGCCATCGCTAAGCTGTGCCTGGAGAATCGGCCGGAGTTTGAGCGCACGGCCCGCCTTTGGACCTGGAAATATGCTATGCACGACTTTGTGAGGCCGGTCACTGAACAGTTGAGCAATCGGAACAATTGCTACTCTGATCTGTGAACTGCTGTTACTGGCGATTTCTAGTACCTGGCATTTCTTGTTAGACCCTCTACTATTGGCGATCATTAATCTCGTGAATTGTGAACTGGTTGCATGAAGTCTGTCTTACCTTGCCTCACCTGAAGGGCTAACTACCTCACTGTGCCTAATCATATTATTATTGTTAACGTTTTTTGTTGTCTAATACGGATTCGTTTCTTAATAGGGTAGAAAATTTGTTGCCTAAAACGGCCCTTTTTAAGACCACTCAGAAATTGTATTACAAAACGGCCCTCTTTAGGACATTTAAAATTCCCTGCTTCTTAACAATTATCTACGTAGCTAAATTTATTTGTCTTTAATTGATTCCTTATTAAGGTATGAAATCTAATTCAAAGTATAAGTAATCATTAGGTTGCATCGCTTTTTTATTTATTTTTGTACATATATTGTGTGCATTTGTGCTTGTACACCTGACTACGAATTGAATTCTATCAAGCTATTAAAGATAATAGATTAATAAATAATTCTAAAAGCTCTCTCTAGTATTAAATTTTGTATAAAAATTGATAAGTTGTTATAAGCAAACACTAATTTCACCAATATTACATTATTTGCAATTTATCATTTCCATATTTGAAATGTTGCTCTGTTTTGAACAAATAGTTTGGTCATCTGCCATCCTTATTACAGCTTCTGTTTCTTTTATTTTGTTTATAACAAAAACTTGGTGAAAATGAAATAGAAATATCGATTTTCCTGATACCATAATTCTCAGTGATGAATAATAACATAACGAGAAAATTCTCCCAGCCAAAAATTGGAATACATATCGGTTATTTTAGTGTAGCGTCTGAATCTTTAATTAAGTGAAATCGGAAGTTCAAGGCTAAAAGTTCAAGAAGTTAAAAAATTATCATTTCACAAAAGTGTCAAATACGCTTTCATGCACTTTTCATATAAGAGCTATATGACATTTTATTTGAGTACTTGAAGGAGTTGCTCTCTTTGTTACATTTGACTTGAAAATTTTCAACATGTACACGTAGTTCAGGGTCGGTTAACTCCAGCAGCATAACTGCTCACACCATCTTATCTGATCTCTGCCATGTCTCATCTCTCCCGTGTCTCATCTCTACCGTGTCTCGTCTTTCCCGTGTCTCATCTCTACCGTGTCTCGTCTTTCCCGTGTCTCATCTCTACCGTGTCTCGTCTTTCCCGTGTCTCATCTCTCCCGTGTCTCGTCTTTCCCGTGTCTCATCTCTACCGTGTCTCAGCTCTCCCGTGTCTCATCTCTCCTGTGTCTCATCTCTCCTGTGTCTCAGCTCTCCTGTGTCTCATCTTTCCCGTGTCTCATCTCTCCCGTGTCTCAGCTCTCCTGTGTCTCTGCCCTCCCGTGTCTCATCTCTCCTGTGTCTCATCTCTCCTGTGTCTCATCTCTCCCGTGTCTCATCTCTCCCGTGTCTCATCTCTCCCGTGTCTCATCTCTCCCGTGTTTCATCTCTCCTGTGTCTCATCTCTCCTGTGTCTCAGCTCTCCTGTGTCTCATCTCTATGTGTCTCATCTCTCCTGTGTCTCATCTCTCCTGTGTCTCAGCTCTCCCGTGTCTCATCTCTCCTGTGTCTCATCTCTCCAGTGTTTCATCTCTCCCGTGTCTCATCTCTCTCGTGTTTTATCTCTCCCGTGTTTTATCTCTCCTGTGTCTCATCTCTCCCGTGTCTCGTCTTTCCCGTGTCTCATCTCTCCCGTGTCTCATCTCTCCCGTGTCTCATCTTTCCCGTGTCTCATCTCTCCCGTGTCTCATCTCTCCCGTGTCTCATCTCTCCCGTGTCTCATCTCTCCCGTGTCTCATCTCTCCCGTGTCTCATCTCTCCTGTGTCTCAGCTCTCCTGTGTCTCATCTCTCCCGTGTCTCATCTCTTCCATGTCTCATCTCTCCTGTGTCTCATCTCTCCTGTGTCTCATCTTTCCCGTGTCTCATCTCTCCTGTGTCTCATCTCTCCTGTGTCTCAGCTCTCCTGTGTTTCATCTCTCCCGTGTCTCATCTCTCCCGTGTCTCAGCTCTCCTGTGTCTCAGCTCTCCCGTGTCTCATCTCTCCTGTGTCTCATCTCTCCTGTGTCTCATCTCTCCTGTGTCTCAGCTCTCCTGTGTCTCAGCTCTCCTGTGTCTCAGCTCTCCTGTGTCTCAGCTCTCCTGTGTCTCATCTCTCCTGTGTCTCAGCTCTCCCGTGTCTCATCTCTCCTGTGTCTCAGCTCTCCCGTGTCTCATCTCTCCTGTGTCTCATCTCTCCTGTGTCTCATCTCTCCTGTGTCTCAGCTCTCCTGTGTCTCAGCTCTCCTGTGTCTCAGCTCTCCTGTGTCTCAGCTCTCCTGTGTCTCATCTCTCCTGTGTCTCAGCTCTCCCGTGTCTCATCTCTCCTGTGTCTCAGCTCTCCCGTGTCTCATCTCTCCTGTGTCTCATCTCTCCTGTGTCTCATCTCTCCTGTGTCTCAGCTCTCCTGTGTCTCAGCTCTCCTGTGTCTCATCTCTCCTGTGTCTCATCTCTCCCGTGTCTCATCTCTTCCATGTCTCATCTCTCTTGTGTCTCATCTCTCCTGTGTCTCATCTCTCCCGTGTCTCATCTCTCCTGTGTCTCAGCTCTCCTGTGTCTCAGCTCTCCTGTGTCTCATCTCTCCCGTGTCTCAGCTCTCCCGTGTCTCATCTCTCCTGTGTCTCAGCTCTCCCGTGTCTCATCTCTCCTGTGTCTCATCTCTCCTGTGTCTCATCTCTCCTGTGTCTCAGCTCTCCTGTGTCTCAGCTCTCCTGTGTCTCAGCTCTCCTGTGTCTCAGCTCTCCTGTGTCTCATCTCTATGTGTCAAGTGTGTTTCGGCTCTGGCAGTGAAATGCCAATACCAAATCGTCTATCAGCAGGTCAAACCACCCACCCGAGTTTCTGCTTTCACTCACTTTCTCACTGGCCTGCCCTGTCTACTTACCTGTTGTTTAAATTTGCTCAAT
Source organism: Macrostomum hystrix (assembly GCA_950097015.1). Taxonomy (NCBI): domain Eukaryota; kingdom Metazoa; phylum Platyhelminthes; family Macrostomidae; genus Macrostomum; species Macrostomum hystrix. The sequence goes on from CATNEN010000002.1 coordinate 3,936,297, forward strand.
ATTCTCTCTCTACTTGTCTTACTCTGTTTCTCTAGTCCTTATGAAATTACTTCCATGCAAAAAAGTTAACGGTAAAATAAATTGTACGGCAGAGAATTATTAGAGCAAAGTGAGTTGGCATTCCATCTGTTGAGTTTGAGTCGCGTGTGTGTGTGTGTGTGTAGGTAATCAGAGCATGTTTTATCTAAACGTATTTTTTCTTTCTTTATGCTCTAATTTTAGGAGGCTGCACCGGGGGGTGGGGTCGCAGCAACTGCTTGGGTTTTGGAGTGCAGTCTTCAAACAGTCGGGCTGATTGTGCTTAAATATTCTCGCAGCGAAAAGGTGAGCAGCAGTGTTTAGTGTTTGAGAAGTCCTCCTAAATGTATAGATCCTGCTCATTCTGCTCAACTTAGGCCATTGTCGAATCAGGTGGACCGCCTTCAGGCCTCACAATGTCATCAGCGCAGCAACTTAGCAGTGCCAATAGGCGATTAAGCTTGAAGACTGCTACTGCTGGTGCTGCTGCTGCTGCTGTTGGTGCTGGAAATCATAACAATAGTTCAACAGTTGCTGGCAAATCTGCCATCACTAGGGATGGCCTGCGGAACACTCTCAGGGGTAAGTGGTGTGCAACAATTTTTTATGTACAAGTGACACAATGTGTCACTTGTGTTTTCATTTAACGGCTTCCAATGCGCGGACAACCCTTTGGTGTTTTGGTAGCTTTAATGAGACTTTGGATTTTCAATTAAATATCTTCAGTTTTAAGTTTAAGTTAATTAAGGTTTGTTTGTGCGATTTTGGTCCAAGAAATATAAAGTGATTTTAAATTTGATTTAGGTTTTAGATAGGTGATTTAGGTTTTAGATTAGCGATTCAGGTTTAGAAGTGTGGTTTAGGTTTTAGATTGGCGATTTAGGTTTTAGAAGTGTGGTTTAGGTTTTAGATTGGCGATTTAGGTTTTAGAAGTGTGGTTTAGGTTTTAGATTGGCGATTTAGGTTTTAGAAGTGTGGTTTAGGTTTTAGATTGGCGATTTAGGTTTTAGAAGTGTGTTTTAGGTTTTAGATTGGCGATTTAGGTTTTAGAAGTGTGGTTTAGGTTTTAGATTGGCGATTTATGTTTTAGAAGTGTGGTTTAGGTTTTAGATTGGCGATTTAGGTTTTAAATTGGCGATTTAGGTTTTAGAAGTGTGGTTTAGGTTTTAGATTGGCGATTTAGGTTTTAGAAGTGTGGTTTAGGTTTTAGATTGGCGATTTAGGTTTTAAATTGGTGATTTAGGTTTTAGAAGTGTGGTTTAGGTTTTAGATTGGCGATTCAGGTTTTAGAAGTGTGGTTTAGGTTTTAGATTGGCGATTTAGGTTTTAGAAGTGTGGGTTAGGTTTTTGATTGGTGATTCAGGTTTTAGAAGTGTGGTTTAGGTTTTAGAAGTGTGGTTTAGGTTTTAGATTGGTGATTTGGGCGAACGAGTTTGACGCCAGTATTTGCCAATAAAACAAAGACCTTTCTATTCTTTCCAGGGAGGAATATCATTCCGGCTTAGTCACTGCTCAAAACGCAATGAGTTTCCTGACCCTTCCTGACCCTCGCCAGACCCAGCAAACGAATGTCCCATTGGTTCAGTAGATCCGAAATTCTCTATTGCCAATATCAGACAAAGAAGAATTTGGATAGGGTTTTTATAATTTTTTTAGCCACTCAAGACTAGAGTAGCTATAGCTAGTAGGCCTATTTAGCAAGCGACAGCAGAGAATATGATGACTCAGGTAATCCAGAATGTTACGGAACACACTAAATTTAATATAGTTGTACATGTTTAAACTAGCAATGGTAAGTACTGTAGCAAATTTACTGATAACAGATAAGAAAAAATAATGCTAGATAAAGTTATAATGGTAGATATAGAAGGCCAGATGCAATTCAGACCATTCTCTCGCGTTACATGTATGCAGCAAATATCGGTTTTTAAGTCTGTTATTTATTTGCATTTAGCCTAGAATATTTTTGGCATCGACTCCTTAGTGTATGTACATTCATCAGTAATGTACATTTAGTGTGGGCCCAGACGGGCGTTCCTTGGCGCACCTACCCCACGCCTCCGATTTTTGGGGTCTGAAAACGCCCCTCCTACTTTTCTTTATAGAGTAAAAAAACGACAAAACAACGATAGATAGAGAGTTGGGTGGGGTATGGTGTGGTTCCCTTTCCTCAAATAGCTGCCCCCCCAACCAATAATGAAGTGAGTGTCACAGTCGTATAGTTTTGTTGCTTCGATCTGGGTGTGTTGGGTTTCACACTGCGGGGAGTGGGGTGGGTAATTGGGCTGCGCTTGTCCTTGACTGAACTGAACTTGAGAAACGCTGCATATATAGAACTACTTCCCAGTTGGCACTCATTCTTGTAAATTGTAACTTTGCCCAGAAGCTGTACTTACTAGATAATTGAATTAAATCACAATGAGAGAAGGCTCAATTTGAACTCTCGAACTAGACAGACAGGAAATAAATCTGCTTTGCATTTCGGATCTGGACTGCTCATTCTCTAATTTTATAAAGAGTTCTTTATTTTAGTTTAGTGCGCATTTTTCTATACCTTGACTCCTTTTCCGCCTGTTATTAACTGGAAGTAGCTATTATTGATAGGCTTATTTCATCCTCTGCGAAGTTATGCATAATTCTAGTTGCGCATTTTTCTGAAGCGCACCTATACGATTTCTCCTGCCTGGACTGCACTGTGTTTTTCTTACTGAGAGCTATAAAAAACGCGGCTCTGGTCTGTGTTCCGCTTCACCAGTCCACTTCTGACTTCCGAGGTCGACGATAATTAGTGTTAGCAATCAGGTGGCCATGCTGATCTGACTTCAATTATATATAACTAGTTGTTAACAAAGCTTCGCGATAAACGGACTATGAGCATATCGGTGGCCTATCATCGTCTTAGAGGTGAGTTCAACTTGAGTATAATACCAATAATCAATTGCATTTCCAATCATATTAACAGTGGAATTACCAACGGGGGAATTTTCCTACCCCTGACAATCTTTTTGTGCTGCACCCGAACGGAGCAACGCAAGCACAAGAAACTCAAGAACACGGGCCAACTTTCTGTTGCGCATCTTCTGAAGCAATAATCATGTCGCCAGCTCTTCAGACCGTCGAGATATTCCATGGTTCTGGCCGAAGGTCAGATTTTTCCCATAAGCGCTAGTTGTATTTCATGCACCCCTATACACGAATTAGCACTGCGCCTCAGTGCGGCCTTGCCAGGCCTTCAAAATTAATCAGCATGTCACCCGAATGTGCTTGCATCATCTCCGTCTTCGGTGGTCACCTACCTTTATTTAGACGCAGCTGCTCGACCTTCAAGGGCTACAACAGGGGGAAATAGGCCACTATGGACACCCTGACGCGAATTTCTCCGATTTCACTGCTTAAGCCAAAATATTTGGCGTAGCTCAACCACAGGACACCATCGTCTAGTCTGTCAACCAACCAGTCTCCACCCAACGCTGTTACCACCCTCTTGGTATAAAATTGGGCGGCATACTCCTGTTAATTAGCTATTTTAGATATTGTGCTTTCTTTAAAGACTAATGAAAGTAGTATGTTGTGAATTCTGCTAAATACGAGTAATTTTTTTTCATTTCTAATAATCAACTAAATACTGCGTACTAAGGTGTTCTCAACCCAGAAATAGAAAATTCGAGATAGGGATCAGAACTCCGGATGGGATAAAAATGCTTTATTTGCAGGGTTTAAAAGCAATTTCCACATGGTCCTACTGAGTCTGTGCTCAACATAGTCTCATCGAGTCATCTCTAGACATTGTAGTCAGAAATTCCATCTGTTCTCAGTTCCCATGCGCTGCTGAGCTGTGCTCATATTCCTATTCTAGCGAGGCCATACTAAAATGCATGAAACATCTCGAATTCCTAATCCCCAGTCACACCCTATCATTGTTACTCAACCCGTAAACATTTCTCTTTATTTCCCCCAGTGTCACTGTTCTCAGGTGAGCTGTTTGCATGGCTGCACCTTAGCAACCTGCCAAGCTAATGGCACACAGACTCAGGGAAATAGATCGCTTTTACTCATTAGAGAAATGACTGTAATTCCGTTTAACTGCTTCTTTAACGGGTTTTAGTTTTACCCAGGCCAAACATTCAGGCTGTTACCCTATTCCTTCAGACTGTTATCCTATTCCTTCAGGCTGTTATCCTATTCCTTCAGGCTATTACCCCATTCCTTCAGGCTGTTGCCCAATTCCTTCAAGTCATTGTACCCGATTCCTTCATAGTTTTTTAGTACATCTTCAGGCCATTACAAGATTCCTTCAGGCCATTACCCGATTCCCTCAGGCCATTACCCGATTCCCTCAGGCTATTACCCGATTCCCTCAGGCCATTGCCAGATTCCTTCAGGCCCTTTACCCGATTCCCTCAGGCCATTACCCGATTCCCTCAGGCCATTACCCGATTCCCTCAGGCCATTACCCGATTCCCTCAGGCCATTACCCGATTCCCTCAGGCCATTACCCGATTCCCTCAGGCCATTACCCGATTCCCTCAGGCCATTACCCGATTCCCTCAGGCCATTACCCGATTCCTTCAATATTTTCTCCATGCTTTTAACCTATTCTCTGTCAGGCTCTTATTCTACTTCATAAGGGATTTTCTTCAGGCTGTTAGGTACACTTTGAGTTCTAGTTCTCTAGCTACGCACATATTAGCAAGTGTTGCCTTGCAGTAAAATTCTCATCAATGTAGTTGTAACTGCACCGTTTTTCGCATCTTGCAAGTCTTGCTACAACTCACATTGAAGCTCAAAGTGAAAGCCTAACTCCCACTGTTTGACTGTTTGTGTTTTTACTATCTAGCTATTTAAAACCGTTTAGACCTTATGCAGCTAGAGCTAGGTTTATTTAATTAAAAAGATCTGCTAATTGTGCTGTTCAACACTTCACGTACTGCAATCTTCAGTGCATTCTATTCTGAACAATACTTTCACTGGCCTACATGACATTCCATCTGCTGTGACTGGGTGTTCTGTTGAGCTCAGCAGCTGCAGTTTCTTGACTGACAGATCACATACTGTTTTATATGACGACAAACTGAATATTTATTAGATTTTCTTGCCCTAAATGAAAGCTAAGTAATACAATTGTCTAAGTTGCTATGTTTAACACGTCTGAGGTGTCTCAGCAATGCGACAGAATGGAATAGAACAGATATGACACTTAGCCTAGCTGGTCCAGATACACAGCTAGTGTCACAGCCGTAGCCGCAGCGCTTCCAAAGGCCGTGTACAGCTGTTCAGTCCGTGGGATCGAATGTGGGATCCTAGGATATGGGATCATAGGATATGGAATCCTAGGATATGGGATCCTAGGATATGGGATCCTAGGATATGGGATCCTAGGATATGGGATCCTAGGATATGGGATCCTAGGATATGGGATCCTAGGATATGGAATCCTAGGCTATGGGATAATATGATATGGGATCATACTATATAGGATATGTACTATATGGCTCAGATATTTTCTATTCTCACTAGCTATGTAATAATCTAGCTAGTCGATGACTTACATTGGGGCAGGTGGCTGCTAGCTATTGCTATATACAGACCCGCTGTAATAGTAGAGAAGGAGAGAAAACAGGCGTAGACTGTTCCATGCCGTTTTCCATTTCTCCCTTTTATTTTCAAATCCGCGGTGATTCCATTTCCGCATATTCCATTCGGCATGCACTTTCCTCCCCTACACCTGAGAGCTGCATGGGCTGAGCTCACTCAAGGGGGGAATGAAGTGAACTACTCACTCATTTCCACCCTGACAGATACAGCTGGGGCCAGTACATTGTTGGGTGTGTGCTCACACAGGGCACTGCAGATTGCTACAGCGGGAGATTGCCCAGGTAAGGACAATTCTCCCACCCCCAGCAACCCAAACTGCTAGTGCTGACCCCACCTCATCTCTACAGCTATCAGCGAGACTGTACTTCCGTCCTCTGTCCTCATTCCCCCATTCCACGAGGGACACGTGGCTTCGTCGATTGGTCCGCGATTCAATGTTAACATTCTACACACCTGGGTAGCTATATAATAATTGGCTGCGATACCTTGAGCAGTCAGCAGTCAGAGACGCCCATCTTAGTCTGTTTCTCATCTCGGACTCGGGGACTTGCTCAATTTATATTGTTTGACCTACCTGGAAGCATCAAGCGTAGCTACCTGACATATATGCATATAAGCGACACCGTAATTCAGACAGGAAGTGTGGCTTAACTTTGACTTCATCGTATTCGAATATAGCTGGCCCTTCAGCAAGGCCTGAACAGAGCTCTAGAGAAATATTTGGCAAGGAAATCTTTCGCTTCCCTCTACTCTCGTTCGTTGCGTCGTCTATTTATTTCCTGTCCAATGCTGTAGGTGCACCTAAAGTTAGGAACTTGGACTAATAACTCAGTGAAACAAGGGACTATACAGCTAGCTAGCTATAGCTCGGTCAGGTAGAAGGTCTCGTCATGTCTACAAGAATATTTGTCAGTTTTTATTGATCTTCGAGTTTTTAAACTGCACTGGGAAGGAGAAACTTGTTAAAACAATGAGTTGGATTAGAACTGACACTGCTGGGGATGGAGAGAGAAGGATCGACAAGAGGAGGTCCGAGGTTGAGTCCAGGGCCATGCTGTACAGAGGTGAGTATTCAAGACGATTTACCTTGCAAATGATTCGACTTTGATTTCTTGTCTCTAACAGTTTAGGGATCTGGGAAAAATATCCTGGGATTCGGGATCCTAGGATATGGGATCCTAGGATATGTGATCCTAGGATATGGGATCCTAGGATATGGGATCCTAGGATATGAGATCCTAGGATATGGGATCCTGGGATATGGGATCCTAGGATATGAGATCCTAGGATATGGGATCCTAGGATATGGGATCCTAGGATATGGGATCCTAGGATATGGGATCCTAGGATATGTGATCCTAGGATATGGGATCCTAGGATATGGGATCCTAGGATATGGGATCCTTAGGATATGGGATCCTAGGATATGGGATCCTAGGATATGAGATCCTAGGATATGGGATCCTGGGATATGGGAACCTTGGACCTAGTCTCAAATACCTAGGGATCAGGAGTCTGGGATGCTGGGAATTCGCGAATCTGTTAGTTTTCTGGGTATGGTGTGTAGCTAGAAATGGCTCTAGAAACTTTTATTGAGCAGTCTTAGCTGCAACAAGTTGCGGACAGCAATAACACGGAAACTCATATCATTCCTCAGCTCATAAATTTCTGGCATAAACAAATTGCTGCTGTTTTTGAAGCTACAGGTTAAAAAACTTTTATTGCTAGCTAGATGACGCTGATACTGTAAAATAGGAAACCAATTATTTATAAATCTTTATTTCCTCTTCTGTTAGTTTTGTAGCAGCTCAGCATGGTTTAATATCTCTAAATTGGAAAACTTTTTTTGGAAAGTTTCGTTCATTAGGCGCACCCATTTTTTATGTCTTTGGAGCAGCTAGATTAGATTATGAACTGCGAAGTATTTTTTCGTAATCTTCAGGATGTAATCAAAGCTTTTACCAATCGCTGTTCTTTGCACTTTTACCGGATGAGCTATCTTAATGAGTGAATCTCAGTCAGACAGGCCAATTATCATCAGTCAGACTGACACATGCATATTCGAGAAGCTAATTCCTTTGTCTGCTCACAAAGTAGGAAAAAATCAAGTTAGAGGTAAAGTCCCTCCCCAGTGATTGTACTGCTCATTGTCCTGACATAAGGCTGGCATTCAACTTATTGACTGAATTTATACGTTGCTAGCATACTATAGGACCTGAAGGTTAGGGTGGTGAGGGACCTGAAGGATAGGGTGTTGAAGTATCTGAAGATTAGGATATTAAAGGACCTGAAGGTTAGGGTGGTGAGAAACCTGAAGGATAGGGTGTTGAAGGATCTGAAGATTAGGATATTAAAGGATCTGAAGGATAGGGTGTTGAAGGATCTGAAGGTTAGGGTGGTGAGGGACCTGAAGGATAGGATGTTGAAGGATCTGAAGGATAGGGTGTTGAAGTATCTGAATATTAGGATATTAAAGGATCTGAAGGATAGGGTGTTGAAGGATCTGAAGGATAGGGTGGTGAGGGACCTGAAGGATAGGATGTTGAAGGATATGAAGGTTAGCATGTTGAAGGATATGAAGGTTAGGATGTTAAAGGACCTGAAGATTAGGATATTAAAGGATCTGAAGGATAGGGTGTTGAAGGATCTGAAGGATAAGATATTGTAGGACCTGAAGGTTAGGATATTGAAGGACCTGAAGGTTAGAATGTTGAAGGACCTGAAGGTTATGTTGGTGAAGAGCCAAAACGTTACGCTCTTGACCTGTATACAATGTAATCCTAGGCAGTATTTAGCTACTGGCCAATGTCACTAACCTGACTTTGACAGCTCCATCACACTAGCACACTTATAGCTTTCCAAGTGTCAGGCAGCTAAGGCATCGGCCAATGTCACTTTTGTGGTACTTCAGTATCAGTCAATCAGCAATCCAGTCTCATTGTTTCACTATTATACGAGTATATGTGGTCAAACTAGCTACTTCAAAAATAGCTAGAATAGTTGGTAAAGAATAGTTTTGAACCCAGTATTTTAGTGCGCATAGACCCACACACGCATATTCATGCAGGCACTGCAATTTGGGACACAAGTTGGCAACTTAATTATGTACAGTCAGCCTCCGCCTTCCGCGTGACACAAGTTTCCACTTTATCCATCTGGGATAGCTACTCACCTGAGTAGGCTGGGGTGTTGTCAAAGAGAGAGAGAGACCGCGTTAGCTATGAGGTTTGAGCTTGTATTCCATTCATATTCCCAAATCCCAATATTGCTCCAAGCACTAGTGGAGCATTCTCAAACGATGGAAAACTAAATTAACAAAGTAAAAGACTATGATTTTGTGCACAGAACCTAGTCAATGTGGGAATTCTCGACGAAGTTTTTGTTTGAGTCGGTCTTGAGTCTTGTGTCGCTTCCTTCTATGGAATCATATTTTTAACAATAGCTGGCTAGATGACAAGCTATGACATGAATGAGTGACAATGCCTGTCCTACTGTGAGTATATAAGTTTGAACGGCTTTACTTCGCACAGGTACATCCACATTGCGTGTCTATTCATTAGAGAATGCACTTTTAAGGTTCATGAGTAGCTACTTGCCTGCCTACCTGTATTGAGCGAGCTAATGATAAAGTCCTTTATTATCATTGCGAACTTTTTATTCTGTCTGTCAAGTTGCGAGTAATGACCAATTTTTTTAAAACGACTGCGTAATCTAAAAGTTAAGTCATGGCCGAACTACTGAGTTGGGTAATGACCAAACTACGGAGGTGGGTAATGACCTAACTACGGAGGTGGGTAATGACCAAACTACGGAGGTAGGTAATGACCTAACTACGGAGGTGGGTAGTGACCAAACTACGGAGGTGGGTAATGACCAAACTACGGAGGTGGGTAGTGACCAAACTACGGAGGTGGGTAATGACCAAACTACGGAGGTGGGTAGTGACCAAACTACGGAGGTGGGTAATGACCAAACTACGGAGGTGGGTAATGACCTAACTACGGAGGTGGGTAATGACCAAACTACGGAGGTGGGTAATGACCAAACTTCGGAGGTGGGTAATGACCTAACTACGGAGGTGGGTAATGACCAACTACTGAGGTGGATAGGGACCAAATTTCTGAGGTGGTAACCCTTAAGTCTGACAAGAAGCCCAAAGTCTAAAAACAAAACGAAAAATACTTTTTGGCTCATAACATATAGCTAGTTTGTATTATACAATCTCGGCAAGTCAAAGCCATGCTCTCACTTATGCAAATGTGACTTTACTGGAAATTCCTTTAGTTTATGTGTCCTCAGGTGCGCGCAGAAAGAGAGCAAATAAACTATAGCCAACCACTTGCCAACTACCTCAGCCATGTTTTTATTTTTAACCTACCGCTATCGCCTCCACTCTTCTCTGCCTCCATCCGTCCTAAGAGTCTCTCTAGTTGAGTTCTCAAGCTTCCATTCTGTGCTAAAAAAACAACCATGAAAGCTTGGCACCCTCTGCATTAATTGCATTGGTTCTCATGGTCAGGTGTAGTACAGAGTACAGGTGGGCCGCCAAGATTCTTGTTTACCCGCAGAAGATGCCGGCGGTGAGGCTTGCGTTGTGTGAAACGTGGGCGGAGGAACAATTTTTATCGGTCCCTCCTATTTAGAAATTTTCCTTCAGCTCATCAATTTTGGCTTGAACTTTCTTTGTGTGCTACTTATGAGTAGAGTAACGCGTTTCTATCGACGTCAAAAGCTTCTCAAATGACGTCAAACGCGTTTCAAACGACGTCAAACGCTTCTCTAACGACGTCAAACGCTTCTCTCTAACGGCGTCAAATACTTCTCAAACAACGTCAACCGCTTCTCAAATGACGTCAAACGTTTCTCAAACAACGTCAAACGCGTTTTAAACGACGTCAAACGCTTCTCAAACAACGTCAAACGCTTCTCAAACGACATCAAACGCGTTTTAAACGACGTCAAACGCTTCTCAAACGACGTCAAACGCGTTTTAAACGACGTCAAACGCGTTTTAAACGGCGTCAAACGCTTCTCAAACGACGTCAAACGCGTTTTAAACGACGTCAAACGCTTCTCAAACGACGTCAAACGCTTCTCAAACAACGTCAAACGCGTTTTAAACGACGTCAAACACTTCTCAAACGACGTCTAACGCTTCTCTAAAGATATCAAACGCTTCTCCATCGGCGTCAAAAACTTCTCAAACAACGTCAACCGCTTCTCAAATGCGTTGTAAACGACGTCAAACGCTTCTCAAACGACGTCAAAAGCTTCTCAAACGACGTCAAAAGCTTCTCAAACGACGTCAAAAGCTTCTCAAACGACGTCAAAAGCTTCTCAAACGACGTTAAACGCTTCTCAAAAAACGTCAAACGCTTCTCTGACGACGCCAAATGCTTCTGAAAAGGGTTTGGGTGCCGATATATTCTTAAACTTTGTCCTCTGATTTTTTCCACCGTCTTTATGTTTTGCTATCCTTGTCTTTTGGGCTTGTCTTAGAGTTGAACAAAAAGTTGCTCTGAGAATAGATTAACAATTTAGGAGGCTAACGCTACTAAACACTCATTCTATTTTGCGGTTAAGGAATGTCAATAAGCCCAGAAATATTGACTTAGTCTTACAACCCTCCTCTGCCACAATGACCCCCTCTTTCGCCCTCTCTCCCGTGTCTGTCATCGGCATGTCAATATCCACGACTTGACTTAAGTTGATCCAATTGGAATTAAGACATTTTCGTGCCTTTCAATTTACGTTTTCGTGTACAACTGCAGTGGATTGCTCCTAAATTCTTGTCTCAAAACTATGGCGGTGTGTGAGCAGTAAGTTGTGCATTATACCTGCACGCATATTTATTTGGCAGAGTTTTTTATGGGCGCATGTGCGATAAGATATGCTCTAGCTATGTAGTCTATTGCTTTGCTTAGCTATAGTATTTACAAGCCAAGGTAATTATTTTGGTTATGGAAGTCATCATCGATTAAAATACCGGACATAGCGAATCGAACTCGAACACTAAAACAGCTGAGTCGATGATGCTCAGACTTGCCCTATAAAAATTGACTTTTAATTTCTTGAAAACAAGACATGCAGTGAGATGAGATGCTGGACCTACTCGCAAAGAATGGCAGGTATTACTCTAGAGGACAGCCGATACCTGAGGGTGAGTTTTGCCAAGTAACTTTCTAGCAACGTTTCTACACAAACAAACAAAGTCAGCTCAGGACAATTGTACCTACAATGAGCAGAATTTTTGCTTAGAAACAGAGCATGGGATATTCATACCGAGTTATTTTCAGTTTCCTGAATGCATCAGCGCTTTTAGAAGGCCCGCGTCGATTTGATTCGCTTGAGAAAATTTTCAGGGTGTGATTCCTTAACTTTGTGCTTATAATATTGATGTTAATTCTGCACCTCTGCACCTCGTTATACGCACAAGCCTAATGCTTGGCCTCCTAAAGACCTGTGCTTATTGAGGGACTATCTAACGGTGACCTTAGTTTAGCATTCTTCTTATTGAATAAAGATTTAGCAACCTTAGTTAGTTTCGCTCGTAGCAATGTTCGGTTGAAAACGGAATAATATTGGTTCACTGATCCATTGCAGGAACATTGGGTACTTTGCTGCTGCGGGGACATTGTGTCTCTGCTGCTGGGGAGAACCATTTTATCTGCTAAGGTTGTTATCCACAAGGTTGTTATTTTAATTTATACCCAGAAGCCCTTTAATGGATTCTCGACTGACGCTTGAGAACCAGAGCTTACAGCTAGAGTACTTGCCTCGACATTACCGCACATCTATAGATAAAATTATATTTTCACTAATTTGAGCACTGTACTTGGCATCGAAATGATTTTTACATACTCATGTCTGCCAGACCCCTCACTCTATTCTTCATTATAAGTGGACTGACGTTCTCAAAAAGAATGCCCCAATTTAAGCTTTTACTCTTTCTCCCATTCTCCCATCCCATTCTATCTTAGAGAAGGACTTGAATTATTCATGCGACCTACGGATAGAAATGGTGTTTCGTTTCCGATTAAGGAAATACTTTAAATAGGCGCAATATATAGAGGCAATATATACAGCTAGAGTAAACTTGCAGAACTTGTCGAGTCTCAATCCAACCTAAGAGGCACAAAAAACCTCTGGTCCAGTGGCCATGCAGAGCGGCTCGAAGCAGAATCATGAGCCAGCAACGAATCGAGGCAGCGCCGCTGCCGCCTCTGATAGTGACGTCAATAACACCGACAGCAATGCTGCCTTTCTTGCTTTCTACGAAATCAACGACCCGACTTTAGCAGCCTCGGCTGACAATGAGCTGTCACTGCTGCCAATGAGCGAGCTGAATGACAGCCTAATTCTTCACAGAGCTCGCTGGCTGGAAGCCTTCAGTGTCGCGGAGGAAGCTGGCGACGAGTCAACAGATGGGGTAGCTGGGTCGGAACCGAGTCCTGGCCATCCTCCGAAGCTGGGCGCTCACCGGGTCAAGTATAACCCAATCTACCAGTCCGAGGACATCCCCGACAGCTCTCTGTCGAATTCCATCGCGTCGGAAGGTCGAAAACTGAGTCGAGCCTCTTCTAGGAAGGAAGTGCACGACTCGACACCTGAGCAGGTGTTTGAGTCCAAGGCGATGGAGCTCAGGTATCGCCGGTCAGCAGCTATGGGCTGGCCATCATCCAGAGATGTACTCAGCAGGGCCAGCATCCCCGAGGAGCCAGTGGACATCACCGATCTCATGGACGCTGCCATCGTTATCTATCGATGTAAGGCACTGAGCAGAAAGCATTAAGTTCAGAAAATCTGACAGCCGCTTCGTGACAAAAAGAAAGTCCACATCGGATTGAGAGAATAGCCGTCTCTATTTCCACAATTCGTTGTTTATTTATCTAGCGCGGTTCTTACTCAAACTGAATATGAGCTCCGTTGCCACTTAGAGGACCCTCTTGACAGGTGGCGCTACGCCTGCTCGTGCCTTCTCCAGCCTCTCCTTTACCTGCTATTCTTTCTGTATCTCTGTAAACGATATCGCCTTCACGCCAACGAAAAGCATTGAAAGCAGCCGTGCTACCCTTCTGCCTTTCGACAAAATAGGGCGAAACTGTTGTACAGTCTGACTGAGTAGAAATTCGCGTGCATTCGCGGCCAAGACACCTGTGTGTGTGTTTTGAGCGCCCCCTTTTCAGTTAGTCGTTCTTAATTTTATTGTCTTTCTTCTCATCACTGGTTTGAAATTATCTTGCAAAGAGAGAAAAGAATCGGAGGCTGTGTGAGCAGTAGGACTCAGTAGTCTTTCAGAGGCTGTACAGAGCAGGCGACAAGTTTCTTTCGGTTCTGTACGGGCAAGCCAGATTGTTTTTAAAAGCGGCGAGTCGTGTCACCCAGACTGTCTGTGCTTGCCCTTGTGGGCCGAGTTGAATTAATTGAGCACTGGATTATTTTAAACTAAAAAGGCAAAAAACTTATCCTTTACCAAGCGGATCTGCACAGAGAGAGGGCCTAACATCAGCCCTACCTGTTTGCCGACCTCATTCTCAATAGCTTACTAACATTATCTAGATAAGTATTAAGTTAGATTTACATATTTAGGATATTTTCCCTTAGTCTGACCAAAAATGTCACAAAGCATGAATCGACGTCAAAGTTTCATGTCCAATGTGAAGAATCTCAGGGGTAAATACTTTCTCCTTGATTTTCATGTTTACTTTGTATAGTTGAGTTGATAATCCTGCTTGTTTTTCAATATATTAGGCTGCCATTATCTCTACTTCCGGTCCTTCAATTAGGCTGCCATTATCTCCACTTCCGGTCCTTCAATTAGGCTGCCATTATCTCCACTTCCGGTCCTTCAATTAGGCTGCCATTATCTCCACTTCCGGTCCTTTAATTTGGCTTGCTATTATCTCCACTTCCGGTCCTTCAATTTGGCTTGCTATTATCTCCACTTCCGGTCCTTCAATTTGGCTTGCCATTATCTTCACTTCCGGTCCTTCAATTTGGCTTGCCATTATCTCCACTTCCGGTCCTTTAATCTGGCTTTCTATTATCTCCACTTCCGGTCATTCAATTTGTCTTGCTATTATCTCCACTTCCGGTCCTTCAATTTGGCTTGCTATTATCTCCACTTCCGGTCCTTCAAATTGGCTTGCTATTATCTCCACTTCCGGTCCTTCAATTTGGCTTGCCATTATCTCCACATCCGGTCCTTCAATTTGGCTTGCTATTATCTCCACTTCCGGTCCTTCAATTTGGCTTGCTATTATCTCCACTTCCGGTCCTTCAATTTGGCTTGCCATTATCTCCACTTCCGGTCCTTCAATTAGGCTGCCATAATATTACTTATAGTGCTTTTCACTCGTACCAGTCGATTATCCCTAAATTCTGTGATAAACTCTCTGATATTGTCACATAAAAAATAAATTAATGCACAAGTGCACAAGTGTATTGAAAGTACTTAACAATTAAAAATAGCTTCCCAGTGACAGATTACCAACACTTTTGAATCTCTAACGTTATGTATAGCATTGGACATATACCTGTGGATTGAGGTCAGGCACTTATTCTGTGAATGTACCTTTGTACAGCAGTGAGTGCTTCTAGCTCGAAATTTTCTACCCTTAAATTTGCTTTTTTCTCCCCCGAGATGAACATCTATTGGGCATTTCATATAATCCCTGTAGCTTCTGCATCCTTCCCTTCTTCGGTGGAGGCTGCACACAGTTACGGCCGAGCGAAACTTTATTACGGCTATGGGGACGGGCAGGAGGTTAAGGGGGCCATTTTCGGGGTAAGAAATTGCACCTACCTATGCCTGTCTATATTGGAGGGAGAATTTCGGATCGCAACCCGGAACCTACTGCTCGCGCCAATTCGCATCATTAGACACCAGAATCGGATCAGCTAACCTCTACTGACCCGGTAGAAAAATAAAAACTGATATTATCGCTTGAAAAAGAGCAATGTTCTTCAAGAACTAAGGACAAAGACCTAACTCATTATTTTTGAGTCGCAAATCGCGATGAAACGAATTCGGAGGCGTCTGACTGCCTCCCTGCGAGCCTTCGACGCCCTGACCTCCTCCTCACCCTCCTCCGCTCACCTCCTCCGTCCAGACGAACAGGAGCGCGTCCAGAAGAAGACCTTCACGAACTGGATCAACACCTACCTCATCCAGTGCCAGCCGCCATGCAAGATTACCGACCTGTTCCCCGAGGTCAAGGACGGCATCCGCCTGCTGCAGCTGCTGGAGGTGCTGTCCGGTCAGAAACTGCCGCACGAGTCGCGCAAGCCGATGCAGCGGGTGCACTGTCTCAGCAATGTGCGCACGGCGCTCAGCTTCCTGGAGAGCAAGAAAGTGAGTTAGCTGCGCCCTTTCCACTCTGCCACTCGGGAACATCTTTTTCCCCCCTCCGTCTTCCTCCACTGTCTTTCTCCCACTGTCTATCTTCACCCACTGTCTATCTTCACCCACTGTCTATCTTCACCCTCTGCCTATCTTCACCCTCTGTCTATCTTCACCCTCTGCCTATCTTCACCCTGTCTTTCTCCCACTGTCTATCTTCACCCTCTGCCTATCTTCACCATCTGTCTATCTTCACCCTCTGCCTATCTTCACCCTCTGTCTATCTTCACCCTCTGCCTATCTTCACCCTGTCTTTCTCCCACTGTCTATCTTCACCCTCTGTCTATCTTCACCCTCTGCCTATCTTCACCCTCTGTCTATCTTCACCCTCTGCCTATCTTCGCCCTGTCTTTCTCCCACTGTCTATCTACACCCTCTGTCTATCTTCACCCTCTGTCTATCTACACCCTCTGTCTATCTTCACCCTCTGTCTATCTTCACCCTCTGTCTATCATCACCATCTGTCTATCTTTACCCTCTGTCTATCTTCACCCTCTGTCTATCTTTACCCTCTGCCTATCTTCACCCTCTGTCTATCTACACCCTCTGTCTATCTACACCCTCTGTCTATCTTCACCCTCTGTCTTTCTCCCACTCTGTCTTTCCCCCTTGTCTTTCTCCCTCTGAATCGTTCTACCCCTTCTTTTCTACCCTCTACGTCTCCTGACTGTTCCCCCTCTGTATTTCAATTCCTTTCTTTCCAGTTCTATGCATTTTCCTTTCTTTCTTCCCCCTCTTTCTACCCCTCTGCGTCTGTCTTCCCTTTGCCTTTCTCCCCCTTTCTCTCCCCTGTGCCTTTCTCCGTTACCGTTTTTCTCCCCTCTATCTCCCCCTCTTTATCCCCTTGGTCTTTCCTCCCCTCCCCTAATTGTTGCCATTGTATATTTTCTCTCCTCACTGTCTGTTTCTCCACTCCAGTTCTTTCTCCCCGAATGCTTTCGTTGCATCTTGAGTTCATATATAATGAAGTCTCACTTGGCATTTTTACATCAAATCTTTGCTGTCTATTTCAAAGTCTGAGCAAACAGCAGCCAGGAAAGCTTGCTTAATTAGAAATTTACTCAAACTGCTCTTCGCTTCGTATCAATTTTCACCTTCTCACTTCCGCCGTGCCTTCGAGTCGCGTTTGAGCACACCCAGGTGCGGGTGGACAAAACTCAAGCAGAGAGAAAAGCAGCTTTTAGTGTGCTTACTGTAACTAGTTGTCATTGACAACCCACAATGCCTCGCGGTGGCAGAGAGGGAGAGGAGAGAGTGGCCAAGAGAGAACAATCAAATTCTCGTAGCTCTGACCCTTTTTGAGTCGGGGGTTGGGCAGATCTGTTATTCTAAAAACTATCTCAATATTAAGTCTATAATTACTGTTTCAGCAGTAGCAGCAGGGGCTTATTGTCTAGTTCTTTACCTGTCGCCATCGGCCACCAAATGGCTGTGGCTGCGAATTGCAAACAGCGCAGCTCGGATGAGGCACGGAAGATTTGAGACACTAGCGAGATAAGACACGGAAGAGATGAGACACTAGCGAGATAAGACACGGAAGAGATGAGACAGGGGAAAGATGAGACAGAGGAGAGATGAGACAGGTAAGAGATGAGACAGGGGAGAGATTAGACAGAGGAGAGATGAGACACGGGATAGATAAGACACGGTAGAGATTAGACACGGGAGAGATGAGACACGGGAGAGATAAGACACGGAAGAGATGAGACAGGGGAAAGATGAGACAGGTAAGAGATGAGACAGAGGAGAGATGAGACATGGAAGAGATGAGACAGGGGAAAGATGAGACACGGAAGAGATGAGACAGAGGAGAGATGAGACAGGTAAGAGATGAGACAGGTAAGAGATGAGACAGGGGAGAGATGAGACAGAGGAGAGATGAGACAGGTAAGAGATGAGACAGGGGAGAGATTAGACAGGAGAGATGAGACAGAGGAGAGATGAGACACGGGAGAGATTAGACACGGGAGAGATGAGACACGGTAGAAATGAGAAAATAAATCGCTTAGAGATTAGAGAGGTGTTGGAAGGGTTTCTGCCAGTAATAAGGAGCATTGTCTGGGACGTTGTTAACCGACCACTGTTTTAGATGACTATATTGTATTTTCTAAAATCTTTCAGTGTCTAGTTTCACCAGCATCTTTTAGGTCTTTGTTCTGATCCCGAGGGGAAATGCAAGTAGGCTAAAATTCTGCAGCAGTCACGATGACTCACCAATTATTTCTGCCTGGTCCATGCCTTTGAAATGGCATTCGGCCATCGAATGGAATGCTTAGAATCGTTAGTTGCTGTGATTGTGGACTGCTTTGTCCCTCGATGCCGATGTTTCCATAGTATATTCTTGATTTTGAAACCAAAATGTAGTAAAACTAATTGTTTTAAAATCCACCGCTAACCCACAGCAGGTGAGATTAGTTTGATAAAATTAGCAGAAAATTAAAACCAGTTCTTAAATATTATAAGGGCTTGGAGTTTTAACGACCAATTAAAGGCTTGGTCTTGCTAATTACTTCGCACCTGGTCGATGTGGGCTAATTAATTCGATAAGAAATAATAAGTAATAAAACCATTATCTTATTTGATAATTTGATCATTCACACCTGTGCCACCACCGCAAACCTCGCCAGATCAAGCTGGTCAACATCAACCCGGCGGACATTGTGGACGGCAAACCGTCTATTGTGCTTGGCCTCATTTGGACAATCATTCTTTACTTTCAGGTAAAGTGCGAAATCTGCTTTGTAAAGTTTTTTTGTTTATTTTCGATGCAATAAATAAAATTAAATATTTCGACAATGACAGTTCGACCAGCCATTCATGGACATAAGCCAGTCGGTAATACAAGATGTTGGTCGCATTTTTTTATTATCCTCGAATAAACAACGTATGTACTTTTATCCTTGGATTAAGGCTTCTTCTGCCTTAAGTAAGTAGTTAATGAGTAGTATGTAGAAGGTATATTTGGTTTTTACAAATTTGATTCCAATTCAATTTAGCCTGTATAAATATGGGGTCAACTTGTTCTGCGCATCAATCATTTGTGTTGCCCAGGCATTTTTCTAGGCAAACAGTTGCTAATGCGTATTCTGTGCACTAGGTGAACTGATTAATTTACCTGACTAAAAATTTCTGGGTTCATATCGCTACTGTTCTTCCTGCGAGAATGTAAAAATAGATTGGCATTCATTTTTAGGCTCAGTTATATATTGTGGAGATTGGGTTCAAAAGACATCATAGTCATAAATCAATTTCCGTGCGTTACGTCATAGTTGGTTTCTTAAAAAACTGTTTAGATTACGTAATCAGTGTCAATGCTGAAACAGAAATAGAAAGTCACAATTTTAGTCATATTTCCTTAGGTGTCTATTGATTTTTCCCACAATGTGGAAGCCGACAAACCTTCTGTGGATATTGTTGCTGGAAATTTTCTTTCCATGTAAAGTTCTGTTTTTTTGCTTTGGAAGTCTGTTTTATTTCTTGTATTTTTTTATTCCAGAATTTTGTATAGTTTTTTGAGTGGTGACTGCCAAAACATGATAAAAATAAAAGAGCCACGACTGTGTGTAGCTGTTCAGTCCGTGGACTCCACTTCTGACTCTATCTCATTTTATAGGGTGAACTGATGGAATGAGGAATCGAGTATTTTACTCAAGGGCACCGTTTATTTCTTCTGGGACGAGATTATTAGCTTGTTAGAGTTTGAAATTAGTCTTTAAACAGACCTTGAAAACTTGCCTCGCAGATTGAGGAACAGGAGGACACTATCATGAAGTCCTTGGAGGGCACTGAGTTGGCCGAGCGAGGCGAGAAATTCAAAGGCTCGGCCAAGAAGGCCCTGCTAGCCTGGGCGCAGAACAATCTCGGCGACAAGTACTCCATTGACATTCGAGACTTCGGCAATTCCTGGCGCGACGGTGCCGCATTCAACGCCATGGTGCACAACATCGACCCCAGCCTGGTGGACATGGCCAAGCTGGCTAGCCGAACCAACAGGGAGAATCTGGAGGCGGCGTTTGCCGCGGCTGAGAACGGACTCAACATTCCTAGACTCATTGACCCTGAGGGTGAGTGCGATGTTTCAGATAATTTTTGTTTAGAATTCTCGGGGTGTCGAGGTGTGAATTTATTGGGGTGTCAAGGTGTGAAGTTCTTGGGGTGTCCAGCTGTGAAGTTCTTGGGGTGTCCAGCTGTGAAGTTCTTGGGGTGTCCAGCTGTGAAGTTCTTAGGGTGTCGAGGTGTGAAGTTCTTGGGGTGTCGAGGTGTGAAGTTCTTGGGGTGTCAAGGTGTGAAGTTCTTGGGGTGTCCAGCTGTGAAGTTCTTGGGGTGTCCAGCTGTGAAGTTCTTGGGGTGTCCAGCTGTGAAGTTCTTAGGGTGTCGAGGTGTGAAGTTCTTGGGGTGTCGAGGTGTGAAGTTCTTGGGGTGTCAAGGTGTGAAGTTCTTGGGGTGTCGAGGTGTGAAGTTCTTAGGGTGTCGAGGTGTGAAGTTCTTAGGGTGTCGAGTTTTGTAGTTCTTAGGGTGTCGAGGCTATCAGGATGTTAAAGTGTGAAATTTACGGTTTTCAATCAAATCTACGATGCCTTCCTAAGCGATGTTGCTAAACTCTCACAATTTATCATAGACGTTGATGTGGACAAGCCTGACGAGAAGTCGATCATGACCTATGTGGCCCAGTTCCTTAAAGCCTACCCGGAGGGCTCAAAGAAGAAGCCGAAATTGTTGGAACAGGTGAGTAGAAGGTTCTCAACCTCAGCTTTTTAAGTTGATTTTCACCTAGACTATACGAGTAATTTCACAGCTTTAAAATAAATTTGCTTGATAACTTGAAGTCACATTTTAGCACCGTAACAGAACATTCAGCACATTTTTAAATTCTCAAAGTTTTTAATGAAATCGATTAACTTAGCGACGTATTCGTATGTAACGCGTTAAATTAAATTGTTTTGATGCTTAAGCAAACCGTGTTTTACAATTCACATTCTTCTCCCTAAAATCCCATTCGAACTGCTATCTAAAAAATAAGCAGCGTCACTGTAACTATGGCAACCGTTGCGTTGGCCAGTTCGCAGCCGCTGCCGTTGCATCTGACGAAGGCTTCACTTCGGGATCATCCTGTGCAGCCTGCTGCTGCTGCCATTGCTGCAACTGTGCTGGTCAGTCTGTTGATCGCGCCAATTCCAATCCTGTCCTGTTGCGTCATCCGTCAGCGTACGATTTGACGTGCAGTCACGTTGACCTTGGCGACTGTGTCTGTACAGATTGTGCGGAGAGACAGACTGAGGTATTTGCCACCTTTGGCACAGTCAGGCCCG
This sequence comes from Macrostomum hystrix, assembly GCA_950097015.1. Taxonomy (NCBI): domain Eukaryota; kingdom Metazoa; phylum Platyhelminthes; family Macrostomidae; genus Macrostomum; species Macrostomum hystrix. The sequence continues at coordinate 3,957,621 of CATNEN010000002.1, forward strand.
CATCTTGCTCGTCCTCGCTAGATTCTGTTCCAGTAGGTCATCGACTGGGTCCGGTCTCCGAGGAGACGGCGAGCTCAGCGACCTCCAACTCCGATTTGGAATCCTCTTGCACCACCGTGTCCTCCATCGGTGGCCTTGTGACGCCTCCGGTGGAATTTTCTGGCTTCTCGGAAACACTGCTCAAGACCTCAACTTGCGTGCTGGAGGTGGCACTGCTCCAGGTGACAGTTGGTCTGAGCATGATCCAAGCATGTTCGTTTTGGCTTTCTTGCAACCCTGAAAAGTAAACTATTGCATCTAGCAAATCTAGAAGTCGTCAAACTTCACCATCCCTGAATTTCACCATACCTGAACTTCATCTTCCATGAACTTCACCATCCCTTAACTTCACCATTCCTGAACTTCACCATTCCTGAACTTCACCAATCCCAGAACTTCACCATTCCTGAACTTCACCTTCCATGAACTGCACCATCTATGAACTTCACCATCCCCGAACTTCACCTTCCATGAACTGCACCATCTATGAACTTCACCATCTCTGAACTTCACCATTCCTGAACTTCACCATCCCTGAACTTCACCATTCCTGAACTTCACCAATCCCAGAACTTCACCATTCCTGAACTTCACCAATCCCAGAACTTCACCATTCCTGAACTTCACCAATCCCAGAACTTCACCATTCCTGAACTTCACCAATCCCAGAACTTCACCATTCCTGAACTTCACCAATCCCAGAACTTCACGATTCCTGAACTTCACCTTCCATGAACTGCACCATCTATGAACTTCACCATCCCCGAACTTCACCTTCCATGAACTGCACCATCTATGAACTTCACCATCCCTGAACTTCACCATTCCTGAACTTCACCATCCCTGAACTTCACCATTCCTGAACTTCACCAATCCCAGAACTTCACCATCCCTGAACTTCACCTTCCATGAACTTCACCATCTATGAACTTCACCATCCCTGAATTTCACCATTCCTGAACTTCACCATTCCTGAACTTCACCAATCCCTGAACTTCACCATTCCTGAACTTCACCATCCCTGAACTTCACCATTCCTGAACTTCACCATCCCTGAACTTCACCATTCCTGAACTTCACCAATCCCAGAACTTCACCATCCCTGAACTTCACCTTCCATGAACTTCACCATCTATGAACTTCACCATCCCTGAACTTCACCATTCCTGAACTTCACCATTCCTGAACTTCACCAATCCCTGAACTTCACCATTCCTGAACTTCACCAATCCCTGAACTTCACCATTCCTGAACTTCACCTTCCATGAACTTCACCTTCCATGAATTTCACCATCTATGAACTTCACCATCCCTGAACTTCACCATTCCTGAACTTGACCATCCCTGAACTTCACCACCCCTGAACTTCACCATCCCGGCCGAAAATTCCTAACTGTTTCTGAGCATTGTTTTCATGGAATGTACTTTAATATTTTTGGCATTGAAGTGCAAATGAGTTTCTGATGTGCATTTATATTATGCTATACAAGTGCATATTGCTATTTGCAATTTTTCCCAATCAGATTGAGGACGCCCAATTAAAGGTATATTTAAATTTTTATCCTATTTTTAATAAGAAAACACCTTTAACTGTTGACATTTGTGTGGTTTTACCATCCTTTTCCATTTCTTTCATTAAAAAATTGAAAGTTAAAAGAATAGAGACAATAAGTTCCACAAGGGCCTACTCAAAACACTCTTTGTTGTGTTACTCTAACTTTCATTAGCCTATGTTTGCTGTGATTTGCTACAAGAGTGCACTAATATAAATTTTTAGTTTATTCCTTGGCATAACCGTTTTTTAAGAAAGGAATTAAACAATTGTTTGCTATTTTTTATTAATATTTTATTGACCTTGAGTCTATATGTAAGGTATACAATAGTTTATTAGAAATTTATTTAAATCATATTCTAACAGTGATTTAAACAGTAAAGTCCTGGATACTGAAGATAATTTTTGTTCCATTTTTTTCTTTGTTTTAGTCACCATCGTCAGCTTCAAAACATACATCTTCGAGCTGTTCTGTGCCTTCACAGAAAACCTTTCGAGTTAGCTGCAGTATTAAGCTAGTACCGCAGCAGCAGCCGACTAACTTGTGTCCATCTGAACATTTTCTGTTGCATAGCTTTCCGAATGTAAAGAGATTTCATAGCAACTCGAAAAAGTGAAAAATTTATAATTATGATTATGAATATGATTCATTCGCCACTTTGCCACTGTCCTTTCCCCTACTTCATCTGCCCGCCCTTCTTCCCCATTTCACCTGTCCTTTCTCCCCTACTTCATCTGCCCTTCCTCCCCTCTTTCACCTGTCCTTTCTCCCCTACTTCCCCTGTCCTTTCTCCCTACTTCCCCTGTCCTTTCTTCCCTACTTCCCCTGTCCTTTCTCCCCTACTTCCCCTGTCCTTTCCCCTACTTCATCTGCCCTTCCTCCCCTCTTTCACCTGTCCTTTCTTCCATACTTACCCTGTCCTTTCTCCCCTACTTCCCCTGTCCTTTCTTCCATACTTACCCTGTCCTTTCTCCCCTACTTCCCCTGTCCTTTCTTCCATACTTACCCTGTCCTTTCTCCCCTACTTCCCCTGTCCTTTCCTCCATACTTACCTTGTCCTTTCTCCCCTACTTCCCCTGTCCTTTCTTCCATACTTCCCCTGTCCTTTCTTCCATACTTAACCTGTCCTTTCTCCCCTACTTCCCTTACTTCCCCTGTCCTTTCACCCCTACTTCCCCTGTTCTTTCTCCCCTACATCCCCTGTCCTTTCTCCCCTACTTCCCCTGTCCTTTCTTCCATACTTACCCTGTCCTTTCTCCCCTACTTCCCCTACTTCCCCTGTCCTTTCTCCCCTACTTCCCCTGTCCTTTCTCCCCTACTTCCCCTGTCCTTTCTTCCATACTTACCCTGTCCTTTCTCCCCTACTTCCCCAGTCCTTTCTCCCCTACTTACCCTGTCCTTTCTCCCCTACTTCCCCTGTCCTTTCTCCCCTACTTCCCCTGTCCTTTCTTCCATACTTACCCTGTCCTTTCTCCCCTACTTCCCCTGTCCTTTCTCCCCTACTTCCCCTGTCCTTTCTTCCATACTTACCCTGTCCTTTCTCCCCTACTTCCCCTGTCCTTTCCTCCATACTTACCCTGTCCTTTCTCCCCTACTTCCCCTGTCCTTTCTTCCATACTTCCCCTGTCCTTTCTTCCATACTTCCCTTACTTCCCCTGTCCTTTCACCCCTACTTCCCCTGTTCTTTCTCCCCTACATCCCCTGTCCTTTCTCCCCTACTTCCCCTGTCCTTTCTTCCATACTTACCCTGTCCTTTCTCCCCTACTTCCCCTACTTCCCCTGTCCTTTCTCCCCTACTTCCCCTACTTCCCCTGTCCTTTCTCCCCTACTTCCCCTGTCCTTTCTCCCCTACTTCCCCAGTCCTTTCTCCCCTACTTACCCTGTCCTTTCTCCCCTACTTCCCCTGTCCTTTCTCCCCTACTTCCCCTGTCCTTTCTTCCATACTTCCCCTGTCCTTTCTCCCCTACTTCCCCTGTCCTTTCTCCCCTACTTCCCCTGTCCTTTCTTCCATACTTACCTGTCCTTTCTCCCCTACTTACCCTGTCCTTTCTCCCCTACTTCCCCTGTCCTTTCTCCCCTACTTCCCCTGTCCTTTCTTCCATACTTACCCTATCCTTTCTCCCATACTTCCCCTGTCCTTTCTCCCCTACTTCCCCTGTCCTTTCCTCCATACTTCCCCTGTCCTTTCTCCCCTACTTCCCCTACTTCCCCTGTCCTTTCTCCCCTACTTCCCCTGTCCTTTCTCCCCTACTTCCCCTGTCCTTTCTCCCCTACTTCCCTTGTCCTTTCTTCCATACTTACCCTGTCCTTTCTCCCCTACATCCCCTGTCCTTTCTCCCCTGTCCCTTCTCGTCCCATTCTACCGTGAGTATTATCTTCCCTTCTTCCAAACATTTTCCTTGTTGTCTTCTTATTTTTTATTTCAAATTTAACGAATTTGACGAATGCCAATAGCAATCGATAAATATTTTGGCTGATTGTCTTGTCTGTAGTGTGTAATGTTTGTTTTTTAATTAGCGTCAATATTGTCTTTAGGACATTTTAAATTTGTTAGAATCTATGGAATATAATATTCTTCTTGCAGTTAATAGTTCTGTACACATTTTTTACCTAGGTCGAAGCCGCAAAGCAGGCCGCCGAGAATGAGCGCAACGATCTGCGAGAAATCGCCGACTTCTGCCAGGCAGTTGAGCGCGAACTTCCGTCCGCTGGGTCTCGCGGCGATCCAGCTGAAAATTACAAGGTTTGTGAAAATTTATTGCTTCTCTGCTGACTATGCTACTGTTAGTAGGATACAAAACATTCTATGCCGATGGCGTAGCGGTCTAGAGATTTTCACTTAATGATTTTTATAGTGCGTGAGTTCGAATCCTGATAATCCCGCGAAGTAATTCCATTAGTTCGCAAATGTCGGTTTTAAGAACGTTTTTAACTAAAAGAGTAATGTAAATTAAAAATCAAATTTATTGATATTTCAAAAAGTGCACATTTCGAAATAAAAAATAAAAAGAAAAGAAAATAAATTAAAAGAAATATTATTTAATGTATTTTCACCCGCTATGTAGTTCTATTACTTTCGTGATTTCAAAACATATCGGTTTTAAAGGAAGACTGTTTTCACAAAAAAATAAAATAATGAAATTTGATGCAACATAAATTAGCTTACTTTTTAATTTAGCGTACAAAATAAATTCACACGTCTACTTATAGTAGCTGCAAAAAGCAACACTGTTTTCTCTTCAGAAATTCGAAGATTTCCTTCAGCAACAGAAGGCTCTAACTGAGCCCTACGAGACTCTGTTGAAACGACGAGCCGATGGTCATCTACTGACGCTCAAGCCGCAGGAGGTTGACGATCTAGAAGCTCAATGGAGGGCCGCCTCCGACCGTCTCAGCCAATGGCGCTGGCAGCTGGACTCTGCTTTGCCCGGCGATTTGGGCAAAGTTGGCAGCTGGCTGGCCAGTGCCGAGCGCTGCCTGCGCGAACCGTTCCCCAACTTGGCCGCCGGACTCCCGGACGAGGAGGTCGCCGAGGCGTTGCATCAGCGCCTCCTGGAGCACAATGCCATCTTCGCCGAGGCGCCAGCAATGCGGCGCGCCTTCCAAGAGGCCCGGAAATCCACCGGGCGCGGCCTGCCAGCCGAACAGTTGGCAGATATCGATCGGTGAGGAAAAGCGTTTCATACTACTTCTCCAGACTATTCCAGTAGCATAGTGAGAAAAAATTCAGATTTCGTTTTTTAGTTAATAATGGTAAATCAAACGTTTTCGATACATATCGGATAATTCTTACATTTTAAGATGTCATTTTTTCAGGCGTCTGACGCAGGTTCAACAAGACGAGCCTGAAGTGCGTCACAAACTGGAATACCTCGAGTCGAAATATCGAATCCTGACCTATTTCATTGTGACCGAACGAAAGCTCCCGGAATGGACGGGCAACTTTGGCCACCTGCAGGATGTGGAGGCCCTGCTTGGCGACTATGATACGTTTGTAGTGGTGGGCAAACTGCTGCCCAGTGTTGACCAGGCCCTGGAATCGTTTCGTCAGTGCGCCGAAGTGCTGAAAAAGCGCGACTCAGGCAAGAGCGCACCAGAGACCCGCGAAAGTGACCGATTCGCCACCGAGGCAACTCGCAAGTGGGATCGCCTGAAGCGCGAAGTTCAGGCGGCGCCTGAGCCTCTGAAGAGAGTGGCCGAAAGCTGGAGAGAATTCATGGGGAATGCCGAGGCCATTGAGGTAAGCCGACAGCACAGCCGCAGCTATTTGAGGGCAGTGTATGGGTGTACAGTCCATGGACTGAGGTGACGCCACAACCACCCTCAAATACCCCAGCTAATGCTGGTGCCCGTTTAACAGTCGGCTGAACTGAAGTAATACAGAGTTAAGGGCACAAATCTTTTCAATAGATTTGGGAATCGAACCCCCGACCTTCAAGATGTGAGTCTGAAGCTCTAACCACTAGGCTAAAACCCCTCCGTTAGTTGGCGTACTAACGAAACTTACCGTAGCTTAACCCGGAAATCCCTTCAAGAGACAGGGTCTCCACCAGTTCCGCCACGTTCCGTGAGCTTGCAGTTTTGAGATGTACATTTTTTATGCAACTCGTGGTGACCCAACCAACCAATCAAAATTCCACAGTCCTGGCTGCCCTCCGCGCAAGCCGCCCTTCGTGGCTCCGCCGACGAGCGTGAATCGTTTTTTGCCAACTTCGCCGACTGGGAGGCGCGGCACAAGCGGCTGAACGATTCTGGCGGCCTCCTTATCGCCAACTGTACTCAGCCAGTTGCTGAAGAAGTCCGGCAGCGACTTCAGCGAATCAATCGCCAGTGGAAGGATCTGCAAGACGGGCACCGTCAGACTGAGCGAATGGACGCCGCTGAACGGAATCGACGGGAATATCACGCGGGAACATCGGCGCTCACCGAGTGGCTGGACCGGGCTGAGCAGCTGGTGGAGGCTGAGCTGCCCTGCAATTCTCGCAGCATCCGGGACAATCTAGCCGGCCTACAGGCAACTCAAGAGCAACAGGAGCCGATGGAGAACGAGTTCAAGACGGTCAGCAAGAACGCCACGTCCATGGTGAAGGAGCTACCGGAGCAGACTGTCAACGAAATGCTGGGCAATTTGAAAGTCATCAAAGAGCGATTTCAAAATCTGCGCAAGAAAGTGCCAGAACGATCTCGCGGACTAAAAGGCGTCCTGCCGAACGTAGAAAACCTTGAGAACGGCCTGGAGGAGCTAGTTAACTGGATTGAAACTGGAGAACGGCTGCTCAAGGAGCACGGAGCTGACGCTGACGAGAGAAGCATCGAACAGAAAATTGAGGCGCACAAGGTTTGTTCTTAACTTGTTTTGACTACGCAGAACATATTGTAACGAAAAACGCCAATCCTCCTACTTTAGGTTAAAAAAATAGTAGTCTGAGCGCGTTTTTTCTCGAATTGCCTGTTTGTAAAATGTAAAACATCACAAATTCACGGGTTTAAATATTTTTTGCCTTTATTTTGTTTCAAATTCTATTTAGATTTTTTTCACAAATCATTTTTCATTCAGACTCACTTTGGTCAAGCCAACTATTTTAAGTCTGTACTTGACGGCAAGAACAGATTTCTGGAGAAGATCAAATCAGCCAGAGTGAGCAATCTCAACACCAGCGATCTGGAGGACGAGTTTAAAGATTTGAATCGTAGGTTTAAGGTAAGTTAAATGTCACGAAGAAGTTTATTGGCCTTCACGGGTCACAAAGTGAAGTTTTTCCAATCTGTTGTCCGCTTATCACATAGCTTTATTAATCTTGAAGTCACGCAGCTACCATTATTCACCAATGCAACAATTTTCACCTGCTAGAATTTCCTCTTCAGTTAAAAAAATATTGAAACAAATTCTGTTACCTACAGTTCTCGAAGTTTCGTTTGAAGGCAGATTTGATAGTTTGATTATTTTTTGTCATATAAATGCGAACACATTGTTTGATTTTTTTAGTCTAATAGAAAAGGCGCACACAAACTTGACAATCTGATGTCTAAGAATATTTTTCGTTTCCAATTTCGCAAGCTGAGAGTTTTCTTACAGCGCTATTTTAATAATGGCTTTTTGCATAACTTCGGTACATATGTACTTCGACGCGTGAGTACTTAAGTACGCTAGCACTTAGGTGCCCGAGTACTTAAGTACGCTAGCACTTAGTTGCGCGAGTACTTCAGTACGCCAGCACTTAGTTGCGCGAGTACTTAATTGTAGGAAATGAAATGTAAGAATATTTTTAATAAGTAAATCTTGATTTTCTCATAGATTCAATTATAAAATCGTGTTTTGGCTTGTCAAAAAATGTCTAAATTCGCATTATGTAGGTAATGCTTGCAGTCAAACCGCCATTATGGCTTCAAAGCCAAACTAGAAGAACTGACATCGATAATTTAAAAATTTGCATAAAGCAGTTTTTATTGAAACAGTAATGCTAATTATCTAACTGTCAAAATTCCTGTGTTTCATGATTGTCGTTTTATCGGTCACCAGTAACCAACGAGCATTGTGCACCACCTTCGATTGCAAAGCGATAATAATAATCTTGCACCTGTCTATCAATCTAGTGCTCTTCCGTTTCAGCATCAGCTGGGAGTTTTGTCGCAATTCATTTTGCTCTACGCTCTATTAGGTGAATTTCAAACAAACAAACAAACAAACAAACAAACAACACATAGACAAGCAAACATATAGAAATAAAGATATGCAATCTCTGCAAAAACGACTGCAGCGATTCAGGCTAACTCAAACGATGGATAGTGTCAAGGCAGTCTGGCTGATTTGTTGGGTAAAATACGTAAATAAAGCCAGTAAAGTTATGTGTTGTCCGTTTCCGTACAGTGGCTCGAGTCTTGGTCTAGCTAGCAGAGTTAGCTCTGGTTTCAGTCCCTGTTTGTCCGCATGTGCTTCACCGGTGTTGAATGTTGTTAAAAACTAACTTAAATAATGAATAACTGCTGCAGACTGTAGTTCATTTTCAGTAGCCTGTAGTGCTGTTTAATTTTGCTGTGCCTGATAAACGACCATGTTGACCGTTTGAAATTAACAACAATCTTTCTAAACAGCAATGTGCATAGAAATAGTTAAAGGAGACACAAACTAGCGAACAAACGCTACGCGAAAAAAATAGGCGTGCATGCGCATGTTGCCTACTCACAGTAGCATCATGAGGGCACGAAGTTGAAAATTACAAATGTCTAAGAAGTAATCGGCTTGTTCACAATTTATCGTTTATTTGTCTTATTGGTTAAATGTCGTTAATTTCTCTATTTATCATATCCTAGTCTAAATGAGTAAAAGCTGTACGCAATAAAACACTGTCACAGAATTTAATGGATTAACAGTCGTTGCCAAAGTATCGTATCTTGTATTTAAAGTACAAGGAAAAATTGAACTGTTGGTATGGCAAAGCAGATGAATCGAACCTTTGACTTTCCTGTCTATAGTGCAACGCTGTAAACCAGCGAGTTTAACAGTAGAACTACCAAGGGGGATTTTCACCCCAGACAATTTTTGTACTGCTCTTGAACGGAGCAACACAAGTCGTCAGCCCTTCTGACCGTCGAGATATTCAACGGTTCTGGTTAAATGTCGAACTTTTCCCATAAGCGCTAGTGTATGTCACACACCCCTATACACAAATTAACACTGCGCCTCAGTGCGGCCTTGCCAGGCCTTCAAAATTGATCAGCATGTCACCCGAATGTGCCTGCATCATCTCCGTCTTCGGTGGTCACCTACCTTTATCTAGACGGAGCTGCTGGACCTTCAAGGGCTACAACAGGTGGAAATAGGCCACTATGGACACCCTGACGCGAATTTCTCGAATTTCACTGATCAAGCCTAAATATTAGTCGCAGCTCAACCGCAGGACGCCATCGCCTAGGCTGTTAACCAATCAGTCACCACCCAGCGCTGTTATCATTCAGGCGCTGCCAAACAATTCAGGGGAAATCCCGCCTTTGTAAAATCGGGCGGCAAATTAGCTTGGTAGTCCTACTGTTAACTGACGGACAAATAGAAAATTGAAGTAGAAAATCAACTCCAAGCAGCTAGAACTGGAACCATTTCCTGTGACAGTGTGCGACAAAGTTTCAGTGTTGTATGTACACTAGTGAGTACTGTCTTCGAGCCGTGGTCAGGTGGATTACCTTTTAAGTTTCTAAACTGTCGACTAAGGGACAGTCTCAGGTGTCCTTCTGCATGTGAACAGTTTTCTTCATTTTCTAAAATGTCGATTTTTTGCTTTAAAATGTTCATATTCACGACTAAAAACTATTTTTGTTAATCGTGGCTCACTTTTCAAAGAAAACAATTAGTTAGACTTAGCTCAGTCAGCTTAGTGCCAAGTCTAGTACTAGATGGCATGCTTTCATTTTGACATGTATATTTAGTTTGCTTTGTAATATGTTTTGCTTTGCTCTATTACCGTTGTGTTGCATTGTAAGAACATCAATAACCTGCTTAGTTTAGTCATTTGAGGTGCCACCAACCGAAAAAAATTTACCTTAGTTATTCAAAACTTTATAAAATTTAAGAGTAAAAAGTATATAAAATAATTGTCATCGATTGGACGATGATAATATTTTAGATAAAAAATCTACCTAGAAAGACGAATCAATACTGACAATAGAAATTGAATTTGATTACTTTACCTACCACATTTCACTTAAATATATATATGACAATCGCATTTCCCATGTTTATGCATATGGTATTACCTGGCTGGGCACGTGTTATGCAATCATTAGGCTTATCTTAACACCCGTGCTATCTACGTAATTCATAACCCAGCGAAAAATCTTAAAAGTACATTTACCGACGCCTTCTAGTCTTATCTCGCTAGACTGTTATAATTGCTGTGGCAAAGCATAGTTTGCGCTTCTAAAAATGTCCTTATACATTTAGTTCTAACCATCAATTATAAATGACTAATAACTCTGCTGTCTCACGTGAACTTTTCCCTAATAAGAATTCTACCTAAAATTTCCTAGGCTAGCAAAGGTTGTTTGCGTATGTTACTATCTTCTATACTACGAGCTACTTAGCTTTTGGGTTACGTAATAGTTAGTTAGTAGTATAAAACACGTTAAATAGATGTCCTTATAGCCCTAAAGCGGATCCTCCTGAAACGTTAAGTCCATAGTTCAGGACCATGTTTGAAGTGGTTGAAGTATTTCGGGTGGTGGCACCTCAATAGAAATTAGATCGGTTATGTTTATAGGAAAGCTAAATCAAGCACCACATATTAACTATACTCTTATTATTTATTTAGACATCGCGCACTGGCACGTGATCTCTCAATCCACCCCCTTTCTCCCTCCCCTCGTCTAATCGCCGCGCGCGGAACAACAAACAAACAAACAAACAAACGAACAAACAAAAACAAACAAACAAAAACAAACAAACAAAAACAACAAATGTGCAAACAAAATGATCAGGATTTGCAAGCCAACTCGCGCCACTGGGATCGCAAGCTGGACGCTTGGTCCAGACGATTGGACACCTACGAGAAGCAACGGCGCTCTCTGCAGAACTGGATTGCTGACGCTAGTCAAGTGCTGGACCAGCCGACTGATGCCAGCAGCCCTGACGAGCTCATTGCTCGGCATCGGGCCTTCTTCGAGCAGCAGAAGCAGCCGAGCGGGCAACTGTTGTTGACGAATTTTCTGACTGCCGGCTCGGATTTGTTAAACTGTCTGACAACAATGGAAGACAGTGCTGAAACGGCGTCGGAGCCTGCCACCAATCAGGCTCTGGTTAGACGCGTCGATTTGGAGCTTCGCCAATTAGAAGACGATTGTAATGTGAGCTATTTTTTATTTGCAAATATGCCTACTGATGTTAGTAGGATAGTGTAAAATTGTTATTATAATCTACTCTTAGTAGCATTCAGAGTGACGCGCGAATTTAAATGCTATTTTTAGGCGATACTTTCTGAGGCGCCTCAACGCCTGCTTGGACTCACAATGGACAGTTGCGAAGCGAAGCTTAGTAATATTCTAGCCAATGGAGAACAGACTCTAACAGAGTTTGAGCGTAGAGTGGAGGCTAAAGAGCCATTGGATCGAGTGCTAAAGGATCATGAGGTACGTCATGCTATATTTATTTATTGTTATATTTAATAAATTGGGTCCAAAATTAAAATAGGATCTAATCACTTTATAACATGCAAAAAAATATTACAGGAGGGCTGTGGGAAATGGCACATCATTTGGTGACACTAGACACGCAGCCAGCGAGGAGGCAATTCTGCCCATTCCGCTGACTCCTGAGCGCTCACACAGGTGTGTACATCTGCCCTGACTTTCTCATCGTCAGGCAGTGTACACTTCACTGTGCCTTGGAGGTTGGCCCTCAAGGGCGGAAATTACTCGACAAGCCCCCAAGCCTTCTCTCTGCGGCTGCGCGCCAAAATGAATGTGCATGGCCTCGCCGTGGAATCGAACTCTACCACCGACCCCCTTGGCATTCTTTCCCTTTACGTTTCCTGCGAAATCCGATATGTATCGAAAACCAAAAACAATCACAGAGAATTTTTTAACGCAATGCTTACTTTTTGCATTTCTTCACTTTTCGATGCAGGCCTACTTTTTCAAAAGTGCATTCTGTCCCGATTGTGAGAGGCTGATTGGAGAGATGAGACGGGCCGACTCGCTGCCCGGAGCTACTCAGCGAGCGGACTCGCTGGTGGATCGTTTTGAAGCTCTCTGGCGTCTGGCAGAAAGTTTTCGGACCAGGCTAAAGGACCTGCCGGCCAAGTGGAAACTGTTTGAAGACAGGTGAGGTCGCGAGTTCGGATCTGATGAATGAAATCGATCTAGGAGCTGGTTAATGACCGACTAGTTGACATGTTCACCCTCAGAGTTCAGGAGCTCAGCTCATTCGCTGATCATTCAAGTGGACTTCTGGATCGTCTAGCCGAGCTAGAAACCTCACCTGAGTCTAGCTCGGCTGCCGAGTATCGCAGCCTCCTAAATGACATCAAAGAGGCCGCCACCAGACGCCTGCGCGATGCTCAATCTTCAGCTAGAGATGCCGGGGCATTGTTGCAGGCAGATCTAGCCGAGGACCCGGACATTGACTCGGCCCGCGTTCTGCTGAACTCCGCGTCTCAAGCGGCGCTGGACAGCCTTCCAGACCGGCTGCAGGCAGTGCTGAATCGAGGCCAGCAGATGTCCCGCTGCTTGGACTTTCGCGAGCTTGCCGACCGACTGGCTGCCCTGCTGCGAGAATCTTCGGCATCATCAGGGCCGCTGCTGACTGGCTCCCAGGACGCTCGGGCGAGGCACGACGACTGCAGGAGCCAGAAGCTTCGGCTGGAGCGCTCGGAGCGCGCGTCAGTGGCCGCGGCTCTGGCTGAAGGCGATCGTCTGACCAGCGAAGTCGACGCTCCCAGCTTCGTTGCTGAACGCCTCGGAGGTCTGGCTGACGCCTGGGAAGCTTCAGCTGGCGCTGTTGCTGAGGCTAAACTTCAGCGTCTGCAAGAGCTGGCTCAGCAATGGACTCAACTTGAGAATAAAGCGGACTTAGTCGCTAGCTTGCTGGATTCGTTCGACAATCAACAAGCCGCTGCCGCAGCAGCCGATGACGATATTGAAATTGTGGAAGCCGCCATTGCCGATGATCGCCGGCTGCTCAGACGACTGGCCGAAGCCGACGCCAGGATCGCCGCAGCGTTGGAGGCTCTGCCGAATCTCGAGAGTATCGCCAGAGATGCCGAGGAGAGCATCGACGTGACGGCTCTGGAGTCCCAACTGTTGGAGCTGCGGGAGCGAACAGCCAAGTGCACGGAGAGCCTGGCTGATCGCCTCGACGATCTTGGCGAACGGAGCGAGCGATTGAAAGCTTTGCGGGCTGCTAGAAGCGACCTGGCTGCGGCTCTGCGACGGGCGGCCGACTTGGCGTCGCGACTCGAGGATTTGGGAATGGTGAGCAGCAGTCGATAGGGCCCAGGAAGATCCAAATGTCTAGATCATTATAGTCTAGTAGAACAGGCACATTGGGTTTGTTTAGTGTGCGAAAATTTCGTCACAGCTACACGAAGCATGTTTTAATTGTTCCTGCTGCGCCTCCCCCAACAGTCCGCAGATCCCCAAGACCTTCTTGCCGGGGCTGGCGACCTGGCCGACCAGATCAGCGCGGCTGAAGCCACTCTGGCCAACTTGACAGCCGAATTCAACGACCTCGGCGGCGGTGCCATCGGCGACGATCTGGCAAACGATGCGTCGGCTCTGGCGACACTTCAGCGACGATTAGCAAGTTTGACTTCGGCAGCCGAAGCCGCTGCCGATGCCCGCGATCAATTCAACTCGCTGGCAACTCGAGTGTCAGATTTTTTGGATCATCAACAGAACTCCATGTTTGGCGATGCTGCGGTTTTCATTCAGCAACTGGACAATGCTGATGACGCTGAAGATCTCTGCTCCCGACAGGCCGCTCTTGTGGATGCCCTGGCCGTTGGTCGGCGGGAACTACTCGAGCCATTGGAAGTGGCCGCAGCTGCTGCAGCCTCTGATCCTCAGACAGCAGCGAAATGGCGCCAACTGTCGGATCGATGGTCGGCTCTGGAGTCGGACGCCGAGCTGCGTGCCAGACGCCAGGAGGCGCTCCGAGACAACGTGCTAGACTTTCTGGACGCTCGCAATCGCCTGGAAGATCAGCTGGTTGGTTTGGAGTCGCTGTGCGATGAGAATGTGGCATTGCAGGATCAGGAGACAATAGACCACAGAGCGGAGGCGATGCGTCGAATGAAACAGCGCCTGGCTCAGTGCGGCGACCAGCTCGCAGAGTCGGAGCGTCGCCTAGCGGGACTTCGATCTCAGATAAGCGATTCGGCAGCCAGCACGGCCGCCTCCGGCCATCGGGATGCAGCCAGACGGCTTGCCGCGGTTTCGGACTCAATGGAAAATCAGCTGGCTCAGCTGCAGCGGTTGGCCGAGGTGCGGGACGCCAGTTCCGGTCGAATGTCGGCCCTGAACGACTGGGTTCGAAGGTCGCTGGCGCGCCACGCCCGCTGGACTGACATTCGCGCCGCCCAGGTGGCCGACATCGACGGGCACCACCTGGCCATCATCGAGCGAGAAGCTGCCGAACGAATCGAAGAATCGAGGCGAGTTGTTGACGAGCAATGCGACAGTTTGCCGGCCGTTGAAGCGCAGAAGCTCCGCGATCTGTTCCACAGCGCATTGTCGGGCGTCGAACAAGTTGCCGACCTGACAAGCCGCAGGCGAAGGCTCTGCGCCGCCTGGCTGTCGTGGACTCGCGCCAGATCAGACGCCAGACGCGAACTGCGTCGAGTTGCTGAGCAGCTTCGCGGAGCCGACGATGAAGCGGAAGAGCTGGACAGTCTGACGGATGCTGTGCGGCGAGCTCGAGACCTTGTTGAGCAGTTTGAGCACAGCGAGTCGCTTCATGAGCTGATGCAGCTGGCCGAAATGCGGATTCATCCCGACGATGGAGATCAGACTGATGGCGGCGACGATCAAGATGTTGGCGGCGTCGGGAAGGCCCTGGACGAAGTTGCCTCCACCGAGCGCGCTTTGGAAGCCAAGCGACAGGCCTGCATGGAGACTCGCCGTGAGCTGGACCAGCTGCGCTCTGCTGAGTCACAGTTGATGGATTTTCTTGGCAAAGTCGGCCGTAGACTGGACGAACTTCGAGTTGAACCGCCAACGACAGAGGGCGTCGAAAATGCCGCTAACGAGCTGTCGAATTTGGCTGACGAAATGTCGGCCAGGCGACCGGAGCTGGAGGCGCTGAAGTCCGCTGCCAGACGTCAGCGCAGCGGCTCGATGTCGGCGGCAGCCGCTTCGGCAGCGGATCTCACAGCCAGGGCGCAGGACGCCTGGGACGAGACGTCGGCCAGGCTGAACGAGAAGCAACGACTGGCTGAAAGTGTAGCCGAGACGGCACGTACGTTTGAAGATCGTCTAGCCGCTGCTGAAGACCTTCGAAAGCGACTTGAGTCCGCTGAGGAGCGACTAGCGGCCGACAAGGCAGCCGACTCACCCGAGGCAGCTGCGAACGCGGCCAGACTGCTGCGAGCTGCCGAAGAGGAGCTGGCAGCTGTCGGTGGCCGTGACCTGGATTCGGCTCAGCGGGCTGTCAGTCAGGTTGGTTGCTAAGGAAGCATTGCACTCTAGGCACTGACATTTCCTGCATTGAAGTTAATCACGTCTGTGATATTTTTGAATCCTGAATCTTTTCCAGCTCTGCAAGGACGCCCGTGCCCTCACAGACGCCAATTTCGACGAAGCATCGCCGTGTCGACGTCTCGCCTTAGCCACCGATTCTAGCCGCTGTCTGGCCGATCGACTTGCAAATCGACGACGACGTCTGGATCGGCTGGCCGGCGCCTGGGAGGCGGCCGAGCAGCGCCGCGACGAACTGGAAGCTCTGGTGAATTCGGCCGAAGCTGCTCTCGCCATTGTTGACAATGCCGACGGCGAGACAACGGTGAATGTCGACGAGTCGACGGCTCGCGCCAGGCTGGCTCGCTCTGCCGCGGATCGAACGGCCGCCAGGGATCTGCTAAGCGAGCTGCGTCAACGCGCCGACGAACTTGAATCGTCCACGCCCGAAGGTCGAACAGCGGCCCATGAAATTCGACGATCCATTGACGCTCTGTCGTCCAGATTGGACCTGGCCGATGTTGCTGCTGATCGCCTGGCTGCGTCAGCCGATCGGCTCGCTGAGAGTCGCGCTGAAGAGGCGGCTGCCGCGGCCGCGGTTGCCGACTGGCTGCGACAGGCCAGGGAGGAGCTCCGGGCTGCCTGCGAAGGTCCCGAAGTTGGGGAGGATGACGAGCAGATTGAGAGTCGACTTTTTGAGCGATTTAATCGCCTAAACGAGTTGCGCAATCGTCTCGTTGATAAGGAAGCAGAATTGCGCGGCGTCCCTAGCAACCAGCTCGCGGAGCTAGCCGACCGCGCTGCCGGCCTTTCGGACGCGGCCGGACAGGCGACGGGACGGACGGAGTCGGCTCTGGCCGGCCGATTTGTCGATCGCCTGCGAGAATTTCGACGTTGGCTCGCCGGATGCGGCGAGAGACTCGACGACTGCCTGACGGCCGCCGGCCTTGCTGTCCACGAGGCTGACGATGGTGACGAAGCTCGCCTGACGTCAGCCGCTGCTGCGCCTCTGGCAATCGAGGAGTCAGGCAGGGCTGTGCGCGCCGCTTCGGAGGCAGTTGAGGTGAGATCCCTTTAAGGAGAAGCTGAGGATTTGTGTGAAATCTTGGGATTTCTATGAAATCTTGGGATTCTATGAAATCTTGGGATTCTATGAAATCTTGGGATTTCTATGAAATCTTGGCATTTCAATGAAATCTTGGCATTTCTATGAAATCTTGGCATTTCTATGAAATCTTGGCATTTCTATGAAATCTTGGGATTTCTATGAAATTTCGGCATTTCTATGAAATATTGGCATTTCAATGAAATCTTGGCATTTCTATGAAATATTGGGATTTCTATGAAATATTGGGATTTCTCTTAAATTTTGGCATCCCAATTTGTGGATTTAAATTTGTGTTTTTTAATTGATTATCTGATGATTATATCGTTGGCAGTTTGGTCATTAGAAAGTTTAGGTGTACTTTTCCATCAACCAGCAATAAATATTCCATGAGCTGTGTGATGGTATCTATTTGGCAATCATATAATATATTGACGCAGTTTTGTCATTAGCTTTAACGGGGTATGTACTCATATTTTCTAGTCTCAAGCCATTATGCCTGCACTTTTATTGTTGAGTCAGAAGAATGAAAATTGGACGGCTGATTTTAAAACGCGATAGCGGAAGTTTCTTAGAAAGTCTGCACTAGCTGGGAACTGGAATTATCCCCAATCCAGCTATTTCTCCTCCTCTCTAACCCACCCACTCTTAACCTCTCATTTGATCCCAAAAGTCATTCTATATCCCCGTGTTCCAAAACTGCACCAATCAGATTTTGCGCCCGTGTAATCTAATAAAAGTATAATACCCACACAATATCCCATCTGAAAGTATTATCCCAACTTTATTCCAGGATCTGCAATCGGAAGCGGCGGATGCCGGGCGATCGCGACTAGCCGATCTCAGCGAAGCCGCCAGCCGCCTCGAGGATGCCGGCCTTCAGCTGATCGACGCCGAAAAAGGTTCGGTCTGCGATACTCGTAACAAAGACTTACTCTTGACCCAGCAACAAAGACCGACAGTTCTAGCGTTGGAAGCTAGAAAGAGCTTCTCCAGCTTGGAGACTAGCCTAGCCGACTCGGCTGTTCGACTTCGCCGTCTCGCCGATCGTCTCGCCGAACTGGCCACGGCGGCCGGAAATCGTCGGGCTCACCTGAGCACCGCCGAGGCCGAGCTGAAGTCGCTGCGCGCGCCAAGGCCGACATTGGAAGCCAAGGCGGCCCAGCTGGCCGCTCTGCAGGCTTTGGCTCGTCGACTGGAGCTGGCCGACGAAGGCGACGCTGAAGATGCCGACGGTCGCAGCCGCCGACTCCGACGCGAAGTTGCCGACGCTGTCGACGAAGCCGGAGCCCGACTAGACGATCATCGGGCCTGGTCTGAGCGACGCGCCGCCCTGTCTGACTGGCTATTGGCGGCCGAGCGCGACTTGGCCGAAGCTGCCGATGCATCCGAAGCCGATCGGGAATCCATCGCTAACAAGACCGAGCTGGCCAGGACGGTGGCCGAAGCGCTGACTGACGGTGAGACTCTGCTCATGCAGGCGGCTGGAGCGGCTGATCGAGCGCTGACGGCAACAGCGCCGGCCGGCAAGGACGTCATTCGAGCCGAGCTTCGCGACCTCGGACGTCGCTTCGAAACCTGGTGCGAAGCTTCGACGGAGCTGCGACGACGATTAGAAGCCGCTGGCTTACAGTGGAGCGACTACGACGAGAGCTACCAGCGCATGGTGGACTGGCTGAAGGAGGCGGAATTCGCCGCAACTAGCGACTTGCCTCTTCAGCCAGGCCTACCAGAAAAGCGAAGCCAATTGCACTATTATCGAGTGAGTGAATTTTTTTTATTGAACACGTTTATTAATTTATTGTACGAATAAACGTATTACAGTTTGTTAATAAAATGTATTTTTACTATTTTTGCAAATGTACTTTTACTTTTAGTGCACGTGTACTTTTACTTACAGTAAAATTGTACTTTTACTATTACTGCAAGTGTACTTTAATTTACCGTGAAACTGTACTTTTGAATTGCTTAAAAAATTTCAGTCTCGTCTTCACGACATTCGCACACGCGAACCAATCCTGGAGGCTCTGCAACGTCGCGGTGAGCAGCTGGCCTCGACTCACGTATCAAACAAGCTGGCGCAATTGACGGCGCGCTTTCGCGATCTCGCCGACTCGGCTGCCGGCGCCGTTCGCCACTGCGAGCAGCTGGTGGCCGCGCACCAGGCCTACCAGGACGCATTTCAGCTGGCCTCCGATTGGCTCCACTCTGTCAACGAGAGACTCGCGCGCTGCGATTCGGAAGACTCGGATAATCAGCATCAGCAGCAGAAGCAGCAACTCAAAGAATCGTCTGCAACTCCCGAAATTGACGTGAACGACATTAGCGACATTTTAGACAGTCTGGCTAGCGGCGCAATGCCCGACGGCGAGGTAAAGGCAAGCGAAGCGCTACGCTTGGGGGAAGCGACATTGACCGGCACGGCCGAGTCCGGCCGCGAGGCGATTCGGCGAGAAATGGACTGGCTCGACAGGGGCGTGGTGTCCGCCAAGACCCGCTGCGACGAGCTCCGCGATCGTCTGCGACAGAGACTAGCCGATGGTCACGAGTTCGAATCCCAGTATCAGCGCCTGTTCAACTTGTTGAAGGACGCGGAAGCCGAAGCGGCCGCGCTGGCAGCGGAAACGGCGCCGGACGCCGCGGGCAAACGCGGCCTGGCCGAGGACTTGTCAGCGGCCGGAGACCGCCTATCAGCCCAGGAGTCGGCGTTTTCCGACCTCAGAGAACTCGCCGACCGGCGACTCGTGACCACAGACGGGCGAGCCAATCAGCGAGCTGCGAATCTGTGCGCCAGACTTGTCCGCCTGCGTGTTGGCCTGAGAGAAGCGGCCGTTGCACAGCGTCGTCGGGCGGCGGAGCACGAAGCCTTCGACGAGGCCGCCAGGCAGCTGCGAGCCGCGCTGTTGGATGTCGACGACAGGTTAGCCGCCATGTCGACACGCCCAAAGCCGGGAACGCCCGAGGAGGCCGAGGAAGCACTAACCGACTTGGCAGGGCTTCGAGATCGTCTGAGCGATTTGGAGCTGGACTGCGACAAACTGGCAGCTGCTGGGGACCGTGTCCTGCCGGGAACTTCAGCGGAGGGTCGGGCGGCTGTTCAGGATCGATGCGGGTGAGCTGGGGGCAATGCTGCGGTGAAGGTTCATTTGAAGTTCATCAAGGATAGTGAAAGTCATCACGGTAATAGTTTTTTTCAATGAAGCGCTGTTTTTTCTCTGCACTAACGTTCTTTTCCCTTCCAAATCCACAGGGAGCTCCGTCAGTATCATCGCCAGCTCGCTGATCGAGTGGCTCAATCTGTGTCCAACCTGGAATCTACCTGTCAATCACTGAGCGCTTACAAACTGGCCCTGGCTCAGGCTGAGCAGTGGCTGGCCGCAACGGAAGATCGACTCAGCAATGTCTATGGCGAGGCCGACCGCGAGGTTGTCGGCGACAGTACAGTGGATCATCGCGCTCGACTGCACTCTCTGCGCGCCTTTCAACAGGACCTGGCGTCTACTGGGCGGCTACGCATCGACCAGCAATTGGCTGGCCGGTTCGTCGATGGTCATGGCGACGTCGATGACGAAATCGTCGCCGATGTTGATCGACTTCGACGGCGACGTGACCAGCTTGCGGGCCGTTGCGTCGGCATGATTGAGAAGCGCGAAGCGGCTCTTCAGCGACGCGCCGAGCGTCAGGAAGCTCGCAGTGTGTGGCGGGAGTGGCTCGCAGGCGCCAGGGCAACGCTTGCCGCGGCCGAAGGCGACGGCGATGCTGAAGCAAAAACTCCCGATCGGACTACGCTGCAGTTGAGACGCGACAAACTGGAAGAGCTGCTGGCTAGTCTGCCGGAAGGCGAGGCTGCATTGAATGTATTCGCCGATTTATTAGACGAAGATGATACTGACGGCGAGATTTCAACAGGACGCGCCGAACTCGACATGCTTTCCGCAACCTCGTCGGCTGGTGTCGACTCGGCTAAGCAATCGCTGGACCGTCTGGCCGAGGCGGAGGTGGCCACGGACAACTTTGCCAGTCGGCTGCGTGCTTTGGAAACCCAGCACAGGCAGACCTCCGCGGCCGCGTCCACCGCCGTCGAGAAGTCTCACCTAGCCGAGAAATTTGAATCACTGGCAGACAATTTAGAAAGAGAAGTTCAGCCCCAGGCTGAGCTGCTGCAGGAGCTGGCGGCCCCCGTGTCCGGCCTCGACCAACGCTTGGACGAGCGAATGTCCGCGCTGATCGGTCGTCGCTTTACTACGCTGAGAAAGTCGGTCGCTCAGTCGGCTACCGAATGGCGACGCAAAGCCGCGTCTCACCACGAATTCGATACGAACGCCGATCGAATCTCCGACGAGATTGCTTCGGTCTCTGCTGAGGTGTCTCGAATTTCTTTGGCCGTTTCAACGGCAGCCGCAAGCGACGCTTCGTCGACAATGTCTCGAGTTGACGTCGAAAATCGATTGTCGGAAGCGTCGGAACTGCGCAGCCGTCTGGGCGGCCTGCGCACCGAGCTGGGATCTCTGTCGCGATTGGCGGAGGAGACCGTGCTGCCGGAGACGGCACCAGCCGGTAGAGAGGCGGCGAAGGCGAGAATTCGAGGCATCGGCGAAGATTTGGACGACGCCGAAGTGTCACTAGAAGAGTCCGTTGAGCGCCTGCACTCTCGCCTGAATAAGCTCGGCTCTTTTGAAGAGGATCGCCGAGCCCTGTCGGTTTGGCTAGATTCTGCCGAATCCAGAGCCGAAGCCGCTGTCGCTGAAGCTGATGAGGCCGACGGCGAGGTCGCCAGTGAAGACGATGCCGGCCTGCGACGTCAACGAAGAGCCAGTGAGGCGCTGGCGCTGCTGCAGGAAGTGCAAGCTCATCGCAGACCCCTGGAGCAGGTCACAGAGAAAGCCATTGCCCTGCAGGAGAGCGCTGCGCCGGCTACGGCGAATGGCGAGGACGACGGCGAAGGCGAAGATTTGTCGGCAATGGAATTTGTGCGAGAAGCTAATCAACGATTCGATCGGCTCAGGAATCTAGCCAAGGCAGGGCACCCATTCCCTCCCTATCGTGTTTTTGGAGCGAAGCGACTGTCATTTTTACCCTTCTTATCTTCCTGTGAAAGTGTGGAAAGTGACAATGTGGTGCCTTTGGCTGTGACAGTTGACTGATTTTAGTAGAGTGACAATGCAGTGCCTTTGGTAGAGTGACAATGCAGTGCCTTTGGTAGAGTGACAATGTAGTGCCTTTGGTAGAGTGACAATGTAGTGCCTTTGGTAGAGTGACAATGTAGTGCCTTTGGTAGAGTGACAATGTAGTGCCTTTGGTAGAGTGACAATGTAGTGCCTTTGGTAGAGTGATAATGTAGTGCCTTTGGTATAGCGACAATGGAGTGCCTTCGTCGAGTGACAATGAGGTAGAGTGAAATTAGTGTGCTTCTGGCTGAATGACTGCGTGGTGCCCATGAAGAAGCGACTATCTCGCTGATGTTTCATAGATATATTTAACCTTCACTTAAAAATGGATAAAAATACTGCCTTGCTGTGATTTGACCTTCCATTGGAAAACCAAAACGACTCATCGCGATGCTTAGCCGTCTGAAAAGCCTGTAAATGCTGTAACTTAAAGCGAATTAATAAAAATTGTCTTCAACTTGCAGCCAACAAGTCCCACTTCGGAGCAGATGGATCCGGTAAAACAAAGCCTTGCTTTTAGGAACTCGAAAATTCCTTAGCTTTCCTCTCCGTCTCCAGCAGCACGCCAGAAATTTCCTCAATCTGTCGCTTTTTCAGGTTCTTAAAAAAATTCTGTGTTCGATTAGAGAAGATCGAATGTTTCTCTTTTAGCTTTATACTACTATTCCTTTAGCGAAGTAAAGTAGTATAATACGATTCGAGACGTCTTGTCTTACCTAAAAAGCACTAGTCTTAAGTCTTTGTAGCTTTGAATCTTTTTGAATTATTAGAGCAGAAGAGTTCTAAATTAAGTGAAATTTTCCAATAGAAAATACGACAATTTTTTGCTGTTTAAAAATGTTTCTACCACCTAGAGCAAAGAAAAATATTTGCCCAATTTTACTTTTTTGCATCGTCTGTACTTTGTGCAGAATTTTTTGCCTAACTATTGCTTACCGCTTTTATTGTACTATTGCTGTCGCAGTTTTTTTAAATAGTGTTAAATTTGATAATTTACCCGAGAAAATCGGAGTCAAGTTTGTGTGCGCAAGAAGAAACGGATTTCTTTAGAAATGTTCATATATATTGCATCATCATTCATTATGTATCGCAAATTTATCCCATATAGCTGCATCATCCTACTAAGTGATTCATCTTTAGTAGACTGTAGCGGACATGCGCTACTATTTTTCAAATTATATTCAAATCACTGCAGGAGCTGCTTTCCCGAGCCGAGCAGGAAGCTCAGGACATGCAGGCCGCCCAGAGCAGCCTCCGTCTGGCAAAGGATTGGCTGCGAGCTGCCGGGGACCGGCTCGAACCCCTGACCAGCACCGAGGCGGGCGACAAAGCCAGTTTGGCCAGTCGACTAGACCGATTGAACGATCTCATTAACTCCGAGGAGGAGGGAGCGGCCAGAATCAAGGCGGCCATGGAGGCGGTGAGGCGGGCCATGGCCGGGGCTTCGCCAGCCCAGCGGGCTAAACTGCAGGCCGAGCTGGACGACCTTCAGAGAGCCTGGGACGCGCACCGTGAGCGGGCCCAGCAGGCCAAGGCTGATCTGGAGGACACACTGGACCGGCTGGGCCGAGCGGAGGCACTCGAGAGTGACTTGGCGAGTCGACTTGCTGAGATGGAGGGTCGCGGCAGAGAAGCCAGCGGAGCTAAAAACTCTTTAGAGGAGAAGCGTGATCAGGTGGAGAAATTGCAACAGCTGTTAGACGATTTGCAGGTAAGAAGGGACGCCCATTGTATTCCTTCTTGTCTTCTAATTCAGGGTTATTTCGTCGGGATATACTTTGTCAATATTGCCTGGGATCTACTTTGTCTATTTTACCTGGGATCTACTTTGTCTATTTTACCTGGGATCTACTTTGTCTATTTTACCTGGGATCTACTTTGTCTAGTTTACCCGGTTCTAATTTGTCTAGTTTACCCGGTTCTAATTTGTCTAGTTTACCCGGTTCTAATTTGTCTATTTTACTTGGGATCTACTTTGTCTAGTTTACCCGGTTCTAATTTGTCTATTTTAGCTGGGATCTATTTTGTCAAATTTATCTGAATCTACTTTGTCTTTTTACCTGGTGATGGTGTCTATTTTACATGGGATCTACTTTGTCTATTTTACTTGCACTTCTTCATTTGTACAGGATGCCGATTTCATTCTGTCCTACTTATGTGTTTTTTATTAAAATAAACTTTTTTTTGCCTTTGTCAGTGGAATCTAGTTTGTGTCTATTTTATTGGGATCTACTTACTCAATGCAATCTACTCTGGACCTGTTTAATTAGTATATTATTTGTGTCCATTCTATTTGGTTCTACTTTTGGTCTATTTCTTTACGACCAACTTCGTTTCATTTTCATTGGTATCAATTTTAACTTCTGCACCAGGCCATCGAGCCGGACTTCAGTAGTCTGGACTCGAGCTCGCAGTCGCAGCTGCAATCTCGCCTGCGCTCTCTGGCCAAAGCCACCGAGGCAGCCGCTGAGAAGGCTGCCGCTGCCGCAGCTGATCACGATGCCTATCAACAGGAGCTGGAACAGCTCACGGCCGATATTGACGAACTCGAAGACGAAGCGCGTGACCTGGACTCGGCCGGCACAGCTGGAGATCTCGAAGCCAAGCAGCGGCTGGCAGAGGAGCTAGCTCAACGTCGCGGTGAGCTCTACGGCAAGCTGCAGGCGTTAAACGCCGCCGCCGAGAAGGTTTGCGCCGCCAGCGGCTCGCCCGGACGCGATCGGGTTCGCGGCGAAGTCCGCGGATTGAAAAACCGACTTGATGGCCTGGTGGATCAGCTGACTACTCGAAGGAAACAGCTGGAGCAGAGCGCCAACCAGTGGCGAGGACTCGGCGAACAGCTCGACCAGGTGAGGAATTTTATTTTCTCATGCGTGTAACTGAACGCATCAAAATTTGTTACTATTTCATCATACTTTGAATGAAGTATCATATAGATGACTTATTTAATTCAATGACGTCATCAATTAAATGACGTCATCAATTAAATGACGTCATCAATTAAATGACGTCATCTTTTTAATGGCGTCGTAGTTTCTATGCAATTTGATGCCTTCTTACCGCTTGTCATTAATTAAGACGTTATTTAAGCGTTAATGAATAGCAACCACATATTTTCTCTGCTCGCAGATATCATCGTGGCTTCAGGACAAGCAGAGCCAGTTAGATAACTGCACCCAGCTGCGCAACACACTCGAAGAGAAGAAGGAGCAGCTGCTGGACGCTCGAGGTTTGCACAATGAGGTGGCAGCATTTGGCAAGCGACTGCAATCGGCCGAAGATCGTTTGCGTGGCCTGTCAGGTCAGGGTCTCGCCGGCTCGCCAGATCAGGAGCGCCAGCTCGAGGAGATCAAATTTGCTCATGAGAATCTTCTAGCGGCTTCAAAGGATGCCGCCGCCGAGGCGGACGAAGCTGTTCGCGATCACGCCGAGTTTAAAGAGGTCTGTACTGATGCAGGAAATTGGATATCGGGTTTGGGAGAACGACTGGCAGTGTGCTCAGATTTGACCGGAGATCGACAGGCTCTTCAGACCCGACTGGATCGCTTGGACGTGAGTTTTTTGGTCCTGGGTTCGAATCTGAGTCCTACTTAAGTTACAAGCAAAAGTCCTTAAGTATAATTTAAAAAGTAGAAAAAATACTAGTGATAGAGCCTAATATTAATCCTTAACAAGTAATGTAATTTAAAAAACTCTTGCCTACTATGAGTAGGCATGCGCAAATGAAATAACAAAAAACTAACTAAATAAAAAAGCGCAAATGAATTTTTTCACATTTTCAGCGGAGAATCGTAAGTGTTGGCGTTCTCCATCATCATTTTTGCTCCTTAAGGGAGCAAATTATAACCATCCGCCTGAGATGTGCTCATGAGTTTTTTATATCTTGATGCATTTTGATGGATAGAATTTCTTGAAGCATCTCCTTCAACTAGTTTTTACATCGTAGACCGTAGTGAAATCGTCTTATCTTTGGATGCTTCTTTTCCTAGCTATTTATATGCAGATTTTTAATCCTATCACCACTGGTGTTGTCTATAATACACTGCATTGCGAGCTCTTCAAATCTAACATAATTTCATATAAATTTACTTTTTTTCCAACAAGATCGCGTTAGCTAATTGCAAAACTGTGCAATTTTATTTCTTATTGTTGTCCAAGTTTGTACTTTTGTTCTCGTAAGAAGTACACATGTACTTTTACAAAGAAATTATTATAAAGTACGCGTGTACTTTTGAAAGTACGCGCGTACTTTTGAAAGTACATATGTACTTTTGACAGTACACTCAGATTTCATTCCCTGAGTATTTTAATACCGTTTCAGGATTTAAGCCGCACTCAAACCGAAGGCGAACAACGCCTCGATAAATTGGACTCCTTGGCCGACGCCGTCTGTCGACGCACCGGCAACTCCGGAGTCGACGCTGTTCGAGCCGAGGCCAGCGACCTGCGCGTCGAATGGACCGACTTTGTGGATTCTGTTGAACAGGCGAAGCGCGACTTGGCTGACTGTGCCGATAGATGGGCTGAGTACGAGGACGCTCAGAAATTGTGCTCCGAGCACGTGCGCACAGCAGAGGCCCATTTGAAAGTAATTTTCTACTTATTTGTGTCCTAAGCATGTTACTCACTTATGATATCAGTAGCATAAGTTAAAATACGTTTGATTTTTTAAGAGTATGCATTTTGGAATTTTCCGATACATATCGGTGCATATTTTTGTCTCTTCAAGGCGGCAGAGCCGCGACCAACACTTGATGAGAAATCAGCTCTCGCCGATCGTCTCTCCGACGCTGCTGCCTGGGCGAACGATGTCGCTGAGCGCGACTTCTCCGGCCGGCTTCACGACGCCGCCGCCGATTTAGCCAAGGCTAGTCGAGAGGGTCACGTGACCGGGCAGGCAGCTAGCCTGACAGGCCGATTTGCATTGCTGCGCGATCAGCTAACCGACCAGGCCGCCCTTTGGCGCGCTCACGCTGACGAGCACGCTCAGCTGGATCGCGACATGGCCGACGTCGACGACTGGCTGGCTGACTTCGAGGACCGGCTGGGCCGTTGCGGCGACGGTCGCGGTGATCGATTCGAAGTTCAAGCCCGGCTGGCCACTCTGGGCGAGTTGAACGCCGAGCGCGAGGACGGCTTCCGTCGACTGGCCGCACTGCAGGACAAAATGCAGGCCTCGGTGCTCCCGGCCACATCCGGGGCCGGACGGGATCGGCTAAGACAGGCGGCTCAACGGCTGCAGGACAGGTTTGTGCATTCGATATACATCCGATATGTATGGAAAAAGAGTTTCAACGCTTGGTCAAACTTCCAGTTAAGTCAATTGAGCTTACTCGAGCTGCAAGTAATAGGTTAAAAGATCATCACGAACAGATTCGACTAGCACACTAAGCCCCCTTGGGGGGGCACTACTGTTCAGACAAAAAATCTTGTGTAATGCAGAAGGACAAAACGCGCTTGAAAGTAAACGAAAATGAAAACTCCTTTCGTTAATATTAATTTCCTTGATTGCGAATATGCGTGATTGCGATTCAACGAGAATTAGAATTCGCATTAAATACAAAAATAGTCAGTCTGAGCTTGTATACATTCTGAGACATCCAGTATGTACACCAAGAGCCCCATTGGGGCAAAATTACACAAGTAACTTACGTTTGATACAACTCAGCTTAATGCTACTGAGGTACATGTGAATACTATCCCTCAGCAGAAAAAAACAGTGTCTCCCCAGCAGCAGAGAACTAATGTCTCCCCAGCAGCAGAGAACTAATGTCTTCCCAGCAGCAGAGAGCTAATCCCCCCCCAGCAGCAAAGAACTAATTCCCCCCCAGCAGCAGAGAACCAATGTCCCCCCAGCAGCAGAGAACTAATTCCCCCCCAGCAGCAAAGAACTAATATCCCCCAGCAGCAGAGAACTAATATCCCCCAGCAGCAGAGAACCAATGTCCCCCCAGCAGCAGAGAGCTAATCCCCCCAGCAGCAGAGAATCAATTTCCCCCCAGCAGCAGAGAGCTAATCCCCCCAGCAGCAAAGAACCAATGTCCCCCAGCAGCAGAGAACTAATCCCCCCAGCAACAAAGAACCAATGTCCCCCAGCAGCAGAGAGCTAATCCCCCCCAGCAGCAAAGAACTAATTCCCCCCAGCAGCAGAGAACCAATGTCCCCCAGCAGCAGAGAACCAATGTCCCCCAGCAGCAGAGAACCAATGTCCCCCCAGCAGCAGAGAACCAATGTCCCCCAGCAGCAGAGAGCTAATCCCCCCCAGCAGCAAAGAACTAATTCCCCCCAGCAGCAGAGAACCAATGTCCCCCAGCAGCAGAGAACCAATGTCCCCCAGCAGCAGAGAACCAATGTCCCCCAGCAGCAGAGAACCAATGTCCCCCAGCAGCAGAGAACCAATGTCCTCCAAACAGAAAAGAACCTCCTACTCCTACTGCTACTGCTACTCCCTCAATATTTCATGCTACCCCTCAATATTTCATGCTACCCCTCAATATTTCATGCTACTCCCTCAATATTTCATGCTACCCCTCAATATTTCATGCTACCCCTCATTATTACATGCTACCCCTCAATATTTCATGCTACCCCTCATTATTACATGCTACCCCTCAATATTTCATGCTACCCCTCAATATTTCATGCTACTCCCTCAATATTTCATGCTACCCCTCAATATTTCATGCTACCCCTCATTATTACATGCTACCCCTCAATATTTCATGCTACCCCTCAATATTTCATGCTACCCCCTCGACATTTCATGCTACCCCCTCAACATTTCATGCTACCCCCTCAATATTTCATGCTACCCCCTCAACATTTCATGCTACCCCCTCAATATTTCATGCTACCCCTCAATATTTCATGCTACCCCTCAATATTTCATGCTACCCCCTCAATATTTCATGCTACCCCTCAATATTTCATGCTACCCCTCAATATTTCATGCTACCCCTCAATATTTCATGCTACCCCTCAATATTTCATGCTACCCCTCAATATTTCATGCTACCCCCTCAATATTTCATGCTACCCCTCAATATTTCATGCTACCCCTCAATATTTCATGCTACCCCCTCAATATTTCATGCTACCCCTCAATATTTCATGCTACCCCCTCAATATTTCATGCTACCCCTCAATATTTCATGCTACCCCTCAATATTTCATGCTACCCCTCAATATTTCATGCTACCCCTCAATATTTCATGCTACCCCCTCAATATTTCATGCTACCCCTCAATATTTCATGCTACCCCTCAATATTGCATGCTACCCCCTCAACATTTCATGCTACCCCTCAATATTTCATGCTACCCCTCAATATTTCATGCTACTCCCTCAATATTTCATGCTACCCCCTCAACATTTCATGCTACCCCCTCAATATTTCATGCTACCCCTCAATATTTCATGCTACCCCTCAATATTTCATGCTACCCCTCAATATTTCATGCTACTCCCTCAATATTTCATGCTACCCCCTCAATATTTCATGCTACCCCTCAATATTTCATGCTACCCCTCAATATTTCATGCTACCCCTCAATATTTCATGCTACCCCTCAATATTTCATGCTACCCCTCAATATTTCATGCTACCCCCTCAATATTTCATGCTACTCCCTCAATATTTCATGCTACCCCCTCAACATTTCATGCTACCCCCTCAATATTTCATGCTACCCCTCAATATTTCATGCTACCCCTCAATATTTCATGCTACTCCCTCAATATTTCATGCTACTCCCTCAATATTTCATGCTACCCCCTCAACATTTCATGCTACCCCCTCAATATTTCATGCTACCCCTCAATATTTCATGCTACCCCTCAATATTTCATGCTACCCCTCAATATTTCATGCTACCCCTCAATATTGCATGCTACCCCCTCAACATTTCATGCTACCCCTCAAAATTGCATGCTACCCACTCATTATTACATGCTACCCCTCAATTTTTCATGCTACCCCTCGAAAATGCATGTTTCCTTCTTGGTAGTTCAAGCTTCCTCCTTGATAGTTCAAGCTTCCTCCTTGATAGTTGAAGCTTCCTCCTTGATAGTTCAAGCTTCCTCCTTGATAGTTCAAGCTTCCTCCTTGATAGTTGAAGCTTCCTCCTTGATAGTTCAAGCTTCCTCCTTGATAGTTCAAGCTTCCTCCTTGATAGTTCAAGCTTCCTCCTTGATAGTTCAAGCTTCCTCCTAGATAGTTCAAGCTTCCTCCTTGATAGTTCAAGCTTCCTCCTTGATAGTTCAAGCTTCCTCCTTGATAGTTGAAGCTTCCTCCTTGATAGTTCAAGCTTCCTCCTTGATAGTTCAAGCTTCCTCCTTGATAGTTCAAGCTTCCTCCTTGATAGTTCAAGCTTCCTCCTTGATAGTTCAAGCTTCCTCCTTGATAGTTCAAGCTTCCTCCTTGATAGTTCAAGCTTCCTCCTTGATAGTTGAAGCTTCCTCCTTGATAGTTGAAGCTTCCTCCTTGATAGTTCAAGCTTCCTCCTTGATAGTTCAAGCTTCCTCCTTGATAGTTCAAGCTTCTTCCTTGATAGTTCAAGCTTCCTCCTTGATAGTTCAAGCTTCCTCCTTGATAGTTCAAGCTTCCTCCTTGATAGTTCAAGCTTCCTCCTTGATAGTTCAAGCTTCCTCCTTGATAGTTCAAGCTTCCTCCTTGATAGTTCAAGCTTCCCCTCGATAAGTCATCATTTACCCTTGATAATTCAATTTTTTCCCTCGACATTTCATGCTTTCTCTTCAATAATTTATACTAACCCCTTCGATAAATTGTGCTATCGTCTTAACAAAATTGTCTAAAAGCGTTATGCGATTACCTGAAAATCTCATTCTTTCTCCTGGAAATCTCATGCACAACCCTTTCAAGAAATCATTCTATTCCCTAGATATCGAATGCTTTTACCCACAAATTCCATGCAATTTACTTGATGTATCATGCTGCTATCCATTGATAGGTTCTTAAGTTTTATGTTCTCATTCAAAATACACAAAAAACAATGATTGCTTCCCTGCACGAAAAACGCTGTTTTAAAGAGTTATGCTATTAGCTAGGATTAAAATATTGTGTCCTATTCTAATAACAGCAATTCTCGAAACACTTTTCTTTAGTTTTGAATATAAAAAACGCTAACAGCCACGTATGCTTGAACACTCTTCGATAACGCTTGAAAAAATGCACAAAGTTAAAACAAAAAAAATAACGCCTTTAGCTATGCTCAACATATTTTTTATGTTGAGCGCTTAACATGCGCTTGCAGCTATGCTGGAAAAAATGTTGTTAGCTTGGAATAAAAAAATTGTAACAGCAACGCCCGAACAGTCTTCACTTATTTTTTAATCCTATTGAATATTGTTTGCAAGAATACTTGAAAAAAACGTTAAAATGTAAAATGAACTACGCTAATGGCGTAATTTTTTTTCTAAAAAAACACTGGCAGAAATGCTCGAAAATTCTTTACTCAGTTTTGTATCGAATTAAAAGTTGCTGCTGCACACAAAAATAGTTTTTATTTTCTCCGAGCGACAAGAACAATTAAACAAAAATTTTTGCTTTGACAGGAGCTAATCAATAGCTCTTACTATACCTTTTTGCGATTGAATTCGTCCAAACTGCAAAACCTTTCGTCCACTAACGCTTTCTTAATGGGAGCTAAATTTAGATCATACCATAGACAACCGTGTTCACGCAAAACGGTTCATCCAGTTTGTAAAACATTTCGTCTAAACCCTTCGTCCAAACAGCTAACAGCTAAACGGAGCGACTTTATTTGATATCACGAGATATTGAACAAAGCAAAAACAGTGTCTCTTGTTAGAATGTTAGTTCAAAATGTCTTCGTAGTCCAAACAACGGCCGTAGTAACCCACAGTGTGATTGGTCCATTGCTGGCACTTCTCCTGTGTAATCACGTGCAGTGCAGCTTCGACCTCTCTCTTAAAAATGTGCATCCGCCAGGCATGCAGAGTCAGGTTCGCAGCAGCAGCAGCTTGCCGATTAGAGAGCTCGTGCTGAATAGCGGGAACTGACAGTGCCCTCTTCACTGATGCCTTCAGGGAAGACCCTGCGCGCTCAGTTGGGTTGAGATACGGAGAGTACGGTGGCAATTGATAGGTGCTGTGTTGCGGTGAAAGTCCAGGGACTTGAAGGTGAGCGCGGGCCCCATCAAAGATCGCCACCCACTCAGCCTCCACCAGGACATCCAGCTCTACTAAGAAGTCTGCAAAATTTTGAGCTCGAAAACCTCCCTCCATCAGCGCATAGTGAACAAGTCCCCATTGCGGAGATATGGCCAAGCAGAGAGTCAGGTTTTGTCCGCGCTGGCCACATACCGTTCTCACCGCAGGCTGGCCTCGATATGCCCATCCTTGAGTTCTCGCCGTCCACAGGTTCAGCCCGAACTCATCGAGAAAAATCTGGTTCCTGTCGTGTCCTTCGTTCATCATCCACTGTGCGTACTCACATCTCGCCGCCTTCACAACTGGGTCGTTCCAATCAAACGTAATCTGCCTAGCCAGCTTCAAAGTCACCAGCTGTTTGTCAAGTGCTCGACTTATGGTTGAGACATGAGGAAGTTGACCTTCATTGCCAAGTTGCATCAGATGGTTCCGCATCATTTGTAATGTCGCGGACGGGTTTGCCTCGAGGAACTCGATGATTGACTCAATCTGCTGCTCTTGCAGTTTCTTCGGACGGCCACCTGCTGATGGAAACTTCTCAATGCGCCCGGTTTGAACGTAGGTGTCGACAATCGTTTTGGCTGTCTTTCTCTTGATCCCAAGGATATCGGCCAGTTGTTTCCAATCGCGGCCTTCTTCAACAGCCAAGGCTAATCGCCTGCGGTCTTCGTTTGACACTGGATGGTAGGGGCCTCGGTTCATCTTCGACTGTTTTGCCGGGTTCGGAATGGAAGATAGGCCTATGCGTTGCTGTAGCTTTAGTGGTAGCAAAAGCGAACTGTCAATTGGGTGTTAACTATGGTAGGAACAGTACACTCGGTCTCTAGTCTAGGGGACGAAATGTTTTACAAACTGGATGAACCGTTTTGCGTGAAAACGGTTGTCTATGGTATGATCTAAATTTAGCTCCCATTAAGAAAGCATTTGTGGACGAAAGGTTTTGCAGTTTGGACGAATTCAATCGCAAAAAAGTACGAGTATATTAACAGTTTGCTGTATTCAAAACACCTAAAAATATAGCGCTTTTACCAACCGTTTTTACCATTTTAACTCTTCATTATAGAAGATCCCTCAATATATCAGGCTGCCCCTCGATAAACCATGCGACCCTCTCGGAAAGTAATGCAACCCCTTCGAAAATACACTGTAACCCTTTCGATAAATAGTGCTACCCCCCGAACATTTATGCAAGCCAGTTGATAAGTCATTCTACCCCCGGATAAATTATGCTTCCACCTCGAGAATTCATGCTTTTCATTAATAATTCATTATTTCACGTAAAATTGCATGACTCCCGCTCAATAACTCATGCTGGCTCCTCGATATTCAACGCTTTTCCCTCGACAATTCAAGATACTAAATTGATAGTAACAGTTTTTTTCCTCAATAATTCATGGCACATGGTCGATATTTCAAGCTCTCTCTTCGATAGTTTTTGCTATCCCTAAAAAATCCATGCTACCACTTTGTTATATCATGCTCTTCCTGGACCTTGCTACCCACTCAATGATTTATGCTTTTCACACGATAATTCAGGCTACCCCATTGATAATTCAGGCCCCGTTGATAATTCATACATTTCCCACGTTAATTCATACTTCAAAGCGTTAATACATGCTACCCCCTCAATAACTTATTCTACCCTCTCTAAAAGGCATACTTTTTTCTCGATAATTCATGCTTCGCCCTTAAAAATTCTTTATTTTCCCTCGCTACATCATGCTTCTCTCCGTTAACTGATAGCTTCCCTCCGTTAATTGGTAGTTTCCCTCCGTTAACTGATAGTTTCCCTCCGTTAACTGATAGTTTCCCTCCGTTAACTGATAGCTTCCCTCCGTTAACAGATAGTTCCCCTCCGTTAACTGATAGTTTCCCTCCGTTAACTGATAGTTTCACTCCGTTAACTGATAGTTTCCCTCCGTTAACTGATAGTTTCCCTCCGTTAACTGATAGTTTCCCTCTGTTAACTGATAGTTTCACTCCGTTAACTGATAATTTCACTCCGTTAACTGATAGTTTCCCTCTGTTAACTGATAGTTTCACTCCGTTAACTGATAGTTTCCCTCCGTTAACTGATAGTTTCCCTCCGTTAATTGATAGTTTCCCTCCGTTAACTGATAGTTTCCCTCCGTTAATTGATAGTTTCCCTCCGTTAACTGATAGTTTCCCTCCGTTAACTGATAGTTTCCCTCCGTTAACTGATAGTTTCCCTCCGTTAATTGATAGTTTCCCTCCGTTAACTGATAGTTTCCCTCCGTTAATTGATAGTTTCCCTCCGTTAACTGATAGTTTCCCTCCGTTAACTGATAGTTTCCCTCCGTTAACTGATAGTTTCCCTCCGTTAATTGATAGTTTCCCTCCGTTAACTGATAGTTTCCCTCCGTTAACTGATAGTTTCCCTCCGTTAATTGATAGTTTCCCTCCGTTAACTGATAGTTTCCCTCCGTTAACTGATAGTTTCCCTCCGTTAACTGATAGTTTCCCTCCGTTAATTGATAGTTTCCCTCCGTTAACTGATAGTTTCCCTCCGTTAACTGATAGTTTTCCTCCGTTAACTGATAGTTTCCCTCCGTTAACTGATAGTTTCCCTCCGTTAACTGATACTTTCCCTCCGTTAACTGATAGTTTCCCTCCGTTAACTGATAGTTTCCCTCCGTTAACTGATAGTTTCCCTCCGTTAACTGATAGTTTCCCTCCGTTAACTGATAGTTTCCCTCCGTTAATTGATAGTTTCCTATGTTAGTTTCAAGTTAGTGCTCGATCAGTCTTCGTCGTACAAATAATTAATATTATAAATTAAATATTTTTAATCCAGTAACGCTTAAAGCAATGCTCAAAAAATATAAATTATAAGTGAATTGCGTTCTTCTAAGTGAAGCCTCCACCCTAGACCCTCTTGGGGGTAAAAGGATTGGAGCAGCCAATCAGCGCGACTCGCGCCCGAGACGCCTTGACCCCCAGTCTATAAAGTTGGAGCCAAGTCAGACTTTCTGTAGTTTAGGAGGCCAATAAACCTGAGCACACTCGCCACAGCCATGCCACTCTCGCCAGCCGCCATCATTGCCTTGCTGTGTATCGCAGCTTTGGTGCCCTCGTGCGTCGGTGCCTTTGGTGCCCTCGGCGCCATCAAATGGGAGGGCAACTGGGCCTACGACTGCTACTTCCCCTCCTCCTTCTTTGATGTCTTGAACACAACAGCCAGCGAATGCTGCATGGCCTGCAAGAAGACGGCCATCTGCACCCACTACACATGGAAGCCCGCGGACGATGAGCCTTCTAGATTCCTCTGCCATCTCAGGGAGGGCCGTTTCGAAAAGTCTGACGCCGCCTTGGGCGACGCCGTCCTCATCAACGGTTTCCGCCCAGTCTGCGGAGTGATAAGGCGGATTTCCCTTCAGCAGATACGGGAGATATTAAAATGCGTTTGGAGAGGCGTACAGGCTTACGAGCTGTGTCGAAATCTCGAAGAACTCCTGCCGCAGAGTTGCTTTTAAGCTCTTTTTGGTTACGCGCATTAAAATAGGGAGAAAAATAGAGTTAAGTGTCACTGCATCGCTGTTATCACTATTCTACGAGTAATAAACCCTAGAGAAAGAAATTGAGGATTGTTGCAATCGCTGTTACTCGTAAATTCAGAAATAAATAATTAAATGATGGCTAATTACTTTTTTCTTTGCAAATTTAAATGTTTCTTTCGAGTAGAAAAGTAGGTTACAAAGAAATAAATTGTTTTAAGTGTACGAAACAGCCGTATTATTATTTTAATTAAGGGTTTTTCAAGCACAGTAGCCAGCACCATTTGTTCGATATTTTGAAAGCAGAAGATTTCAACATAAGAAAACATGAAAGTAAATAGTAGAGCTCAATAAAGTAATGTCCGTTGGTAGCATCTGGTATTAGGTGAATGGCATGAGGTTTATAAAGAAAAGCATTATATTTCCAGGAGATGTATTAATGTATTAAGTAATGTGTTAAGTAATGTATTAAGTAAATGACATAATATTTATGAAGAAAAAGAGTTAGATTTCCAAGAAAAAGCAAGAGACTTCCGGGGTATAGCATAATGTTCCCAGGGGATACTATTATTAATAGATGTGGGAGCATGAATAATCCAGTAGGAAACATTAATTATCAAGAAGGAAACATTTACTATCTATGGAAAAGCATGAATTATCCAGGGAAGCATGAAATAACGAGGGAAAATCATGAATTATCGAGGGGAAAGCATGGCTTTTCGAAGTGGCAGCATGAATTGTCGATGGGGTATCACAGATTATCAATAGGGAAGCATTTATAATCAATGGGGTTGCATGATTTTTCAAGGGAAAAGCATGCTTTTTTATGGGGAAACATTTATCGGGGGAGGTAATATAAATTATTGAGGGGTAGAATAAATAATTGAGGTTAGGCATAAATGATCGAGACGGAAAGATGAATTAACGGAGGGAAACTATCAATTAACGGAGGGAAACTACCAATTAACGGAGGGAAACTATCAGATAACGGAGGGAGAAGCATGATGTAGCTAGGGAAAATAAAGAATTTTTAAGGGCGAAGCATGAATTATCGAGAAAAAAGTATGCCTTTTAGAGAGGGTAGAATAAGTTATTGAGGGGGTAGCATGTATTAACGCTTTGAAGTATGAATTAACGTGGGAAATGTATGAATTATCAACGGGGCCTGAATTATCAATGGGGTAGCCTGAATTATCGTGTGAAAAGCATAAATCATTGAGTGGGTAGCAAGGTCCAGGAAGAGCATGATATAACAAAGTGGTAGCATGGATTTTTGAGGGATAGCAAAAACTATCGAAGAGAGAGCTTGAAATATCGACCATGTGCCATGAATTATTGAGGAAAAAAACTGTTACTATCAATTTAGTATCTTGAATTGTCGAGGGAAAAGCGTTGAATATCGAGGAGCCAGCATGAGTTATTGAGCGGGAGTCATGCAATTTTACGTGAAATAATGAATTATTAATGAAAAGCATGAATTCTCGAGGTGGAAGCATAATTTATCCGGGGGTAGAATGACTTATCAACTGGCTTGCATAAATGTTCGGGGGGTAGCACTATTTATCGAAAGGGTTACAGTGTATTTTCGAAGGGGTTGCATTACTTTCCGAGAGGGTCGCATGGCTTATCGAGGGGCAGCCTGATATATTGAGGGATCTTCTATAATGAAGAGTTAAAATGGTAAAAACAGCTACAGCTAACTGTTAATAGTAAGAGCTATTGATTAGCTCCTGTCAAAGCAAATATTTTTGCTTAATTGCTCTTGTCGCTCGGAGAAAATAAAAACTTTTTTTGTGTGCAGCAGCAACTTTTATTCGATACAAAACTGAGTAAAGACTTTTCGAGCATTTCTGCCAGCGTTTTTTAGAAAAGAAATATATTAAAAGACTTTGAGCAAAGCCATTAGCGTAGCTCATTTTACATTTTAACTTTTTCAAGTATTCTTGCAAACAATATGCAATAGGATTAAAAAACTAACGAACATATTAGCACCGATGCAATCTAATAAAACAGACAGTGTCCGGCCCAATTTTTAATTTAACCTTGTTTATCCTTTTGAAAGCAATAGGAAAACTCGTTTTTCGAATATTTAATACAAAATTAGCATCGAGACAGAATAATGAAATTTGATCAGTCTAATTCTAGGATTAATTGGCACTTTTTGGTAAAATCGCGATAAAAAGGATAAATGGCTCAAACGGGTAGAGCGCCACAACAGTATTAATACATATATACAAACTCAAGATATTTAGTATAGTAGGAAGGAAGATACGCAGATTTTTCACTGACGCTCACGATTATTTTTTGTTGTCGATGCTGAAGCTGAAGCTCATGTAGCAAAACGATTTGAAACAAGTCTGCCATCTGAAACATGTCACAGATATGCCGATATGTATCGAAAATTTAATAGCTTGTCCAGAAATGTGTCGAAAAAAGTGCTTCGATTTCCTCCGATATGTATCTAAAAAGTTTCAATCATCCCCGATATGTATTAAAGATAATGAAATAAGCCTTTTATAACATCTTAGATGGGACGCGTGCCTTGGCGATCTTGGCCGCTCGCGTCAGCAGTTAGACAGCGCCCTTGCACAATGGACTCTCTACGAAGAGGGCGCCGACCAAGTCGACCGCTGGCTGCGGGACTATCGGGCTCAGCTGGAAGGCGAACCGGCTGACGGCAGCGCGCAGAGCCTGGCGGAGAAGCGCGCCCAGGCTGAGCGATTGCGCAATCTCCAGAGCGCATTGCGGGGCCATCAGCCGGCAGTGCGCGGACTGGCCGACAAGGCGGCCGCGATGCTGGAGTCTCAGGAGCCGTCTGAGGCCACGGAGGGCGTTCAGAAGATGGTGCAAGAATTCGAGGCGCTCGATGCCGAGGTCGCAGCCAGGTGAAAATACCTGCCATTGTCCTAAAACAGAGTGACAGACTGGGTGGTGAAGTGCTTGGAATAGAGTGACAGATTTGATCTGGAGTGCTTGGAATAGAGTGACAGATCGGATATAGAGTGCTTGGAATAGAGTGACAGATTTGATCTAGAGTGCTTGGAATAGAGTGACAGATTTGATCTAGAGTGCTTGGAATAGAGTGACAGATTTGATCTAGAGTGCTTGGAATAGAGTGAGAGACTTGGTAGTGGGAGCCAGATAATACTGACAAATAATCCACATTCGCTTCGCGGACAGGCTTCGCGACGCGGACCGTCGTCTTCGGGATCATCAGCAGTTCAAGGAGGTCGCCGCCGAAGCAGCGGAATGGCTGGAGGCGGCGCGCGATCGTCTGGCACCGGACGGCGTCGCCGACGGCCAGCAGCTGCGCACGGATCGGCAGAGCCTGGAGGCGCGCGCCCAGCTCCTCCGTGACACAGTGGACGGTCGTCCAGTCGGTGAGGAGAAGCTTCGCCGAGTTGAGGAGCGAGCCAAGCTCGCCGCCGAGGGTAGCAACCCGGCTGGTCGCAGGCAGATCGAGGACGAAGTGGCGGCTCTGAATAAAGCGATGAAAGACCTCATGGCTGAGTGCCAGGCTCAGTCTGGACAGGTTGGCGCACTTAATAAGCATCTTTTTCCTGATTTCCCCAGTGTTTTAAGCAGAAAAGCACGTTTTAGCCTACTAATAGTAAAAGATAAGTGTTTTAAATCACTTTTTTGTTTCTAGTTTCTAATAAACACAACAATCCGGTTTTTAAGCGTGGGGTTAGTGGCAGAATGGTAACGCATGCGACTCCAGTACCCAGGTGTCAGAGTTCGAATCCTCAAAGGGTTGTGTAATTTAAGTTTAATTAGTCAAGGGCCAACCATCTAGGCAGTGTTAGTGTACACAAATGGAAAAAGACAGGCTAGATGTTTACACACATTTGAGTGGGCCTGTGTTACATATGCGTATTTGACGCAATATTGCCGATATGTATCGAAAAACTTATAAAAACTACCCGGCTAACGCACCTGCGCAGGTCTCGGGCCTGAACAAACGCTGGTCGGAATTCGACGCCCAGTTGGACGCGCTGAACGCCTGGCTGGCGGACCGAGAAGCTCGCGTCCGGCACGAGCCCGGCGTTGATCTGGACGACAAGCGTCGACTCGCTGCCGCACAAGAATCTCTCGAAGCTGAAATCAGCGACAAGCAGGCCGACCTCGAGGCTCTCTCGGAGCTATCCTCCGACCTGCTGCAGGACAGCGGCGTTGACCTTCGGGTCAGCACCCAGCTGGCCAAGACTGGCGCGCGCTACCACGCCCTAGAAGCCCTGGCACGCGAACACGCCCAGAAGCTGCGCTCGCACGCCGACGATCACGCCGAATTCGAGCGCAACGCCGTCGAGGCTGAGCGTTGGATTAGCGCCGCGGCCGAACGACTGGCCGCTGCCGAGCGCGATTCGGGCGAGGCTGACAAATATGAACTGCAGCGCCAGCTGGACAGGTGACATTTTTCATTTTTTAATTTTATGAAAAAAACATATGTGAATATAAGGATTCGAACTCTCGTCTCCCCAAACTCGACTACTTTTTAATTGTAAACTTTTGTTTTTCAATTTCTTATTCACTCTACTAATAGTAGAAATATATGGAAACGCTTTTTTCTTCCCTAGAGTCAACGACTTGTCGCTAACTAAGGAAGAAGGCCAGGTGCTGCTGCAGGCCGCCGGGCACTGGGCGGACAAGACCGAGCAGAACACTGCCCAGCAGGGCCGGCCGGCCATTCGCAATCGCTTGGCCGAGCTTCAGCGTCGCTGGGACACCTTCACCCGCGAGCTGCTCGACGCTAGAGCAGCTGTTGATCGACGCCAGATGCAGTGGGCCGAGCACGACGACACGGTGGACCGAGTGCAGCGCTGGCTGGCGGATCAGGTAGGACACGGATTAGTCCCGAAATTGCATCGCTGAAAAAATTTACTCCTCTTAAAAATCATCGATTTCTCCCCGCAGTCATCCCGGCTGCGCGAGCAACCGCTGCCAGCCGATCTGGCAGAGAAGCGCGCCGCCGTCCAGCGCGCCCGCGAGACCCAGCAGGCGGTGACCGCCTACCGCCCTGTGCTCGAATCCGCCGCCGCCGGCTGCCGTCGCCTCGGACGTCCAGCCGACCAACTTCTGGCTGACTACGACGCTTTGGTTCAACTGGCCGCCGACGCAGCCACTGCCGCAGATTCTGTCCAAGAGCGCCATCAGCGCTATCAGCAGGCTGCCGCCGACACTAACGCCTGGCTGCGGCAGCGGCGCGACCATCTCGCCAGCTTGTCGTCGTCTTCGCTCACCTCGACGATGCCTGACGCTGAGACAGCTAGCCGTGATTTGTCGTCAGCTCGCGCAGCCAAAGCCGAACTAGAAGGCGAGGGCGACGAGCGAATGCGGCGCCTGCGACAACTGGCCGACGACGCTATGGAAGCAACGTCGGCTCCAGGTCAGTCGAGGCTTCGTCAGGAGGTCGCCGCGGCGAATGCCGATCTAGACGACCTGCGGCAGCTGGCAGCGGACAGTGTCGGTCGTCTTGAACGCTTCGGTGACGCTTGGCGAGATCTCGGCGAGCGCAGCGCCGCCTTCACCGCCTGGCTGAACGATCTCGAAGCTCAGCTGCGCTCCGGCGAATCAGCAATCGACGCTGTCGACGACACGGCCGATGCTAAACGACGCCGTGCCGAAGAGGCTCAACGTCGGAACGCGACCGCGGCGTCGCCGGAGCGGCTGGCCGAGCTGGAGGCCATTGCGGACCGGGCCCAGTCTCTCGGCTGCTCTCAGCGAGCCCAGCAGCTGGCGGCTCGTCACCAGGCCGCTTGTCGGACAGCGGCCGATGCCGCGCGAAAGTCGGCCGCCAAATGGCAGGCTCACGCCGACCTCGACGCCGGCCTCTCTGACCTTGAGCAGTGGCTGGCCGCAGCTGGCGATCGATTGGGCGCAGCTGGCGGCGATTTGGAACGACTCGCCGAGCTGCAGACTCAACTGGAGGCCGGCCGGGGTCGGCTCCGTGCTGCCTCGGAGCTGGCAGATCGGGTGCTGCCGGACACCGCGCGGGCCGGTCAGGAGCAGGTGAGATTGGGAGACAGATTGTGCAAGATGGCTGTTCAAGGTCACGGTCACGTGACTTTAATGCGTGCCGAATGTCACGTGATAAAGCAAATGCTCAAGGTCACAAAATATGCCGCAAAATTTAATTTTGCGCCCGCCGTCGACAACCTCAGATTCGGGCTCGCTTAGCCAGCCTTCGTGACTCGTTCGATCGAGCCACCGGCGCCGCAGCCGAGGCTCGAACCCGGGCCGACGCTGCCGCTGGCGCCGCCAAAGAATGCCGACGCGCCTGTGATCAACTCGAAGCCTGGCTGACCGACGCTGAGGCTCGGGCCTCCACAGCCGGCGCCCTGGTGCCAACGGCAGCTTCGACCAAGTCGGCAAAGATCAGCGGAGACTCGGAGCAGCAGCAGCTGGAGGAGAAGAAGGCGGCGCTGGAGCGACTGCGGGCTCTGTCGAAGGAGGTCGACGGCAAGTCAAGCGCCTTCGCCCGCCTAGCCGAACGGGCCGCCGAGGTGGGCGCAGCTGCTGCCGGCTCGGGCGTGACTGCAGGCGTCGAGGCTCAACAAGCCAGGGAGCTGGCCGACTCGCTGTGTCGAAGGTACTCCAGGCTGCAGGTGAGTTTTGTTTATTAATTACAATATCCCAACTTGATCCCATTGTCCCAGCCTAACATTATTCCATTATACCAAAAATGATCATTTTTTTCTAACGAAATCCCATTGTCCCAAAATGATCCCACTTCCCAAAAACGATCCTATCATCCCAAAATGATCCCATTATCCCAAAATGATCCCCACTTCCCAAAAATGATCCTATCATCCCAAAATGATCCCATTGTCATTGCTAATGATCCCATTGTCCTTGTTCATGATCCCATTGTCCTTGTTCATGATCCCATTGTCCTAAAAACGAGTCCCTACTCATTCTACTCCCCCCAGGCCAATCTGGCCGGCCGAGTGTCCGAGCTCGAGTCGGCCGTCTCCGGCCAGGAGGAATTCGCGCTGGCAGCTCAACGCGCCGCCGCCTGGC
Organism: Macrostomum hystrix; assembly: GCA_950097015.1. Taxonomy (NCBI): domain Eukaryota; kingdom Metazoa; phylum Platyhelminthes; family Macrostomidae; genus Macrostomum; species Macrostomum hystrix. The sequence continues at coordinate 4,000,372 of CATNEN010000002.1, forward strand.
TGGCTCAGGCGCAGACCCGGCTGGGCCGATCGGCGGACCCGACTGGCGGCCGGGCCGACCTGGAAGCCCGACTCGAGCTGGCTGCCGCTCTGCGGACTGAGGCTAATCGAGAGGGCCAGGTGAGGATGCTGATTTTCGAATATTCATGTATTTTATCCTAAATCCTATCTTTCTAATCCCAATATTCAAATCCCAAATTAAATTCCTTATATTTAAACCCCAAATTTGAAATCCATTTTTAATCTCGACATTCGAATTGTTGATTTTAAATCTTAAATTATAAAATCTGATTTAAAAATGTGTCTAATCCCATCTTTTCAGTCGCTAGTCGACAAAGCCGCAGCCGCCGGTGACTACCTGGCCCGGCATCGACCATCGACTGCCGCCGCCGACACTGTCAATCAGCTGCGACGCGAACTGGCGACCCTACTAGCCGGCGTCGACGATGCGGAAGCTCGTCTTGGCCGAGGCGTCGAACAGTGGCGCGCCTTTGGCGACGGCTGCCAGCGCTTCGCAGACTGGCTGCAGGACGCCGAGACCAGACTGCGACGTGGCCCTGAACCGAGCGTCAGCCTGGAGACCAAGCAGAGACAGGCCAGGGACTTTCAGGTAGGTGGCTGCTTAATAATTATTTCAGGAGGGCTGCGGAAAATGGCACATCACTTGGTGACACACGCACACAGATACTGTACGCAGGCACACGCTCACACAGGTGTGTACATCTGTCCCAAATGAATGTGGCCTCGCCGCGGAATCGAGCTCAGGGACCTTGGCGCAAAAGGCAAACGCGTTAGACCGCTTTGCCACCGACCCCCATGTGGCTGCTTTCTAGTTGCTGAAGAAATTTCAATTGAAGTCATTGCTGGAGATTGTGAAAAGTGTGATTCATTTGCTTAAAACTGGAGATCCCCACCAAACCCCTAAACCCCCAAACCCCAAACCCCAAACCCCAAACCCCTAAACCCCCAAACCCCTAAACCCCCAAACTCCCAAACCCCAAACCCCCCAAAATACCTACAGAAAAAACTGATAACCTTGTTTCGTGCAACACATTAACACAAGTTTGTTCCATTAGAGAGCTGAATAAATTCTCTACATTTTAGCTGAATCTAGTGAGCTGTGCTCAAATAAAGTTTAATGAAGACACAAATTTTCATCTTCCAGGCATCAAATTAAAAATTAGTAATGCAAAATCGTTAATATTTAATGCACTACTATGTAATAGTAGTGCATCAGCATTTCCTGTCTGATAAGTGTCAATTTTTGGGACAGCCAGTCAGCCTACACTGGTCGGGAAAATAGGGTTTAACGGGAACTTGTCTCTTGAATCCCGAAATCTTAAATATCAGAGGATAACCCCTAGAATAAAAGATGTCATATATCCCAACTCTTTCTAAAATATCCCAAATCCCAAACTGAACAATCTTAAATCCCAACTGAAATCTCATCAACATTTTCGCCCAAATCCCATCTTAAGAATGATTTTTCGCCACTGAGAAATCCCAAATCCCAAACTAGAAGCCCCATAAAAAATTCTTGATTTTTGTTTTACTCAACTGAAGCCCACAAACCTGTCGCAGGCATTCACTCGCCGACGTCATAAGTCTGTAGTGGTAAATAAATTATTAAAAGTCCAATTGATAAGTAGTATATCAACTAGACATGTCATTTCTGCAGTAAATATTATTTTTATAGACAAGTAGTTTTTATTGTTTTAAGTTTTCAGTCTCAAGCCTTCTCGTCTTGTTTTTTATAATCTAAAAATGAAGACAATTTTTCTTTCAATTTCTGTGTCGGCTCATTTCAAGCACAGCTATTTAAATATATAGATGTGTCATAATCCTTATTTTATAAGTGCTAATTTAATGTTTTTCTCTCGCAGAATTATCTGCTGGTTAAATGGGTCCACGTGAGGGTAAGACTGAGAATGCTGTCCAGTTATCCTCTGGTGTTCAGTAATTCTGGGATTGATTAATTATCTGTTATATCTGACGGAAAATAAAGACATTGTTTCTGTATATTTTAATACTTAAAATCTATGCGAAAAAAGAATCTTACTTCTTTCACGCAGTACTACTGGCATTCGGTCTAGTAGTAGTGTACTTTGTACTTCACGTATGCACACCTAAAAGAAATTGAATAAAATCGCATGACAAAATCGTATGTCTCCTGGTGCACAAATCGTTATTGCATGGCATCTATCGGTCTAAAATGATAAAAATGAGAAAACTGGATGTAGATAACAAATTTAGATTGCACAAACTTGAATGCAGGGAAAGTTTCACCATTTTTTTCTGTAAGTTAGATAACTTTGTGTTCAATATTTTATTCGTATTACATCATTACCTAAAAATGCTTCACAAACAATCACAGGTGATTCAAGAGGAAATTAACAATCGCAAAGCAGACTTAGACAAGCTGCAGATCTTGGGTGAGCAGCTTGAGAAGACTACAAGGAGTCCGCAAATTTCTACCAGACTGTTGCAGCTGTCCTCCAAGTATCAGACTCTGTTGGCTCAGTGCACGGTAATTTTCCATTGAAATCTTGCTATTTGCTTCGTTATTATAAATTTAGATTAAAAAAGCATTTTTGCCTACTTATGAGTAGAAATGCTAGTATTTTAGCGTCTAGATTTGCCTAGAAGCTTAAAAGCGCACGTAACAAATTTATTAGTTTAAAAGTTCTACGTTTTGTTAGTGTTCTAGTTTTAGTCTTTAATAATGTTGACGATATTTAACAAATAGATCAACCCGCACTTTGCCAATTACCTGAGTTATAGTTAATAATTCTAGTCGATTTTCGGATTTGCAGTTAATTAATTAAATTTATCTGCATGCACCGTTTATTTAAAACAACAGCAACAAACACAATTTGCACTTTACTCTGTTGCACTACAGGATCTGTTGGAAGTGAGTAAAAAATGCCAGAATTCCCCTCTGTTGAACATCTAGCTCCTCTTTGATGATTTGTCTGATTGACTGAAAGTGAATGAATGAATAATTAGCTTTCCTTTCTCACCTGTGAAATTGAGTTTAACGTTTGTGTGACTCGTTCTAACAAAGACTGCGCACCAATATGTACTATTTAGCTATAAAAAGTTTCAAATTTGAATTTTTGTTTTAACATGAAATCTTATTTTAATAGTGGTCAGAATCATACTGCCTAAAGTAGCATTATAGAACTTTTTTCCAAAAAAAATTACACTTTATCTAGCACTAATAATCTTGGAATTCAGTACATGAAATCCCAACTAGGAGTATTCTATTCTTTAAGTTAATTTTCTCAAGTTCGTTTCCTTTTGATTTCAAATTAGACTATGTTTCAATGGCGGTGTCTATTATACCGTTTGATCTCAGTGAGACTGGGGAGAGATGAGACATGTGTTGTGTCTTGGCCTAATGGCCGACGGAGGGAGATGGGGGTTGGGTCCACCTGCCCGAGACACCCAGGTCCCAGACCAACCCTGCCTACGCCTAACAGACCTGATTGGTTCAGCGAGAGTTCACTGAGCCAACCGCCCTGAGACTAGCGAGAGTTCACTCGTCTCAGGTCCCTAACGGAGCGAGAGTTCACTCAGTACGCCCCACCGGCCCGACGCTATAATCCCCGGAATGAGGAAGACACGAGCTCACCTTGAACTTCCACGCAAGCTGATCGGCTCTACTCGTTTATTGCCGGCACTTGAATAACAACTATGATTGGTAGATAGGCAATGCACAGACTTGCAGAAAGGCAGGTAGGAAGTCGAGGCGGACGGGTTTACAGATAGGGCGGGGCGACTACTTATATAACTTACTGTAAAGGGCAGAAAAGAGGGAGAGAGAGAAAAATGAGACACAAAGCCTGGGTCACTGGCGGCTTATCCGGCCGCCAGCCAATGCGAGTGGCCCAGGTGAGGGGAGGGGTAGAGAGAGGCGGGGCTAGCGCAACGCTGGGGCATGGGCAGGTGGGCGCAGAGAAGAAAAAAGGGGGGCTAGGCCGGGGTTGAGGCGTAAGCCTCTTACAAACCCTGACCTAGGCTGGCACGGGTGTAGGAAGGGGTGGGGCAGACAAACAACGCAGAGGGCACAAAGTGCATTTGCACGGCACCACACATGAAAGATATGAGACAGGGGAGAGGTAAGATAGGAGACAGACGAGGTACGGGGAGAGATGAGACATAGGAGAGTAAAGACAGTGAAGATATGATACAGGGGACAGACGAGACACCAGAAATATTATAATTCTCTAGCTTTTTCTATCCCACAGATTTATAATAGTGTTACATTTTTCTGAGTCGATTTTGAATTCGTGCCAATCTAACTAGAGTTTTTCATTCCGTTTCGCTTTCATTAAAATTAGTTTGTGAATCGCATTTGGTCCGTTATTGAATCGGAAACTAGACGCCAATATCATGTCAAGGAGAAAGTAATTAATATGACATATTTATTAATGTGATTAAAACTCACGTTATAACAATGAGCCACATGGTTAATTCAATTAAAATGGCCTTCAGTGCAAGTCTTTTCTGTAAGTCTATCAGCCATCAAAGCATACCCAAATCTATCGTGTCAAGCTAATTTATCTAGCTAAAAATTTCTTGCGAATAAATCAACTAACAAAACAGAATAAACTTTTTGATAAGAATTATCGTTTGTGGGTGACTCATACTACTTATAAAGTATTTTTTAAGTAGCATAACATGCACATTATCTCCGTTTGCGGGATTGCCAAGTTATGTTGCATTGGACAAAATTTCCTACCTCGCCAAATTGTTTAGGAGGCCAATCAGAAGCTGCAGCAGGTCACGAAGGACACGAAATTGTTTGAGGATGCCAGAGACGATGCGAAGCAGTGGATTGAGCAGGCCACTCAGCGACTGCTCGGCTGCAGTAATTTTAGCGACGATCCGCGCCGACTAGCCGAGAAGAAGCGTACCGTGAAGGTCGGTAGTTCGAATACTGACATTGCTTATTCGCTATTATTCATATTATTTAGTTGGGTCGAATCTACAACCAGTGCACATCTGAGGATTTTCTTAGAAACTGGAATATGTTTCCTATGAAGTTTCCTAGAATAATTTGCGTTCTTGGAATATATTTTACTTAATCACAAATAAGTAAATACAATTATTTTATTATAGGGGTTGTAGCTTTGTACTCACAACTTGAAGATCGGGGGTTCGATTCCCGACTCGCCTGGAACAACTTGTGTCCCTTAGCAAGTCATTTAATTCTGCATTGCCACAGAACACCCAGGTGTTAAATTGATACCAGCATTAGCTGTGGTAATTGAGGGTGGGTGTGGCGTCCCCCCAGTCCATGGACTGAAGCTTTTGTCGCTTATTATCCTCGTGAGAATATTGTGGGATAAATATTATGATAGCGCAAGCGTTTCACCTGGCAATCGCACAACACACTCTAGGACATCGCCGACAGCATGCTGGACGGTGAGAACAAGCTTGCAGCCATGCTGGAAGCCGGCGAGCGCGTGCTTCGCTCCACGGACAATCCCGACCGCGTCCGGCGCCAGATGGACGAAATTCGTCAAGACTGGAGCACGCTGAGAAAGCAGCTGCAGCAGGTGCAAGCCGGGGTGGAGAAATCCGCAGCCAAATGGTCCGACTTCCAGGACGTGTCACAGCGGCTGAACAGCTGGCTGAATGAAACTGAGAGAAGCCTCGGTCAGCTGAGCAATCCGAGAGCCGATCTAGGCGAGAGGCGAGCCATGCAGGACCGCCTGAGGGTGAGTTTCTGCGCCTCCCCACATTTCTGAACCTTGTTTTATCTATATTTCTACTAATAGTAGCAGTATGTGTTTTTTATTTAAAAAGTGTTTCCGAATCGACATATAAAACCAGCCCAATTTGTTTGCTTTTAAGATTGAATTTAGAATTTCCCTCTGTCTTGCTAAATAGTCTCTATATTTAACCTTTTTTTAGTTTTTTTATTAATAGACTTGCTATTTTTATGATCAAGAGCTTTTACTGTCTGATTACATACTACTGACTTGCACTACTTACAGCCGCCGGCAAGCTGCAAGCTATTCTCAGACAAGTGCAAAGCTAAGGTTTGTATTGATGCACTGCGAAAAAATTCCCATTTATTTATTTCGGCTTTGCACTTTTATCTCCTAAAAACATTTACAAATACAACTGATGTTTCGATGTCACACTTCCCGTAATGTTTACATTTGTTCGCGATTTCAGCTATCGACTCTTTGTTTCACAATTGTTTAACAAATTGTACTCGCAAACACATAATTAACTTCGTGTAAAACTATACCATCTTTTCGTTTATCTAAATTAATTTATACTGTGTTAAATATTGTAATTCTAGCATGAAATAATTACAAAACCAGACACCAAGTCCCAACCAATCAGTCCCCAAGTGCTGCGTCACGTGATTAGCTCGTAAATTGGCTCAATCGATGTGTCTGAATCTCGGTTTTCCTTACCCTGCGCTGACCAATCACAATCCACGCAGTCACGTGACTCACATTCGAACAATTTTTCTGTCTTTTTTTCAGTCGTTGAAAAACGAAGTTGATCGCTGCGAGCCGGACTTGGAAGATCTTCAGCTGCTGTGCGACGAGCTGCTGTCCGTCGGCAAGCAGCCGGAGGTGGAGGCCGAGACAAAAAGCCTGAAGAGTCGCTACTACCAGCTGCGCAAGGCTGTCAATGCCAAGTCGGAAGAGCTCAACAAGGCCCAGAAGGAGCACCAGACCTATCATGACAGTCTGCAGGAGAGCGAGAAATGGATTCTGCAGACCAGCTTCCGTCTGATGGAGCAGAACTCGGCCCAATGTCCCAGCCTGGAGGAAGCACAGCGCCAACTAGATCAGCACAATGTCGTCTGCCGCGAGATTGAAGATCATCAGCGATCAATTGAAAATGTCCGTCGTATGGGACGCCGGCTTGTTGAAGAGAATTCCGGAAATTATGAGCTGCGCACTGAGATTGAAGGCCAGCTTAGTGGACTGGATGAGAGCTATGCCAACTTGAAGGAGACGGCAGAACAGATTCGGGTAAGTGAAATTCAATGTACACTAGTTTGCTTATCGATCGACTGGAATGTCTATTTTTAGAAACAATAATGTTTAGAAAGCTGGCTTGGTTAATCAATAAACAATAAAATAGTTAACGTTGCTATTTATAGAAACAAAGATTTAAAGTTTTGACTAAAGATTTTGCGTCGACTCAATTATTTTTGGCACTTGTTTGCTTACTGCTTCAGGTACGGTCACTCAGTTGTGACCACTAGTTCATGCCTGACTGTTTTTAGCCTCGAAAATTTCTTTCTAGGAAGCTAGAAAACAAAATAAAAAAGTAGAAAAGGAACCAATAAGACGCTTTCCTATTATACAGAAAGGAATACCTAAGAGAAAATTTCACCGTTATCTTATCATTTCTTTCCTCAATTGGCCGTACATTGTCATGGGTCACCCCAACTTGAAATGTACATTCGTTTCGTTCGGGCACCCTAACGCGAAAGGACAAGCCAATGTACATCAAGCCCTAGTCCTCCACACACTCCACTCTCGTCCCCTTCCTCCCTGTCTTGCCTTCGCTAAATCGTTTTGGTTCCGCTTAAAATTTCGTTGGGCAAAAACTCCAAGTGGCGGGCGGCGCGTCGTCCACTTCCATTTGGCCTTCCTTAGCCATAGAAAATGGACACCTTGTTTTTTTAACGTCTTTGTTTCGATAATTATCTCATTAAAAGCGCAAATATTGTCGTCATGTAGCTCGTATTATAAATAGGCTGAAAGAGCGCTGTGCTGTAGACTCAAATGTTATTTAATGAGCTGCAAGGTAAATTGTGATGTTTATCACTCTGGCGGCTGTCGCTAGTGCGAGTCGTTCACGTAGAGAACATTTCTCATCCGAGTCTGAAGATTCAGATACAAACAAGAGCAATAATAATCTCGATGACTGCTTCACACAGGCTCGCCTAACAGACAATCAGCAGCGTTGGAAGGCCTATCGCGACGTTCTGAACTCAGCCGATCGCTACCTGCACACTGACCTCGTCGCCTGGTGGTCAGGCCGCGAGCCGCTGAATGTGCGCAGCTCCGAGGAGGCTCGCCAGCAGACTGAGGAGGCGCGCGCTGTTCAGTCCCGCCTGACTCAGCTGCGCTCCGACATTGTCAACGCGGCGCTAAAGTGCGACTGTACTTCGCCCAGCGTTGTTGGCACTTCCGCAGCCGCCGCGGTGGCAGCCTCCGCCAGGCGTCGATACAGCGGTGGCAGTGGAAGCTTCTTCGATGGAACCGGCGGCACTAATAGGCGATCTCCGTCGCCTCTGCTGGCTGGACCGACCACCGCCTCGATGTCGGCCACAGGCGGACCTTCCGAGACCACTCGCCTAGCCGAGAAAGTGTCTCGCGATCTACAGGTAAGCGAATGAGGCGCGCAAAATACAACAATTCAAGTTTTTATATTTCTACTAACAGTAGAGTAGAAAGAATTCTGTTTTCATTTCATTAAATTATCTAAAGAATGTTGCTCAACAACTTGTCCCGCAACCAGGCCAATCTCGATCGCATCGATCGCCGCCTAGCTGAACTGTCCTTCCGTCGCGACGGCCTGGAACGCGTCGACTCCGAGGCCGACGAAGTCGCCGATTGGCTGCGTGACAAAGAGGCCGAAGCTGCCTCCCTTCAGGACGCATCGGCATTGGAACGCCTCCGAGACGAAGTGGCCTCCAGGTCGTTCTCCTCGGCTCTGTTCGAAGCCCGGCCGGAGCTTCGAGCTCAACGCGACGCCCTGTTGAAACGACTGGACGCCGCTCTGAATCAGCGTAGACAGGCTCAGGCCGCCGAAGCCGAGTACAGAAGGCGGCAAGCAGCTTTGGACAGCGAGGTGGATTCCGTGATGAAGCGGGTGGACAATAGGCAGACGGCTTCTGCCCAGACCCTTGATCAGGTGGACTACATGCGGGTGAGTCTCGTATCTTACAAACAATCTCCCGACTGTTTGAATGCACTGTCCTAGAAATCTGTTTCCAGGAATTCGCAAGTCTCTTTTTTGTTTCCTAGAATCCTCAATTTTCTTCAGTTTCCTAGAATCCTAAAGTTTCTTCAGTTTCCTAGAATCCTCAATTTTCTTCAGTTTCCTAGAATCCTCGAGTTTCTTCAGTTTCCTAGAATCCTCAAGGTTCTTCAGTTTCCTAGAATCCTCAAGGTTCTTCAGTTTCCTAGAATCCTCGAGTTTCTTCAGTTTCCTAGAATCCTCAATTTTCTTCAGTTTCCTAGAATCCTAAAGTTTCTTCAGTTTCCTAGAATCCTCGAGTTTCTTCAGTTTCCTAGAATCCTCAAGTTTCTTCAGTTTCCTAGAATCCTCGAGTTTCTTCAGTTTGTTTTTAGGAACTTTTTCCTAGTAACCCCTGGTTTCCTAGCTTCCAAGAACCTCCATTTAAGTCTTCATTTTTTATTTCTAAGTTTAACAACAGAACTTCTCTTTTTTGATCCTTCAATTAAATTTTTAACGCACTATAAATCGTTAGAATGTGTCAGCGAAAGAGAATGCTTTGTACTTTTAAACTAGCTGTACTTTTTCGTTATTACTTTTCAAGCGTCCACGATTTACTTATCGGGGAAAAATAACTTGACATCGTTATTAACGAAATTCCGTGTACTTTATTTAGTAGAAAAAAACTAACTGCTTTGGTTTTGTACTTTAACAAAGAATAGCTAACATATTTTAAAATAACATTCTAACGTTTTATTTTACTTTTATTTTTAATCTGAGCTAAATAAAAAAAACTAGAATGTATTAATATAGTTCACATCTATAGGCTAGAATTATAAATTATTGAAGCTAGAAAATATTCGTTAGGTCAATAATTAACAAGCAAAGCGAAGCAAACGAAATTGAAAATTATTTCCATTTATTCTCAGGTTTATCATTTTGCTCCTTTATTTGATTTCCTAACCTTGAATGTGCTCATCCCATTATTATTAGCTTCACTATCACCTGACTGTGTCAAGTGTACTTTTATGCTTTGTTCAATCGTTGTCACAACTACTTTAAGTAGCTCTTTTAGATATGCTATTGCTTCCTTTCGCGTTCACGGCTATAATTTATTTATTGTATTATATTCTGCACAACTATATTGACTGTCTTATCCTAGTTACTGTTCATTATGCTTTATCCTGGAACTTTTGTATATGGACAGTGTACTTTTAAGTCACACTTGTACACATTCTATGTAAAACCTGCTTTTTAAATTCACCTATCCACTCGGTGTCTGTGACTCCGCTCTGCAAGTCAAATTTATTCGCGCATTGTTTTTTTAATTGTTCATCGATCTTTCGCTGGCTATTACGGCTTGCCTTACTATACATGCTATCCAGTAAACTAATACTGCTTTTCTTTGTGTAAATAGCATTCCTTCCTTATGGTACTCGAACTGCGACTGCGCTACTAACTCCCTGCCTTCACAACCTGCCTTCGCACCCTGCCTTCACACCCTGCCTTCACACCCTGCCTTCACTCCCTGCCTTCACACCCTGCCTTCACACCCTGCCTTCACACCTTGCCTTCACTCCCTGCCTTCACTCCCTGCCTTCACACCCTGCCTTCACACCCTGCCTTCACTCCCTGTCTTCACTCCCTGCCTTCACACCCTGTCTTCACACCCTGCCTTCACACCCTGCCTTCACACCCTGCCTTCACACCCTGCCTTCACTCCCTGCCTTCACACCCTGCCTTCACCCCCTGCCTTCACACCCTGCCTTCACACCCTGCCTTCACTCCCTGCCTTCACACCCTACCTTCACACCCTGCCTTCACAACCTGCCTTGACAACCTGCCATCACACCCTGCCTTTCACTCCCTGCCTTCACACCTTGCCTTCACACCTTGCCTTCACACCCTGCCTTCACACCCTGCCTTCACACCCTGCCTTCACAACCTGCCTTCACACCCTGCCTTCGCAACCTGCCTTCACAACCTGCCTTCACTCCCTGCCTTCACCCCCTGCCTTCAGACCTTGCCTTCGCACCCTGCCTTCACACCCTACCTTCGCACCCTGCCTTCACCCCCTGCCTTCACACCCTGCCTGATTCCTACCTGATTCATTTATCTGGATTCCATCTGTGTTTTTTTAATTTTCCTTCTCTGTGACTACTCTATCGTATCTCTTGGGCTACGCCTATTAGTCTATCCATTGTCACCTGTTGTATTATCCTAGCAAATTTTATTCCAATTATGAATAGTTTTACCTTAGATAGGTATAAGTCAGAGAAAAATAAAAGACAAAAAAGTTTAAATTTAAATTTTATTTATATATATTTTTACTTTACTTATGGTAGAGTAACAAAAAAAATCTAATGTTATCTAACGATTAACACTGAAAATTTTAACACTGGTGGAAAAATAACATTTAGGAGGCTTTACTTCTCATTATAAATAGTTCAAAACTATGCGATGCACTTTTATTGGACTTACGCTTTAGTTTAAAATGCTACTAGTGCGTACTTGTCCATGCGATCAGCTAAATTGTTGTCGTTCTACAGTAGTACATGCTCACTTTACCCAGACTAAGTGACTTGCCTAGACTGCGCCATTAAACAAATAAAAATCATCGACTTTTGCAGTTCTCCCTCCTAACCACACTGTGCTCAACTCAGTACTCGGCTGCGCTGCTCTCCGGGCGCAACTCGGCCGCATTGTCGGCTGGGAGCGCCCGAGACAGCCAGCTGTCTATGGTAAGGACCCCGTGTACTCAGAAAATCGCCTGCTGCCAATGTATTCAAGAATAAATTTATATCCAAGTTTATTTTCAACTCACTACTACTTTGAGTAGTGCAATTGAGAATAGAAACTATTTCGCACGAAATGCAAATCACTGCTACTAGAAGTAGTGCAATTGAGAGATGCAAACCTATTTCTCAAGAATAGCCAATCACTTTACGCTACAATTTGTAAAATTAAGAATTGAAACGATCTCTTAACGCATAAGAACAATGAAAAACTAAGGACTAAGTTTGAAACTTTCACTACGAATTAGAAAAAAAACACGGAAAGTAAAAACTTCTAAGAAAGTAATGAAAATGTAAAAAAAGCAAGGGTGTTGCTTGTTTGCCTAACTAATCACAAATTACTTTCAATTGACCATTTATTTCTATCAATTATAATCGGAGTAACTTTTCAGTCTACTTGTGTGCCTAACATACCCTCCAATGCAAAAGATAAATTAATCATGATCAATACGATGTATATTATCTATTTTTTATTTATGCAGCATAACATTTATTTCTTTTAATCACTGCATACATTGAAAAGTTCACTTTTGCTATAGAAAAAAATAATTTTTTTCAGCATCATGGTTAATTATTAAAAGTGAATAAAAAATAATAAAGCACCGTTGCCTGGAGTGATTTTCTGCACCCGATGAAAATCCTTAAAATAAGTTATTTTTTAACGAAAAACTGTAGTCCAAAAGTTTATAAAATAGTTTATTATGAAATAGCTTCAATTTAGAACAAAAAGTAAAATCTAGTTGTATTGATTAATACCAACCAGAAATTTAGTATATATAGAGTAGCATTTCAACCCCCTTTTTAGATTTGCGCGGCGTAAGTTCAAAACTTTCGTAGATAGAATATTTAGGATTCTTTGTACTTACATTACTATATACGAAGTACTTCGTAGCATTTTTGTGTTCTTTGAACCGAATAAAATATGGACTTAGACTGCATAGCGTTTATAAAATAATCACCATCCAATCTTTTTATGCTCTTCTCTTCGTCATTCCCCATCAGAGTCCATCATTCTGTTCTTTCTTTCCCAAGCCCCACCTCCGAAACCTGCCAGCCAATCCGAACCGAGCCTACTAACACCCCCTACCCCGCACGCGACAGCTGATGGACCAGCAGACGCAGACTCCGTGTCATCAGCAGACCCAGACGCCGAAGCAGTCCAACACGCCGTCAACCAGCGCTCTGGATCTAACTGACGGACGCCTGTACGGCTCCGGGCACGGCTATCCCGGACATCATCACCATCATCACCACCCGGCTCTGCCCAGCTCGCTGGATCTGCGCAACTCCGGCGGCGGCGTTGGAATCTCGAAGAAGCTCTGGCCTTACACCGCCCAGCGCGACGACGATCCGTTGCTGTCGCTGCAGCGAACCCTCACCGATCTGGAGGCCCGCGAGGAGGCCGCCGTACAGACACCGAAGCATCGCCGAACTCAAACGAGCTCGATTCCTACGCCGCCACCGCCCGCCCCGGTCACCAACGGCAAGCCAATGCGCGGTGTAGCCCTGCTGCACATCATCGATACTGTCAAGGACCTTCAGGATGAGCTGGCCGCTAGGCGCAGCCGCGAGGACAACCACATTCCCGCGTCCTTGTCACCGGCGTCAGCGGGCGCTGAGTCGATTCGTCGACCAGCAGAACGGCCGCTCGGCTTGTCCGAGGACAACCGACCGGTCGGTTCCTTGCGAGCCCGCAGTCTACCCCGTCAGCGGCCCACGGCCAGCGCTCTGGCACCGACGACTTCCGCGGCGCCGGCGTCTCAGGCTTCAAAGCCAAGGACCAGATCGCCGAGTCCTCCGAGGCGGCGGTCAGCGGCTGCCACCCCGCAGCCTCAGCAGCCGCCGCCACCAACGATGCCTCAGCCGTTGATTGGAGGCATCGAAAATCGGTACGGCCTGTCGCCGGAGAAGTTCGAGCGATTCATCCCAACTCGACCGCACTGGCGCTCTGAGGAGCCGCGGTTGCTATTGGCGACCAACGGGCATTCAGAGCCGCCCCCGCCGCCGCCGCCACCGCAGCCTCAGGCGCCAACAGACACACGTAGGTTTGTTCGCGACTATCAGCAGATGCTGATGGAGCCGGGCAATCAGAAGCAGCCAGCTCCAAGGCAGCAGGAGCAGCAGCTCAGTGACAGTCTGGGCAGGGCTGCTCGCACGGCTCGAGACATGCGAGAGGCCAGCAACCGGTTAAGAAAATCTGCAGCGGTTTAACATTTGGAACGCATCACGAGAAAATGTATTTGCTCAATGAATTTAGTACATTGATTGGTTTTTTAAACTGTTTCGCCAACACCGTCCAAACTGATCTATTGTAGAAAAACTCTATTTTTTCTAAACTTTACCTAGCTATACATTTGGCTGGCTACCAGATTTCTAACTCATTGCTCCATAATAAAACATTCAAATTTTTTAATGCATATGCATTCTATTTTACTGTTAGTAGTGTGCTCCGTCAGACTTAAGATTCGCTTTTTTAATAATGCGTTGAAAATTTGCTGGGCAAAACAAATTGTATAATGGCATGCTAAAAAATAGTAAATTGCGATCTAACGGAATCTTCAGGCATCACATTTCCAAGCTTACTCACATTGGTGAGTGCTACTACTTACCTACTTGAAGTAGCGATATGCGCACATGCGAACTGTGTTACTATTTTTAGCGGAAAATATATTGTAGCTGTGATCTTTTTTCTACCTTGTCTTGTAACTGCTTAAACAATCTCACTGTTTTGCCTGTACTGTGTTGCTACTAGTTTTTCCACTGCCTGTTTTTTTAATCAAGCTTCTGTATTTTTTTAAAGAACTAGTTAATCTTGTCTGATTTATGAATTTATTAACTTCTTTTTCAGATCTAAGACAATGTCAGTTTGAGATGTAGATTAGACAAATATGAGATCGATTCGATAACTAAATACAATCTGTAGATAGCACGAAGGTATGCGTACAGCTGTTCAGTCTATGGACAGGGGGACACCAGACCCACCCTCAATTACCCCAGCTGATGCTGGTACCCAATCAGTTTCTGAATGCTGCATCTAATAGATCACAGTTTCTAATTCATGACAAGCCCCTGTTGATCAGTGCCTTGTTTTGTCATTTATTCATTTCTGCATTCATCAGTTTCTATGCATGCTTCGTTGACATTGAAATCCGAGAAATCTCACACTAAGTAGGAACAGAAATTAATTAAAATTAACTTTTTAAAAGCTTTCGTTATAAATTTTGTGTCAAAAAGCCACACAGTTAATTCCGACCTATTTTTCCAAGAAAACTGTTAAAAAATAACAGTTATTTCTGTACTGTCCTACTCTCAGTAGAGAGAATGAGTTTTACGTTTCTTTTAGAAAGTTCAGAATGTAATTTTTCCAACTTTTTTTCGAATTTCGTGTTATTTTTTGTTACAATTTGAAGTTACTTTTTTTCGCTAAAAAAATTAACTTGGCAATTTTTATGGTCAGAATAAAAATTTCACTTGCTTTGCTGTCGCTTGGTCTGTAGGGAAATCAAGAAATTAACAGCAGAAAACTATTTACTGTTTATTTAAGAATCAATACTAGTGCCTACTTAGAAGTGACATTTTTTCGATCATAGTTAGGCTACAGTTTTCAAAAATAAAAATATTGTGACAGAACTTCTTTGCTCTTTCTAGCACAAAAAATATGCAAAACCTTTCTCCTTACTACTAAAAGTACTATTTTATATTTAGTAAGCACACGTCTGACGAATCAGGGTGAGAGGAGTGACAGACGGCAGAGATTAGAGAAGAGTGACAGATGGCATAGGGGAGAGAGAAGAGTGACAGACGGCAGAGATGAGAGAAGAGTGACAGACGGCAGAGATGAGAGAAGAGTGACAGACGGCAG
The DNA here is from genome assembly GCA_950097015.1 of Macrostomum hystrix. Taxonomy (NCBI): domain Eukaryota; kingdom Metazoa; phylum Platyhelminthes; family Macrostomidae; genus Macrostomum; species Macrostomum hystrix. The sequence goes on from CATNEN010000002.1 coordinate 4,015,977, forward strand.
AGATGAGAGAAGAGTGACAGACGGCAGAGATGAGAGAAGAGTGACAGACGGCAGAGGCGAGAGAGAAGAGTGACAGACGGCAGAGGGGAGAGAGAAGAGTGACAGACGGCAGAGGCGAGAGAGAAGAGTGACAGACGGCAGAGGGGAGAGAGAAGAGTGACAGACGGCAGAGGGAGAGAGAAGAGTGACACACGGCAGAGGCGAGAGAGAAGAGTGACAGACGGCAGAGGGGAGAGAGAAGAGTGACAGAAGGCAGAGGGGAGAGAGAAGAGTGACAGACGGCAGAGGCGAGAGAGAAGAGTGACAGACGGCAGAGGCGAGAGAGAAGAGTGACAGACGGCAGAGGGGAGAGAGAAGAGTGACAGACGGCAGAGGGGAGAGAGAAGAGTGACAGACGGCAGAGGCGAGAGAGAAGAGTGACAGACGGCAGAGGGGAGAGAGAAGAGTGACAGACGGCAGAGGGGAATTTAGAATTTAGATTTATGAGGCAAAGCAGTTTCAAAAGTTTAGACTCTGGCATGGCCTTAATAAACTGTTCTGACGAAAAAGTGCAATCGTGCTGTCATTTGGCAGCCAACTGAGAACGGCTGTTACTGGAGATTTTGCACTTCCTGTTCTAAAGTGGTTGACGAAAGAATCGAGCATTCTTAGCTTAAGCTGAGACTGGCTGCAGAAAACTATTTCCTTTTTATTGCCTGTACCGCGAACCGTGCGTCTCCTTGCTGCCCAGAAAGTTGTCCTATGGTTCAGAGTACGGTACTATAGTTGGCCGCTTTAAACATTTAGTGGGGTGTAAAGCTGGACTCTTAATGCTTATGCTAAATGATGATTTATGTTTGCTCTGGAAAGTTTTTATGTAACTCAAATACAATTAGTGTGTGAATTTATGAGGAGGGTGGGTGAATGGATGAGGAGAGTGGGTGAATGGATGAGGAGAGTGTGTGAATGGATGAGGAGTGTGTGAATGGATGAGGATAGTGTGTGAATGGATGAGGATAGTGTGTGAATGGATGAGGAGAGTGTGTGAATGGATGAGGAGAGTGGGTGAATGGATGAGGAGAGTGGGTGAATGGATGAGGAGAGTGTGTGAATGGATGAGGAGAGTGTGTGAATCGATGAGGATAGTGTGTGAATGGATGTGGTGGGTGTGTGAATTAAGACAGAGTGTATGCTTAAAGTACAAAGGTAGTGCTTTGCCAATTTCCTGAAGGCCTGTTTAACTCAGTCATAGTGAGATCATGCAGCTAAGATGCATATTTGGTAAACTTACTCATCTTTTTGGAAACTTTTCAACTTCAAGAGATCAACGCGGAAGAATTGCTTGGTGTCTGCTTTTGCAAACTGAGTAAGAATGACATACTACCTTCCCACCTCTGCATCGCGCAGCCTTTGCCATTGGCGCTAGGGGGTGCTCAGTCGTGTGTACTTCATTTCTCCTGCCTCTTGGCTGCAACAATGCATTTGCATTTGCCCTGTACTTCAGTACCGTCTGCTTCTAGGCAGACAGAAATGAAGACATTGGGGCGAACTGGGATGAAAGAGATTAAATGGGATGGAGAGAATTTTAAACAAATTGTAAATTTGCTTAACAAAAAGTTATTCATTTTTTCAAGGCAACGCTTGTCTTGCATCGATTCGTGACCTCACAAGATTAACATGCCTTCTCATCTACCTGTCTAACTGCCTTCTCATCTACTGGTCTACCTGCCTTCTCATCTACTGGTCTACCTGCCTTCTCATCTACCTGTCTAACTGCCTTCTCGTCTACTGGTCTACCTGCCTTCTCATCTACTGGTCTACCTGCCTTCTCATCTACTGGTCTACCTGCCTTCTCATCTACTGGTCTACCTGCCTTCTCATCTACTGGTCTACCTGCCTTCTCATCTACTGGTCTACCTGCCTTCTCATCTACTGGTCTACCTGCCTTCTCATCTACCTGTCTAACTGCCTTCTCGTCTACTGGTCTACCTGCCTTCTCATCTACTGGTCTACCTGCCTTCTCATCTACTGGTCTACCTGCCTTCTCATCTACTGGTCTACCTGCCTTCTCATCTACTGGTCTACCTGCCTTCTCATCTACTGGTCTACCTGCCTTCTCATCTACTGGTCTACCTGCTTTCTTATCTACCTGTCCATATATAAGTGCCTCCTTATCTATATCTACCTATCTCCCAGCCGTCTCATCTGCTAGTTTACCGTTAAATCTATTTATCAACCTACCTTACACGCCTGCTTACTTCCCCATATACCCACTCTCTTAATATTTGTCTACCTTGTAAAGTAATGAGCGGATATTTTATAGCATTTTTATATAATTGATGATTTTAATGACATTGTTGGAGGGCTCAACTCGCCCTACTCTCGCCCTCCCTCCGTCTCCCTCATCTCCTCTCTCTCCCATTTTCTTGCTTCTCTGCGTCCCTATCCCATAGGCGTTGGCGGATAACTCATTGTACAAAGTGCGTCTGTTGAAAAAAAAACTGCCTTTTCATCCCAATCCCCATCCTACCTCAGCGTTCCCCCTCCCCTGAAAGACAGACCAATGCAGTGAGGAGAAAAAGGTTGAAAACATAAGGCTGCTTATGTTATATACGGCAAGACGTCACATTCTGCGACAGGGATCGGAAACCACTTAAAGATCCGATCGATCTGATAGATATATTATTACAATTCAATAATGGGCAATCAGCCCACGTCAGAGAGTCGAAAGTTGAGCCAGACTCAACAGCAACAGCGGCAGCAGCAGCAGCAGCAGCAGCCAGCTGGTCATTTTGTGTCTGCTCAAAGAGATCAGCGCCGATTAACTGAGAACATGCCTTACAGGCCGCTGCAGCGAAGACTAGAGCGTGGACTTCTAAGACGAAGACGAGCAGTGTCTGCTGCTGATCTTGTGAGACAGTAGATGGTGGACTGTGAGACAGTAGATGGTGGACTGTGAGACAGTAGATGGTGGACTGTGAGACAGTAGATGGTGGACTGTGAGACAGCAGATGGTGGACTGTGAGACAGTAGATGGTGGACTGTGAGACAGCAGATGGTGGACTGTAAGACAGTAGATGGTAGACTGTGAGACAGCAGATGGTGGACTGTGAGACAGTAGATGGTAGACTGTGAGACAGTAGATGGCAGACTGTGAGACAGTAGATGGTGGACTGTGAGACAGTAGATGGTGGACTGTGAGACAGCAGATGGTGGACTGTGAGACAGTAGATGGTAGACTGTGAGACAGCAGATGGTAGACTGTGAGACAGTAGATGGCAGACTGTGAGACAGCAGATGGTAGACTGTGAGACAGTAGATGGTGGACTGTGAGACAGTAGATGGTGGACTGTGAGACAGTAGATGGTGGACTGTGAGACAGTAGATGGTGGACTGTGAGACAGTAGATGGTGGACTGTGAGACAGTAGATGGTGGACTGTGAGACAGTAGATGGTGGACTGTGAGACAGCAGATGGTGGACTGTGAGACAGTAGATGGTGGACTGTGAGACAGCAGATGGTGGACTGTGAGACAGTAGATGGTGGACTGTGAGACAGTAGATGGTGGACTGTGAGACAGTAGATGGTGGACTGTGAGACAGCAGATGGTGGACTGTGAGACAGTAGATGGTAGACTGTGAGACAGCAGATGGTAGACTGTGAGACAGTAGATGGCAGACTGTGAGACAGCAGATGGTAGACTGTGAGACAGTAGATGGTAGACTGTTAGACAGTAGATGGCAGACTGTGAGACAGTAGATGGTAGACTGTGAGACAGTAGATGGCAGACTGTGAGACAGCAGATGGTAGACTGTGAGACAGCAGATGGTAGACTGTGAGACAGTAGATGGCAGACTGTGAGACAGTAGATGGTAGACTGTGAGACAGAAGATGGTAGACTGTGAGACAGTAGATGGTAGACTGTGAGACAGTAGATGGTAGACTGTGAGGTAGATGATAGACCATATGAGGCGATGAAAGATTGTAAAAAAGGTCTTCATTGATCTCTGTGTCTAAAACTATTTTTGTCTTATATCTTCTCGTCTTCTGTGTTAAATGATTGCCGTGTTCGCAAGATCAATTTCGCTTCAAACCAAACAAACAAACAGAGCTTGTTACCGGAGGTTGAGCTACTGGAGTCGAGTCTGAGCAGTCTTCAAGATGTCGCCCGTTCGCTGATTGACATCTCCGAGTCTCCGTCGTTGCGAGCGGAGGTGCAGCGAAACCTAAAGTGAGTTACTGCCGATTTCTAAGCAAATTGCTAGTCACGGGATCTGATGCAGGGGCGGTGTCTGGGATCTGATGCAGGGGTGGTGTCTGGGATCTGATGTAGGGGTGGTGTCTGGGATCTGATGTAGGGGTGGTGTCTGGGATCTGATGCAGGGGTGGTGTCTGGGATCTGATGCAGGGGTGGTGTCTGGGATCTGATGCAGGGGTGGTGTCTGGGATCTGATGCAGGGGTGGTGTCTGGGATCTGATGCAGGGGTGGTGTCTGGGATCTGATGCAGGGGTGGTGTCTGGGATCTGATGCAGGGGTGGTGTCTGGGATCTGATGCAGGGGTGGTGTCTGGGATCTGATGCAGGGGTGGTGTCTGGGATCTGATGCAGGGGTGGTGTCTGGGATCTGATGCAGGGGTGGTGTATGGGATCTGATGCAGGGGTGGTGTCTGGGATCTGATGCAGGGGTGGTGTCTGGGATCTGATGCAGGGGTGGTGTCTGGGATCTGATGCAGGGGTGGTGTCTGGGATCTGATGCAGGGGTGGTGTCTGGGATCTGATGCAGGGGTGGTGTCTGGGATCTGATGCAGGGGTGGTGTCTGGGATCTGATGCAGGGGTGGTGTCTGGGATCTGATGCAGGGGTGGTGTCTGGGATCTGATGCAGGGGTGGTGTCTGGGATCTGATGCAGGGGTGGTGTATGGGATCTGATGCAGGGGTGGTGTCTGGGATCTGATGCAGGGGTGGTGTCTGGGATCTGATGCAGGGGTGGTGTCTGGGATCTGATGCAGGGGTGGTGTCTGGGATCTGATGCAGGGGTGGTGTCTGGGATCTGATGCAGGGGTGGTGTCTGGGATCTGATGCAGGGGTGGTGTCTGGGATCTGATGCAGGGGTGGTGTCTGGGATCTGATGCAGGGGTGGTGTCTGGGATCTGATGCAGGGGTGGTGTCTGGGATCTGATGCAGGGGTGGTGTCTGGGATCTGATGCAGGGGTGGTGTCTGGGATCTGATGCAGGGGTGGTGTCTGGGATCTGATGCAGGGGTGGTGTCTGGGATCTGATGCAGGGGTGGTGTCTGGGATCTGATGTAGGAGTGGTGTCTGGATCTGATGCAGGGGTGGTGTCTGGGATCTGATGCAGGGGTGGTGTCTGGGATCTGATGCAGGGGTGGTGTCTGGGATCTGATGTAGGGGTGGTGTGAGCGGAAACTGGTGATATTGTTGGTTAAATCATTTTCAGTGAGTCAGCCAGTCAGACAGTGGAAATCCGGTCTCGCTTGGACAACCAGCTGGCGGAGCTGCAGCCGCTGGCTGAGGAATACCGCCTGCTTGAATCCGACGGTCGGCTGCTCTGCGACTCCATGCGGCTGCACCTGGCGGAGGCGGCCCGTCCGGTTGAATCGCTGCCGCTGGAGGCGGAGGCCATTCAGAAGCTGATCGATGAGCACAAGGTGACATTTTTGTTAAAGCCTTTTAAAAGTACATTCTAACCAAGAGATCTAGAGCTCAAATAGTGGCGACCGCACAGTCCATGGACAGAACTGGGGACGTGAAACCACCTAATTTATCTTAGGTGTCGTATTTATCTTTCGGCTGTAAAAATTACATTTTCGAATAAAAATCACACCATTCTCAGAAATTAAAGTGCATTTTCGCTAACTAAAGTACATCCCTATCAAAAAGTACAATCTGTCACGTGATCTTAAACTTTCTTCTACATAAACACTCTTGGGGGGTGAGTGGCTGAGCGGTTATCGCGTTTGCCTCTCGCACCGCGGTCCCTAAGTTCGATTCCACGGCGAGGCCACATTTATTTGGGACGCTGCCGCGGAGAGAAGGCTTGGTGGCTTGTCGTGCAATTTACGCCCTTGAGGGCCAACCTCCAAAGAATAGTTCGAGTGTACATTGCCTGACGATGAGAAAGTCAGGGCAGATGTACACACGTGTGAGTGTGAGCCTGTGTACAGTATCTGTGTGCGTGTGTGCTCAGGAGTCAGCGAAATGGGCAGAATTGTCTCCTCGCTGGCTGCAGGTCTAGTGTCGCCAAATGATGTGCCATTGCCCGCAGCCTTCCTGAAATCATTACTGTTATTGTTCTTAATATTTATTTTATTTTTATTATCATTATTTTATTGAGACACTTCACAACAGCGTGTCACGAAAAAATTCGAAACCTAATTCGCAGATTCGAACTGCCGACCTACTAGACAATTGTCGCCGATCCCTGACAAGTTTAATCGATCGGTCTCGCCGGCTAGTCAAACGTTTGCCACCGTCGGCAGCGACAATGTCCGCTGAACGGGCCGCCCTTCGTCGGCGCGGCTCCGACGCTGAGCAGCTTCTGTCGGCGACAACCGCGGCCACCGCCGAGCGCGGTCGTCAGCTGGCCTCGGCGCTGGAAGTCAGGCGCCGGTTCGAATCCGAGCTGGACGACTGCGCCAGCCGAATCCATCGTGCTGAAGTGAAAATCTTCGCCGAGCTGCAAAGCATCGACAGCGGCTTCGGCGAGGCCGAAATCTCGTCAAAAATTCGTCTGGCTTTGGACGAAGTGAAATCGTTGGCTGATCAACTGACCCTGCTGCGCGAGCTTCAACGCCGAGTGCTGGTTACGACGACAACCGTCAGCGATGTCAGCGACGATCGGGCGATTGAGGCTGACGCGTATTTGACCACAGAGAAGACGCTGAGCGACTTGGAGGAGAGGTACTCCGGCGGCTTCAAAACTGCTTAGCAGTAGAATGACCATGGGGAAATGGCGAAAACCCTTCCACAATATTCAACCATTGGCCATGCAAATCCAGAACACGGGCTAAAATTTTCCGCTCTATCCGATGAGACGACTTCCAGAATCACTAAAAATCGGCATCGTCGAGATATTCAACGAATCTCGTCGTTGGGATGTCTGGTCTCTAATAAAAAAACTAATTTAGGCTAAATAAATGTCCCGACGATGCTGACGCGGACGACTATGAAAGTTTATCGTGAAGGCTGGAAAAAATTTTATTCAGATGGGGGGACTTTCACGAAAATCGGTCATTCGGCTTGGAAGCTGTCCTGAAACAGGCAGTGGGTATTTGAAATTCCCATCCCGTGGCTTTTCCCTTGGGAGATTTACAGCGGTCTTTCTCCTCTTAATCAAGGACCCCTAGTTACTGAGTGTTTTCTGTGTTGTTTCAGGAGCTGCGTTTATTTTAGTCACCAATGCATAAGGGAAACTGCGAGATGTCAAAGCTTCCACTTTCAGGTGTTTAACAGTAATATGAAATTGATGATTTCACAAAAATGCTTGACGGAGACAGTAGACAGTAGATGGTAGACTGTGAGACAGTAGATGGTAGACTGTGAGACAGTAGATGGTAGACTGTGAGACAGTAGATTGTAGACTGTGAGACAGTAGATGGCAGACTGTGAGACAGTAGATGGTAGACTGTGAGACAGTAGATGGCAGACTGTGAGACAGTAGATGGCAGACTGTGAGACAGTAGATGGTAGACTGTGCGACAGCAGATAGTAGACTGTGAGACAGTAGATGGTGGACTGTGAGACAGTAGATGGTGGACTGTGAGACAGTAGATGGCAGACTGTGAGACAGTAGATGGTGGACTGTGAGACAGCAGATAGTAGACTGTGAGACAGCAGATGGTAGACTGTGAGACAGTAGATGGTGGACTGTGAGACAGCAGATAGTAGACTGTGAGACAGTAGATGGTAGACTGTGAGACAGTAGATGGTAGACTGTGAGACAGTAGAAGGTAGACTGTGAGACAGTAGATGGTAGACTGTGAGACAGTAGATGGTAGATTGTGAGACAGTAGATGGTAGACTGTGAGACAGTAGATGGTAGACTGTGCGACAGTAGATGGTTGACACAGTAGCTAAATTTGGGCAGGAAAAGTGAAGATCTCCGTTGTGTATTTTTCGAAAAAAGCATCCCCTTTCAACTTTTTCTAAGAAACGTAGTTTCCCGTCCTTTTACTCCTAGTGGTTCCCTGTTTATTTAACTGCTCATTTCAACCGCTCCTTCTGTCAGGCACGCCAGACTCGGTCACCAAGCTGTGGCACTCCGGGCACGTCAGCGACAGGCTCACGTTGACGCAGCCGCAGCTCGCGAGCAGCTGGACAAGGCGGCGGCTTGGATATGCGATGCCGAGGCCGAACTAGCCAGCCAGGATTCTATGAAAGATTCCGATAACAATTTTGGTCAAATTGAAACCGAATCAATGCAGCGACAGTTGCGTAGAATGCGCGAACTCGAAGCGGCCGGGCGTGGCATCGGCGACTTGCTCAACGGTGTTGCCGGAGCTGGCGCAGGCGGCGAGATTCAAAGCCTTCGCGAACGGCTGGATAAGTGAGTGAAGATTTAGAATAAAATGTTTCTATTTCTACTGTAAGCAGAGTAGTGCAGATTTTGCATCTGGTTTTTGCTAGGGAATTTTTATTACGCTTGTAAAAAATCTTCATTTGTTCTATAACTGTGGGGCTTCAAATTTGCCTAAGATTGTTTTGGAACAAGGGCGAGATCGCAGCAGAAGGAGACAGTGGGGCAGAGAGAGAGTTTGAGTACCACCTCACAATGCTCTTCTAGTTTGTCTGTTTCATTAGAGAGAAGAATTCTTTCTTGTCCAATTTAAAATCTGCTTTCTTCTTAAAAAATTGCTTTTAACCTTCTACAGTGCGAGAGTCTGCACTGCTCAGGCCTCTAACATATCTGCCATTCTCTCCCTCCATTCTTATTAAGCCTTTAAAATGTGAATGCACATTCATTCGGACTGTTCAATTTTATAATTTTCCGATTTCTCAAAGATTTTAAGTTTCTTTTATTAGAATAGAACAGGAACCAGTCTTTGTTAGGATATCCCTGGTATAGTTAGTTAGTTAGTTAGTTTGAGCACTGCTCAAAGAGCATGCTTTCTCAGCGGAGCTCAGAGGCCGCTGACGACAGCTCAGCACTGAATTCGGCCGACTATTTCAGACTGGCAGCCGCTTTGAAGGATCGCGTCCGCAGCCTGACCACGGCGCTGGAGTCGCGACAGGAGCTTCGCCATCGCCTATGGGAGGCTGCCAGACGTGTCGACCAGTGCGGCATCGAGCTGATGCGCATCAGCCAGCCGGTGGGATACAGATCCCAGGATGCTGACAACGCGCTGGACTTGCATCGGGTGAGTGCCTATCTAGCTGGTGTCTGAGATGCCTGTATCTCATCACTTGGTGACACCAGACCCGCAGCCAGCGAGGAGGCAGTTCTGCTCATTTCGCTGACTCCTGAGCACACATCTGCCCTGACTTACTCATCGTCCGACAGTGTACACTCTCACTGTGCCTTGGCGGTTGGCCCTCGAGGGCGTAAATTGCACGACAAGCCCCCAAGCCTTCTCTCCGCGGCTGCGCCCCAAATGAATGTGGCCTCGCCGCGGAATCGAGCTCAGGGACCTTGGTGCGAGAGGCAAACACGTTAGACTGCTCAGCCACTCACTCACTCATCGTCAAGCTTTTTAAGTCCATCGCTCTGACTCCTGAGCAAACAAGAGTTTTCTTAATCCCTTATTGCAACAAATTTAATCCTTAATCAAAATAAAATTGAATTCCTAACAGGATCTTCGGACACGCTTAGACGATCTTTCCTCCGAGCTGGCCGACTTGGAGGTCAGTTCCACCGGTCTGCACGACCCCGAGCTGGAGCGCGACCTCTCGGCCGCCTCAGCGAAGCTGTCCGACGCGGCTTCGAGTCTGGACCAGCGCCTGCCGTGGCTGGAGCAGGGCCTGCGGATTCGACGTGACTTCGAAGACGAATTGAAACGATTGGGCCAGTCCGCAGACGAAGCCGAATCTGACTTGCAACAACTGCTGTCTATGGCCAAAACTGGGGCGGCTGCCAGCACGGAACATCAGGACTGGCTGGCGAGCTGTCAGGTTAGTCTGTTTGGGTGTCTAGTAGACTGTTTTGGCGCGTAGAGTGTAGACTACAGTACAGTCTGGTAGACTGTACTGGTGGTTGGGGTGTCTGGTAGACAGTACTGGTGGTTGGGGTGTCTGGTAGACTGTACTGGTGGTTGGGGTGTCTGGTAGACAGTACTGGTGGTTGGGGTGTCTGGTAGACAGTACTGGTGGTTGGGGTGTCTGGTAGACTGTACTGGTGGTTGGGGTGTCTGGTAGACTGTACTGGTGGTAGGGGTGTCTGGTAGACAGCACTGGTGGTTGTGGTGTCTGGTAGACTGTACTGGTGGTTGCGGTGTCTGGTAGACTGTTGTGCTGGTTAGGGTGTCGGGTAGACTGTACTGGTGGTTGTGGTGTCTGGTAGACTGTTCTGCTGGTTAGGGTGTCTGGTAGACTGTACTGGTGGTTAGGGGGTCTGGTAGACTGTTCTGCTGGTTGTGGTGTCGGGTAGACTGTACTGGTGGTTGGGGTGTCTGGTAGACTGTACTGGTGGTTAGGGGGTCTGGTAGACTGTACTGGTGGTTGTGGTGTCGGGTAGACTGTTCTGCTGGTTAGGGTGTCTGGTAGACTGTACTGGTGGTTAGGAGGTCTGGTAGACTGTTCTGCTGGTTGTGGTGTCGGGTAGACTGTACTGGTGGTTGGGGTGTCTGGTAGACTGTACTGGTGGTTAGGGGGTCTGGTAGACTGTTCTGGTGGTTGGGGTGTCGGGTAGACTGTTCTGGTGGTTGGGGTGTCTGGTAGACTGTTCTGGTGGTTGGGGTGTCTGGTAGACTGTACTGGTGGTTGGGGTGTCTGGTAGACTGTTGTGCTGGTTAGGGTGTCTGGTAGACAGCACTGGTGGTTGTGGTGTCTGGTAGACTGTACTGGTGGTTGTGGTGTCTGGTAGACTGTTCTGCTGGTTAGGGTGTCTGGTAGACTGTACTGGTGGTTAGGGGTACCATGTACCATGTTATCAGTCTAGTACATGTGGTATTTTGAAAAGTTTTTTGGCAAAGAATATCCTTAAAGCCCTACTGCTTACTGGTCTCATAAGTAGCATGTAACGCGCCAAATCTCCAGCTGCTTCGCCAGCGCCTGGGCGAAGATCGAGCCAGCGTTGAGCAGCTGATGCGAGTGGCTCAGCTCATCGGCAGCGAGGGCGTCGCCCGCGACCGCGAGGCCGTCCACGCCGGGGCCCACCGACTGCGCGAGGATGTCGAATCTCTGCAGCGCCGGCTGGACGAAGCCCTGACGTCGCAGGAGCAGCCAGCTATCAGCGATGGCGGTGTCGAAGACGGAGACAGCCGAGCAGACTGGGCGATCGATCGATTGAAAGGCCTCGCTGAAAAAATGCGACAACGGGGAGGCCTGCCGTACAGGGCTGAGGCGCTGCAGAGAATCATTCAGTGGACCAAGGTGCGTTGAAGTGGACGGAATCGGCATTTAGGTTGGCTAGATTTAGACATTTAGGTTGGCTAGATTTAGACATTTAGGTTGGCTAGATTTAGACATTTAGGTTGGCTAGATTTAGACATTTAGGTTGGCTAGATTTAGACATTTAGGTTGGCTAGATTTAGACATTTAGGTTGGCTAGATTTAGACATTTAGGTTGGCTAGATTTAGACATTTAGGTTGGCTAGATTTAGACATTTAGGTTGGCTAGATTTAGACATTTAGGTTGGCTAGATTTAGACATTTAGGTTGGCTAGATTTAGACATTTAGGTTGGCTAGATTTAGACATTTAGGTTGGCTAGATTTAGACATTTAGGTTGGCTAGATTTAGACATTTAGGTTGGCTAGATTTAGACATTTAGGTTGGCTAGATTTAGACATTTAGGTTGGCTAGATTTAGACATTTAGGTTGGCTAGATTTAGACATTTAGGTTGGCTAGATTTAGACATTTAGGTTGGCTAGATTTAGTCATTTAGGTTGGCTAGATTTAGACATTTAGGTTGGCTAGATTTAGACATTTAGGTTGGCTAGATTTAGACATTTAGGTTGGCTAGATTTAGACATTTAGGTTGGCTAGATTTAGTGGTTTAGTTTGGCTAGGTTTAGGGTTTTAGGGTGGCTAGATTTAGGGTTTTAGGGTGGCTAGGTTTATACTTTTAGGGTGGCTAGATTTATACTTTAGGGTGGCTAGATTTATACTTTAGGGTGGCTAGATTTATACTTTAGGGTGGCTAGATTTAGACTTTTAGGGTGGCTAGATTTATACTTTAGGGTGGCTAGATTTATACTTTAGCGTGGCTAGATTTATACTTTAGGGTTGCTAGATTTATACTTTAGGGTTGCTAGATTTATACTTTAGCGTGGCTAGATTTATACTTTAGGGTGGCTAGATTTAGACTTTTAGGGTGGCTAGATTTATACTTTAGGGTGGCTAGATTTATACTTTTAGGGTGGCTAGATTTATACTTTTAGGGTGGCTAGATTTATACTTTTAGGGTGGCTAGATTTATACTTTTAGGCTGGCTAGATGTGGAGGTACTGTGGTATATTTTCTCAAGAAATAAAATTGTATAAAAGGATTTTCTGCATTCACGCTTTTACACCGCAAAGGCATGGCTGTCTGGGTGAATCTACTCAGGTAGCATTTCTATTTGAGTATAGGAAAATAAAGAGCTCATTGATATTTCATAGGCAGTTTTTTCTTCTCATCGGATTCTGCAAAAGGACGGCTCAAAAGTGTTTCTATTATTATTCGTTGCAGAAAAGTTTCTAGACTCGTATGATGAAGTTTTGTGAGCAGAAAAATAACCCCTTTTAAGGTGGTTTTTGCCACCAGACACCCCGGCGAGAATCATTGAATATCTCGACGATGACGATGTTTTGTGATTCTGGAAGTTATTTCATCGGAAAATGTTAACCCGTATACTCAAACAGCAGTGAGCAGTGTGGTCCAGGCTTTCTGCCTGTCAGTTTAGGGAGATAAGCGAAGAGAGACTTTTTAAGGGACTTTTTTTTGTTTGCTCAACGTGAGTCGCCATTTTTGGTAAGAAAGAAATTTTTTAGGCGAGAGCAGGCGGTGGTCGGCATTGGCAGGGGGAGAGGGGATAAGTACATCACTGAGTTGGGGAAAGATTTCCCTGCCTCACTTAGAGAGCAGGTGCGGGCAGGTTATTGGGAGAGAATAATAGGAGCTAGAAATGGGAAAAATCATCATAGAATCTGCCGGTCGTATCATTCCCAACTCAATCTAGAAAAATGCCCATTTCCCAGCAAGCCGCAGCGGACATATAGTCATCATGCTCCTGGTTCCCTGCCTCATTCAGCAGCTTCTGTACCAGTCTCAGCCACCTTCATCAACTTCACCTTCTCCGCCTGACCCCATCTCCCAGGAGCAGAAGGCGGCAGCTGATGAAGTGGCACCGTCCGGCTCCGGCGCCACTGTTGCCGCAGTTCACGACGCTCGTTTGGAGCTGTCAAAATCCGCTTCGGCTCGGCTGGCCTCTCTAGACGAGGAGCTCGGCTGGCGACAGCGGCTGGAGTCACTTCGCAGCCAGCTGGAGTCCTGGCTGGTGGAGGCTAAGCATCTGGCCAGACGGTTGGATGCTGAGGGCATCGACCTGATGGAGCTGGACAATTTGCCAGGCAGATTGGACAGACTGTTCGGCGCGAACGCCATCGCCGAGGTCCGTCAGCAGCTGGACATTGTGGCGAGCCTGAGAGACCAGATGACCGGCAATCTGGGACCCGAAGGCATGGCCGAGATGCTCAGGGAAACGGAAGATTTGAATAGGCGAGCTGATGAGGTGGTTAAGAATGGAGAACGACTGATTGGCGAGGTGCAAATTGTGACCCAACAGCAGGCCGAGTTCAGTGTGAGTGTTTGCTCCAATTTATCATTTCTTAACTAGTAGAAAATATTCTGCCCTTATACTACTACTCTTTCAGAGTGAATAAGTAGTATAATTAGTCATTTTTACTGGCTTTGTTAGCCCGAGCTTTGGGAAGCATAAATTATTATTTTACTCTGTTGATTGTAACGTTTCTTAAATTTTACGAATGTCAATTAATAACTTCACTCATACAGGACGAATAATAATAAAAAATTATCCCTTAACAAATTATTTTCTTCCTAACTGGAAAATTATCCCCTACTGAATGATATTTTCCCAAGCAGGCAATTATTATCCCCTACTGAATATTCTCCTATTCAGGCAAATTATCCCCTACTGAATATTCTCCCAAGCAGGCAAATTATCCCCTACTGAATATTCTCCCATTCAGGCAAATTATCCCCTACTGAATATTCTCCCATTCAGGTAAATTATCCCCTACTGAATATTCTCCCATTCAGGTAAATAATCCTCTACTGAATATTCTCCCATTCAGATATATTTATCCCCAACTGAATATTCTCCCATTCAGGCAAATTATCCCCTACTGAAAGATATTTTCCCAAGCAGGCAAATTATCTCCTACTGAATATAATTTTCCCAAACTGGCATGCTATCCCCTAATAAATATTGTTCTCCTATACAGTTTTATTATCCCCAACAGAATAATATTCTCCCAAACAGGAAAATTATCCCATCAAATTTCATATTATTTACCTAAAAAAGTAAAATCATGCCACCTAGTTAAACTTTTACGCTAAGCTGTCTAATTATCTTCTAAAATTGTTATCACCTCCTGCTGGCACACTCCCCACTGCTGCAAAATTATCCCACTAGCAGAAAAAAATCCCGTTTTTAAATCAGGTTGTTGCACAGACTCAAAGACTTCAGTCGCCGTCTAAGTTTATAGTGATTCTTGCTGCTGAATTTCATATAAAAATAGGCAAGGCTAGACGGAAAATCCCTTGGGATTACTAAGCTTATCAATTAATTGGGAAGGTTGACTTTCACTCGGAGAGGAAGAAGGAGCGAGAGGCTGGGTGGAAGTCACGTGACTCATCGGGGATAACTGCCCGCCAGACTTCGCCATGTTCTCTCCAGCGTGCACACTCACATGCGCGCTGCCTGGCTAGGGATTTAGGCGACTGGGATTTGGCCATTGCGGGGAGGAGGGGAAGGGACGGTTCTGTCCTCCGCCAGAAAATCCCGTTTGACCGAGGCTGTTCAGCTGGTTGGGACAAATGGGGAGGTTTGGGCAGTGTGAAGGGTAGTGGAGAACACACCCGCCCCCTCCGTCGCCTCTGCCGGCCTCAGAAAAAAATATTGGACAGACGAACGGCCCACCCACCCCACAGACACCCCGCCCCAATGGGCGGAGAGGCACAGCGAAAACTGCTTCTCTCCTATAAAAGAAGTAGACAAGTATGAGCTGAGAAGCAGCAGCAGCAGCTGAGTAGGTTGGTTAAGGCTACGCTTGAGTATGTGACAGTTGTAACTGGCGTAAGAAGCTGAGGACACAGCCTAATTGAGAAGAGGAAAGCAAAAGATTTTTCGGCTTGCTGCCAGACCCAATTGAACTTCAAGTCGTCAATTTGGGATAAGCGCAAATTTATTTTCATTATTTTAACATATTTTGTGATGCAGCCTAGACTCGTGAGCAGTCTCAGCAGCAGCAGCAGCAGCTGTGGCAGGCCCACAAACCAGGCCAAGATGGGGGGAGGGGATTAGTTATTCTATTTTATTATAATGCGACGTAGTTGGGATCAGCAGCAGCAGCAGCAGCAGCAGCAGCAGCAAGCTACTTGCAAGCGTAGAAGAATCGTGTGTCAGGTAAAACCTTGCCTTTTAAATGTTTCAAATAGAGAAATGTGAAATAGCCTTGGCTACAATTCATGAAAAGCTTAACGAAAATAGCGGTCTAATTATTTACCTAGACCTCGAGCCAGTCCGATACATGTGTCCATCCGGTTATAACTTTGCTACCTAATTAACCGCATGCCGTTGCTATGGCAACCCACATGCAACTCACTGTCCTCAAAGAGTGAGGTCAGTCGGCTCCATTCCGATCCAAGTGTTTTTTTTTCAATTAGAAAACCGATCTGTCTTTATGTCGCATTTTTGTGTCCATCTGGGGGGCGCACGTGCTCAGCATTTTAGGGGAGGTCTGTTTTTTTGGCTGAACAGTTATATTAATTACATTTATTGTGTGCTCAATGCTTCTCCGTTTTAGAAAAAATTATTAATCATATAAAAGTAGAATAGCTCGTTTTAATGATAAGGAGACAGGCCTGATTCAACTTTAGAGAATGAAATCTAAAAAATGCTTATTTAACTTTTTTATTTCATTTCTTGCGATCTTTCTGCGAGTTTGATTTAAAAGCAGTTTTTCCTTATTAAATGTCAATCTGATCTGGTGGGATTTTAATCTGATCTGATGGGATTTTAATCTGATCTGATGGGATTCAATCTGATCGGATGGGATTTCAGTCTGATCGGATGGGATTTCAATCTGATCTGATGGGATTTCAATCTGATCTGATGGGATTTCAATCTGATCTGATGGGAATTCAATCTGATCGGATGGGGTTCAATCTGATCTGATGGGATTTCAATCTGATCTGATGGGATTTCAATCTGATCTGATGGGATTTCAATCTGATCTGATGGGGTTCAATCTGATCTGATGGGATTTCAATCTGATCTGATGGGATTTCAATCTGATCTGATGGGATTTCAATCTGATCTGATGGGATTTGAATCTGATCTGATGGGATTTCAATCTGATCTGATGGGATTTCAATCTGATCGGATGGGATTTCAATCTGATCTGATGGGATTTGAATCTGATCTGATGGGATTTCAATCTGATCTGATGGGATTTCAATCTGATCTGATGGGATTTCTGTCTGATCTGATGGGATTTCAATCTGATCTGATGGGATTTCAGTCTGATCTGATGGGATTTGAGTCTGATCTGATGGGATTTAATATGATCTGATGGGATTTAAATCTGATCTGAGGGATTCAATCTGATCTGATGGGATTTCAGTCTGATCTGATGGGATTTCAATCTGATCTGATGGGATTTCAATCTGATCTGATGGGATTTAAATCTGATCTGATGGGATTTCAATGGGTTCTTTGTCTTCAGATTGATTACAAATCACTGCTATCGATTCTCCCAAAATCACCGCAGCGGGTGGTTCGCAGCGTCACAGAGACCCTCGAGGTCACGGAGCGCAGATGGCGCGACTCGGCCTCCGCGTCCGCCTCTGTGTCCGCTTCGCACGACGACTCGGTCGAGTCCCTGCTTAGAGAGGCCGAATCTCTCAAGACCAGCCTGGACAATCTTCGAGCTGCCGGAGATTCGCTTCAACGACGCTGCAATCAGTCGAGTCGTCGGCGACTCTCTGAGCAGGCCGACGAACTGTTGACTAGATTCGCCGATCTGCAGTCGGCGATGGGTCGCCGGCGAGCCCAGCTGTATCGCGAGGCTGGCGGCCTCGGTGATCTGCGGGAGAGACGACGCTCGCTGGATGAAGCTCTGCGCGGAGCCGCGGCGGCAACTGGAGTTGAAGCGCAGATTGACTCGTCGGAGTTCAGACGATTCACTAGCCGGGAGTTGGCTGATCGAGCTCGCCAACTGCAGGTAGGTTTCTAACTTTTTTCGCTAGAAAAAAAGATTTGTTAAAGTGAAATTATTATTTTTAATTGCAGTTGAAGTACTTTAAGTTCGCGTGTACTTTAAGAGTGCGCACGTACTCGAGAACACTCAAGAAAGTTCGCGTGTACCCTAGCAGTGCGCCTGTACTCCAGAAAAGTTTCAAAGCTCGCGTGTACCTTAGGAGCGCGCGTGTACTTTTTAACCGCTTAGAATGAATCATGTATTTGATTTTTTAGCTTAATATGCGTATATATTTTTTCAATTTCATTCTATAGTCTAGCAATCCTGCCATATCGCAAGATTTGGCCAACGAAACTGAGGTAAGCAGATAAACTTCTTGGTAATATTACCTTCTATGTATTCACTATACTTTCTAAGGCAAACTGGTTATGTTTTGTTTTGCACACTAATTAGTAAGCACTATTGATTTGCTTTTCTGTTGTAATGCATGCCCATTTTTTTACCTGTCTCTTTTGTTCAAAGCAAGAAACTTAGGGCCTTTTTACGTTACATATTTTGTCTGGCTGTTTGAATAAATTTGCATGCATTATATTTGAGTTTTAGGTACTAATATACTACTGTTAACTATAGTCTGACAATAGCACAAATAAGGCCAGTAAAGACTAGTTGATAGGTCGATGATTAATAATAATAATAATTGCAGGAGGGCTGCGGGCAGTGGCACATCATTTGGTGACACTAGACCCGCAGCTAGCGAGTAGGCAATTCTGCCCATTTCGCTGACTCCTGAGCACACACGCACATAGATACTGTACGCAGGCATACGCTCACACAGGTGTGTACATCTGCCCTGACTTTCTCATCGTCAGGCAGTGTACACCCTCACTGTGCCTTGGAGGTTGGCCCTGAAGGGCGTAAATTGCACGACAAGCCCCCAAGCCTTCTCTCCGCGGCTGCGCCCCAAATGAATGTGGCCTCGCCGTGGAATCGAACTTAGGGACCGTGGTGCGAGAGGCAAACGCGTTAGACCGCTCTGCCACCGACCCCCGTGGTCGATGGTTAGATTAAGAAGTAAGAAAATTACTTACAGAAACATATCAGGTTTTATATAGACCCCGTCAAATCTCATTGGTGAGATCTGTGACCCGTCGAATCTCAATTGTAAGGTTGAAAGCAATGGATGATTGTCTAGCTTACTTTCAGTTGCATTTTATCCACGACACCACCCATGAGAAAACGTATAGCAATGTCTCCTCGCCGACATCGATCATTTTACACCTGCCAACGGGAAGCATTTTTTTAGTCGCCATGGCAACGTGCTATGCAAATTTATTGTTGCAAATTATTTTTAGAAGCTCCGCTGCATGCCTAGTGTCGGGTTGGCCGGCAGAACATACTCGCCTTTTCAATATATTTATAATATGGTCAATATCTGCACTGTTAGTTCAATAAAAGTACATGTTGCTACACGCGCAGTTTGCATTAGATTTTCGTTGTGCATGTGCATTGATAAACTATTAGATTGACAATTTACAAGCGTACTTCCTGCCACCTAGCGGTTGGCCATTCTGCTCACCTTGGCCCTACCTCTGTCAATTTTCTTAGAATTCTAAACAGCAGCTTCAATCAGCCGAGCTGAAACTGGCTGAGTACCGCGAGCAGGCTCAGCTGTTCCTTCGCACTAGCACCGACGCTGCGGCCATGTCCGAGGTTGAGCTCAGCGCTGCTCAGGTTGAGAAGCAGTTTGTTGAGTAAGTTTCAGATTGATTTGGCCGGAAAGTGTACTCATTCAGTAACTGACACACAATGCCTAAATTCTGACTCGTGAGAAAGTAACCCTAGTGCCATTTGTTTGTGAATATCGAACTCCCAACCCAGAACATAGGCTCATTTTTCTATTATATTTTTTAAGCTCTCCGTTTGATTACTTACCTACCGCTCCTACTACCAGCTGGCTGTCGGTTTGTTGGTTCCCACAATGGGTAAACACAGAAAGTTTTTGCTCATAGTTTTGTTCTAACTGTCGTTTTCTTTTGAAAAAAGCGACGAAAAGAGCTTATCATACTACTGCAGATAGATATTTAGCAATTACACATAACCCTGTTGGGCCAGACATAATAAAGCTGTGTACAACCGTTCAGTCCATGGACTGGAGAGGGAATCAGCTACATTCTAGTTTCTACACCAGCTAATGCTCGTACCCATATTACAGCCAGGTTAACCCAAATCCAGAGAACTCAAACTTCTCAATTAGGTGTCTTAGGCACGAATTCTGAAGCTCGGATTCTAAATTTAAGCTTTCGCAACCCCTTTTAATTAACCAGCACGCGGCACAGCCTAGACCAGTCACAGGCGTCCCTTGACTCCGAGCTGGAGTACCGTCAGGATCTGACTGCTCGCCTGGACAGCCTCAGCGCCGGCCTGCGGGACGAGCGCTTCGGTTTGGGCCAAGCTCGAGCTGCGGTGGCCGCTGCCGGCCTCGATGACAAGCCAGCAGAGGCGCTGGCCGCTCGTTGCGCCCTGGCCCGCCAGGAGGTTCTAGTTCAACGACGCAGAATAACGGAGATCTTCGAGGAGGTCAGTGTGCGCTATCCGGGCCGGCGAGAAGAAGCGACGCCGCCTGAGCTGCGCGATCGGCTTGGCCGACTGACATCGCAGCTTTTCGATCTGGAGGCTGAGGTGGACGCAGCCACCTCAGATGCGGAAGGCGCTCAGCAGGCGCCCCTGGTGCTAGACGAAGTCGCCGCTTTCAAACGGAAGCCCCAACTCACAATACAGACTCAGCAGCGAGACTCAACTGATGAGGGCGACGGCGAGTTGGACGAACCACCGAACATTGAGGTGACGCTAACTCTTGAACGGCGTCGCGAGAGTCCGAAGAGTCCGCGAAAAATGCCTCGACAATTCTCACCATCAACACCGTCCGGTACGCTGAGGACTCCGCCACCGGCGTCGTCGCGATTCGACGCGGTTGATTTGCGGCCTCTACCGTCGTCCGGTTCCCCCACACGATCCGGAAAACCGACAATTCTGGTCGAGGAATCTCAGTCGAAACTTTATGAAATTACTGACGATGATTCGACGCCACACAAGCGCTCTGTAAATAGCACCGCCACCCAAGACAGCAGCGGCTCGGTTCCGACACAGAAGCGTCTGCCCAGTCTTGAAGAGCTGCCCTTTGAGCAGATAGAAGATGCGGCTGCTGCTACTACCAAGAAGAGTGTTGTGAGAAGTGAACCATCTCCAGACAGATCAGTGCTGAGCGATGACGCGTCACTAGCAAAGTCGATTCCGAGCGCTGAAGCATCTCCAGCAAGATCAGTGCCAAGCGCTGAAGCATCTCCAGCAAGATCAGTGCCAAGCGCTGAAGCATCTCCAGCCAAGTCTATTGCAAGCGCTGAAGCATCTCCAGCCAAGTCTATTGCAAGCGCTGACGCGTCTCCAGCCAAGTCTATTGCAAGCGCTGATGCGTCTCCAGCCAAGTCGATTGCAAGCGCTGATGCGTCTCCAGCCAAGTCTATTGCAAGCGCTGATGCGTCTCCAGCCAAGTCTATTGCAAGCGCTGAAGCATCTCCAGCCAAGTCGATTGCAAGCGCTGAAGCATCTCCAGCCAAGTCTATTGCAAGCGCTGATGCGTCTCCAGCCAAGTCTATTGCAAGCGCTGAAGCATCTCCAGCCAAGTCGATTGCAAGCGCTGAAGCATCTCCAGCCAAGTCGATTGCAAGCGCTGAAGCATCTCCAGCCAAGTCGATTGCAAGCGCTGATGCGTCTCCAGCCAAGTCTATTGCAAGCGCTGATGCGTCTCCAGCCAAGTCGATTGCAAGCGCTGATGCGTCTCCAGCCAAGTCTATTGCAAGCGCTGAAGCATCTCCAGCCAAGTCGATTGCAAGCGCTGAAGCATCTCCAGCCAAGTCTATTGCAAGCGCTGATGCATCTCCAGCCAAGTCGATTGCAAGCGCTGAAGCATCTCCAGCCAAGTCGATTGCAAGCGCTGAAGCATCTCCAGCCAAGTCTATTGCAAGCGCTGAAGCATCTCCAGCCAAGTCTATTGCAAGCGCTGATGCGTCTCCAGCCAAGTCAATTGCAAGCGCTGATGCGTCTCCAGCCAAGTCTATTGCAAGCGCTGAAGCATCTCCAGCCAAGTCGATTGCAAGCGCTGAAGCATCTCCAGCCAAGTCTATTGCAAGCGCTGATGCATCTCCAGCCAAGTCGATTGCAAGCGCTGAAGCATCTCCAGCCAAGTCGATTGCAAGCGCTGAAGCATCTCCAGCCAAGTCTATTGCAAGCGCTGAAGCATCTCCAGCCAAGTCTATTGCAAGCGCTGATGCGTCTCCAGCCAAGTCAATTGCAAGCGCTGATGCGTCTCCAGCCAAGTCTATTGCAAGCGCTGATGCGTCTCCAGCCAAGTCTATTGCAAGCGCTGATGCGTCTCCAGCCAAGTCAATTGCAAGCGCTGAAGCATCTCCAGCCAAGTCTATTGCAAGCGCTGAAGCATCTCCAGCCAAGTCTATTGCAAGCGCTGAAGCATCTCCAGCCAAGTCTATTGCAAGCGCTGAAGCATCTCCAGCCAAGTCGATTGCAAGCGCTGAAGCATCTCCAGCCAAGTCGATTGCAAGCGCTGAAGCATCTCCAGCCAAGTCGATTGCAAGCGCTGAAGCATTGGCTAGAATCGCACCAGATGATGACTCTGCCATCGCTCTGGGTTCAGAGCGACCGTCAGAGAAAAAAAGCGTGGAGTTTCCTGATTTCGATGAGTTCATCAGGAGAAGAAATGCTGCTAAGTTGCATAGCTCAGCAGTTTCGTTCACAGAAAGCGGCGAAACCTCACCAGCTAATGTGGTTGAAACCTCATCATTAGAAGATGAGATTGCAAACAGACAACCAGATGCTTTTCCAGCAAAGCCTGTCAAATCCTACTCATCAGAGAGTTTTGAAGCTTCTTCAGTGCTGAGCACTCAAACTTCTCCAGCAAAGAGCGCTGAGTCTTCTCCAGCAAAGAGCGCTGAGTCTTCTCCAGCAAAGAGCGCTGAGTCTTCTCCAGCAAAGAGTGCTGAGGCTTCTCCAGCAAAGAGCGCTGAGTCTTCTCCAGCAAAGAGTGCTGAGGCTTCTCCAGCAAAGAGCGCTGAGTCTTCTCCAGCAAAGAGTGCTGAGTCTTCTCCAGCAAAGAGCGCTGAGTCTTCTCCAGCAAAGAGCGCAGAGTCTTCTCCAGCAAAGAGTGCTGAGGCTTCTCCAGCAAAGAGTGCTGAGTCTTCTCCAGCAAAGAGTGCTGAGGCTTCTCCAGCAAAGAGTGCAGAGGCTTCTCCAGCAAAGAGTGCAGAGTCTTCTCCAGCAAAGAGCGCTGAGTCTTCTCCAGCAAAGAGCGCTGAGGCTTCTCCAGCAAAGAGCGCTGAGTCTTCTCCAGCAAAGAGCGCTGAGTCTTCTCCAGCAAAGAGTGCAGAGTCTTCTCCAGCAAAGAGTGCTGAGGCTTCTCCAGCAAAGAGTGCTGAGGCTTCTCCAGCAAAGAGCGCTGAGTCTTCTCCAGCAAAGAGTAATGAGGCTTCTCCAGCAAAGAGCGCTGAGTCTTCTCCAGCAAAGAGTAATGAGGCTTCTCCAGCAAAGAGTAATGAGGCTTCTCCAGCAAATAGTGCTGAGGCTTCTCTAGCAAAGAGTAATGAGTCTTCTCCAGCAAAGAGTGCAGTGGCTTCTCCAGCAAAGAGCGCAGAGGCTTCTCCAGCAAAGAGCGCAGAGGCTTCTCCAGCAAAGAGCGCTGAGGCTTCTCCAGCAAAGAGTGCTGAGGCTTCTCCAGCAAAGAGTGCTGAGGCTTCTCCAGCAAAGAGTGCTGAGTCTTCTCCAGCAAAGAGCGCTGAGTCTTCTCCAGCAAAGAGCGTTGAGTCTTCTCCAGCAAAGAGCGTTGAAACGTTGCCATCCACTACTGAAAAATTGTCAACCATGGAGGACACCAACGGTCATCTGGACGCAGATGCATTAAAAAATCGAGCATTGACGCTTCCGGACGTCGATGAACTGTTGGCACGAAGAGCTGCTGCACAGATTTCGTTTTCAAGCGCGCGAACGCTTAGTTCAGATGATGATAATGCTAATGATGCTACGCCCAAGAGTGGTGCTAAAGATGTTGCTCAATCGACGCAAGACGCCACACCATCGCTATTCGAGAGTACCAGCGTCTCTCCAGCTAAACAAGCAGAAGAAGCGGAAGCAACAGATAAAACTATTGATGATAATGCTTTTAGTACAGATTTATCACCAACCAAATCTTTTTCGAGCATAGAAGCCGCACCAGCCGAAGGAGAAATACCGAATGATGAAGTGTCCTTGGCCGAACGAGCACCGGGTTTTGAAGCGTCTTCAGTCAGATCAGTGCCGAGCCCTGAGGCGTCTCCAGCTAAATCTTTTGCAAGCGCTGAAGCGTCTACAGCCAAGTCCATCCCGAGCATTGAGGCGTCGCCAACCAAATCAGTCCCGAGCGCTGAAGCTTCTTCAGCAAAGTCGATTGCGAGCGCTGAAGCATCTCCAGCTAAATCGATCCCGAGCGCTGAAGCGTCTCCAGCAAAGTCGATTGCGAGCGCTGAAGCATCTCCAGCAAAATCGATCCCGAGCGCTGAAGCGTCTCCAGCAAAGTCGATTGCGAGCGCTGAAGCTTCTCCAGCTAAATCGATCCCGAGCGCTGAAGCGTCTCCAGCAAAGTCGATTGCGAGCGCTGAAGCATCTCCAGCTAAATCGATCCCGAGCGCTGAAGCGTCTCCAGCAAAGTCGATTGCGAGCGCTGAAGCTTCTCCAGCTAAATCGATCCCGAGCGCTGAAGCGTCTCCAGCAAAGTCGATTGCGAGCGCTGAAGCATCTCCAGCTAAATCGATCCCGAGCGCTGAAGCGTCTCCAGCAAAATCGATCCCGAGCGCTGAAGCGTCTCCAGCTAAATCGATCCCGAGCGCTGAAGCGTCTCCAGCAAAGTCGATTGCGAGCGCTGAAGCATCTCCAGCTAAATCGATCCCGAGCGCTGAAGCGTCTCCAGCAAAATCGATCCCGAGCGCTGAAGCATCTCCAGCTAAATCGATCCCGAGCGCTGAAGCGTCTCCAGCAAAGTCGATTGCGAGCGCTGAAGCGGTTCCATCTAGAGAGGACGTCCAAATTGATGAATCATTTTCGACACCACTGGTGCCCATCGACAAAGAGTCAGCATCTCTAGCCAAATCGATACCGAGTGCTGAAGCGGTTCTATCTAGAGAGGACATCCAAATTGATGAGTCATTTTCGGCACCACTGGTGCCCGTCGACAAAGAGTCTTCATTGAGATCAGTGTCCAGCGTTGCAGCTTCACCGGCAAAAGAAGGGGTCCTAATCAAAGAAGAGTTTTCATTGAAGAGTTTGCCGGCTGCCGAATCTTCACCTCCCAGTGATGTTACGACTGCTCCGAAAGCATTTGAAAGCGCAGATGCATCAGCAAACAGAGAGGGACTTACTTTTAATGAGTCGATTTTAACAAAACGTATTCCTAGTGCTGAAGCATCTCCAGCCAGCAGTACTCCAAGCATTAACTTGTCTCCAGCTACATCAGTTCCCAGCTTGGACCTTTCACCTACAAGAGTCATGCCAGCTGTGGAAGCATCTCCAACCAGAGAGATTTCGAGCTTCGAAGCATCGCCAGTCAGAGATGTCCTGAGTATAGAAATCTCACCAACTAAAGAAGCGCTCAGTACTGAACTTTCTCCGACAGAATCTGTGCCGAGTTTTGAAGCCTCACCTGCAACAGATATGCCGAGCGTTGAAGCTTCACCAACCAGAAACGTACCGAGTGCTGAAGCCTCACCAACCAGGAATGTATCGAGTGCTGAAGCCTCACCAACCAGGAATGTATCGAGTGCTGAAGCCTCACCAACCAGGAATGTATCGAGTGCTGAACCCTCACCAACCAGGAACGTACCGAGTGCTGAAGCCTCACCAACCAGGAACGTACCGAGTGCTGAAGCCTCACCAACCAGGAACGTACCGAGTGCTGAAGCCTCACCAACCAGGAACGTACCGAGTGCTGAAGCCTCACCAACCAGAAACGTACCGAGTGCTGAAGCCTCACCAACCAGGAACGTACCGAGTGCTGAAGCTTCACCAACAGATGTTCTACCTACTGATCCGTCCCAAGCGACCACTTTCCCCAGTGTGGAAGCATTTTCAGCCAAATCAGTTCCAAGCGCTGAAGCTTCTCCAGCTAGAAGTTTTATGAGTGCTGAAGCTTCACTAGCCAGAGAGGCTGCCAGTGCTGAAGCCTCTCCGGTAAGAAGCGTTGAAGGATCGCCCGGCAGAGAAACGCCTCAATCCGAATCTGTGCCGGCCAGTTGGGCAAGCGAGTCACCAAGCAAGAAGCTGCCCTACGCGACAGACATAGACGACTTAGCAGCCCTGAAGGGAGGTCGCGGTCGCGGCAGCGGCGCCTCAAGCCGCGCTGGAGTCGCCACTAGCGGATCCGCCACCGAAGGTCGCGAGTTGACGGAGGCCGACCTGCTTCAGAAAGCCGAACTGGCGCACAATGTTAAAACTCTGCGTAGCGAACTAGAAGCGTTGCGCTCAGCTGGCACCATCGCCGAGTCGGATCCGGAGTATCGCCGACTGTCCAGCGAATTGGCTCAGCTCGAGTCTAGTAGTCAGGCTCAGGTACGTGTTTCGTCTCACACTGCTTATGTTTTTGTATTAGTTAGCATCAAAGATATTTGCACTGGTGCCAGTTTAGCATATTTATTTCTGCTTTGGTAATTTTTATTGAAGAAAAAATTGACAGCGAGCATAAAAAACTCAGCCGGCGTCCAACCACGTGTGTTTTTAGTAATATGATGAATGGAATAAACAAGTCCTTTCCCTGTTCATATCCCAACGTTACATTTTACTTTTTTTAATAAGATCTATCTTGGCGACAGTAGGGCAGTGATTCAGTGATATTGTTTGCCTGTACTCCGTCTACGCAATGCCTTAACTTCCAACGCAATTAGCCGGCCGAGGGTTTTGTGTGAGGTTGTGGTCTCTGTGACTCTGCTTCTACTGGGCATCTCGTCTCTATTTTAATGACCCACTGAGAATGCAGCGTGAATGCAGGCTTGACTCGATCTCTGTCTTCTGTGGCCGAATCAAAAGCTTCAAAGGCATATAGCAAATAATAATAATAAAGCGAGCTGAAAGAGCATAACAGTAGAATGAAAAGAAGAGTCCTATCTAGCCTTGTAGAGAAGCCATGAATTCGAAATTGAATGAGAGATACCAGCTGCATTATATTTAGCTGCGGAGTAAACTAAAAGCTTGAAGTTCATTACACCTTGAAAAACGACTAAAAACTGTGCGTGAGTTATTTTTTTACGCCGAATCACTTCACTCACTCTAGATAAATCAGGCGCCCGTGACCGAGGACCTTGTCAGGCCACGTCTCGTAGCGTCTAGTCGAAGCGCAAGCGAGTTAGAGGCAGCTCTAGGTCGTCTTGGCGCAATGGCCCCTCCACCAGTTCCTGCACCGACATCGGGCGCTGCTGATCCACCGACAACGTCAGCTTCTCGACCGCAATGCCTTCCAGATGAAGCGCTAAGTATCAGTAGCGAAGTAGTCTCCACTCTGACTGCCAATCCAGATCGTACGGCTATATTGATTAATGGGCGTCAATTGTCAGCTTCGGACCTGGCAACGGCCTCCTTATTGATGCTTCGTCCGAGCGACACTGTCACGCTAGATAGTGCACAGCAGCCAGCGGCTCGGTCGAATGAGATTCGTTTCCTGCGCAGCGACCCCAACGTCGACAGCGACGGTGACTGGAGTCGGCTTCGTCGAGTTTGGTGTCGCGTTGAGGCCGACACTCCGATCGTGCGCGACGGAGAGGCAACTCTAGCGACGGCCAACGAGCTGCACGTGATCGGACCGCAGCAGGAGGCCAAGGTGGGCGCCTCGCAGTGCTACAGCCCGGCTGATCAAGTTGTCTGCGTGTTTTCCCAACCTAATCAGCAGCAGCAACAAGTCGTTTGGGTCGATCCCTACGAGACTGTGCTTATAAATGACGCGCCACAGACTGTACAGCCTTGTCAACCAATGAGACTGGAGCCAGGCGACCGAGTTCGCTTTGTGAATAGCGCCGACCAATCAGTGAGGCCGACAGGGGGGACACAACCCAGACTGTTGGTTCCATTGGACTATCGCCGATGCCGTCGGGCCACTGTGGTGCCGCTAGATCGGGAAACTGTCGTCACTGTTAACTTCCGGTCTAAACTGTTGCGTCCAGGCGATGCTCTTTACCTAGGCGACGGTGAGACCTACAGTCTTCAGGGTGCTACGCAGTCGCTGGCCAATGGGGACGCTGTGGTGTTCTGGAACACCCAAGAACAGTCTGAACGAACGCCTGAACGACCAAGTTTAGGCAGTACCACAATTGACGCTGTCCCAGCGGACGAGGCGAGAGCCATGACTGAGGAACAGATCAAGGAGCGCGTGAGCAGCATGCATGGAAAGGTAATTGTTGTTTCTCATAGCCCTTCATAGTCATCATTTTGCTTGCGTTCCCGCCTCGAATTCGCTGCAACCGTTGGGTATAAAATTTAGCTGGAAAAATGTTCGCAGTTAAATCTGACTATAGTTACAGGATTTACGCAGCTGCTAAACTTTCATGAGTTGGCCCACTTCCTGTTCTGGTTTGTATATTCATAAGCAGAGGAAGCAGGGCGTTCTTAATTCATACCCCATGCAGTAAAGTCATGTGATAATAAACATTCATCAGCACAGCCAATGCCAAGTAACTCTTAGTTCAGTTGGCAAGCAAATGTGTACAGCACAGACAGGCTAGTACACATGTAAATGTTCGCCAATAAATGGGGTAGATATGAAACTAAAGCAAAACACACTCCTTTAGTTCTGTGCGCTACAAACTTTAAAACTATTTCAAGCCTCACTTCAGTCTGATACCAGTTGTGCCTGTGCAGACACATCAGCCGCTTTACGCTCGTATATATACTTCATTAGAAGGAGGCCTGTTTCTTTAATCCAAAACGCAGCGCGGATCATAAGCCAATAGACTCCATGTTTCTCGATCGCAGCTTTTCAACAGCCTCTGTTATTTTTTTATTTTCTTATATAAGGACATCTTAAACGAACTACGAGTTCTATTAGTGCCTGTTAAGTCTTCTATCCGATTTTAGGTATGTTACTGTGTTTTGAATTTAGTAAATATATCCCAATTATAAATGCAAATTAGGTCTCCCAGCCGCCGCGATGAGTAATGTACAATGTACATTAATTTTCTAACCCCCTGCCTCAGTGTACATATACATCCACCCCACTCTGGCTGTACTCTATTTATTTAAGCCCTTGTCGGCCCGCTAATCTGTGATTGGTCAGTATTGTACTCGTGACTTCCTAGAAACGAAAACCCATTCCAAATCCGCAGATGCGCGCCAAAGAGGATGAGCTGAAGCGGACACTGACACGCCAGGAGGAGTTCAACGAACGCTTGCGCACTGTGGCTATGAGAATGGACTCAACCAAGCAGAGCTTAGACGGTCTGGATCCGCGCAGCGCCGTCTCGTTGGATGAGTGCACCACCGATCACGAGAATCTAATGATTGAAGTCGAAGTCATCAGCCAGGAAATTGACTCCCTAGTGCGTCTGGGCCTGGAACTCTGCGAATCGGCCAGTCGGGACGATGAAGAGGCCATGCAAAAGAGTCTAGCCGCCCTGCAGAAGAAAGAGAAATCATTGAAAGATCTGGCTGAGCAGAAAAAGAAAAAGATTTTACAGACTGGACGAGATCGCGAGCGACATCAGAATGCTCGCACTCGCCTGCTGGATGACACAGCCCGGCTAGAAGCATGGACTAGACAAGCTGATTCGCGCCTACTCCAGTCTGTTAACAGTGCGTCATCTTCCAGCGAGGCAATGGAAGCTTGCCGATTAATCAACGCTGAGTTAAACAGCCGTCTGCAAGAGCTTAGCGACGCGCAGGTGCATTATAACCAATTATGCGAGTTTGAATCCCCAGATGAACGAGAGCCATTAGAGCGCAGATTGCACGCGCTTCAAGGAGCCATGGAGGCGTTGAAGAGTGACTGTATTGAGCGTCAGGTAGCGCTACGAGAGGCATCTAAGGCCTCTGAGCGGGTGCCTTTGTCATCCGCGGTCACTTCCGGGGAAGACGCGAGTAGCGACGCCGCTACGGTGGACAGACGGGTGCAGCAACACGCCGAGGCTGCTGAAATTGGCCGACAGAGGCGAGCAGCTGAAGAGGGCCTGGCCAGCGTAAGTGTTTTATTGAGCGGCTTGAGCCTAATTTAAGCCATTGTGGGCCAGTTACAATACAAGCCTTATCTTATTAATTATATTAATATTATTCGCCTATTTCTAATACATGTTAGCCTGCGAAGTGAGCCGGTGGAGTGAGAGGTGTGAAGAAAGCGAGATCAGTTTTTATTGCGTCCCTATCCGGAATGTACACTAAGTGACCCCCACCCCAGCCTTATTGCCTATTGGTCAGCCCAAGCCAGACAGGGGGGTAGGGCTAGGGTGGTAGAGAATGTTCACTGCCCCTCGGCCTATCTGGACCACTAAAAAACCCTTCAGGGTGTCAAGATAAATATAACGCCTCGTCAGGCGACCTTCCGAAAGCGAGCCTTAGGCTGGCAAGCCTATAACTAGATAGATCCAGGGTAGTTTTTTATTTCCTTCAAGAGGAGCCTGAGGAAGGCGCGTGTCGTTTATTGCTAATTTAAACATGGACGACGCAGACACAAATAATAACAAAAGCAAGCAACTTCTAGCAGATTCCAGTGCCAAAGAACAGTTACTAATCAACATTACCGACTTCGATTTAAATTTGCAGCGTCTGCAAAGCGGAATTCAGGATCATCAGAATCTGATCCAGAGTCTTGGAAACGATGTTGAACGTCTGGAACTCACGGACGAGCCAGTCTATGACGATAGCGACGAATTGCAGGCCCAATTGGACGACCAGCTTAGCTCGATTTCGCGCCATATTCGAAGACGTCGCGACGAAACAGTTCAGGCTGTGGACTCTGGGGTAAGTTTTAGAGGCCTTTATATTAACTTAAAGTGTATTTCGTAAAGTTTGATAACAAAAATTTTTCATTTTTTCGCATCGTCTAAAATTCTAAATCGAACAGGGCGATAGCGACCAGATTAGTCGCAATAGCAGTAACAGATCTGTTCTTAGAACAATGGCAGGTCTTTTGATTCTCGTAAGTCGCACGAGTTTTTAGCATGCAAAAATAGCGTCTGCGTTGGTAACATTGGTAATATTAAAGTTCAGAAATTATTTTTCTTTTCTATTAGGGTCAATTTTTTAATAATAATTTCAGCTTCTGCTGCTTCTGGTCATCCTACCATTTATTCTGCTCACCTGTATGTTCTTGTCAGCCGACTGTCTGCTGACTGTCTATCAGCTATTGCCGCCGCGATCAGTCTACTGAGTTTTAGGTTCCTAAAATATTGGTTGAAATATGAATATTGAAGAGATTTAGTTAGAGAAAAATGCGTTGTCCCGCATGTGTATAAGATTGAAACTTGCCTTGGACTAAATTATTGTGAAGCTTTGCTTGTCAGAAGATGGAACGGCGGAATCAGAATCTGAATGTACATTATTATTGTACTTATACATTTTCGACATCTTGCTCTGCTGTGACAGCCCCCCTGCTGTGACAACCCCCCTGCTGTGTACACCAAGTTGGGGGTGGCGGTCGGGGTTAGAACTTAGAGGTGTGAGGTGGCGCTGCCAATATATGTACATGGATTGTACAGTCCTGAACTCCTAAATATAGCCTTCCGTAAATTGAAATTATTATGCAACGCATGTACATTGTTCAGATTGTTCCATTTGGAATTGTGTACACATTTACAGTTTGTTTGCTGTAAACAAAGCATAGTACAAAAATAGTTTTTTTTTCTTGCAAGATTTGATCCATTTGAGTGGTTTTGTACTTTTACGCAGAATATTGCTAACCCTGTACTGAGCTTTGCTGAGCAGCATGCGTGCATCATTAATCGATATTAACAACACTGATTGTTTCAGACTCGCCCAGCTTCCCTGCAGTCCGTGGATCCGTCTGACTCGCCAACCAGAGCAAGCCTAGAGCTAAACAATGCCTTATCCCAGCTGTCCGCAGCAATGGCCAGGCTTAGTCGCCAGCCGGCAGTGGACACTCAGCAACAGGCAGCTAGATCGCCGGGTCTACAAGAGCAGCAGAGGAGATTTCAATCGGCTTTGCTGGCTGTTTCAGCTGCACTGGATGGCACTGAAGGGCGCCTGTTCAGATCGCAGGTTGACTCAGCTGCTACATTAGACGTAAGTTCATGCGGCTTACGCATATGAGGGCCAACCCCAGAGGCAATCATGTACACGTCTGTGTGTGTGTGTGCTCAAGGTTCAGTGTAGGAACGTACGGAATCGCCATTCTGTCCGTGAGTCGTTATTCGGGTCGGTTTTTTCAAACAAGAAATCTGAATATATTTATTTCATTGCAGTCAATGTCGTTTCAATTCCTACACAGATTTCAGGTGAGGGAATTGATTCACCGTAATAACAATCTGGGATTCACGCCTTCATATTAAAGAAAATTGTTCTAGTTTAAACCCCTGTTGCAAGTTTAAAACACCTAATTCAGAATATTTAAGAAGTATCACTGCTCGTTTTTAAGCATGTGCACACGTGTTTTACGCAATTCAAAAAGGCTAAAGCTAACAATTTACTTCAACGTTTTGAACTCATTCACGTAATGTCCCTATTCCATTGACTATAGATTATGCCCGATCGCCCTACACAATGCCCTTCACAAACCCGAGCCCTAGACCCACCTCACAGCTCATACCTGTGCTTGGTTAACCCTAGAACCTAAAATCAGCCACCTCAAACACTTGGTGTTTGGTTAACTTGGTTGACCAACAAACGCTTGGTTAACTCCAGCCCTAGAATCAGCCACCTCACACACCTGTGCTTGGTTAACTCCAGCCCTAGAATCAGCCACCTCACACACCTGTGCTTGGTTAACCCCAGCACTAGAATCAGCCTCCTCACACACCTGTGTTGGGTTAACCCCAGCACTAGAATCAGCCTCCTCACACACCTGTGTTGGGTTAACTCCAGCCCTAGAATCAGCCACCTCACACACCTGTGTTGGGTTAACTCCAAAACAAGCATTAATAAATCGCGCAGATTATACTCGAGGAGCTGTCGCGAATACGCGAACAATCCCAGCGACTGTCGGACGCCACGCCAGCCGTTGTCGGCGCCCTGGCCGGCGGGGAGATCGCCGCCGACGCCGCAATGGAAGCCGTCGCCGACCTCGACGGTCGTCTGAGCCTTCTCGAGCAGTGTGCCAGACAGAGGCAAGCCAGGCTTAGCGAGACTCAGCGAGAGTGGCGCAACTACAAAGATGAGATGGGCCAGGTCAGGGCACAGCTCGAGGCCAGCCGAAGGCAGTACGAGGCGTCCAGGGACTCGGCTGCGCCCGTGGAGCAGCAGATGAGGGACAGTCAGGTAAGATGACGATTGGAGGACCTTGCGTACAAATAACAAAGGGGGGTTGTAGCCTAGTTATTAGAACGTCGGACTCATGACTTAATGGTCGGGGGTTCGATTCCCGACTCCACTAGTACAACTTGTGGATCTGGAGCCGAAATCGGAACAAAATCTTTGGCAAGACACTTAGCTACGCACTGCTTCAGTTCAGTTCAGAATATTAATTATTAGTAATCTTCTTTTAGAAATGAACTCTTTAGGAACAATTTACGAACCCTTCAAAAACCCTTCAAGAACCCTCAGGAACCCTTTTGGAGCCTTTTAAGAACCCTTCAGCCTCACTTCACAAACCCTTCAAAAACTCTATTACGATTCTTGCACCGCACAAAAATTCTCCCCAGCTGCTGGAAGCCACTATTCGTCAATACGAAGCCAAACTAGCCGAACTCACCAGAAAGGGCGCCCGCATTCTGGAGCGAGCGCCGCAATTCCAGGAGGTCGAGCGCTCCGGCGAGTCGCAGAGCCTCCGCGTCGACTGGGAGGAGCTGCGGGTTCGGGTCACTGAACGGCGACAGGAGCTGCACAGAATCCAGACTAGCCAAGCCCAGTATGAGCAGATGCTGCACAGTTGGGCTGAGTACCTTGAGACTGCCGAGTCCAAGCTAGCTGAAGCTGCTCTGACAGCGGCTGATCCAACCGACGTTCGGCGTCAGCTGCAACAGCACCGGACCTTCTTCGAGGGATTGGAGACGCACGAGGCGATGCTGGAGCAGGTGGGTTGGCATTTTTGAGCCCAGATTTTTTTCGAACGCCTGTTTTGGTTGATAATTTGGTTTAAAAAAGTCGGGTCTAAAATAGTGTCCCACTGGTGAGGGCGGTGGTGACTCTCGTGCCAAGGTCCCTAAGTTCGATTCCGCGGCGAGGCCACATTTATTTGGGGCGCAGCCGTGGAGAGAAGGCTTGGGGGCTTGTCGTGCAATTTAATCCCTTGCACAGTGTCAATCTCCAATGCACAGTGAGAGTGTACACTGCCTGACGATGAGAAAGTCAGATGTACACACCTGTGTGAGCGTGTGCCTGCGTACAGTATGCGCGTGTGCTCAGGCATATGGGCAGAACTGCCTTCTCGCTGGCTGCGGGTCTAGTGTCACCAAATGATGTGCCATTGCCCGCAGCCCTCCTACAATTATTATTATTATTATTATATTATTATTATTACTTTCAGGCTCGACGCCGCCTGGACTCGCGCGACGCCAGCAGGCACTCCGCGCAGCACGCCAGGCTGGGCCAGTTGGCCAGGGCTGTACATCAGGCTGCGGCCATGCGGGCCAATCAGCTGGGCAGTCTGGCGCAGGACTGGACTGATTTAGAGGACCGGCTGGCCCAGCTTAAAGCCTGGGTGGCCGGCACTGAGGAGAAACTGGTTGAGATTCGGGTGAGCTGAGCGGCTTGTTGGGCAGGCTTTTTTATTGAATGTGGGCTTGATGCGTATCCGTGTAGCCATATCGGTTCATCCTCCGCCACCGCCGCAGTCGCAGCCATCAGCCTCTGATGACGCCGCCGAGGAGCGCCGTCTAGCATCGCTGAGCAGCCTGGCCGCCTCCCTGCGCGATCGGCGCTCCGCTGTCTTCCAACTCGTTGATCGCGGCCGTCGACTACTTCGCCAACTGGCCTGTCCGCGCCTGGAGACCGACCTATCAGACCTGGCCGAGCACTGGGTCCGGCTGTCCGACTCGGTCGAGGAGCAGCTCTCCACAGCCGAGGATCGCCGTCTTGCTGGAGAACAGTTCAACGACAATCTGAATGTCATTGGCGACTGTCTTCGACAGGCGGAGCTTGAACTGGAATCCGCTGCGTCCAATGGCGTCAGCGGAGCCGCTGTTGACGAAGCCTCGCTGCCAGAGGTCCGCTCCAATCTGGACCGACTGTGCGGCGTCGCCCAACTGCTGGAGTCTCGCCAGCGACAGCGTCGCCTTGTCCAGGATTTATCTGCGTCGCCTTCATCAACTTCGCCGTCGCGCCGAAGACGCGCCGAGGAAGCCGAAGCCGCCTGGACTGACTTGGAACGCCGGGCGCGCGCTCTTGAATCTCAGCTGAGGAGGCGAGAGCGCGACCTGACGCCGAGCCACGAGGCCCTGATGGGATTGCGCGACTGGCTGGCTGGCTTCGAGACACGTCTGGGCGACGCCAGGAGGCGAACCCTCCACAGCAGGGCCGAGGCAGAAGCCCTGGCTGCCGAGTTTCAAGTGAGTGGTGACTGCCGGGAGTGACAGACTGGTTTCTGGGGTGTCTTGATGGAGTGACAGACTGGTTGCTGGGGTGTCTTGATGGAGTGACAGAGACTTGTTGCTGGGTTGTCTTGATGGAGTGACAGACTGGTTGCTGGGGTGTCTTGGTGGAGTGACAGACTGGTTGCTGGGGTGTCTTGATGGAGTGACAGACTGGTTGCTGGGGTGTCTTGATGGAGTGACAGACTGGTTGCTGGGGTGTCTCATTGTAATGATGTTTTCAATGCCTTCGTGAAGTGACTTAAAGAGTGGAGTTCAGGTTGTCTCCGTAAATAGTGAAAGGCGTGTTGAGCTGTGCTCACAATGCATCTAACCACCAGCCTTCAATCTTGTCACCTCAGTCACTTCGCGTGGAGCTGTCCACCCGGTCGCCCACCCTGGCCTTCGTACGGGAATCCTTCGCCGAACTTCGCCTAGCCCAGTCGGACAGTCGCGAGTTCGAGACCCTGGCGAGAGTTGGCGCCAGTTTTAATCAAGCCGCAGATTCAACAGCCAGCATTGCCACCAGCCTGGAGGCATTCGTCCGGCAGTGGTCGGCTCTGGACAATCGCGGCTCCGCTCTGGCGGCAAGGCTCAGGGAGCTGGCGGCTCGGATTAGCGGGTTGGCCGAGATCGGGCACGAGGACAGCGCCAGGTTCGCTGCTAGAGAGGCTGAGGCTACTGGCTCGGATCTGGCTGGCCTGGAGCCTCAGCTGACTGCGCTGGAGGCCGAGGCCAGGCGGCTACTGACTGAGGAGGCCTCGTCCGGCTGCCTGGGCTGCGAAACTCTTGCGGTTAATCCGCAGGCTATGCGAGAGCTGCTGCAGAGCCTGGCTCAGGAGATGGCACTGCTTAGCAATAGGCTGACTCAGGTGAGTCGATTTTACCATACTTGGATCAACTGACCCCCCTGGGGTCGTTTGACCCCTCCCTGGGTCGTTTGACCGATTTCTAGGGTCATTTGACCCTCCCTGGGGTCGTTTGACCCCTCCATGGGATCGTTTGACCCCTCCCTGGGGTCGTTTGACCGATTTCTAAGGTCTTTTGACCTCGAATCTTTCGATTATTTTACCTTTACTCCAAATCTTGCACCGCATCGCAGGTGAAATCTCGCCTAGCCAACGCCCTAGCCCAGTGGGAGACGCACAGCCGTGCCCAGCTGATGGCAACCCAGCTGCTAGCCGAGGTTGACTATCTCCTGGATCGTCACCGTCTTGCTAGCGGCGAACTTGCTTCCTTCGTAGCGTCCGTCGACCGACTGGCGGAATTATCCCGACGACTTCGCGCCGGCGAGGAGCTGGCCGAGCTGGGCCGATCAGCCGACATCCTGACGCGCCTGTGCGACCCGGCTGTGGGCCGCAGTCTGGAAGCCTCCCTGGCCGACCTGACGGCGCGTTGGCGAGCAGCCGCCGAAGCAGCCAACGAGCAGTCGGCTCAGTTAGCCAGAACTGCCAGCCAATGGAAGGCCTACATCGACGCAATGGACGAATGCGAGCGCTGGCTGGCAGAGCAGGAGCGACTGGCCGACCGGTTGATGCGCGGCGATGGAGGCTTCGCCACGCAGCCCTTGGATCCGGCCGCACTGATCAGCCGCTGTCGGACCCTTGACTCCGAGCTGGACGCTCCGCTGACAGCCCGGCTCAGACGTCTGGCTGAACTGCGCGGTGTCGGCGGCAGCGGCGGCCTGTCAGGCCGAATGGAGCCGGCTGCGTTGGCGGCGATGGCGGCCGCCGAGATCGGCGTGGATCATCGAAGGTCGGCGCTGCGGTCTGTGCTGAGAAAGTTCCAGATGGAGGTGAGGATTTTTAGAAGTACTTATCCTGCGTGGATTCTGATTGATTTAACTTTTGTTTAGAGATTCAGAATACTTAGGATTCTAAATCCAGAAGTCCCAAACACTAGGATTCTAAATCCAGAAGTCCCAAACATTAGGATTCTAAATCCAGAAGTCCCAAACACTAGGATTCTAAATCCAGAAGTCCCAAACACTAGGATTCTAAATCCAGAAGTCCCAAACACTAGGATTCTAAATCCAGAAGTCCCAAACACTAGGATTCTAAATCCAGAAGTCCCAAACACTAGGATTCTAAATCCAGAAGTCCCAAACACTAGGATTCTAAATCCAGAAGTCCCAAACACTAGGATTCTAAATCCAGAAGTCCCAAACACTAGGATTCTAAATCCAGAAGTCCCAAACACTAGGATTCTAAATCCAGAAGTCCCAAACACTAGGATTCTAAATCCAGAAGTCCCAAACACTAGGATTCTAAATCCAGAAGTCCCAAACATTAGGATTCTAAATCCAGAAGTCCCAAACACTAGGATTCTAAATCCAGAAGTCCCAAACACTAGGATTCTAAATCCAGAAGTCCCAAACACTAGGATTCTAAATCCAGAAGTCCCAAACACTAGGATTCTAAATCCAGAAGTCCCAAACATTAGGATTCTAAATCCAGAAGTCCCAAACACTAGGATTCTAAATCCAGAAGTCCCAAACACTAGGATTCTAAATCCAGAAGTCCCAAACACAAGGATTCTAAATCCAGAAGTCCCAAACACTAGGATTCTAAATCCAGAAGTCCCAAACACTAGGATTCTAAATCCAGAAGTCCCAAACACTAGGATTCTAAATCCAGAAGTCCCAAACACTAGGATTCTAAATCCAGAAGTCCCAAACACTAGGATTCTAAATCCAGAAGTCCCAAACACTAGGATTCTAAATCCAGAAGTCCCAAACACTAGGATTCTAAATCCAGAAGTCCCAAACATTAGGATTCTAAATCCAGAAGTCCCAAACACTAGGATTCTAAATCCAGAAGTCCCAAACACTAGGATTCTAAATCCAGAAGTCCCAAACACTAGGATTCTAAATCCAGAAGTCCCAAACACTAGGATTCTAAATCCAGAAGTCCCAAACACTAGGATTCTAAATCCAGAAGTCCCAAACACTAGGATTCTAAATCCAGAAGTCCCAAACATTAGGATTCTAAATCCAGAAGTCCCAAACACTAGGATTCTAAATCCAGAAGTCCCAAACACTAGGATTCTAAATCCAGAAGTCCCAAACACTAGGATTCTAAATCCAGAAGTCCCAAACACTAGGATTCTAAATCCAGAAGTCCCAAACACTAGGATTCTAAATCCAGAAGTCCCAAACACTAGGATTCTAAATCCAGAAGTCCCAAACACTAGGATTCTAAATCCAGAAGTCCCAAACACAAGGATTCTAAATCCAGAAGTCCCAAACACTAGGATTCTAAATCCAGAAGTCCCAAACACTAGGATTCTAAATCCAGAAGTCCCAAACACTAGGATTCTAAATCCAGAAGTCCCAAACACTAGGATTCTAAATCCAGAAGTCCCAAACACTAGGATTCTA
Source organism: Macrostomum hystrix (assembly GCA_950097015.1). Classification (NCBI taxonomy): domain Eukaryota; kingdom Metazoa; phylum Platyhelminthes; family Macrostomidae; genus Macrostomum; species Macrostomum hystrix. The sequence continues at coordinate 4,054,683 of CATNEN010000002.1, forward strand.
AATCCAGAAGTCCCAAACACTAGGATTCTAAATCCAGAAGTCCCAAACACTAGGATTCTAAATCCAGAAGTCCCAAACATTAGGATTCTAAATCCAGAAGTCCCAAACACTAGGATTCTAAATCCAGAAGTCCCAAACACTAGGATTCTAAATCCAGAAGTCCCAAACACTAGGATTCTAAATCCAGAAGTCCCAAACACTAGGATTCTAAATCCAGAAGTCCCAAACACTAGGATTCTAAATCCAGAAGTCCCAAACACTAGGATTCTAAATCCAGAAGTCCCAAACATTAGGATTCTAAATCCAGAAGTCCCAAACACTAGGATTCTAAATCCAGAAGTCCCAAACATTAGGATTCTAAATCCAGAAGTCCCAAACACTAGGATTCTAAATCCAGAAGTCCCAAACACTAGGATTCTAAATCCAGAAGTCCCAAACACTAGGATTCTAAATCCAGAAGTCCCAAACACAAGGATTCTAAATCCAGAAGTCCCAAACACTAGGATTCTAAATCCAGAAGTCCCAAACACTAGGATTCTAAATCCAGAAGTCCCAAACACTAGGATTCTAAATCCAGAAGTCCCAAACACTAGGATTCTAAATCCAGAAGTCCCAAACACTAGGATTCTAAATCCAGAAGTCCCAAACACTAGGATTCTAAATCCAGAAGTCCCAAACACTAGGATTCTAAATCCAGAAGTCCCAAACACTAGGATTCTAAATCCAGAAGTCCCAAACACTAGGATTCTAAATCCAGAAGTCCCAAACACTAGGATTCTAAATCCAGAAGTCCCAAACACTAGGATTCTAAATCCAGAAGTCCCAAACACTAGGATTCTAAATCCAGAAGTCCCAAACACTAGGATTCTAAATCCAGAAGTCCCAAACACTAGGATTCTAAATCCAGAAGTCCCAAACACTAGGATTCTAAATCCAGAAGTCCCAAACACTAGGATTCTAAATCCAGAAGTCCCAAACACTAGGATTCTAAATCCAGAAGTCCCAAACACTAAGGATTCTAAATCCAGAAGTCCCAAACACTAGGATTCTAAATCCAGAAGTCCCAAACACTAGGATTCTAAATCCAGAAGTCCCAAACACTAGGATTCTAAATCCAGAAGTCCCAAACACTAGGATTCTAAATCCAGAAGTCCCAAACACTAGGATTCTAAATCCAGAAGTCCCAAACACTAGGATTCTAAATCCAGAAGTCCCAAACACTAGGATTCTAAATCCAGAAGTCCCAAACACTTAGGATTCTAAATCCAGAAGTCCCAAACACTAGGATTCTAAATCCAGAAGTCCCAAACACTAGGATTCTAAATCCAGAAGTCCCAAACACTAGGATTCTAAATCCAGAAGTCCCAAACACTAGGATTCTAAATCCAGAAGTCCCAAACACTAGGATTCTAAATCCAGAAGTCCCAAACACTAGGATTCTAAATCCAGAAGTCCCAAACATTAGGATTCTAAATCCAGAAGTCCCAAACACTAGGATTCTAAATCCAGAAGTCCCAAACATTAGGATTCTAAATCCAGAAGTCCCAAACACTAGGATTCTAAATCCAGAAGTCCCAAACACTAGGATTCTAAATCCAGAAGTCCCAAACACTAGGATTCTAAATCCAGAAGTCCCAAACACTAGGATTCTAAATCCAGAAGTCCCAAACACTAGGATTCTAAATCCAGAAGTCCCAAACACTAGGATTCTAAATCCAGAAGTCCCAAACACTAGGATTCTAAATCCAGAAGTCCCAAACACTAGGATTCTAAATCCAGAAGTCCCAAACACTAGGATTCTAAATCCAGAAGTCCCAAACACTAGGATTCTAAATCCAGAAGTCCCAAACATTAGGATTCTAAATCCAGAAGTCCCAAACACTAGGATTCTAAATCCAGAAGTCCCAAACACTAGGATTCTAAATCCAGAAGTCCCAAACACTAGGATTCTAAATCCAGAAGTCCCAAACACTAGGATTCTAAATCCAGAAGTCCCAAACACTAGGATTCTAAATCCAGAAGTCCCAAACACTAGGATTCTAAATCCAGAAGTCCCAAACACTAGGATTCTAAATCCAGAAGTCCCAAACACTAGGATTCTAAATCCAGAAGTCCCAAACATTAGGATTCTAAATCCAGGAGTCCCAAACACTAGGATTCTAAATCCAGAAGTCCCAAACACTAGGATTCTAAATCCAGAAGTCCCAAACACTAGGATTCTAAATCCAGAAGTCCCAAACACTAGGATTCTAAATCCAGAAGTCCCAAACACTAGGATTCTAAATCCAGAAGTCCCAAACACTAGGATTCTAAATCCAGAAGTCCCAAACATTAGGATTCTAAATCCAGAAGTCCCAAACACTAGGATTCTAAATCCAGAAGTCCCAAACATTAGGATTCTAAATCCAGAAGTCCCAAACACTAGGATTCTAAATCCAGAAGTCCCAAACACTAGGATTCTAAATCCAGAAGTCCCAAACACTAGGATTCTAAATCCAGAAGTCCCAAACACTAGGATTCTAAATCCAGAAGTCCCAAACACTAGGATTCTAAATCCAGAAGTCCCAAACACTAGGATTCTAAATCCAGAAGTCCCAAACACTAGGATTCTAAATCCAGAAGTCCCAAACACTAGGATTCTAAATCCAGAAGTCCCAAACACTAGGATTCTAAATCCAGAAGTCCCAAACACTAGGATTCTAAATCCAGAAGTCCCAAACATTAGGATTCTAAATCCAGAAGTCCCAAACACTAGGATTCTAAATCCAGAAGTCCCAAACACTAGGATTCTAAATCCAGAAGTCCCAAACACTAGGATTCTAAATCCAGAAGTCCCAAACACTAGGATTCTAAATCCAGAAGTCCCAAACACTAGGATTCTAAATCCAGAAGTCCCAAACACTAGGATTCTAAATCCAGAAGTCCCAAACACTAGGATTCTAAATCCAGAAGTCCCAAACACAAGGATTCTAAATCCAGAAGTCCCAAACACTAGGATTCTAAATCCAGAAGTCCCAAACACTAGGATTCTAAATCCAGAAGTCCCAAACACTAGGATTCTAAATCCAGAAGTCCCAAACACTAGGATTCTAAATCCAGAAGTCCCAAACACTAGGATTCTAAATCCAGAAGTCCCAAACACTAGGATTCTAAATCCAGAAGTCCCAAACACTAGGATTCTAAATCCAGAAGTCCCAAACATTAGGATTCTAAATCCAGAAGTCCCAAACACTAGGATTCTAAATCCAGAAGTCCCAAACACTAGGATTCTAAATCCAGAAGTCCCAAACACTAGGATTCTAAATCCAGAAGTCCCAAACACTAGGATTCTAAATCCAGAAGTCCCAAACACTAGGATTCTAAATCCAGAAGTCCCAAACACTAGGATTCTAAATCCAGAAGTCCCAAACATTAGGATTCTAAATCCAGAAGTCCCAAACACTAGGATTCTAAATCCAGAAGTCCCAAACATTAGGATTCTAAATCCAGAAGTCCCAAACACTAGGATTCTAAATCCAGAAGTCCCAAACACTAGGATTCTAAATCCAGAAGTCCCAAACACTAGGATTCTAAATCCAGAAGTCCCAAACACTAGGATTCTAAATCCAGAAGTCCCAAACACTAGGATTCTAAATCCAGAAGTCCCAAACACTAGGATTCTAAATCCAGAAGTCCCAAACACTGGGATTCTAAATCCAGAAGTCCCAAACACTAGGATTCTAAATCCAGAAGTCCCAAACACTAGGATTCTAAATCCAGAAGTCCCAAACACTGGGATTCTAAATCCAGAAGTCCCAAACACTAGGATTCTAAATCTAGAAGTCCCAAACACTAGGATTCTAAATTCATAAGTCCCAAACATTAGGATTCTAAATCCAGAAGTCCCAAACACTGGGATTCTAAATCCAGAAGTCCCAAACACTAGGATTCTAAATCCAGAAGTCCCAAACACTAGGATTCTAAATCCAGAAGTCCCAAACACTAGGATTCTAAATCCAGAAGTCCCAAACACTAGGATTCTAAATCCAGAAGTCCCAAACACTAGGATTCTAAATTCATAAGTCCCAAACATTAGGATTCTAAATCCAGAAGTCCCAAACACTGGGATTCTAAATCCAGAAGTCCCAAACACTAGGATTCTAAATCCAGAAGTCCCAAACACTAGGATTCTAAATCCAGAAGTCCCAAACACTAGGATTCTAAATCCAGAAGTCCCAAACACTAGGATTCTAAATCCAGAAGTCCCAAACACTAGGATTCTAAATCCAGAAGTCCCAAACACTAGGATTCTAAATCCAGAAGTCCCAAACACTAGGATTCTAAATCCAGAAGTCCCAAACACTAGGATTCTAAATCCATAAGTCCCAAACGCCGTCAATCATTCTCCAGATGGACCGCAGCAGCGCCCAGCGAAAGCGCTTCTTCGACATGTTTAACTCGGCTCAGGCTTTCCTAGAAAGCGCCGAGTCGAGCCTCTCCATGCCCGATCCCGAGCCAGGCTCCGGAGATTCCATCGAGGACACCAGGGAGCGGCTCTGCGAACTGCTGGCCCTGACTGACCTGTTCGCCCAGCGCCAGTTCCAGCTGGATCGGCTCAGCGAGCTGGGGCAGGCCAGCTGGCTTGGAGAGGCCGATGTGGCCAGTGTTCGGCAGCTCAGTCAGCACTGGCAGAGTTTGCTAGCTCAGTGCCTGGACAGGAGCAAAGCGCTGCAGGCATCCGTGCTTGTGCAGGTCGGCGCTTCTTGTGTCTGCTAATGTCTATCCGCCCTCTACCATTCAACATCCGCCCTCTACCATTCAACACCCGCTCTCACAATTCAATATCCACCCTCTACCATTCAACATCCGCCCTCTACCATTCAACACCCGCTCTCACAATTCAATATCCACCCTCTACCATTTAACACCCGCTCTCTACGAATTTGTATCCGCTCTCTAACATTCAACATCCGCCCTCTACGAATTTGAATCCGCCATCTACCATTTAACATCTGCGCTCTACAATTTAATTTCCTACCTCTACCATTCAACATCCACCCTGGACAAATTAACGTCCGCTATCTACCTTTTAACTTCCGCCCTCTTTGAATTTGTATCCGCCCTCTACCATTCAACATCCGCCCTCTACCATTTAACATCCGCCCTCTACCATTTAACATCCGCCCTCTACCATTCAACACCCGCTCTCTACAATTCAACATCCGCCCTCTATCATTCAACATCCGCCCTCTACAATTCAACATCCGCCCTCTACAATTTAACATCCGCCCTCTATCATTCTGCATCCGCCCTCTACCCAGCAGCCAATTAAAATTCAGCTACCAAACCCCCAACCTGTCCGCTGCTGCAGGAGACCTTCTTAGACAAGCTGACTGAATGGCGCCGATTCCTGGACGCCGCCGAGCGAGACCTGTCGCCCTCCGGCGCCGCTGGCTCCACGCCTGCTGGTGGCGAGCCGGCCCTGCAGCGCCAGCAGGCCGCCCTTGACAGCTTCCTGCGCCGACTGCTCAGCCGCCAGCAGGTTCTGCAGGCCCTCCTAGCCGACGGTCGAGCCTACCTGCGTCGCTGCGCCGATCCAGAGATTCGAGCCAGCCTAGTTGAGAAGCTGGACTCGCTTGAGCGACAGTGGGACGCAGTGTGCGCCCAGGCCAGGCAGCGGAAGGCCTCCACTGACGCCTGGCTGGCCCAATGGCAGAGCTACGAGGCCCTGCTTGAAGGCATGCAGTCCTGGCTGGCTGACACGGAAGATCGGCTTGATCTGTGCCGGTTTAGTGTGGCTAGCGTGCAAAAGGTTTGTCAAGTCCGATATGTATCGAAAAAAGTTTTTGTATGTTTATGTATCGAAAAATATCCACCCGATATATATATAAAATCTGAAAGTCCACCCGATATGGTTTGACATTTTTAGATGTCAAAAAAATGAATTTTGACTTGAATTTCTCACTCCTGAGATGTATCGACAAACTTACCAACCGGCATTCTTCTAACCCTCCTAATTTAGGTTCGCATTCTAGCCGAGCAGCTCCGCCTGTGTCAGGCAACGGCCAAAGAGCGCTCAGAGTCTCACGCCCGCTGCCGCGACATGGCTCGCCAGCTAGCCGAGATGTCCGGCCAACCGGCTGTCCGAGCCGGCCTGGAGGCTCGCACGGCCGAGTTAGACGCCCGCTGGCAGGCAGTTAATCGCGGCTTAACCGAGCAACTCAGCCGACTGGAGAGCGTCTGCCAGCTTTGGACCGAGGCAGACGAAGGCGTGCGCGACTGTCTGGCTTGGCTGCGCGAGGTTCGCCTGTTTGCCGAGCGAGAGGCGCCAACAGCGTTTGACGCTCTGCAGGCTGAGGCGCAGCAGTGCAGGGTGAGTCAGCTCAGTGAAGTTAAAAGTACATTGCTATATGCTTTGGTAGGTCGTGGGTTCGAGTCTTTTTCATGATCGTTGCACTAATTTCTCACAAATCCATTTAAGATTTACAATCTGCGATATTCATTAATTCACATACATTAGGTCATAAGTTAAAATTCAATTACAGACGAAAAACTGTAGACGATATGTATCGAAAAAAATATGTGTTTGCACTTAATTTACAATTAGCCTTTAGCATTAGCATTAGCTATTGCTAATCATTCGACGATTGTGCTACATTTAAATGTATCAGTATAATTCACAGCTGTTTACAGTTGCTTTTTACTAACCATTTCCCTTCTCAGAAGGAATTTCTCGACCAGCTATACGTGAGTTTCTCAGCGCAGAACTGCTATGCTTCTATTAGCTTAGATTGTTGTTTTTTAGTTCCCTTTCTGTTTTTCTCATACTTTAATAAACGTACGTCAGATTTTCATAATTTTTTCTCTTTTTTAGCTACCTTTATATTATACATTTCTTAATAGACTTTCCTTTGCTGCATTCCACACGTTTTGCCACTTTCACCTACGCTCGTATGCATAGATTGATTATTACCATTTCCCGTACTTATCAATTTGATTATTTAGACAATGATTGGTGTTTTGCTATAAAAATTCCTTCTAGTTAATGATTTTACTTCCTTCTTTGAAAATCACTGCTGATAAAAAGTCCAACTTTTTTACCGAAAAAGTATTTCCTGTTTTTGTCTTTTCCTAAAATAAGTGCGCATCTACCTACTTACAGAGCATGCTTAAGTAGAAGCATAAACATTTTATCTTTAAAACTTTACAGGACTATTTAAAAACATTCGAATCAACTAGCGGCGTGCGAGATCGTCTGCGGGAGAAGGAGCGGAAGCTGAGAGAGCAAGTCAGCGCCGAGGACATCCAGCTGCTGCATCAGCGCACCCTCGTGCTAGAGAAGCTTTGGGACGAGTTGCATCACCGTCTGCTACTAAAAGAAGATCGATTGCGTCACGCCGTCAACGAGTGGCGTGAATTTAACGATAGGTTCGCTTTCGCCTACTATTAGTAGTGTTACGTTTTCTTAAAGAGATTTTACAATAATCTTAGTTACTTTTGTGTCGCAGATACGACCGACTTATGGAGTGGCTGGCTGGCATGGAAGGCAAGATTAGCATCAGCGAGGACTACCAGGTCGAGGATCTGATGGACAGAATTGCTAGCGTGAGTTTTCAATATCTATTTTTACATTTTACCATATTTTAACAAAAAAATTATGCACTTTAAGAATCCGTGACTAGCCCGATATGTATAGAAAAACCTAAGAATAAGCGATTGTTTAAGGCTTTTTTAATCAAACCCAACGAAAAGGGCCACGGCTATGGGTTTAGAAAGCCCTAGATAGTTTGGTTATAATAAAAATAATAATTGTAGGAGAGCTGTGGGTAATAACACACAATTTAGTGACACTAGACCCGCAGCCAGCGTGTCTGCGACCCCACCATGGGCCAGCCTCCAAATGAATGCGGCCTCGCCGCGGAATCGAGCTCAGGGACCTTGGTGCGAGAGGCAAACGCGTTAGACCGCTCTGCCACTCACCCCCAATAGAACAGTTGGTAAAAGTTTGCTGAACCCCAAACCAATTTCGCTGCCCTCACCTATTGACTTTTCAAGGCATTAATTCTCGTCAGAATATTCAATTAAGGCAAGCTGGTCGGGCGTACAGGTAGGCTCAGGCCGCCTATTTAAAAATTCCATCAACCGCTAGTTAAGCAAACTCACCCTGCTAGAAGCCATAAAAAAGTCTTGCAAGCGTTTTCCGCTAACCCACCCACCTTGAACTCACCACAGGAGTACAAGGCCGAGATGTCCGCCATGCAGTCGGCCTACAATGAGACTGTTGAGTCTGGCCGCTCCCTGCTGGCTGGCAGCTCGGAGGTTCGAGCCCGCGACATCCAGTTCAAGCTGCACCGATTGGCCGACCGCTGGCAGTCTGTCCACCTGGCTGCTACTGACCGACTCGAACAACTGCGGGACACCCTGGACTCTGTGCGTCAGCTGGAGCTGAGCATGCAGAAGCTGCGTGGCTGGCTGCTCACCACCGAGCGAGAGCTGCTCACTGGCCTGGTGTTTGAGGCCTGCGACTTCGCCGAGATTCAACGGAAAACTATGGCTCACCAGGTCTGGAGCCTTGCAGTGTGCTCAAAGTCAAGATAGTTTGAGCAGTTAGGATTGCAGTGTGCTCAACTTCAAGATAGTTTGAGCAGTTAGGACTGCAGTGTGCTCAAAGTCCGGATAGTTTGAGCAGTTAGGATTGCTGTGTGCTCAAATTCAAGATAGTTTAAATAGTTAGAATTGCAGTGTGCTCAAAGTCAAGTTAGTTTGAGCAGTTAGGATTGCAGTGTGCTCAACTTCAAGATAGTTTGAGCAGTTAGGACTGCAGTGTGCTCAAAGTCCGGATAGTTTGAGCAGTTAGGATTGCAGTGTGCTCAAATTCAAGGTTCATCGCCTTTGACTCCGCAGAAACTGCAATCGGAGATCGAGTCCCGAAGCGCCGGCATTCAGGCTGTCATCAACCTGTGCGAGCTGCTGATGTACGAGCGCGACGCCTGTCCCACAGAGCAGGAGCGGCTGGCCATTCAGCGGGCGATGCGCAGTCTGGAGCAACGCTGGCGCAGGATCTGTCAGCGTGCGGTCGAACGCCGCCTAGAGATTGAGGACACCTGGCGCTGCTGGCAGCAGATGCGGGACACGCTGCGTCAGCTGGAGGCCGCCGTATCCGAGCTCGAGACCGACCTGCTAGCGCTGCACCAGCGGGGCAACGACCATCTTGCTGACAGCGGCGAAGATCGCGATAATGATGAGTTGGTCGAATTGCGCAAACGACTCGACGCGCTGATTGGCGAAGCTTCGGCGCTGTCGACCGAGCATCGAAAGCTGGCCAGTCTGGGCCGGACGGACACCCGTGGCGAGTCGCGAGCGCAGCTGGATCGACTGGACAGGCGGCTGGATTCGCTAGCCGGCCGCCTAGACGGACGGCAGCGTCGGCAACGCGGCGCCGGCGATATTCGACGCGGAATCGAAAGGCTGCGCGGCGAGCTGCGGCGAGCTCTGGACGACGCTGCGTCGGTTGGCGGCACCGGAAGTCAGACTCGCGAGATTCGAGCTCGTCTGGAGACCCAGCTTCACAAGCTCGACTATGTTGACAAGGTAGTTCAGCGTAATTTTTCTCTATTAAGTTTGTTTGTACTTTTTAAGTTCATGTGTACTTTAAAAGTGCTTGCGTACTTCAAAAGTACATGTGCACTAAAAAGTGCTTGTGTAATTTTAAAATACAGGTAAACTTTTAAAGTACGTTTCTTTTTCGGCTATCCAAGAGGAGAATTTTTTACAGGATCTTTTGTTTTATCCATAATTTTTAACTGCGGGTCCATTGTTCTGCAGGCGAACCGGTTCCTACTGTCCGGCACGGAGTCCGGCGACCCGGCAGCCCTGGGCCAGGAGTTGGATCGACTCAACCGAGAGACTGCCGAACTGATGGCCCGACTGCGTGGTCGACGAAGCAGCGGCGACGGAGAAGCACCTATGCAATCGCGAACTTCAGCAACAGCAGCTGCTGCTGCTGTCTCTGTGGCCGCAGTCGACACGGTCAGCGTCTACAGCGACAGAACCGACGATCTGTTGATGGCTGCGGCCACTGGCACTAGCGCAAGTCGTCGCATCATCAGCTCGAGCTCCGATGCCAAACTTGATCGAGTCGAACGGATAGTCAACGATTTGGAGCGACTGCTAGACGAAGTTGACAATGATTTGGAGTTTGGCGAGGCCAGACTCAGAGCGACGCCAACTGCAGCAGAGGAGGCGGAACTCGTGGGCCCGGACACTTATGTGAGCCCTACTATTATTTTAGTATTTTTTACACATTTTTACAAAAAAAATTTATTAAGTTTTGCCTTCGTAGAATACTTATTGTACTATTAATGTACTTTGTGTCCTTTTAAAGTACTTTTGTACTTATAAAGTACTTTTGTACTCTTAAAGTACTTTGAATACCATTAAAGTACTTTTGTACTGTTTGTATCCTTAAAAAGCTATCCTTAGAACTATTTTAAAGAACTATTATTACTAATTTCTCTTAAGCTTACTATCACCGTTTTCGATTCCTTTTTCACTTTGAAAACTTCAAGAAGCGTCTTGGCTACAATCTACTAAGCAGTCATCAGCGTCATCATCAGCGTCGCAGTGCCAGCAGGTCGCCAGTTCGCTCGCACTTCACTGTGCAGGTCTGACTGGCTTCAACCCAGAAAATTTTCTCAGCTTATCCTTCTATTATACAAGCTATTTGTTACCTTACAGCGCCCCTGCTCTGACCAAGCAACGCTTGACACTTTCCTGATCTATTTATGTGAAGCTATCAACTCACGCTCTTTATGTACTGATTTCACATCGACAAAAATGCACTTTTCGTGGAAGCGCACAGCTGTCACATTATTCTGGTGTTAGCCGTGCATGCGCTGCTTACAAAAGCGGTAAAACTTTTCATTAGATGTTTTTTTATTTGGCGTCCACTTAGTTTGGTAAAAAATGAATTAGTTCTAAAAGGCGGGTATAGATGGGGAACTTATTGCGTAGTTTATTATCGAAAGTAATAATTAGAATAGTATTTTTACTGCGCCCTACTAAAAGTAGAGCAATGCGCAAATATTGCTACTATTTTGTCTGAAAAAATCCAGGCTCGCCTATTCACCGCCTGCCGGGCAAAAATCGACCGCGTTCGCGAACTGGAGCGCCGACTGCGCGAGATCGCCGGCGCCACTATTGACAACTCGGCCTCCGGAGAGGAGGAATCGCGTGCCTCGCGCGTCGTTGCCCGCTGGCGCCGTCTACTTGCCGAAGCCACTCAGCGCGACGCTCAACTTGCCGCTCGCACCGGCTCCGCTGCCACTCTGGAAAGAGAGGCTGAGCGAATGTCGGAGTGGCTGGCCTCCACCCTGCAGGAGCTTCAACGCACCACTACTGCGACCTCTTCGCCGACATCCGCAGCCGCCGCTGCTGCCGACGAAACTGCCATCCAACTGGCCGGCTTTGAGACCTCCGCTAGACGCTTGAAAGAGCTGGTGGACCGGCTGGAGCGACACAAGTCCGCCGCAATGTCCCTGCAGCTTTGTCTTCGTCGGCCAGATCTCACGGAGCGTCAGCGCGGTCAGATCGCCGACTGCCTGTCCCTGTGGCGCCAGGCCTACGCCGAGGCGCGCCGCCGACATCGCCGACTGCAGGCCTCATTCGCCGGCTGCGACCAGCTGACCGATCGCCTGGCCGAGATCTCGCGTGGCATCGTCGAAGCTCGCCAGCTGGCCCTGGACAGCCGGCCGCGTCTGTCAGACTCGCCCAGTCAGCTGGCTGCCAAGGCGGCTGGCACGGCAGCCGCGGAGACCCGAGTGGCCAAGGCCACCGAGTTGGTGCGCAAATGGGCCGCCTACACCGCAGTTGTTCTAGCCGCCAACACCAGCGACTCAGCCGGCGGCATGGGTGTTGAAGTTGGCCAGCAGTCCGGCAGTCCCGAGATGGCTCGGGTGGCCAGTCAGCTGACCAGGCTGGAGGCCGAGCTGGCCGACGTCCTGCGCAGGTTAAGGGCGGTGAGACGCGAGCTGGCGCTGCGTGAAGCGTCCTACGAGGTAAGAAATTTTTCAGAATCCAAAAACTTGTCCATAATTTTTTTATTTAAATTCACTAGTTGCCTACTAGCGAGTAGTAAGATAAAGATATTGCTCAATTTCGTGCAGCAATTCATGAACCTCTTGTACCGCAGCACTCATTGTTGAGTATTTTCACCTTTCTTTCGATTACGTGGAATTAGTAAAACCTATAAGCCATCCTATTTTACTCTCGCTTTTCGTCTATTTTGTGTTGGCCTATCTACCCGCACATTGAATTGCACCGAGCCTTTCTGTGTGTGTGTGACTTTGTCTAGCCTATTAACTTACCTTTTCTACCTATTCCTACTTATTTCGTTTCAATCTTAATTTCTTTTTGTAGCCACTTGATTCTGTTGACGCTGACCCAGTGCCTGTAGAAGCTGATCATGATGCAGATTATTTTACCGATCAAGAGCCGCTTGGAGCACGATCCGCCGCTGTTGCCGCCGCCGCCGCTGCCGCTAAGTATGATAAAAATTCTGCATTGGCTGTCAATTTTTGCGTCTATAAATCAATCAAAGTCTATTTTGCCGTCAATGTTGTTGATTAGCACACTGTAATTGTTACTCAAAGCTTGCCGCGCATGAATAAAGCCAAACTGAGCCATCGCCTCTAAAAACCCACCACCGAAAACTCTTCACACTTCTAGGATTGTCCTTAAAATTTCGTCAGACTAAGCCTGCACCCCTAAAATCCACCACCCCAAACTCTTCACACCTCTATACTGTCCTTAAAATTTAGTCAGACTAAGCCAGCACTCTAAAACCCACCACCCCAAACTCTTCACACCTCTATACTGTCCTTAAAATTTAGTCAGACAAGCCTGCACCCTGAAAAACCCACTACCCCAAACTCTTCACACCTCTAGGACCGTCCTTAAAATTTAGCCAGACTAAGCCTGCACTCTAAAAGCCCACCACCCCAAACTCTTCACACCTCTAGGACCGTCCTTAAAATTTAGCCAGACTAAGCCAGCACTCTAAAAGCCCACCACCCCAAACTCTTCACACCTCTAGGACCGTCCTTAAAATTTAGCCAGACTAAGCCAGCACTCTAAAAGCCCACCACCCCAAACTCTTCACACCTCTAGGACCGTCCTTAAAATTTAGCCAGACTAAGCCTGCACCCCTAAAAACCCACCACCCCAAACTCTTCACACCTCTAGGACCGTCCTTAAAATCGTTGTTTTACTCTTTCAGATCGCGGGTCGCGTTGTCTAGCCTCGGCGCCCACCAGGCCACGCCTCGTCGTCGTGGCAGCCTGTTGAACACCCTGTACCGCGGCATGCTGCTCAGCCTACCAATTGAAGCATTCTTCCTACTTCTATGCGGTATCGGCTACCTGTTAAAGCCTGGCTGCGAGAGTGACTGTTCAGAGTGGCCCAGCCTATTCAGTGTAAAATCGCAGGGTCTGCCCTATTAAACTGTTTGTTATTCTGGCTAGCTTAGTTCACAATTTAGTGCGTCGAAAATTGAATTTGAATTGAATCTATTGAATATTCCGCTAATTCGTTTAAAAAAACGATTTTTGAAGCTCTGAATCGTTAATTTTAACAAAGCTAGCTAGACATCAAACAAAATTATTTCACTTAATCATTTGTTCCTCATTTTCAAATGACCATTGTGACATTTGCGGCCAAATTGCGTTAAAAACTTTTGTTTAAATCCGCTAATCTCCATGCAGCATTGTGTTTTTTTGTAATATTTTTGTTCGAGATAGAATCAATTCCATTCTCAGAGAATCCGGCGCAGGGGTGACTAACTGCTCAAAACTAACCCCAACCCGTGTTCTCAACTAACACCTGCATTAATTATAAATATTGTGCTTTAGAAATTAATCAACTTTTATCTTATTAGGTCGTATTTTTCCTATTCATTGGCACCTAAAATTGTAGCGTTTGTCCACCTGTTGCTGTTGTATTTCATGTACAGGCTGAGCCTGTTGTTACGCTCTGCTCCTGTTTTGACTTTGTTTTTAAACTCATAGAAAGGGGAAACTGTTTTCACTTTTTGTACTGAAAGTTTCTTCTAAATTATTTCTAGAAATTTCTCCGCTCATGCTCGCTATTGCCTACTTGTAAGTAGCTCTAACTGAATGAAGTGAAGGCCCGGCTAACCTCTGTCGCCTTGTTCAGTTCTGAATTCTCTTCCATCCATTTTCCAGCCATTTCTTTGAATGTAGCAAATTTTAAAATAAATCAACGCAAGAATATAATCAGAGGACAATTTATCATTTAACTTGCTGCTACAAAACATTATCAATACTGCACTTTAGGGCTGCATTTCTTTATTTGTTTTTACATTTTATTGAAATGAGTATGACACTGGAGGATTAGTGAGTCGGAGACTAAAGGATTGGGGATCAGGAGACTGAAGGATTGGGGATCAGGAGACTGATGGATTGGAGTTTCTCTGGGTTTGAGCAGTTTTGCTGGGTTTGAGCAGTTTCGCTGGGTTTGACCAGTTTCTCTGGGTTTGGAGCAGTTTCTCTGGGCTTGAGCAGTTCTTTGGGTTGAGCAGTTTCGCTGGGTTTGAGCAGTTTCTTTGGGTTTGAGCAGTTCTCTGGGTTTGGAGCAGTTTCTCTGGGTTTGGAGCAGTTTCTCTGGGTTTGAGCAGTTCTTTGGGTTGAGCAGTTTCGCTGGGTTTGAGCAGTTTCTTTGGGTTTGAGCAGTTCTCTGGGTTTGGAGCAGTTTCTCTGGGTTTGAGCAGTTTCTCTGGGTTTGAGCAGTTTCTCTGAGTTTGAGCAGTTTCTTTGGGTTTGAGCAGTTTCGCTGGGTTTGAGCAGTTTCTCTGAGTTTGAGCAGTTTCTCTGAGTTTGAGCAGTTTCTCTGGGTTTGAGCAGTTTCTCTGGGTTTGAGCAGTTTCTCTGGGTTTGAGCAGTTTCTCTGGGTTAGAGCAGTTTCTCTGAGTTTGAGCAGTTTCTCTGAGTTTGAGCAGTTTCTCTGGGTTAGAGCAGTTTCTCTGAGTTTGAGCAGTTTCTCTGAGTTTGAGCAGTTTCTCTGAGTTTGAGCAGTTTCGCTGGGTTTGAGCAGTTTTTCTGGGTTTGAGCAGTTTCTCTGGGTTTGAGCAGTTTCTCTGGGTTTGAGCAGTTGGCTTCGGTTTGAGTAGTTTGCCTATTTTTGCCACATGTGAGCAGTTAGGTGCTATGGTTCACTTATTTTTGTGAAGCATATGCTGGATTCCACGTTGAATAGTTTTCACTAACCGTGACTTCTCACTGCTGCCAGCCGTTGGTCACATTGCTTTGCTCTGAAATTGCCTACGTTGATATATCGATTTTCACCTTTTACAGTACGGCCCTACTCTACCTCCTCCTGGTTACTCCTTTGTACACCTCATTGCCTGCAAGCATTGTAATCCCCATTCTCTCTCCTTCCTAACCCAGGAGTCTCCCTGAGCAGGACTACTCAACGCTGAAAATAACTAATCTGTTGGCTGCCAGTGAAAATGGACAGTACGCTCGTCGTATCTATGCGCATAGTAACCCTAACTCAATTATCTTATTGGCTTTGATAACTCTATAACTAACTTAATCAATTCCCGGCAACCCGAATCCCATGCACTGTCTTTCCCGTTTTGAATTTGGGAACAAAATAAAACAAAAAAGCATGTCAGCGTAGAGTTACTGACACCGGCCTTCCCCGAGCTTCTGCTCAGGGAAGGCTTGAATTTGTATGCCACGCATTCAGCTGGGACTAAATCAGGACTAAATCAGGGTTGGGAGAACTCTTCTAGAGGGGATCAACTGGGATTCACGGTGCCTCATTTTTCCGAAGCCAATCGTTTCGCCAGCCAATGGCCGCGCTCCCAACGGACCTGCCAGCCACCCCACTCCACGAGAGCAAAGTTCCTGTTGACTTAACTGTCAGTGTGGCCCTATTAATCCCATACTGAAATTCAAGAGGCCTGACTCCGCGAGCTTTCATCCAGACCCTTCAAGACTAACAGGAATCTCCCGCCAGCAACAATGAGCAGCTGCAAGAAGTCTAACTTTCTCAGTCAGTTCCGCGACCACAGCACCAAGAAGCTCAAGAACTTCACCGCCACCCAGTTCGCCGAGGTGTGGAGCCACTATGACCAGGACGGTGAGCTCTGCTAGATATCTCCCTCACACCGTCTGTCTACCTCACACCGCCTGTCTACCTCACACTGCCTGTCTACCTCACACCGTCTGTCTACCTCACACCGTCTGTCTACCTCACACCGTCTGTCTACCTTTCACCGTCTGTCTACCTTTCACCGTCTCTCTGCCTCTCACCGTCTGTCTACCTCTCACCGTCTGTCTACCTCACACCGTCTGTCTACCTCACACCGACTGTCTACCTCACACCGTCTGTCTAACTCACACCGTCTGTCTAACTCACACCATCTGTCTACCTCACACCGTCTGTCTACCTCACACCGTCTGTCTACCTCACACTGCCTGTCTACCTCACACCGTCTGTCTACCTCACACCGTCTGTCTACCTTTCACTGTCTCTCTGCCTCTCACCGTCTGTCTACCTCACACCGTCTGTCTACCTCACACCGTCTGTCTAACTCACACCGTCTGTCTAACTCACACCATCTGTCTACCTCTCAGCGTCTGTCTGTCTACCTCTCACCGTCTGTCTACCTCTCAGTGTCTGTCTGTCTACCTCACACCGTCGGTCTACCTCACAATCTGTCTACCTCACACCGTCTGTCTACCTCACACCGTCTGTCTGTCTACCTCACACCGTCTGTCTACCTCACACTGCCTGTCTACCTCACACCGTCTGTCTACCTTTCACCGTCTCTCTGCCTCTCACCGTCTGTCTACCTCACACCGTCTGTCTACCCCACACCGCCTGTCTACCTCTCAGCGTCTGTCTGTCTACCTCTCACTACCAATTTATTTGCCTGAAGAAGTATCCATCAATCCTTTTTAATTATTTCACTTTTTCCTTGCCTCTTCCTTCTCTGTCGAAGGCTCTTATAAAAAGGCAGCTTTAAAGTTTCACGGACAGGCTTCTGAACTGTTATTTTTCAAGAACTTCGTTATTGAAGCATGGCTTAACAGACAGGACAGGGCAGGTGCAATTCTAAAAAGTTTCCTATGCACAGATCTGCTTTCAGATCGACAAATTTTCAGCGCAGAATCAGCAATAATTCTCTTCGTTGTCACGCGATGGCTGACATTTGCGATCGGGAACCTCATCTTCGCTCGGGTCAGCAGCTGCCGTAATGTCACGGTTGTCATGGAGACGGCATAGCCTGGTGTGGCAGGATGGAGGGCTGTAGGAGGGCATTCAAAAGTGGTTTTTCAAAGCCGCAGCTACCTGTGGTATCTGGCTATATTTTCACACGGATGCCTGCTGAGCAACTGCTGCAATCTGCAAACATGGGATCGGGTGGATGGCCGACCCCACCGCCACCGCCTCTTGCTTGATAGCCGAGCTGCGTAATTGAATTTATTTCCGTTGCCAGCTGAAAATGTCTGCGCAGGGGGGGTGCGACGAGATTTCAGAACTCGTAGGTTTTTTTAAAGTTGCCAAGGCTCGCCAGCTTTAGCAGCGGCTGATAGTCTTTGCGAGGGGAGAGAAGGGAGACAGATGGGAGAGAAGGGAGACAGATGGGAGAGAAGGGAGACAGATGGGAGAGAAGGGAGACAGATGGGAGAGAAGGGAGACAGATGGGAGAGAAGGGAGACAGATGGGAGAGAAGGGAGACAGATGGGAGAGAAGGGAGACAGATGGGAGAGAAGGGAGACAGATGGGAGAGAAGGGAGACAGATGGGAGAGAAGGGAGACAGATGGGAGAGAAGGGAGACAGATGGGAGAGAAGGGAGACAGATGGGAGAGAAGGGAGACAGATGGGAGAGAAGGGAGACAGATGGGAGAGAAGGGAGACAGATGGGAGAGAAGGGAGACAGATGGGAGAGAAGGGAGACAGATGGGAGAGAAGGGAGACAGATGGGAGAGAAGGGAGACAGATGGGAGAGAAGGGAGACAGATGGGAGAGAAGGGAGACAGATGGGAGAGAAGGGAGACAGATGGGAGAGAAGGGAGACAGATGGGAGAGAAGGGAGACAGATGGGAGAGAAGGGAGACAGATGGGAGAGAAGGGAGACAGATGGGAGAGAAGGGAGACAGATGGGAGAGAAGGGAGACAGATGGGAGAGAAGGGAGACAGATGGGAGAGAAGGGAGACAGAGAAGGGGAGAGAAGGGAGACAGATGGGAGAGAAGGGAGACAGAGAAGGGGAGAGAAGGGAGACAGATGGGAGAGAAGGGAGACAGATGGGAGAGAAGGGAGACAGATGGGAGAGAAGGGAGACAGATGGGAGAGAAGGGAGACAGATGGGAGAGAAGGGAGACAGATGGGAGAGAAGGGAGACAGATGGGAGAGAAGGGAGACAGATGGGAGAGAAGGGAGACAGATGGGAGAGAAGGGAGACAGATGGGAGAGAAGGGAGACAGATGGGAGAGAAGGGAGACAGATGGGAGAGAAGGGAGACAGAGAAGGGGAGAGAAGGGAGACAGATGGGAGAGAAGGGAGACAGAGAAGGGGAGAGAAGGGAGACAGATGGGAGAGAAGGGAGACAGATGGGAGAGAAGGGAGACAGATGGGAGAGAAGGGAGACAGATGGGAGAGAAGGGAGACAGATGGGAGAGAAGGGAGACAGATGGGAGAGAAGGGAGACAGATGGGAGAGAAGGGAGACAGATGGGAGAGAAGGGAGACAGATGGGAGAGAAGGGAGACAGAGAAGGGGAGAGAAGGGAGACAGATGGGAGAGAAGGGAGACAGAGAAGGGGAGAGAAGGGAGACAGATGGGAGAGAAGGGAGACAGAGAAGGGGAGAGAAGGGAGACAGATGGGAGAGAAGGGAGACAGAGAAGGGGAGAGAAGGGAGACAGATGGGAGAGAAGGAGACAGATGGGAGAGAAGGAGACAGATGGGAGAGAAGGGAGAAAAAGAAGGGGAGAGAAGGGAGAAAAAGAAGGGGAGAGAAGGAAGACAAATGGGAGAGAAGGGAGAAAAATAAGGGGAGAGAAGGGAGACAAAGAAGGGGAGAGAAGGGAGAAAAAGAAGGGGAGAGAAGGGAGACAAAGAAGGGGAGAGAAGGGAGACAAAGAAGGGGAGAGAAGGGAGACAGATGGGAGAGAAGGGAGACAGAGAAGGGGAGAGCTAGGGAGACAAAGAAGGGGAGAGAAGGAGACAGATGGGAGAGAAGGGAGACAGAGAAGGGGAGAGAAGGGAGACAGATGGGAGAGAAGGGAGACAAAGAAGGGGAGAGAAGGGAGACAAAGAAGGGGAGAGAAGGGAGACAGATGGGAGAGAAGGGAGACAGAGAAGGAGAGAGCTAGGGAGACAAAGAAGGGGAGAGAAGGGAGACAGATGGGGAGAGAAGGGAGACAGAGAAGGGGAGAGAAGGGAGACAGATGGGAGAGAAGGGAGACAGATGGGAGAGAAGGGAGACAGATGGGAGAGAAGGGAGACAGATGGGAGAGAAGGGAGACAGATGGGAGAGAAGGGAGACAGATGGGAGAGAAGGGAGACAGATGGGAGAGAAGGGAGACAGATGGGAGAGAAGGGAGACAGATGGGAGAGAAGGGAGACAGATGGGAGAGAAGGGAGACAGATGGGAGAGAAGGGAGACAGATGGGAGAGAAGGGAGACAGAGAAGGGGAGAGAAGGGAGACAGATGGGAGAGAAGGGAGACAGAGAAGGGGAGAGAAGGGAGACAGATGGGAGAGAAGGGAGACAGATGGGAGAGAAGGGAGACAGATGGGAGAGAAGGGAGACAGATGGGAGAGAAGGGAGACAGAGAAGGGGAGAGAAGGGAGACAGATGGGAGAGAAGGGAGACAGAGAAGGGGAGAGAAGGGAGACAGATGGGAGAGAAGGGAGACAGATGGGAGAGAAGGGAGACAGATGGGAGAGAAGGGAGACAGATGGGAGAGAAGGGAGACAGATGGGAGAGAAGGGAGACAGATGGGAGAGAAGGGAGACAGATGGGAGAGAAGGGAGACAGATGGGAGAGAAGGGAGACAGATGGGAGAGAAGGGAGACAGATGGGAGAGAAGGGAGACAGATGGGAGAGAAGGGAGACAGATGGGAGAGAAGGGAGACAGAGAAGGGGAGAGAAGGGAGACAGATGGGAGAGAAGGGAGACAGAGAAGGGGAGAGAAGGGAGACAGATGGGAGAGAAGGGAGACAGATGGGAGAGAAGGGAGACAGATGGGAGAGAAGGGAGACAGATGGGAGAGAAGGGAGACAGATGGGAGAGAAGGGAGACAGATGGGAGAGAAGGGAGACAGATGGGAGAGAAGGGAGACAGATGGGAGAGAAGGGAGACAGATGGGAGAGAAGGGAGACAGAGAAGGGGAGAGAAGGGAGACAGATGGGAGAGAAGGGAGACAGAGAAGGGGAGAGAAGGGAGACAGATGGGAGAGAAGGGAGACAGAGAAGGGGAGAGAAGGGAGACAGATGGGAGAGAAGGGAGACAGAGAAGGGGAGAGAAGGGAGACAGATGGGAGAGAAGGAGACAGATGGGAGAGAAGGAGACAGATGGGAGAGAAGGGAGAAAAAGAAGGGGAGAGAAGGGAGAAAAAGAAGGGGAGAGAAGGAAGACAAATGGGAGAGAAGGGAGAAAAATAAGGGGAGAGAAGGGAGACAAAGAAGGGGAGAGAAGGGAGAAAAAGAAGGGGAGAGAAGGGAGACAAAGAAGGGGAGAGAAGGGAGACAAAGAAGGGGAGAGAAGGGAGACAGATGGGAGAGAAGGGAGACAGAGAAGGGGAGAGCTAGGGAGACAAAGAAGGGGAGAGAAGGAGACAGATGGGAGAGAAGGGAGACAGAGAAGGGGAGAGAAGGGAGACAGATGGGAGAGAAGGGAGACAAAGAAGGGGAGAGAAGGGAGACAAAGAAGGGGAGAGAAGGGAGACAGATGGGAGAGAAGGGAGACAGAGAAGGAGAGAGCTAGGGAGACAAAGAAGGGGAGAGAAGGGAGACAGATGGGGAGAGAAGGGAGACAGAGAAGGGGAGAGAAGGGAGACAGATGGGAGAGAAGGGAGACAGAGAAGGGGAGAGCTAGGGAGACAGAGAAGGGGAGAGCTAGGGAGTCAGAGAAGGGGAGAGAAGGGAGACAGAGAAGGGGAGAGCTAGGGAGATAGAGAAGGGGAGAGCTAGGGAGTCAGAGAAGGGGAGAGCTAGGGAGTCAGAGAAGGGGAGAGAACGGAGACAGAGAAGGGGAGAGCTAGGGAGTCAGGAAGGGGAGAGCTAGGGAGTCAGGAAGGGGAGAGCTAGGGAGTCAGGAAGGGGAGAGCTAGGGAGTCAGGAAGGGGAGAGCTAGGGAGTCAGGAAGGGGAGAGCTAGGGAGACAAAGAAGGGGAGAGAAGGGAGACAGAGAAGGGGAGAGAAGGGAGACAGATGGGAGAGAAGGGAGACAGATGGGAGAGAAGGGAGAAAAAGAAGGGGAGAGAAGGGAGAAAAAGAAGGGGAGAGAAGGAAGACAGATGGGAGAGAAGGGAGAAAAATAAGGGGAGAGAAGGGAGACAAAGAAGGGGAGAGAAGGGAGAAAAAGAAGGGGAGAGAAGGGAGACAAAGAAGGGGAGAGAAGGGAGACAAAGAAGGGGAGAGAAGGGAGACAGATGTGAGAGAAGGGAGACAGAGAAGGGGAGAGCTAGGGAGACAGAGAAGGGGAGAGAAGGAGACAGATGGGAGAGAAGGGAGACAGAGAAGGGGAGAGAAGGGAGACAGATGGGAGAGAAGGGAGACAAAGAAGGGGAGAGAAGGGAGACAAAGAAGGGGAGAGAAGGGAGACAGATGGGAGAGAAGGGAGACAGAGAAGGGGAGAGCTAGGGAGACAAAGAAGGGGAGAGAAGGGAGACAGATGGGGAGAGAAGGGAGACAGAGAAGGGGAGAGAAGGGAGACAGATGTGAGAGAAGGGAGACAGAGAAGGGGAGAGCTAGGGAGACAGAGAAGGGGAGAGCTAGGGAGTCAGAGAAGGGGAGAGAAGGGAGACAGAGAAGGGGAGAGCTAGGGAGATAGAGAAGGGGAGAGCTAGGGAGTCAGAGAAGGGGAGAGCTAGGGAGTCAGAGAAGGGGAGAGAACGGAGACAGAGAAGGGGAGAGCTAGGGAGTCAGGAAGGGGAGAGCTAGGGAGTCAGGAAGGGGAGAGCTAGGGAGTTAGGAAGGGGAGAGCTAGGGAGTCAGGAAGGGGAGAGCTAGGGAGTCAGGAAGGGGAGAGCTAGGGAGACAAAGAAGGGGAGAGAAGGGAGACAGAGAAGGGGAGAGCTAGGGAGATAGAGAAGGGGAGAGCTAGGGAGTCAGAGAAGGGGAGAGAACGGAGACAGAGAAGGGGAGAGCTAGGGAGTCAGGAAGGGGAGAGCTAGGGAGTCAGGAAGGGGAGAGCTAGGGAGTCAGGAAGGGGAGAGCTAGGGAGACAGAGAAGGGGAGAGCTAGGGAGTCAGGAAGGGGTGAGCTAGGGAGACAGAGAAGGGGAGAGCTAGGGAGTCAGAGAAGGGGAGAGAAGGGAGACAGATGGGAGAGAAGGGAGACAGAGAAGGGGAGAGAAGGGAGACAGAGAAGGGGTGAGCTAGGGAGACAGAGAAGGGGAGAGCTAGGGAGACAGAGAAGGGGAGAGCTAGGGAGACAGAGAAGGGGAGAGCTAGGGAGTCAGGAAGGGGAGAGCTAGGGAGACAGAGAAGGGGAGAGCTAGGGAGTCAGAGAAGGGGAGAGAAGGGAGACAGATGGGAGAGAAGGGAGACAGAGAAGGGGAGAGAAGGGAGACAGAGAAGGGGTGAGCTAGGGAGACAGAGAAGGGGAGAGCTAGGGAGTCAGGAAGGGGAGAGCTAGGGAGACAGAGAAGGGGAGAGCTAGGGAGACAGAGAAGGGGAGAGCTAGGGAGACAGAGAAGGGGAGAGCTAGGGAGACAGAGAAGGGGAGAGCTAGGGAGTCAGGAAGGGGAGAGCTAGGGAGACAGAGAAGGGGAGAGCTAGGGAGACAGAGAAGGGGAGAGCTAGGGAGTCAGGAAGGGGAGAGCTAGGGAGACAGAGAAGGGGAGAGCTAGGGAGTCAGGAAGGGGAGAGCTAGGGAGACAGAGAAGGGGAGAGCTAGGGAGTCAGAGAAGGGGAGAGCTAGGGAGTCAGGAAGGGGAGAGAAGGGAGACAGAGAAGGGGAGAGAAGGGAGACAAAAGGATGAAGAGAGAATGGTTAAAGAAAATGGATAAGAAAGGATGCGAGTTAGCGAAAGAGAAGGATGGTGAGCTAAACGAAGATTCAGAGGCCAGGAGACGCAAAGTTGCAGAGCCTGGAGAATATTAGCGCAGCGGGAGCGGTCTGAGCAGTGAGCTGGTGAGTTCCCACGCTGTCGTAGAGTTGTCCCTCGAATTTTCTGGCAGCAATTAGCTGGCCAATCAATTCCAAATCAGTTTATATTCTTCAAGGCATCTCAGCGCACTTCAAAGTTTCTTTTGCTTAAAATCCGAACAAAAATCGAACGCCAGCGGAGCCAAGCCGCACAGGTCAACCGCCACTTCTGATCAGCGGATCCTGCTAGATTCCAAGGGTCTGCAGAAACCACTTGTTGGCTAGCATGAATTTTTTAGCATCCTCGACAGTTCGCAATCGATCGGTGCTGCTGCGGAAGTCTGTCCACCAGCGGCTCTTAAAACTGAATAATCTTGGCATCGATTTTTGATCGCCTGCTCAGGCCCTCTGATTACGGTCCAGGGATCGATTTTGGGCCGCCCACAACGCTGCCTTCAGAAGCGCAGCGTTGCATTGCACTTTGGAGAGAAGCTGTGACTGTTCGCTTGGTCCAGTGGCTGGGAGTCCACTGAGATGCCCGGTAACCTCTGGCTCCTTCGCAGCACGGGGACCTTCGGCAATGACCCTTGTGTCATATGGCCCTCACGGCCATAAGGGAGGGCCATGGCCTTTGTTACTCCCCCGGCAGGCCTGTCACGATCGCCACAGTCAGGCTCAGCGAAGTCACGGCCCTGAATGCCGGCCCGCTCGACCACTCCGGCTTCACCGCTTGCAACTGCTGGGACCTACTTATCGACCTCCAAGCCTCTGCCAAAGTCAAGGCCGCCATCCGCCGCTGCCGTCGCACCCTGGCGCGCTCAGCCGACCACTGTATGGTCACGGGCGTCCGCGCAGCGACCTACACGAGGCAGCGACAAATGCCAGCACAGCTCGGCGAGCGGCCGTGGACTCCCCCGGCCGTGCTCATCGTCTTTTGCGCAGCGCCGGGCGTCTCTAGCCCCCGACCTTATCGGCATCGCCGGATCGCAGCAACATCAGCAGCAACAGTAGCAGCAGCAATAGTAGCAGCAACATCAGCAGCAACATCAGCAGCAACATCATCAGCAACAGCAGCAAAATCATCAGCAACATCAGCAACATCATCAGCATCAGCAGCAACATCAGCAGCAACATCAGCAGCAACAGCAGCAACATCAGCAGCAACATCATCAGCAACAGCAGCAACATCATCAGCATCAGCAGCAACATCAGCAGCAACATCAGCAGCATCAGCATCACAATAGCAGCAGTTAAATTACAACGTCCGAAATCTTGTTCAAATAAAATCTGCTGAAATTGGGCGATCCAAAGCGAACGCCACAGCAAAAACCAGAAGAAAATCTAGATTTTGCGCTCGATCATAAAGCCATTCGCTGGCCTGACACCAGACAAGACGAAATTTTTATTGAGGGCAACGACAATAAAAATTCATCGTTTTTGGGAGGCGCTGTGCAGGTAGGGCAGAAGAAAGGGTGAAAGAAAAGCAGAAGACAGAGACAGAGAGAGAGTGCAAGCTGGTTGTCCAAAGTCCATCCCAGCATTCTTGAAGCACTGCATGTCAAGCCATGCGAATGTCATCAGTAAGCCATGAGCCACTTTCTGTTACAGCCCGTCCCTCGCAGCGAGAAACCGCTGATTTTGGCATTTAGCTGCTGGTATATTACGGCCTTTAAGGCCTTGCACAATACGGACAGATGAAACTCTTTAACATGACCGACCCGAGACTTCAGCTTTAAGATAGTGTTTTAAGCGAGCGAACCTGGCGCAGGCAGGTATTCAGGTGAATGATGACGGAGTCAGCGAGTCGGCATTGAAGTCTGGCGCAGCAGCTGCTGCTTGTCCTGCACTTCTGCTGTGTTGCAACAGCAGACCTACCCAGGTTGCCGGGGGGGAAATGCACGATGGGAATTTTTTTATTTTCAAATGTCCCCACTATTGATGCGCGTATATTTTTGTAGTTTCAAGCATTCGCGGTGTGCTAGGGGGTGCATTTCGGATGCCAGAGTCTGGAATTGCGGATAAAATGCGTGACAAACCTGGCACAATGAACTTTACAGCTTCGGAAATGTCGAATAGCAATGATAAAGATTTTCCTGACAGCAGGTAAAATTTGTTAGACTAGTGTCAGCTGTCCTGTTTGACAGCGGGAACTGCTTGGTACTTTGCTGCCGAAAGCCATTGCTGACACATTGCGAATTAAGGACATTGCAACATATCACATTGCATCTCACACGAGTTTTTACTGCTCTGATTTGATTCTTGAGGCTTTTGTGCTTCTCCAACTCACCTGTCTGCTTCTCCAACTCACCTGTTTGCTTCTCCAACTCACCTGTCTGCTTCTCCAACTCACCTGTCTGCTTCTTCAATTCACCTGTCTGCTTCTCCAACTCACCTGTCTGCTTCTCCAACTCACCTGTCTGCTTCTCCAACTCACCTGTTTGCTTCTTCAATTCACCTGTCTGCTTCTCCAACTCACCTGTTTGCTTCTCCAACTCACCTGTTTGCTTCTCCAACTCACCTGTCTGCTTCTTCAATTCACCTGTCTGCTTCTCCAACTCACCTGTCTGCTTCTCCAACTCACCTGTCTGCTTCTCCAACTCACCTGTTTGCTTCTTCAATTCACCTGTCTGCTTCTCCAACTCACCTGTCTGCTTCTCCAACTCACCTGTCTGCTTCTTCAACTCACCTGTCTGCTTCTCCAACTCACCTGTCTGCTTCTCCAACTCACCTGTCTGCTTCTCCAACTCACCTGTCTGCTTCTTCAACTCACCTGTCTGCTTCTCCAACTCACCTGTCTGCTTCTCCAACTCACCTGTCTGCTTCTCCAACTCACCTGTCTGCTTCTTCAATTCACCTGTCTGCTTCTCCAACTCACCTGTCTGCTTCTCCAACTCACCTGTCAACTCACCTTCAAACTTTTCAACTTTTCGATCTAATCTAGTCAAATTTAGGACTGTCTACCTTATTGCTAATAATTCTCATGGTTATGATTCTAAATATGCGCTCAACTGTGCCTGGCCAGACAGTATTGTGAAAGAGAGGCTCCGGGAAAGAGTCGGATGAGGTCACACACTGTCTTCCGAGAGATGATAATGGAGAAACGCAGTCAGTACCCACCTGAACTTTTCGCTTTATCTTCCTTCTCTCTCGCTCTTCCTGGCTCTAATTAAAATCCACCAAATGGTCACCCGGGCACAGGCCGGCAACGGGACTGCCTTATTCCTCACTTCCTCACTTCTGCTAGCCCGTAGTCACAATGACCCAGCAGCTTTTCTGTGCTCAAAGCATTGTGCCCAGCCCACCAGGACCAGAACAATTCAAGCGCAGAATTTTCATCGGCTTGAAACGATACCCAAAAAACTTAATGCTACAATTTAGCTTCATGCTGCTCAGAATTTCTATTCAGTCCTCTTTCTCTGAGTCATTCACCCAACCTGTCTGTCTTCTATTTTGAATCAATTAAATTTTCCATAGATGTCCAGTTATCGTGACAGACACGATAATTCCATTACTGCAGTCAACAATGCGCTTTTTAAACAATTTCTGCAACTTTTTTTATTTGAAAATTGCTTTAATCCTCGCCTGTTTTGCATAGGCAACGGCTTCATTGAGGGCACAGAGCTGGATGAATTCCTGAACGAGTTCATCTCCTCTGTTGTGGCCGAAGATGTCGGCTCAGAGGTGAGTAACGCCTTTTTTAATCGAGAAACATCGCCAATGTACTTTTGTGTTTGTCTGGGGTTTACCTAGATGTCACCTGTTTCACTTGGATGTCACCTGTTTCACTTGGATGTCACCTGTTTCACTTGGATGTCACCTGTTTCACTTGGATGTCACCTGTTTCACTTGGATGTCACCTGTTTCACTTGGATGTCACCTGTTTCACTTGGATGTCACCTGTTTCACTTGGATGTCACCTGTTTCACTTGGATGTCATCTGTTTCACTTGGATGTCACCTGTTTCACTTGGATGTCACCTGTTTCACTTGGATGTCACCTGTTTCACTTGGATGTCACCTGTTTCACTTGGATGTCACCTGTTTCACTTGGATGTCACCTGTTTCACTTGGATGTCACCTGTTTCACTTGGATGTCACCTGTTTCACTTGGATGTCACCTGTCTCACTTGGATGTCACCTGTTTCACTTGGATGTCACCTGTTTCACTTGGATGTCATCTGTATTACCTGGATGTCACCTGTTTCATCAGTATGTCACCTATTTCACTTGGATGTCATCTGTATTACCTGGATGTCACCTGTTTCATCAGTATGTCACCTGTTTCACCTGGATGTCATCTGTATTACCTGGATGTCACCTGTTTCATCAGTATGTCACCTATTTCACTTGGATGTCATCTGTATTACCTGGATGTCACCTGTTTCATCTGAATGCCATCCGTTTCACCTGAATGTCATCCGTTTCACCTGAATGTCACCTGTTTCACCTGAATGTCACCTGTTTCACCTGGATGTCATCCGTTTCACCTGAATGTCACCTGTTTCACCTGAATGTCATCCATTTCACCTGAATGTCATCCGTTTCACCTGAATGTCACCTGTTTCACCTGAATGTCACCTGTTTCACCTGAATGTCATCCGTTTCACCTGAATGTCACCTGTTTCACCTGAATGTCACCTGTTTCACCTGAATGTCATCCGTTTCACCTGAATGTCATCCATTTCACCTGAATGTCATCCATTTCACCTGAATGTCACCTGTTTCACCTGAATGTCATCCGTTTCACCTGAATGTCATCCGTTTCACCTGAATGTCATCCATTTCACCTGAATGTCATCCATTTCACCTGAATGTCACCTGTTTCACCTGAATGTCATCCGTTTCACCAGGACGTCACTTTTCTCGCGACAAAGTAACTCGCAGCTAAAAGTGGTCAGATTGTCACCTGAATCATTACCAAAAAAATTGCAGATAATTTCTGAAACTGCCATGGTGCAGATGAAGAAGGATTTTATGGAGGCTTTCGACGAAAATCTGGATGGCAAAATTGAGATCGGAGAGGTAATTAAAAATGAAATTTATATTTTAGAGTTCTGCTTTGATTGTTGAGTAAATATTAAATGAGGTTTTTATTGTTCAATTTTCAGCTGTCGCAAATTCTGCCCACCGAGGAAAACTTTCTGTTGCTGTTTCGCCGGAACAACCCGGTCGATTCTAGCGTTGAGTTCATGCGCGTGAGTGGGATTTTACCTGGCTTTTTACCTGGGTTCCCCAGCTATGGTAGATCTATCTCCTTCATGCTTTGGTGTTATAGAGAAGAAATCTTTAAAATCAGGTTTAAAACATTTTATTTTTAGTGTTAGCATTAGGTATGCTTGTAGACAAACCTAAGTTCATACAACACATTTGAGCTTTGAGCTCTCAAAGAACCAAAATCTGCTCAACTCAGCTCCGGTATTTCAGCTGCTGGTGGTGGAAATTTCCGGTTATATTTTGGTTAACCTTCAGTCAGCCAACTGGGCAGCTAGTTTCTTCAGGCAGTGCTCAACAATGCTCACGCCTTTAACTCACTCCCTTGCATCTCTACCCCATCTTACTAGGCCTCTGCCACGCTGTTAGTCTACTCAGTTGAAGGTGGGAACCAGTAGAGTCGGTTCGGCGACCCCTTTGTTAGCAGTTCCCAGGGCACATCCTTTTGCTGCTGCTGCATAGCGCTGAGGGTGACACATTTTGTAATTTCCTACTTTGTGTACTTAACTATTCTTGGTGGTCAGGGAAAGAGCTGTGAACACGGCCCCACTCACACTACTCAACTTAGAGAAATCTCACTTGAATTCATAAATTGTTTTGATACAGTACATAAGTTTTGTTGAAGCTTAATGAAACATTGCACCTGACAGCCTCATGACAGCCTGTGCTATTTAAACCCGGTTTTGTAATTTCGCTCCATACCTGACTGGGCTAAATTGACCTAATTATTATAAATACGTAATAAATCACCTCGCCTTGACAAGTCCGGCTTGAAAGTGTCGCCGAGACCGGTAAACCACCTCCCCACTCCACCTGTCACCTCTAATTAGTCATCTATTAGACTGAAAACACCATAAACTGACGATTTACAGCAGGTCAGCCTCAGCTGGTACGGTTAAGTGAGTGTCCTAGACTGTATTGTATTATAGCCATTAATTACCTGGGTTTTAATTAGCATTAACTAACCTGGAACCTGCCCAGATAAATAAGGAACTCTTTATCATAAAATATGTGCACTTTTACTGAAGCTATGTCGTGTGCCCTCTAGCACTAAACTCTGTGACCCATCCAGCACCCTCCAACCTCACCTCTGTGACCCATCCAGCACCCTCCAACCTCACCTCTGTGACCCTTCCAGCACCCTCCAACCTCACCTCTGTGACCCTTCCAGCAACTTCCAACCTCACCTCTGTGACCCTTCCAGCACCCTCCAACCTCAGCTCTGTGACCCTTCCAGCATCCTCCAACTTCACCTCTGTGAACCTTCCAGCACCCTCCAACCTCAGCTCTGTGACCCTTCCAGCACCCTCCAACCTCACCTCTGTGACCCTTCCAGCAACTTCCAACCTCACCTCTGTGAACCTTCCAGCACCCTCCAACCTCACCTCTGTGACCCTACTGGCACCCTCGTATTAAATCGTGAATCTTATTCACAATTAGAATATCAATTCCACTGGTTTTTACACCATTTTACACCACACGTCAGTCGCAGAGCTGTTTCTCAGACCAGACAGTGCGAATATTTGAGCAGTTATGTCAATTCTCGAAGCTGTCAGTGTTCTCCGCTCCACTTGAGCCTCTTAAACAATCTCTAAGTATGACAGACAGAAAGCCGGAGATAATTAAAACATACGTAGGGATGGACCTGTCTGAAGCAGATATTTAATTTTATCCTGCAAGTATTTTAATCCGAATTAAATTAATCCCCAATTTTCCCTCAGATCTGGAAGCAGTTCGACAAAGATCACTCAGGCTACATCGAGGCGGACGAGCTCAAGGTAAGAGCTTTTTTAGCTTGATAGAGAATGCGAGCTCGAGAACATGTTTTTGGGATTTCACCCATCTTAAAGCACCTTTGAATTCGTCTGCAGGACTTTCTGAAGAGCGTTCTGGACTCTGCGGAGAAGCCAGTCTCTGAGGATAAACTGATTGAGTACACCACCACTATGGTGAGTTGGGATTTCTGAGCTAGGGAGATGGAAGATTTCAAGATGGGATATTTTGAAGATGGGATATTTTGAAGACGGGATACTTTTGTGATGGGATATTTTGAAGATGGATGTTTTAAAGATAAAATTTTTTGAAGATGGGATAGTTTGAAGACGGGATACTTTGAGATGGGATATTTGGAAGATGGGATATTTTGAAGACGGGATACTTTTGAGATGGGATATTTTGAGGATGGGATATTTTGAAGATGGGATGTTTTGAAGATGGGATATTTTGAAGATAAAATATTTTGAAGATGGGATAGTTTGAAGACGGGATACTTTGAGATGGGATATATGGAAGATGGGATATTTTGAAGACGGGATACTTTTGAGATGGGATATTTTGAAGATGGGATATTTTGAAGATGGGATATTTTGAAGATGGGATATTTTGGAGATGGGATAGTTTGAAGACGGGATACTTTTGAGATGGGATATTTTGAAGATGGGATATTTTGAAGATAGGATATTTGAAGATGAGCTAGTTGAGTATGGGGTTCTCTCCCGCACTTTATGCATCCAATGTTTACCTCAGTTTCGCAAAATGGCATCTATATCATATTTTTCTTAGCTTCGCATTGTTGCTAGCTGCCTGTACTGGCCAAATAGTTTCTCTGCGTCTCTTTTACCTTTAGCCGAAGCTTCAGATCTTCTGCCTGCCTCCCCCGGCTCACATCAGTGCTCCTCAGAACTCAGTAATTTTCCATTGTACTCTCTCTGATCCTTTGTTAATCTCGTGTTAGCTCACATTTTTCTTCTGACGAAAATGTCTTTGTACTCACTGGCACGTGTTTTCATGATTCTGTCTGTTACAATCTTAATCCCAATCAGTCCCCACGTTTACTTTATGACACGCAATCTACAAACTGGATAAGGGAATTAAAGCGAATCGGTCAGTTTTCAAAGCCATGAATTCAAATCGGTGCCGATTCCAGCTGCAACTGTTCGATCAGAACAAGGACGGGAAGCTGCAGCTGAGCGAGATGGCTCGGTAAGTCTGTTTTGAGTTGATGAGATGATTTCAGGCTAGCTCACAATGTCACAAACTCAATAAAACACAATTGCAGCCTCCTGCCTGTGAAGGAGAACTACCTGTGCCGGCCCATATTCAAGGTGAGGTAGAGAGGATGGTGAAGAGGATGGGAGAGAATGTGTGAGAGGAAGATGGAGGAATAATGGCAACAATAACAGTTGAAGGAGGGCTGCGGGAAATGGCACATCATTTGGTGGCACTAGACCCACAGCCAGCGAGGAGGCAATTCTGCCCATTCCGCTGACTCCTGAGCACACACGCACACAGGTGTGTACGAAGTACATCTGCCCTGACTTTCTCCTCGTCACGGCAGTGCACACTTCACTGTTGCCTTGGAAGTTGGTCCTCAAGGGTGTAAATTGCACGACAAGCCCCTGAACATTCTCTCCGCGGCGGAATCGAGCCCAGGGACCTTGGTGCGAGAGGCAAACGCGTTAGACTGCTTTACCACTCGCCCCCCGCGAAATAGGAAATGAGAGAGGTCGCGAGAGGCTTGCAGAGAGGTTAGCAGTTCAGGAGAGATTTAGATATTTGCAATTAGAACGATAGGTTATAAGAAGGGAGATAGATAGAGGGACCATTTTAGGGATAAAAACAGCATTTGATATTACATTTCAATGCAAAATATCCCTGAGCATTGGTGTGACAGAGATTCAGCAGTACTTTGATTGAATTACAGGGTTGAAAAGTCAAACTGATAGGCCCGTTGGCTGCAGGTGTGTTCAGGTGCGTTGGGCAAGTCAAGAGCCGAGAGGGGAACTAATTATCCCACAGCTGAGGGAGATAAAAGAACTCGGCTCGCCAATCAAATAAGTTCTTTCTACCCATCTGCAGTACAAGCGGTGTACCTTGATGGTACCTCGACTATAGAATCTAGCTAATTAAGAAAATGTAAAACTTTTTTAGAAATCTAAATGATTCCTACTGAATTTGAGATTCCACATTCCAAATTTAATAACTCTAGAAAGAAAAACCAGAAAAAAAATTCTGGAATCTTCCCAAATCCTGATCAGTAAATCCAAATAAATCCTAGTTAGGGAAAGTTTTCCCAAATCCTAATTGAGGAGAATCTTCCCAAATCCTAATTGAGGAGAATCTTCCCGAATCCTAATTGATCAGAATCTTCCCGAATCCTAGTTGAGGAGAATCTTCCCGAATCCTAATTGAGGAGAATCTTCCCGAATCCTAGTTGAGGAGAATCTTCCCGAATCCTAGTTGAGGAGAATCTCCCAAATCCTAATTGAGGAGAATCTTCCCGAATCCTAATTAAGAGGATAATCTTCCCGAATCCTAGTTGAGGAGAATCTTCCCGAATCCTAATTAAGAGGATAATCTTCCCGAATCCTAATTAAGAGGAGAATCTTCCCGAATCCTAATTAAGAGGATAATCTTCCCGAATCCTAATTGAGGAGAATCTTCCCAAATCCTAATTGAGGAGAATCTTCCCGAATCCTAATTAAGAGGATAATCTTCCCGAATCCTAGTTGAGGAGAATCTTCCCGAATCCTAATTAAGAGGATAATCTTCCCGAATCCTAATTAAGAGGAGAATCTTCCCGAATCCTAATTAAGAGGATAATCTTCCCGAATCCTAGTTGAGGAGAATCTCCCAAATCCTAATTGAGGAGAATCTTCCCGAGTCCTAATTAAGAGGATAATCTTCCCGAATCCTGATTCAGGAAATAATTTCCGAATCCCAGATAAGGAAAATCTTCCCAAATCCTCCTAAACATGCAAATCCCAATTGAGGAAATTTTCCCGAATCCCAATCAAGGTAAATCTCAAAAATCAAATAAAATTTAAATCCTCTCTAAATCTGAAAGCTCTACATGAGTCACATCCCAAAAATTGCGCATCCCAAATTTCAGAACGCCAGCAAGATCAGCAGCGCTGATATCGATCGCGTTTTCAGCCTGTACGACCGGGTGAGCACATGAGTCCCCTTCTGAGTTTCATTTTTTCCGCCAATTTCGTCGTATCCCGATTGCTGATCAAGTTTGACGGGGGAAGTCAGCGTTCCCGATGAGGACTTCACTTTATTGCTCGCAACTTGGCAAGGGAGCGATTGAGGCGAATTGTGATCTCAGATCAACTCAAAATCATTCCAAATCTGAACTAGAGCATAGCAAATCCAACTTTGCATCGTTAAATCAGATCATTGGATTGGTATCATTTTTTTTCAAGTTTATTTCCTTTTAAACTATTGAATAGCCAGTTGTTTGATGAATTATCCAGCTGTTCTCGTGTCTAACATGTTTATGAAGTGGCTAACACGTTGATGAAGTGTCTAACAGGTTTATGAAGTGTCTAACAGGATAAATTGCTCAGCTTTCGAGTTCTCTTGAATAATTTCCCCGCAGGACCAGAACGGCACAATTGAGGACGAAGAGCTCCAGGGCTTCCTGAAGGACCTGCTGGAGCTCGCTCAAGAGGTAAATTGTACTTTTAATTGCTCAGAAAATGTTTTTGCTAGATGCCAGGCATTATCTTGTTTGAGGGTTTGCCGTCTCCTTTGGAAGGGGCTGCTGTTGACAGCTAAGCAGTTTCATTGCACCAAATTCAGGCCAACATCAGACCACACAGCTCACCAATAACCAACCACCTATACCACACTCTATAATCACCTTTACTCATCTCCCTTCCTCCCTTCCTCCCTTCCTCCCTTCCTCCCTTTCTCCATTCTTCACTTCCTCCCTTTCTCCTTTCCTCCCTTTCTCCTTTCCTCCCTTTCTCCCTTCCTCCCTTCCTCCCTTCCTCCCTTCCTCCCTTCCTCCCTTTCTCCATTCTTCACTTCCTCCCTTTCTCCTTTCCTCCCTTTCTCCTTTCCTCCCTTTCTCCCTTCCTCCCTTCCTCCCTTCCTCCCTTCCTCCCTTCCTCCCTTTCTCCATTCTTCACTTCCTCCCTTTCTCCTTTCCTCCCTTTCTCCTTTCCTCCCTTCCTCCCTTCCTCCCTTTCTCCATTTTTCACTTCCTCCCTTTCTCCCTTCCTCCCTTCCTCCCTTCCTCTCTTCCTCCCTTCCTCCCTTCCTCCCTTTCTCCTTTGCTCCATTCTTCACTTCCTCCCTTCCTCCCTTCCTCCCTTCCTCCCTTTCTCCTTTGCTCCATTCCTCCCTTCCTCCCTTCCTCCCTTTCTCCTTTCCTCCCTTCCTCCCTTTCTCCTTTCCTCCCTTCCTCCCTTCCTCCCTTCCTCCCTTTCTCCTTTCCTCCCTTCCTCCCTTTCTCCTTTCCTCCCTTCCTCCCTTTCTCCTTTCCTCCCTTCCTCCCTTCCTCCCTTCCTCCCTTTCTCCATTCTTCACTTCCTCCCTTTCTCCTTTCCTC
Source organism: Macrostomum hystrix (assembly GCA_950097015.1). Taxonomy (NCBI): domain Eukaryota; kingdom Metazoa; phylum Platyhelminthes; family Macrostomidae; genus Macrostomum; species Macrostomum hystrix. Next base: position 4,089,557 of record CATNEN010000002.1, read on the forward strand.
CCTTCCTCCCTTTCTCCTTTCCTCCCTTCCTCCCTTCCTCCCTTCCTCCCTTTCTCCTTTCCTCCCTTCCTCCCTTTCTCCTTTCCTCCCTTCCTCCCTTTCTCCTTTCCTCCCTTCCTCCCTTCCTCCCTTCCTCCCTTTCTCCATTCTTCACTTCCTCCCTTTCTCCTTTCCTCCCTTTCTCCTTTCCTCCCTTTCTCCCTTCCTCCCTTCCTCCCTTCCTCCCTTCCTCCCTTTCTCCTTTCCTCCCTTCCTGCCTTTATAAATTCTTTAATTTTCTTTTTCTGGAATTAGCTGCAAAAGTAGGGCCAGCTTTCTTAGCCGGAGTCCAGAGTAAACTTTGAGCACTGTGAGAATACTAACTTGGATAAAGTACTCAATTAGCCTTTTCGATTGGTCTTAGCTATGCCCGCGAACCCGAAGTCGTGTTGCGAATTCTAATTCAATATTTTAAATTAATTATTCAACTCTATGCCAACTATTTTGTTATTTAATCTCTAATTCTAGCAAGGAATAATGCAAAAGAAGGTGAGTTTATCACTTAAAAGCGCAGCTATTTGGTTATTTTACCATACGAGCATAAATGACTTTTTTAAGGAGGCCTAAAATCACAATCGAATTAACAACCAGCTTGCGCTTTTTAGTGCGATTTTTGTTTTAGTTTTTCAAATAATGCATAACAATGATTTGCTTTTAGCATGAGGCCGCAATGCTCGCAGAGAATATCATTCGATATACTAATTAAGTGCATCCGAAGTTTTATCGTTTTGTAATCAGAATTCGCTAGTACCACGTGATTAGAATCGATTTTCATTGGACGCTGAAAATCTTAGGATTCAGAACACGTGACTAATTAAAATGGTCGCTATTGAATAAAGAAATTCTTTAGTAGGTCACGTGACTAATCCAAATATTTTCATTGGACCACGTCGATATGATAAAGTATGTCACGTGACTTCGAGAAAGAGCTTTAATTTCGCTACTGATCAAATAGCATGTGTTGTGGGACGAAAAGTGAAGATGAAGTCACCTGACAGGAAAACGTAATTCGTTATCAGTTTCTTGGGATACAATAACAAACTAGATTCAGAATAAAAATACTGTACCTCAGCTTTGGCATGCGAATTGAGCTGTTTTTACAATTTTGTTTGCCACCGCTGCCTTAATTCGATTAACTTGTTAAATCTGGACGGGATTATATGGTTGGTTCTTAGCGGGATCCTTGGTGGGATCCTTGGTGGGATCCTTGGTGGGATCCTGGGTGGTATCAAGGGTGAGATCCTGGGTGGGATCAGAGTGGGATCAGGGTGGGATCAGAGTGGGATCAGGGTGGGATCAGAGTGGGATCCTTGGTGGGAGCCTGAGCAGTTTCCTGGGTGGGATCCTGGGCGGGATCCTTGGTGGGATCCTGGGTGGGATCCTGGGTGGGATCCTTGGTGGGATCCTGGGTGGGATCCTGGGTGGGATCCTGGGTGGTATCCTGGGTGGGATCCTGGGTGGGATCCTGGGTGGGATCAGAGTGGGATCAGGGTGGGATCAGAGTGGGATCAGGGTGGGATCAGAGTGGGATCAGGGTGGGATCAGAGTGGGATCAGGGTGGGATCAGAGTGGGATCAGGGTGGGATCAGAGTGGGATCTTGGTGGGAGCCTGAGCAGTTTCCTGGGCGGGATCCTGGGTGGGATCCTGGGCGGGATCCTGGGTGGGATCCTGCGTGGAATCCTGGGCGGGATCCTTGGCGAGATCGTGGCGGGATCCTGGGTGTGATGCTTGGAGTGAGTTTTGTTGCACCCTATTGAGACTGCACTCAATTCATATGAGATTGGATATTATTCGCATTACTACCCCAAGCAGGACTATGACGAGCAGGACATGCTGTTCTTTAAGAGGGTCATCCTGGACCAGTGGGATGTCAACCACGATGGCAAGATAAGCAAGGACGAGCTGAAGATGATCTTGCTGCAGCAGAGCCGCATCGCCTCCCAGATGGTCTGAGCGATTTCCTTTTAGAAAAAAACTTGACTTTGTAGTTTCCATCGCTTATAAAGAGAAATAACTCCAACCAAACTACTCACTGTCGACAAGTAGTGAGGAAACGCATTATTTGACAGAAAAGTGAAAATTTTGTTGAGATTTAATTTCATTTTCTTAACACATTGAATTTTTAGTCTAACTAGAAAGTTTAAAAAAATAGTGAATATGCGTTTTACACTACTTAAAACGTTGAGCAGGATCGCGGTGTTGTGCACAATATTAGGACTGACATTCAAGCATTATTAAATCTTATCTAAATTGATGTTATGTGAATTATAAATTAAGACTAGATTATAATCCCTAGGTATATTTATTACGACCTGAAATTAAGATCCAACGTCATATACAGACTTTCAACAGTATTTTCTGCTATCCTTTATTCATATTTTATCTTTTTCTTTTACAGTTTGTTAATCTGCGATAAGCTTTGCGGAAACTGAACACCTTTTTGAATCCCGCTTATCGACCACCACCTTAAAATCCCGTTTTTTTATTTACTTTCCTTTAGGTAGATCCCAGAAAATGCTATAATTGGCAAAAACTTTTGCCACTTCGCTTCTTTTTTTCGATATTCGCCTGTCACACTCTACGCATACTACTATAATTTGTCCTCATAACCTTATAGCATATATATATCGAATAGATTTTATTATTGTTGTTGTAACCCGCGTCCTAAAAACTTTTCCGTGATAAAATTTTGAATGGCAATCGAATAAACAAATAATAAAGGTTTATTAAAACTTTCATATCCGGATTTCATACAAAAAGTGAGTGAAAAAGTGACTGCTGACTGACTGTTGACTGACTGTTGACTGGCTGTTGACTGACTGTTGACTGACTGTTGACTGACTGTTGACTGACTGTTGACTGACTGTTGACTGGCTGTTGACTGACTGTTGACTGACTGTTGACTGACTGTTGACTGACTGTTGACTGACTGTTGACTGACTGCTGACTGACTGTTGACTGACTGTTGACTGGCTGTTGACTGACTGTTGACTGACTGTTGACTGACTGTTGACTGACTGTTGACTGACTGTTGACTGACTGTTGACTGACTGTTGACTGACTGCTGACTGACTGTTGACTGACTGTTGACTGACTGTTGACTGACTGTTGACTGACTGTTGACTGACTGTTGACTGACTGTTGACTGACTGTTGACTGACTGCTGACTGACTGTTGACTGACTGTTGACTGGCTGTTGACTGACTGTTGACTGACTGTTGACTGACTGTTGACTGACTGTTGACTGACTGTTGACTGACTGTTGACTGACTGTTGACTGACTGTTGACTGACTGTTGACTGACTGTTGACTGACTGTTGACTGACTGTTGACTGACTGTTGACTGGCTGTTGACTGGCTGTTGACTGACTGTTGACTGAATGTCTATCGTTTTGAGTTAATTTTATTAACCTGTTAAGTTGAGATTGACTTAGAAGTTAAAACGGTTCTAAAACTGCTGTTACTTATCTGTTTATCTAGAGTAGTTCTGGCCATAGAAATTTGCAAATGTCTTCAAGATCTATCTTTTTTAGCCATACTCAAACGACAGTTTTGTGTAGGAGAAAAAGAGACTCAAAGTGCAAAAACCAGTTGCTTGACTGAGTGGCTAGTCTGCAATTTGCAACTCTTTCAAGCGAAGCATGAACGACGAAACACGTGAGCGAAACACAAACGACGAAACACGTGAGCGAAGCATGAACGACGAAACACGTGAGCGAAACACAAACGACGAAACACGTGAGCGAAACACAAACGACGAAACACTTAAGCGAAACACAAACGACGAAACACGTGAGCGAAGCATGAACGACGAAACACGTGAGCGAAACAAAAACGACGAAACACGTGAGCGAAGCATGAACGACGAAACACTTAAGCGAAACAAAAACGACGAAACACTTAAGCGAAACACAAACGACGAAACACTTGAGCGAAGCATGAACGACGAAACACGTGAGCGAAACAAAAACGACGAAACACTTAAGCGAAACACAAACGACGAAACACTTGAGCGAAGCATGAACGACGAAACACTTAAGCGAAACAAAAACGACGAAACACTTAAGCGAAACACAAACGACGAAACACGTGAGCGAAGCATGAACGACGAAACACGTGAGCGAAACAAAAACGACGAAACACGTGAGCGAAGCATGAACGACGAAACACTTAAGCGAAACACAAACGACGAAACACGTGAGCGAAACACAAACGACGAAACACGTGAGCGAAGCATGAACGACGAAAGACGTGAGCGAAACAAAAACGACGAAACACTTAAGCGAAACACAAACGACGAAACACTTGAGCGAAGCATGAACGACGAAACACTTAAGCGAAACAAAAACGACGAAACACTTAAGCGAAACACAAACGACGAAACACGTGAGCGAAGCATGAACGACGAAACACGTGAGCGAAACACAAACGACGAAACACGTGAGCGAAACACAAACGACGAAACATTTGAGCGAAGCATGAACGACGAAACACGTGAGCGAAACACAAAAGACGAAACACGTGAGCGAAACACAAACGACGAAACACTTAAGCGAAACACAAACGACGAAACACGTGAGCGAAGCATGAACGACGAAACACGTGAGCGAAACACAAACGACGAAACACGTGAGCGAAACACAAACGACGAAAAATTTGAGCGAAGCATGAACGACGAAACACGTGAGCGAAACACAAAAGACGAAACACGTGAGCGAAACACAAACGACGAAACACTTAAGCGAAACACAAACGACGAAACACGTGAGCGAAGCATGAACGACGAAACGCGTAAGCGAAACACTAACGACGAAACACCCGAGCGAAGCATGAACGACGAAACACTTAAGCAAAACAAAAACGACGAAACACGTGAGCGAAACACAAACGACGAAACATTTGAGCGAAGCTTGAACGACGAAACACGTAAGCGAAACACAAACGACGAAACACTTGAGAGAAACACAAACGACGAAACACTTGAGCGAAGCATGAACGACGAAACACTTGAGCGAAACACAAACGACGAAACACTTGAGCGAAGCATGAAGCCCGTGATAGTTATCCGGACCTGCCAGGCATGCAGCAAAATGTACTTTACTGAAACTGGCACCTTCAAGCTTGACGAGCAGGCCAAGAGAAAGAAAAGAGATTTGAAGAAGCCTGAGGCAGAGTCCGGCGACAAGGATTGTGCTGAGTCACAGGAACAGTCAGTCCCCAATAATTTCCCGAAAATCACCTCGGCTAGACTCCGCTTGGCAGATTGGAGTGTGTTTTCTGATCAGCAAGATGTGCTCACTCCGCAGCAAGCGGAGGGTGTGATCTGCAATTGGCTGCAGAACACAACTGCCTGCATGAAACTACAGGGTGGACAGCTGGAAAACTCGGAGAACGAGGGGCTCTATGGCAAGATCATTTTCGACCATCTCGGTAGGTTCAAGCACGAAGTCTACATTGTACATTGCTGATTGGCTGCCGATGGAGTGAAAGGGGGAGTGAAAGGGGAGTGAAAGGGGTTCTAAAATGGTGAGAAGTTTAACGAAATTTTTCTAACTCTGTCAATTTCAGGTGAGATTTTTGATTTTGATATTTGCCACCTGGACATCAAAATGCTCGGCTTGGGCTTTGATAACTGGATGAACACATTGGCTAGCGGAGAGCTCCTTCTCGACATTGTGAACTGCTTAATCAGCAATTGCCATCGCGACGATAATCCTGATTTGGATATCCAGATAAATGTGAGTTTGCATTAAATATCTTTAAGGTAAAGGATTGTGAGCAGTGAGCAGCGGTATCCTGAGCAGTGAGCAGTGGTATCCTGAGCAGTGAGCAGTGGTATCCTGAGCAGTGAGCAGTGGTATCCTGAGCAGTGAGCAGTGGTATCCTGAGCAGTGAGCAGTGGTATCCTGAGCAGTGAGCAGTGGTATCCTGAGCAGTGAGCAGTGGTATCCTGAGCAGTGAGCAGTGGTATCCTGAGCAGTGAGCAGTGGTATCCTGAGCAGTGAGCAGTGGTATCCTGAGCAGTGAGCAGTGGTATCCTGAGCAGTGAGCAGTGGTATCCTGAGCAGTGAGCAGTGGTATCCTGAGCAGTGAGCAGTGGTATCCTGAGCAGTGAGCAGTGGTATCCTGAGCAGTGAGCAGTGGTATCCTGAGCAGTGAGCAGTGGTATCCTGAGCAGTGAGCAGTGGTATCCTGAGCAGTGAGCAGTGGTATCCTGAGCAGTGAGCAGTGGTATCCTGAGCAGTGAGCAGTGGTATCCTGAGCAGTTGTCATGAATTTATTCCACCTGGAATGCAGATTGTTCCATCGCAAAAGCTGACCGTGAGACGAATGCTGGACACGGCACCCAACAAGCATGCCGTTTGTTCTTTCCTGCTGAACCACAACTGCCTTATTGAGAAATTTCTAGACCCAATTCTGGCCATGATTCGCGACATTGGCCTGCCACCGCCAGGCACGAAACCCGGCACTGTTGGCAACATTCGGCAAGCCCTGCACTTATTGAGGCCTGTGGGGCACAACCTTCTACACTGCACCCATGTATCAAAGGTAAGCGGACATCTATTTACCTCTAGAAGTAGAAGGGTGGGAACCTATGTTTCTTAGAAAATGTTTATTGGGCTGATTTTCGCCGATAAATCTGCAAATTTAGTGACTGTGTTTGATCGGCACTAAACGTTTGACACTAGTTTCCTTTTTTTATCATTATTTTTAAAACATCGATTTCTCTGCGTGCCCTCTAATTGTGCCTAAAAGCGCATTATTCTCCTAAAACAGCAAAACCCACTCGGCAACTCGCTTCCCATTTTCTGATCTGTAATTTAGTTAAACTGTTAGTATATTTTGATGAACTCTAAGCATATCTGAGCACATTACTCAGCGCCATTGACACCACCAAGTAGGAATGGACATGGAAGGCCCTGATGCTGCTGGTGATGATCCTCATGAGCCTGGTTGGAGATCTGGACTCCGAGCTTCAGCCACTGTTCTGCAGCCTCACTGGTGAGTTCTGTCCCGATCATCTCATTGTGCCAGAGCTGCAACAAGCGATGAGGGCCATCCGGGAGTCGAACCCAGTGCAGCTGAGAAAGCAGTTTTCCGCGCAGGAGCTTCTGTGGGCGCTGCCACGGTGGCGCGTGTTGAAGCAAGGAGCGATCGAGTTCAACAGCGTGCTGTACAGTGACTTTGGATCGGATTGAAAAATCTATAATTGACACTTCTGATGTCCCAATGACCTGTGGAACTGTCTTATATAAAATGTGCTCATTTCCGGTATTGTGTAATCAACTAGTTGCACTGTTAAAGACTCAAATTCTCTAGAAGCTTATTATCTTGAAATTTGCTTGCTCAAAATTGTCTGATTAAAATTAGAAAGTTTTCTAAGAAATTCGTTGTATGACGTTGTATGAAGTTAAACGTTGCATGATTTTATTACTAGTTCTTGCTAACAGCTATTAGAAAAAAAGTTCTTAAAGGGACAGAATTAGTCACTGAAAGGAGGGTGAGTTGCAGAGCGGTCTTACGCGTTAGATTTTTCTCGCACCAAGTTCCCTGAGCTCGATTCCGCTACGAGGCCACATTAAATTGTGGCACAGCCGCGGAGAGAAGGAAGGGGGCTTGTTGTGCAATTCAGCCACTTGAGAGCCAACCTCCAAGGCACAGAGAGAGTGTACACTGCCTGACGATGAGAAAGTCAGGGCAGATGTAACACACCTGTGTCTGCCTGCGTACAGTATCTGTGTGAGTGTGTGCTCAGAAGCCAGCGGATGGGCAGAATCGCCTCCACCACGTTTGGGACACCACTTCTCGGAGGACTCGAAAGTGTGTGTTAGACACGTTGGTGTTCCACTGGTTGTTAGACAACTGTGTGTGCTAGACATTTGCTTGTTATGCCTTGAAGCTTAGTGTACTCAGGTGGGAAGTTAGTACCTTGAGCACAAGTATCAAGAACAAGGTTTCTCAAGCTTTCACAGTTATCATACAAGTCCGTCTGTCGCTGGCTCTATCGGCATCGCTTGTGATCTTAGGAAGCAATTGGCCCAGCAAGTACGCGGCGTTGAAGACGCATGGAGAGTTGGAATTCGTCACGTTGCTACTAGTTACTCATAGAAGTCAGTGTCTGTCTACGAAAGTAAACTGTATATTGATCATGGTTAACTCAAGTTGGAGAATTAAAAGTTAATTAAGCCAGCATAAAATGAGGAAAAACACGATGAAGTTCAACAACTCAATGTTTGGCAAATAATTAAACACAAAAATGATATCGATAAAAAGCCATGCCTAAGTTAAATATTTTCTATAAGGGCATTTTTGTAGAAAATTCATTTTTGATTTAACGCCGAGCAAATCTAAAATCGTCAATCCTAACTTCAATCATCAATTTGAAGAAAAATCTATTAAAACTACTGTATCACTGAGTCGATCAGCATCAGTCAGTCGTTCTAAAAAAAGGCGCCATTGTCGCTTATAATTACTCATTGCGACTAGTGAGCCTCACAACGCCCCGGTCGCCGTCGAGTTCAACAGCGTCGCCAGTCTTAAACGTGGATGTCACCTGTTTGGCCCCGACCACGCAGGGAATGCCGAATTCGCGAGCCACCACGGCACCGTGCGACAGCAGGCCGCCCTTCTCCGTCACGAGGCCGCTGATGAGCGGGAAGTACGGCGTCCAGCCCACATCCGTGTACGGAACAATCAGAATGTCGCCCTTCTTAATCTGGGCAGCGTCTTGGAGGCTGCAGATGACCCGGGCCTGCCCGGACACGAAGCCGCGGCTGACCGGCATTCCGGAGACGCTCAGCGCTTCGACGCTGTCCGCGGTTCGGCCGGCTGGCGAACGTGGGCGCTCCTGATCCGCTAGTAGACCGAATCGCGGGTTGCCCTTGACTAGCTCGGGCAGGTGAAGGGCGTTCTGGCGTGGCAGAGCAAGCCGGCGTCTCAAAGCCTAGCGAAGTGAATTAGGCATTAGAAGTATTAAATTAGTGCTAGGTTAGCGATGATCTTGCAGCTGCATGCTCTGCGCACTGATGCATCACTGACGCGCTGCCAACGAAGTGGCGATTCCGAGCTGACCTCAGGGACACTCTAACAGAGGAGTGTACTCCAGCCTGAATTCTATTGCTAATTCTGTAAATTATTTCACTCACCTTCTTGACAAGGGCGGCCGTGACTTTTCTGTCAACGAGCAAGCCGAGCTCCCGATGAGTGAAGAAGTAGACCAGATCTGAGTCCGGCACCAGCTCCTCCTTGACCAGCAGTTGGCCCAGGCGTCTATAGCCCTCCTTCATGGCATCGACCATACGGATGGAGATGGCCTTGCCCCATTCCCGGCTGGCCACGCCTCTCCTGGCCATTGGAATCAGTGCCTTCACAATGCGACGCGTCAAAGGACTACGCAGCTCGAGCTGCTCCACAACCTCGTCGATGCTCAGCGCCTCCTTGGCTTCGCGCTCCAATGATCCTGCAGCGATTGTGGCCTGCATCACTGACACAACCTTCTCTGGCGCTGCGCGCCAGGATAGTTCGCGGAATTCAGCCTCTCGAATGCAGCGAAAACCGTGCCGGTTGATGAAGCCGCGAAAACTCTCGCCAGCAGTGCCGCTCTCGTGAGACAGCAACCAGTTGGCTGCTTCCTTTGGCGTCATGGCCAGGAAGGCTGAGCAATTAGGAGACTTGGACAGGTCGACAGACAGATTGTGCAGGGCTGTCGGCACGTCGGCGCTGTAGACATTGTCGCAGTTGGAGAGGCAGAGTGCCAGCTTGCTGAATGTCTTTTCGTTTAGGCCGAACTGTTCATTGAAAATGTTCACCAGGACCATGCTGTTGACAGCGGACTTGCTAGTGTTAATGATTGTGTCGCACCAGCACTGGGCATAGTCTGGCATGCGAGCGTCGAGCTCCAGGTACTGCTCCTTGGCAGTGTACTGCGGTAGCGCGTGGTAGCCGTCCAGGAACTTTCTCTCCCAGGCCTGAGTGAGCTTACTTGACTGCCAGATGACTGCCATATCGCAGATCGCGTTCCACACCTTATCCACCAGGTTGGCCTCGCCGTCCATGTAGCGCCGCAGGTCGTCTCTAGTCGGCTCGTCGAGAGTTCGGCCGAGCAGAGCGATACAAGCCATGTCGAATTTGCCCAGAAGCGACATTACCTCTGAGCCCAGGCCCAGTTCCATCATGTTGATGAGCAGGTGGTTGGCACTGCAACCCAGGCCAGACATTGGCCGGCCAATCTCTGGGATGATGCCGGACTTCGCCGCCTTGTACTTCGTGATACTCCAGTCGACAGCCCGACCGAACGTACTCAAAGTCAACGGTGTTAGAGCACCGGGACTCATCTCGCCAATATTGGCCGTGGTCATCCAGCCCTCCTTGTAGCTGAACGAGCTGTCAAACTCGTGCATTATGTCATCTGCTGTTTCCGGACCCATCGCGGTGACTGGACGCACCTGAAGCAGGTGAATCGACTCATTCACCAGCGCGAATTCAACGTCCACTGGAGCTCCATAGCGCTTTTCGAGCTCCTCGCCGAGCTCAGCTAGCGCTAGTACTCGCTGGTCCGACAGGCAGCTGATCTTTTCGTCGCTGTGTCTGGTCTCCAGGCCTCCTGACTCGCCGACCTGCATCACTTCGGATTTTTCCCCCAGCCTGCGCTCCTCGATCGCCTTGTAACCGTCCGGGAATCGGCGCACGGTGAAGGTGTCGGGCGTCACTAATCCTGACACGACGCTCTCTCCGAGGCCAAAGTTTGCTTCGATCTTCATCACGCTTGAGCAACCGCTGATGGGATCCTGGCTGAAAAGCACACCTGCGGCAGTAGCTGGCACCATCTCCTGAACCACCACCGCCATGCTGGCGTCAACGCCCAGCCCGCCACTCTGCCGGTACTGAACTGCTCGATGGGCGAACAGCGACGCCCAGCATTCAATGACTTTGCTCGGCAGCTGCTCCCGATTCACACCGAGGAACGTCTCCATCTGGCCGGCGCTGGACGCGCTCGAGCCGTCTTCGCTAACGCCAGACGAGCGTACGGCAAAACGAACGCCAGTGGAGCCGCTAAAAATTCTATCGACAGTCTTTGTTACAGCCTCCAAGACGGGTGCAGGCAGGGTGGTAGCGGTGAAAGCTTCCGTCAATGATTTGCATGCCGGTTCAAGCAACGCCTCATCTCCAGAGGTCGCAGTCGCTCTCAAAGCTTGAATGCCCTGTCTCAGAGAGGAATTAGCTTGAATAAATTGCCGATAAGAGTTTGTCGTCACGACAAAGCCTTTCGGAACTAGAACGTCGCTGCTTCCGCCCTCGCTATTGAAGATTGCCGTAGCAACAGCCAGCTGAGAGCCTTTGCCTCCAGTCAGGGTTCTCACTCGGCAGTCTTGCTGGTCAAGGTCGACAACAAGAACTTCTTGGTTGTTGGGCACATCCGGCACTATCGGCATGGGTAGTGAGGCCTCGGGAGCGCCCTCGAGTGGGCTGTGATGCCAGTAACAGTACTCAGTGATGCCCCATCCGCGAATACCGTTCACTGTGAATTCGGTGAATCTCTCGAACAGCACACAGCTGGCAGACTGAACGTATAGCGGAATGTTCTCACCGGCCCGCACCTCAACCTTATAGTCCTTGCCGTTGGCAATGAGTCGCACCTGATAGTTCTTCGGCGGTTCGGTGATTTCGCCCTTCTCCCACAGATTGAAGTCATGAGCGTCCACTGCGCACTTCTTGCCGTAGGGCAGGTAGATGTAGCCGTACTTCACGTGGGTTGTAGTCTGTGGAATCGACACGGAGCCGAAGCTAAAGAAGCTGCCGTTCTCAAGGTAGCCAAAGTGGGCAGCGTAGCGATAATATTGTCGCCAGTTGCGCAGACCTGCACAGTTAATTGGATTTATTTAACTGAAATATAGAATAACTCTTACGACATAAGCGTCAAGAAAAGTAACGAGACTTAAAGACAAAACCGGCAATCTCCTACCGTAGGAGTGATCCCGATAGGCGCTCATATTGAGATCGTAGCGCACGTCGCCGACACTCATCTCTCCCGTGATGACGCCCCATTGTTCCAGGTGAACCTGCTCTTCGTTGCGCTTCAGCTTGGCGAAGAACGCCGAGCTCCACGCCTCTCTGGCCAGAAACTCGGCCGTAATCTTCGGACTAAGGTCGGTCTTTGAGTCAAACGGATTCACAGAAGCCCGGAATTTGGCTCGGAGGTTCACCATCACGTAGTCGTCAAGATTGTGTGACGCTTCCGCCGGCTGCGGCTCCAGCTGAGCTGCGATACCCCGCTTCATCAGGCCGTTATAACGGAGGCTCCAGTAGGTCATCGGCTCATCGCAGCTGATGGAGAATCCGCCCGCTGACCATGTGTCGGGATGACTGTTGGTCACATGTGTGTTCGGCTGCACCGGGTGCTCCAGAATAGTGCCGTCCGGCATCCGTATGAGGAACCAGAGCTCAGCTACTCGGTCTGGACGCCTCGCTAGCCGCACAACAATAGCCGGTTTCTCTGACTCGAGCTCGCCGCCGTAAAAGTACACGGAGTCGATTGACTGCGGGCGTTTGAGGATAAGACCTTCGCGGCTTGAAAACATTGGCTTTTGTTACATGCTCTACTATTTTATACGATCAATGCGTACGTCGCTTCTAGTCGGGGTACCCAGGAGTGCAACCTAACTCATATCCTACAATAAAAGTCATGCGCTTTTATGCGCTTGGTTGCAGGAGGCAGCGGAACCTTGGTGAAAGGCGATCCCCCAAACTCACATCCTTGTCATTCTGATCCAACGGTTGTGGCTTCTCGGACTCGTCCCATTTGTTGAGCAGATCGCGGTCCCAGACTAGCACAGGCTTCTGCCGCCTCTGCCGCCAGGCCCTCAGCCAGAGCAGGCAGTACATCAGCCATTTCTTCAGGCTAAAGAATTCGCCACCGATAGAGTAGTAGCCGCAGTGCTTCAGCTTGACCGAGCGTCGGTTCCTGAGGTTCTTGCGCAACAGGTGCGTCATCCCCAGCAGAATAAACAGGTAGAAAACCAAAGTTGTTATCCACATTATTCGAACTGATTTAGACTTACTGAATCAAGACACTCAATGGCTGACAATAGACTCTCAGTGTCCAAGTTCAAATGACTCGTGCCACCAGTTTATCAACTGGTCAACCTGGGTTTCGAGTTCGACTTTGAACCCCTCAGTTTTCTGACATTTAGAGCACAACAGGCCTGACTGGTGTGTACATGTTGCTATTTTTATTTCTTCTAGCAAAATTTCACTTCGGATAAGATATGAGCTAAGCATTAGTCTTTGCTCGCTGAAAAGATTCTAAAAGACTAAAATTTTATTTGGTTGGCAAAACGGGACACAGTCTGGCGAGAGAATTTTCAGCCTGATAAAAAGAAGACAGCTCAGCCATCGCCGAAGCCATGTTGCACCTGCAGACTTAAAAAATTAATCACTTCAAGAACCAGTTGACTAGCCCTTACTTCTTGGCTGTTTGAAATGCAGTTCTCAGCCAGGCACGCTTGCTCTCTCTGTGGAGTCTACAATTGAGACTAGTTTAAACAGTTTTTTTAGCAAGACACTTAACTCTCTGCATGCTACGTTTTACCCAGCTGTTAAATGGGTTACCTGCATTAACTAGCGTGTTTGAGGGTGGGTGTGGCGTCCCCCCAGTCCATGGACTGAAAAGTTGTACGCAGCCTTCAGATTACGTAGCGCAAAAGCTGTGGCTGTGCTGTGCTGTGCTACCCAATTGGGGCAGGTGTAACCAATTATTATTAATTAGTTATAAAGGAAGAGTAGAATAAAATTGGGTGAGAATATGGTAAGAAGGGTGAAAACATGATAAGACACATCGGGATATGGTGAGATGGATGAAAAAAAGTACCAAAACAAATTGTCTTGCTGTGACTGTACAGAGCCCTTGTGTCTTGTTTTGCATTTTATTTATGCATTGTGTTGAAAAGAAGTAGCTTTTAAAGTATTATTGTTGCTCACTTAGATGGTGTCGAAATTCGTAATGTTTCGCCCTCGCCAGGCCAAGTAACATGTGATTTCAGCTCGTAGCAATAGTTAACCATTCTGATTGACCAAAAAGGCAACAAAATAAGTAAAATTTATGAAGTGCAATCAGATAATTTTTACAGTGTCAAAAACTAAGAATTATTTTATCAATTTTCCAGAACAAAATAGAAATAATAAAATAATTTTGTTTAAACAGCATGAGAGTTACAAACGGCCCAGAATGGGCTTTGATATTCGAATTGCGTAACATGCTACTACATCGCTTCATCGCTAGTAGTATAGGATAAGACGTTACTAAAATTGTGGCAGTCAAAAAGCGTAATGAGTTCATATACGAGCATTGGACTAGTAGAATAATCATCAAAAAGTTCTTGGGTTGTTTATTAAGCAAAGAACAACAATAAAAATGTTATAATTTACATCTGTCAGATTCAATCAAACGGCGATGGGGCCGATAACTTGCCGAATTTGAACTTCGTGACGTTTTCGAGCGAATACGTCCCAAAATAAGTTATCAGAGAATCAACAACTAGGAATGATTTTAAGGCTATTTTGGTTTTTTAACAAGTATTTGCTTTTCTGTAAATGTTAGCACGATTTAAAATTTATAGCAAAGAGTTCCTTTATTACTAATGCAACTGTAAATATTATCGTAGACAAAAGCATCGACGTGAGAGCCTTATTGGATCCGTACTGTTTCGTATCCCATGGGGTTCTGCTGCTTAAGTCGTCGTACGGGACCAACAACAATATCAAAAAGAATATCGGACTATTTGATAATAAGTTACACAAATATGAATAGACAAGCAAGTTTCAAGAAGTGCAAATTCCACATAATAAGCAATCGGATCAAGCCCAGATCTAGAAGGCATCCTCTTCGGCTCCGTTTTCCCCAGTTGAGAGCTGCAGTCGATCTTCGACCTCTGCATCGACAGCGGATCCGTTAAGACAGTATGCATCGTCCCTGTTATCGCTGACGTTTTCAGGATATTCGCTGGGCACCAGCTGCAACGCGCCGCAGCCTTCGCTGCCGATGGAGTTGTTCGACTGGTCCATGTCGATCTCCTGCTCGTCGTTGGCATCGGGATCAACAAGACGAAGGCGCTTGGCTGTGCCGGCGGGAATGCCCCAGTCTTCCGGCTCGCAGGGAAGTAGCTCAGAATCATCACTGTGTACAAGGGGATCAGGCGGTAGGGAATCATAGAATCTCTCGGAATCTCCCGACTCTCTGAATCTCCCGACTCTCTGAATCTCCCGACTCTCTGAATCTCCCGACTCTCTGAATCTCCCGACTCTCTGAATCTCCCAATTCTCTGAATCTCCCAATTCTCTGAATCTCCCAATTCTCTGAATCTCCTTACTATCTTTATCTCCCGACTCCCTGAATCTCCCAATTCTCTGAATCTCCCGACTCTCTGAATCTCCCAATTCTCTGAATCTCCCAATTCTCTGAATCTCCCGACTCTCTGAATCTCCCAATTCTCTGAATCTCCTTACTATCTTTATCTCCCGACTCTCTGAATCTCCCAATTCTCTGAATCTCCCGACTCTCTGAATCTCCCGACTCTCTGAATCTCCCGACTCTCTGAATCTCCTTACTATCTTTATCTCCCGACTCTCTGAATCTCCCGATTCTCTGAATCTCCCAATTCTCTGAATCTCCCGACTCTCTGAATCTCCCGACTCTCTGAATCTCCCGACTCTCTGAATCTCCCGACTCTCTGAATCTCCCGACTCTCTGAATCTCCCAATTCTCTGAATCTCCCGACTCTCTGAATCTCCCAATTCTCTGAATCTCCCGACTCTCTGAATCTCCCGACTCTCTGAATCTCCCAATTCTCTGAATCTCCCAATTCTCTGAATCTCCCGACTCTCTGAATCTCCCGACTCTCTGAATCTCCCGACTCTCTGAATCTCCCAATTCTCTGAATCTCCCAATTCTCTGAATCTCCCAATTCTCTGAATCTCCCGACTCTCTGAATCTCCCGACTCTCTGAATCTCCCAATTCTCTGAATCTCCCGACTCTCTGAATCTCCCGACTCTCTGAATCTCCCGACTCTCTGAATCTCCCGACTCTCTGAATCTCCCGACTCTCTGAATCTCCCGACTCTCTGAATCTCCCGACTCTCTGAATCTCCCGACATTCTTAATCCCGCGGATTCTCTGCTGGCTCACCGAAGATCTTCTTTGTATCGCATTGCCAGCTCCTCCTTGCCTAGCACACTTCCGTCCTGTAAAACGTTTATCATAAGTTTTGTTACTCGTCTGATCGATCTTACTTACAGTAGGGTAGGCAAACCGTAAATAATCTACTTGCACTTACATCCGTAGCGTCAGCCGCACTGCCAGGAGATCCAAAACCGCACAGCTCCGCCTTCACTGAGGACCTGGGGTCAACGAAAATAGAGGCGGATTGATTAGAGAGAAACTGGAGGAAGGCCGTTTGCTGTTTTTCTTAACTCGCGGAGCGAGCAGCGTTGTTTACGATAGACGCGGGATGAGACAGTTTGTACTTTTAACTGGCCAAGCGAAATTTCTTTACCTTGTTTTCTGACGGGGCTGTCTATGTATTTGTGTGCATCCCACGCCGTGTTTCTCGTCCCGTCAACATACGATCTTGCTCTCGTGGCCCCTGCCTCTCTCTCTCTCTCTCTCGTCTCCCTGTTTTGACTCCTCTTCCCTCACCTCCCGTGGGTGTTTGTGTTGTCCCAGTCAACAACACGCGTCACAAGGGACATGCAGCCTTGTGTGTGGACTGTGGATGCCATGCAGCTGCCTCCCACCCGCCCTGTTTCTGCCTGTGCATATTAATGTATACAATTATAAATAGTTGCTAACCGATATGTACATTTAGTTTGTCTCTAAGGCGTCAACCAGGTATCCAGTTCATTATTATACCCTTTCCTTTCTAAACAGAAGGAATGAAGGCTGAGCTAATCCTAGGCAAGAAAACACAGGTAGGTAATTTACAGAGTGCAAGAATTCAAGAATTAGAATTAACAGCATCAGCCATGAATGACATTGACCATGATGTTCAGAGTTTGTTTTATTAATATGATCACATGATATATGATAACCTGTTTATGCGTTTAATCCCTTTTTAGCAACTATCTCTCTATTTTAAACTGTCAATTGGGATTCGAATTAGCAATCCAATCAGTTTAAATTAGTTAATCAAGATCTTCTAAAGACGCAATGACCACTTCAATTACGACTGGCCCAGCTGCGGTCAAGAATTGGGTTGAGGCTTTTATTTAGTGCACTGGTGCGATCTAAATTACAATACTAGGACCCCCTTTGGATTATTGGTTGATGGTTTTGCGGAGGGTAATTGCGCATAACTCGGTACAACTTTGTCTCAGTTTACAGTTGACAAGTGCGCCTCATTATTTCTCACTAACGGGTAGAAATTTCCGGAATTTCCAGGTATTGGAACTTACAAAGAATTTCCGCCGCTGCCGCCTCCGCCACCGCCACTGCCGCCGCTGGCTCCTCGTTGTAGTCGCCGTCGATAGAACTCAGCTTCATCAACAGTCCAAACAGCGCCTTTGACATTTTCGACACGCATGAAGCACTTGTGAAGTGACAGGTTATGACGCACTGCGTTCTGTTGGGATCAAAGCAGTTTTGTGAGATTTCAAGTGTTATAATATATGCATGGCATGACTATGAATAGCAAATTCGTTTTATGAAGACAATGCGGAATTGCAGCAGCATCTTAACCAATTAGTCTTTTGATAAGTCTTTGTCAGGTCAAATGATATTTTCTCCAATCAAGATATCCAAGTAAATATAAACACAATGTTCTTTGGGTTCCAGTCTAGTTACCACTGATTTAAATAATTGGATGCATGCCATGCCTGTACTGAATTGGGATCATTTTTTGCCAATCTTGATACAGAAAAGCGCTATCGAACTATAGCGAAACGTGCAGCAAAGTTAGATGGTCTTTGTTCCAATAGTTAGAGGATGACTAAACGGACGTAAAATCATTGAGGCTGGGTCTTTGTGCTTTATTGTAAGTGCTACTAAATAATAATTATCAACTTATAAAGCAGGGAGATTATATTTACTGCCATTAAATTGTCGCAGCCTACAGCCTATGTATTTTTGTGTTACAGCAAATGTAAATAATCTGCTGTTTAAGTATATGGTTAATGGCTTGTGTCGTTCACAATATCATTTTGTCTCATTGTTGCATTTAGTATTTTAACTTGGCACATAGTCGTTGTTCTTTGTTCCTTATTCTCCAGTTCAGTAGTATCTTACTTATCGAATAACACTGATTAGACAATCTTCGAATATTCAAATTAAAATTCAAATTTGCTATTGCATCGCTTTTTGAATTTCCAATTTGCATCTAAATTAAAGGAGGTTAAATTTACTATTCCCACCTTATTAGCGCAGCTGGATCACACAGTGACGTCTTATTGTTTATCTAAACATGCGAGTGTAAATAAATGACGGCCTTGATTAATTTTGAAAGACATTTCGTCCAAAGCCCATTACGCAATAGCACAACAAACAGATTCAGGCATTGACACAATGCAAACAATGCTTGTTTGAGCTATGGAGAAACTGCAATTGAGACAGCTCCTAGCAATGCAGCCAGCCACAATCAAAATATTGGCCATCCAATATTTTAGGCATAGTCTTTCCATTCCAGTGTAAATATAGATACTTCAGGCTGATCCATGTGTATAGTGTTTCATATTAATAGAATCGAAACTGGGATCGTGCAGCTGGGGGACGGTCTTAACTGATTGAGGTCGTGTTTGGTTTTGTTAGTGTATATATAAATATATTTTTGCTTGATTTGGCCTCTGAGTGTTGGGTAGGCAAGCTGAAAGCTCTCAGAGAGTGGAACATTTACCCAAACAGCGCATGCAAGCTTATGAAGCTAAATAAGCACTAGAGGGGAGGCCTTGTTCCTTCGCTCGTTCCAAAACCGGAACCAACGCTCTCGGCTCTCGTAGCCAGCCCACCTAGTGGCTTGAATGTCTGGAGAATCAACAAAACCTCAGTGCAGGGCCAGAGTAAACAACCACACGCACACACAGAAACACAAACACACTCTGACACAGCACAGACAGCACACTGCCGTGGGGAAGCTGACAGTTCTTCCTCCAACTACTATTCCGTTCCGTCTTCCCTGATTCCAGCCACCTCACGCCGTGCACCCCTTAAACTGCTGCTGCAACTTCCTGCCTCGCTGTTTGTTTGTCGTGCCCAAACAAGCGCTCTACCGCGAGGGGTAGACGGGGGGAGTGGGAGACGAATGGAAGCTCCCTTCCCTATGGTGTCTGCGTTACTAAATGCGTTGGAGAGGACGGAATGAAAGAAAGAGAAAATATGAAGAATTAGAAGAGAAAAAGTAGCTAAATTAAGTTTTCTTACCATGCCGCTGACTACGTTCAATGCGAAATGAACGTAAAACAATGCAGAGTAAGAAAGAAAGAAGACAGAAATACAGACACAATAATAAAGAAGAGGATTGAGGAAGTTAAGGTGGCAGAATTCAGCAGCAGACGGACCTTTAACTCCAATGGATTCGTTGAAAGTTTGTAGGCTTTAAAGTCAAAGAGGGTCTGATGCGTACGATAATATAAATGAGCTTAAAAATGAGTTTAGAAAGATACAATAATGAAAGGTGACGATTGTGTAAATAAATTCCCCTTTGTCTCAGTTACCTGAGGAACATTCACTGGGATTGGCTCACAATTGCTAATAAGTTATGGTCATTAATCTCTAGAAACTCACCTTCCAGGTTGCTTCGTTGCGTCTGAAGAATGCAAAGCTGCGCTGAAACCAAATGTAGATCTCGTTCAGGGTCAGCTGGCGATTCGGTGACTCAATTATTGCCTGAATAAGAAAATGTGTAAAACAGGTTAAAAAAATTAGGGAAGGGCTTTTTAATCGAAAATTAAGTTCAGCAAAAGTTGTTTTAAAGGGGGACACATCAAAAGCAGATCAAAGGTCTCTTTAAAATAAATTTTACAATCGTTAATCCCTGATTAGCTTACCTGTCTAATAAGTGAGGCGTAGGTGAAAGGCGGTCGAATATCGTTTTTATTGTAGAAGTCACGATTCTTATGAAAATCTAAAACAGCAATTTGATTGTTAGAAAATCAGATTTATTTGATGGATAATACACGTGCAAATAAAAACTTCAATTAATCTCATTTTACCAGCATTTTAAAGCATAGTTAATAACTCATAATCTATTATTCTATTAAGAGTTTTTAGGAAGATATCTGGGAGAGTGGTTTTAATCTTTGCCTTTCTTTAAATGTTCAACTCTTTGTTAGTTAGCAAACAGAAAGTGCCGTTTAGCTCCTATTTTAATGCTTAATTTAGTGGATCATAATTCAATTTCCTCGTGTATCCAAGACTTGGAAATTAGAAAAAATAGCAGAAGATTGCGAACCTCCACCGAGCGGCAGTCCCGCTTTGTCAGGCAATCGACCTCGCCTAGATGCAGCTGCCGCTGCTGTTGCTGCAGCTGCGGCGGCCGCTGTCGAAGCAATAGAGGTCAATGTCGATGTCGGAACAGCCGCAGACGACGCCGCTGTCGCTGCTGTTGCCACCGGTGTCATCATTGAGATAGTGGCGATAGGCTGCACCATCGATGTAGTTGTGACGGCAGACGAGGCTACTGATGCTGCCGCCGCAGCAGCCGCTGCTGCTGCAGCACCGTTCTGAACCAAACCGCCAATAGGAGAGGCTACAGCAGCAGCCAGCAATGCCGAGTTAAAATAAGTCTGTTGCTGCTGCTGCTGCTGCTGGAGATTCTGATGGTGGTTCTGCTGAAGAGATTCGCGCTGCGATATGGTCGTCTGATGGCACGAGGCTGTTGCGGCGGCTGCTGCGGCGGCTGCGGCTGCAGCAGAAGCCTCTCGAATATGTTTCGTCATAGCAGCCAGTCTGGATCGTTCATCATTAAGCGCAGCCTCCATGGCCCGAACGCAAGCTGACTGCGATCTGAGCTGGCCAACTGACGAGTTGTCAAGTGGATGCTCGCGCGACATGTGCGAGGCCAGGTCAGACTGCAGCGGCAGTGAGTTCGGCGATTATAAATCAATAAAATATTATTTTTAGCTGAGGCAATAGCTTAATAGAGTTTCCAACTAAACCAGAAGGCATCGCTTACCGGGGAGACGCTCCTGTAGGCGCAGCACGGCCACCGGCACTGCCCTGTGCCACCGGTGGTGAGCGAATCCGCCGGACAGGCGTTTCGCACCAGACCCGACGCCTCCTGCAGTGCTGCAGCCGCTGCTTCCTGCAGGCTGGCGGCGCTGGCCTGCATCAGCTGCAGACTACGCAGCTTCCACAGAGCCTCCGGGTCATACAAGCAGCCCCAGCCACCCTGACTTAGCATAAGAGCTGCTGCGGCTGCTGATGACAACTCTGCTGGAAGGTCGGTCAGGGCAGAAATCTGCTGCTGTTGCTGCTGCTGCCAAAGTTGAATCACTTGGCGTTGCAGTTCCTGCTGATTCGCTGCAGCTTGAAATTGCTGCTGCTGCTGCTGCTGTTTTGGCACCTGCATGGCAGAATATAGATTATTATCCATAATTATTTTCTTAATTATATAATTTCCATCATTATTAGATTATTTTCTAGATAACCCTGAGGTTGTTTCTGCCTAAGGTCTAGTCCTAATATGGTCAGTACGCTTCTGCTCACATTTTATTTCAATGCGTGTTTTTTAAGTCAACCAACACACTTTACTGAAAATCATTACTGCTGTCCGCGGATATACCAGCCAGCTCTTGTCAGGCAAAGCCAAACAATTTCATTGCTAGCTAGTCAGCTGAGTGTATCTATCTACCAGCTGATATGCTGGTGGATAAAAATACATCAGTTATTGGGGCCGACTAGTTCGCTGTATGTCTAGTTTCTTCTTACCTGAAGGCAGTCTGGACTAACGGAGCTAGACGCAGATGACTTGACAGACAAATTTACTGAATGCTGCTGCTGCTGCTGCTGAAGATGATGCTGACTGAGGTCCATAATCAGGTGCATTTGGATCCTAGATCAGCAGTATGCAGTTTTCGATGCTTTCTGCTCCTTATTAGGAATAAAATCAAGCTGAGCGAACAATAACCGCTTGAAGTGACTGTTTTCAAAAACGTTCAATTAAAAAGGAACGCTACGATGCTCTACGATGGAGTCCACGTATCTGGCGATGTCTTTCTATTTCTCCAGTGTTCCGTATCTGTCTGTTGGACTGTCTTTCTCCTCTCTTTTTTCTTTACCTTTTAGCTTTTAATTGATCAGCGGAATATTTAAAATGCGCGCCTCGGGCCGGTTTTGGTTGTGTATTTATGTTGTGTGTGTTGTTTCGTCCACACACAGAACTCGTTTTTGGAATTGGGGAGAGAAAGAGAGAGAGTGGGGTAGGAGGTTGGTGAGGGGAGGGATCAAGATTGGAGCGCTGCAGTGTTTGGCTGCGGCGGGGAGGTAAGGGGTTGAGGTGGATGCGATGCAAAAAACGCATTTTGAAAGGGCCTCCTCGCGTAGTTAGACCCACGGAGGGGTTGGCCTGGGCTGGAGGTGGCTTGCGAGAGGGGCGGAGGTGGAGGTTGTCGGCCGGTTGCCTGTTTTCAGGGTAAACAGTGGGGCTGAGGCCACGGTAAATAACTGGGTAAACAGGCATATGGATTGGTATTTACACTGTGTGTGCGGGGCGCCCCTCTCCCGATAAATGCTTATCTCGCGCTCAGGCCTCGCCTCCTCCACCCCAGCTCCAACCCTCGGGCGCTGAATAAACAACACAAACAGGCGACTGTTGGGTTTTTGCTTTGCTTGCTTGAAGCTTTGGGCTTGGGGACTACGATTTTGCTTTGCTTTGCTTTTGGGCGTTTTTGGGCCGTTTGGACCAAGTGGAAGCAAGCCGGAGACAGAACAGGATGCGGGATTTTTCTAGCGTTAGTTTCGTTTTTATCCCTATAAAGCATGCAGGTGAAGACAACAAAACTTAGGGCTGCTGGATGGTAGCATGACGTCAAAGTAATGGAAATACCCCTTTTATTAATGGACCGCCTGTCTGAGTGGTTGCTGTGTAGACCGTATGCATTGTTGCACTTTAATTTACAAAGGAATGGCAAAGCATGCTTAATAATTTTGAAAAAACGCACGTTCTTCTGGCTATTTTCAGCAATAGAGTTTTCGGTTCGGAAAAGAAAAAATCAACTCGATCAACTTATCAACTAAACCTGTTAGAAGTGACACTAAACAAGATTATCAGAAATCTGAATCTGACGGACGGTTGCAGTTCTATCCTGGCTTCCCTTTTTCATGAAACGGATTACAGTTACAGCCTGCAGAGACAAAAACAAAAACTCGAATAGGAATCGCTCAAGTCACTCAGACTTCTTATAACTTCTTAGGGTCTGTGGTGGTGGTAGGAAACTAAAAGTGAAGAGTGAGTACAAACCGCTAACAACACGTTTTCTGTTTTGAGGTCTGATTATCGACAGTGCGTCATTCACCCGGTCTCACCGCCACCCTAAAATTTTTAACCTGCCGATCAAAGACTTTTGCCTTAATTTTAATACGCGTCGCCACTTGCCACGGCTTCGGTGCCGATGCCAACGGCAATAAATCCTTTTGTTCTAAGTCTTTGCTCACTCATCTGCTGCGATCTGGAGAAAAATAACTCGCTACACGATGATGAATCACGATCTCGATTGCAGAGTGCAATATGAATAAAATCTCTATACTTATAACAAAAACTATCCACGTATAGAACTGGGTAGTGCCGTCTTCGTGCGAACTTGCATTTTTTGTTAAAGTGCCAGTGTGTGTAAGCCAAGGCTCATGAACTCTGAATTCTCCAATTAACAAGTACTTCCTATTTGACTATTTTAAGTCCTCCCCTGCAACAGCTTTCTCTCGTCAATACTGAACTTTACTAGTATTTTGAGTCTGACTCGAGGTTCAGGTAACAGAACTTTGTTTCCGGAACAAAACTGGAGGTTGCACGAGAAAAGTTATAAATTTATAATAATTTGTTATTAGATATTACATAACAAACATATTGTTATGTTTGATCGGTTTAAGTTAGAATTCCCCAAGTTGATTCGTTAGCATTCAAGACTCAGAGTCAGTACAGTAGTTACAGTTAGTTACAATGATCCTATGGTTAAGTTAGTAATTTATATTTGAACGATTTCTAGCTTGTTCGTTACCAAATGCGCCGCGTAAACACTTCATGCTTTGAGTGCTGCAGTTGATTTTAATGGTTAGTTATACATTTTACAATGGAGCATTAAATGAAAAAAGAAAGGAACACAAGCAAACACACGTAAGCAAAGCAAGCAGGCCCCGATAGTTCATTTTAAGTTTAGTTTAGTTTAGTTAGTTAAATGCAAAGCAGGCAGGAGGCCTTCCTGCGTCAATAATGTGTGTATATTTGAGGCTTGCTTCTTGGGGCTGAACGCTGAAGGTTTGTGTATACCTTGTGTGTTGTGTCTTGTGTATGTGTGTGTCAGTGTGTCGCTGGTTTGTGAGTCAACAAGGTAAACAAAATGAGAGAGAAAGAAAGGAAGGCCCCATGGGGGGTCCCCGCAGGCACGGCCTAGGAGGTTAGACTTGAACGCCTGAGTAATCAATAACTTTCCTGCCTCAGCGCCTCTCCCACCAACCCCCTCTCGGTTCACTCCTTATTTGCAGCGCTCGCTGTTTACTGGGGTGGTGGGTGGTTTTTTAGTTTTTAGCGCTTGCGTAGCCAGCGCGTTTGTAATGGAGGGGTTATTGATCGAAAGCGGCCCCACCCCAGACCCGCCACCCCAAAATCTAACCTAAACAAGCAGCTTTCCCTCAACAAAGGCCTCCCCCTGCCTCAGCCGCCCCACGGCCCAGCGAGTTAAACAAACAATCGGAGCGGGGAGAAGGCCGGCAGCCCCGTTCAGTCAGCCTCTTTCCTTTCCTTCTTCGCTTCATGCCTCCCCTCTCTAACTAAACAAACAAAAATAATTTGTGTCCACTTTTTATGCCTGCGCCTCACTGCCTGCCTGCAAATTAAAATTTCCAAGCCCAAACAGGACTGAAAGTTTTTCCACGTCCATTTTCTAAGTTTCATGCACTCTGCTGTGCGCTCTACGCCTGCGCACATGCGCTTGGCCTCTCTCTCGCTTCTTTGCTTATTTTTTGCTTCTATTGTTCATTTTCTAAATTCTTTTATAAGGGATTTTTTTGTATTTTTTTAGTTTTCGCTAACGGCATTAGGTTTAGCAGGATAATTCTTAGCGCTAAGCTGCTGACTGACTCCAAAGTCTCAAATTTTGTTGTCCATCAATCATCATTCATTATTCAATTTGGAAATTTGTCACTTTACCTAGCAGTTTTTTACCTTTGATCCTTTGAAGCGATTTTTTAACTGATGGGAGTATGGTAATCGCTTGAAATAAATTTAGGGTGTTTTCTATTGTAAAATAAACAATAATCGTATCATTGATTTGTCAGCTAGCCTACTTAAAGTAGATTGAACCACAATCCTCTATTTACAGATTAAAAACACTGGCCTCAAACACCAAATAGTGCATGGTTTGCAGACCTTATATTTCACCGATTTCGAAAACAGATTGGCTAGAGAAAAATTAACTCGTTAATTTACAACCAGCAACCACAGTGAAACACTAACTTTAAACTACAATGTGGAACTAATACGAACGGCAAAAGGTGATGTAATAGTGTTGTCTAAATATTTTTGCTGTCTTTTATTTTAATTTCCCGCCTATCTTTTTATTCGTTCCATGTCTGTCTATTTAATTGGTTTCCTATGGGTCTTTTGGACTGGTTCCCTGTAGGTCTTTTGGATTGGTTCCCTGTGGGTCTTTTGGATTGGTTTCCTGTGGGTCTTTTGGATTGGTTCCCTGTAGGTCTTTTGGATTGGTTCCCTGTGGGTCTTTTGGATTGGTTCCCTGTGGGTCTTTTGGATTGGTTCCCTGTGGGTCTTTTGGATTGGTTCGATGTGGGTCTTTAGGATTGGTTTCCTGTTGATCTTTTGAATTGGTTCCCTGTGGGTCTTTTGGAGTGGTTTCCTGTTGATCTTTTGGATTGGTTCCCTGTGGGTCTTTTGGATTGGTTCCCTGTAGGTCTTTTTGATTGGTTCCCTGTAGGTCTTTTTGATTGGTTCCCTGTGGGTCTTTTGGATTGGTTTCCTGTCTATCTTTTAGATTGGTTTCCTGTGGGTCTTTTGGATTGGTTCGATGTGGGTCTTTTGGATTGGTTCGATGTGGGTCATTTGGATTGGTTCCCTGTGGGTCTTTTGGAGTGGTTTCCTGTCTATCTTTTAGATTGGTTCCCTGTGGGTCTTTTGGATTGGTTCGATGTGGGTCTTTTGGATTGGTTCCCTGTAGGTCTTTAGGATTGGTTCCCTGTGGGTCCTTTGGATTTGTTCCCTGTGGGTCTTTTGGATTGGTTCCCTGTGGGTCTTTTGGATTGGTTTCCTGTGGGTCTTTTGGATTGGTTCCCTATGGGTCTTTTGGATTGGTTTCCTATTGAAATTTTGGATTGGTTCCCTGTGGGTCTTTTGGATTGGTTTCCAATTGAAATTTTGGATTAGTTCCCTGTAGGTCTTTTGGATTGGTTCCCTGTGGGTCTTTTGGATTGGTTCCCTATGGGTCTTTTGGATTGGTTTCCTGTAGGTCTTTTGGATTGGTTCCCTGTGGCTCTTTTGGATTGGTTCCCTATTGGTCTTTTGGATTGGTTTCCTATTGAAATTTTGGATTGGTTACCTGTGGGTCTTTTGGATTGGTTCCCTATGGGTCTTTTGGATTGGTTTCCTATGGGTCTTTTGGATTGGTTCCCTATGGGTCTTTTGGATTGGTTTCCTATTGAAATTTTGGATTGGTTACCTGTGGGTCTTTTGGATTGGTTTCCTGTGGGTCTTTTGGATTGGTTTCCTGTGGGTCTTTTGGATTGGTTCCCTGTGGGTCTTTTGGATTGGTTCCCTATGGGTCTTTTGGATTGGTTTCCTGTAGGTCTTTTGGATTGGTTCCCTGTGGCTCTTTTGGATTGGTTCCCTATTGGTCTTTTGGATTGGTTTCCTATTGAAATTTTGGATTGGTTCCCTGTTGATCTTTTGGATTGGTTCCCTATGGGTCTTTTGGATTGGTTTCCTATTGAAATTTTGGATTGGTTACCTGTGGGTCTTTTGGATTGGTTTCCTGTGGATCTTTTGGATTGGTTTCCTGTGGGTCTTTTGGATTGGTCCTTGTCTATTTTTTGTATTGGTTTCCCGTCTGTCTGCTTAAACTGCCTACTTCAAAGTTTGCGGACTTTTGCAGGGCATAGTAAATTTTACATGCATTTCATATTAAGAGCGTACTATGAGTAGCGAGTTACTTCACTTCTGGCATAAATCGAAGTAAAAATCAAAATGAAGCAAGTGCTGCTAAAGGAAGTTGCCAGATTGAAAATCAATAATCAGAATTTTCTAAGCATGCAAATTAAGCTTAAACAATAGAGGAAAGAATTTTCACTTTTAGCATCCTTTTGTCCCCCCCGTTGCTTCCTATTGGCTCGTCAATGCCATTGACGAACGCGTTTTATTATTTTCTATTCCATAAACAATTAAAATAAAAATAAATGCCTGTAACTCTGGCAGCGAAGGGCATGTCAGCTTGTTAAGGTTGCTGCTAGAAAATGCGTTCGTCTATGGCATTAACCAGCCAATAGGAATAACCGCGGGGGACAAGGATGCTAAAAGTGAAAATTGGTCGAAATAGCTGGCTCAGAATAGCCATTATGTTCTTTCCTCCATGGCTCAAAAACTTGAACACTTGAGTGTTCATGTACGACTTCTTGAGATTAGTCTGTGGCTCAGGGATGAAGTAGAAGACATTAGAGCTCTGCCTGCCTTCCTTATAACTAGCTCGTTGCTTGATAGCCGACACCGCAGCGTCTTGTAAAGTTGATGTTGCTCTCGTAGTCGAGAAATTTGGAAGCTCGCAGTGGATCTTTATTGTCCGTAAGTGTCGGAGCCTGTTGGTTATCGATCGGTTTTTAGATGCTTGGATTGCTTGTTCTATACTTAATAATATTTTTTTTAACTTTTGCAAGTGACAGTATATTCCCGATCAGACTAGAGAAGGGTTCTGATTATATCATGTTGGTATTCTCGCAGTACTCTTTATAGCTACACAAACGAGTGCGTAGTTAATGCTTACTTTCAAATCAAATGATCTCACATGTTGGGAACTTTTCTAGAGCGCCCAATTTAGCAGGAGAATCTACCGCAGAATGATATGATTTAGCTGGAGCTCTCACCTGCAGGAAGATGCCCAACATGCCCACAACGCTCGATAGGCCGAAGCAGTATAGAAAGATCCTGTCCAAAATCAGAGCAATGTACTTCCACTCCTCCTCAGTGTTAGAGACTGTCTCATTCTCCCGGATGCGTCTGGCGATGGAGCGGACGCCGCGCAGCGCTGACAGAATATTGGCCACGCACTCCCGATCTGCCCGACTGGCCCCGGGCAGATGGTAGCGACGAAGCCGACGAGACAGGCTGCTTCTTCTGCTGCCGCTGCCAGTGGCTCCGGAATCACTGTCGCTGTCCCCTAAGTGATAGAGCACTTCAATTCATTGAAGGAAAACCTTCTTGAAGGCAAACCTGCTTGAAGGCAAACCTTCTTGAAGGCAAACCTGCTTGAAGGCAAACCTGCTTGAAGGCAAACCTTCTTGAAGGCAAACCTTCTTGAAGGCAAACCTGCTTGAAGGCAAACCTTCTTGAAGGCAAACCTTCTTGAAGGCAAACCTTCTTGAAGGCAAACCTTCTTGAAGGCAAACCTTCTTGAAGGCAAACCTTCTTGAAGGCAAACCTTCTTGAAGGCAAACCTTCTTGAAGGCAAACCTTCTTGAAGGCAAACCTTCTTGAAGGCAAACCTTCTTGAAGGCAAACCTTCTTGAAGGCAAACCTTCTTGAAGGCCAACTAAAGATACCTGAACGAGGCTCACCATCGTCATCTAAGGTTGATCGCGACAGTGTGTCATCCACGAGCTTATCCTCTCCATCGCCAATGTCGGGCCGATCCATCAACAGCGGCCCAGGCAGCACCTGCAGAAATAGCCGCTTGGCCCAGACCGGCACCCTGTAGATGTCTGGGGGACTGTAGCGAACGTTTAGCACCACGGTGGACACGAACAGGGACAGGCTGATGAGGATCATTGTGAACAGCAGGTACTTTGTGATCAGCGGCACAACAAGAGAAGTTGTGGGCGTCAGGTCGAACACCAGCAGTAGAAACACAGTCAAGGCAAGTAGGATGAAAGTGCTCAATGTCATCTTCTCTTGCGTGTCGGAGGGCAGCAGAAACACGAAGCTGGTCAGACAGCTGATGGCAATGCAGGGTGCAATCAGGTTTGTACCATAGAATAGGGGCTGACGACGAAACGTCACGCTGTGGTGTTTGGGATAGGCGGTGTATGTAATTATACGAATAATTAAATGGTTATAACTCAGCTTTATTGTAGTAAAAATGTACAGTAGAAAGCGAAGGAAGCTGTATATGTTATTTATTTGTTAAGCTAATCCCAATCGCCTCAACACCTTCAATGGGCTTTAACTGGAAGCATAGCGACGCTGCCCGCCCATCAAAAATATTTGGCTCTCTAACTATGCATCGATTGCATAAAAATGCCACAACCTCCCACACTCACAGGAACGTGATGTCAAGGTAGGGCTCAACGCAACAGGCGTATTTCACAATGTTCCTAGTTGCTGACACCCGCATTAGGTCCCACTCAGCGCTCTCCACATAGTCCGCCAAATCGATTGCGTAGTCGATATCCGATTCGCAGTTGTCGAAATTGCGCCGATTTCTACCCTCGTCGTCGGCTTTCTGAGCCACGTGCCGCATGTCAATATGCAGGCCGTGGTAGGTCCACGTGCCCATCTTCAGCTTGCAGTCCTGCGTGTCGAATGGGAAGAATTCAACGTTGATGTCGCAGGAGCTGTCGTAGGTGATTGGTGGCTTCCACACTACGAGGCCTTTGTGGTTGACTTTGACTCTGGTGGAGGTGGCGCTCAGGTCCCAGTTGGTGCCAGTGCTGCAAGGTGGGGCAGTCATGCGTTTCGTGTCCTCAGTGAACTTCAGTTAACTTAAATCCATTCAGTAAGCAGCTAAATTTGATGCCCTAGGCTTAGGATTACTTTAATCCTCCCCTCCCCTAAACCTTTTACACTCTTGAATCCTTCACTCCCCTGAATCCTTTACACTGTTGAATCCTCCCCTCCCCTGAATCCTTTACACTCTTGAATCCTCCCCTCCCCTGAATCCTCCCCTCCCATGAATCCTCCCCTCCCCTGAATCCTCCCCTCCCCTGAATCCTCCCCTCCCCTGAATCCTCCCCTCCCCTGAATCCTCCCCTCCCATGAATCCTTCACTCTCCTGAATCCTTCACTCTCCTGAATCCTTCACTCTCCTGAATCCTCCTCTCTCCTGAATCCTCCCCTCCCATGAATCCTCCCCTCCCCTGAATCCTCCCCTCCCATGAATCCTCCCCTCCCCTGAATCCTCCCCTCCCCTGAATCCTCCCCTCCCATGAATCCTCCCCTCCCCTGAATCCTCCCCTCCCATGAATCCTTCACTCTCCTGAATCCTTCACTCTCCTGAATCCTTCACTCTCCTGAATCCTCCTCTCTCCTGAATCCTCCCCTCCCATGAATCCTCCCCTCCCCTGAATCCTCCCCTCCCATGAATCCTCCCCTCCCCTGAATCCTCCCCTCCCCTGAATCCTCCCCTCCCATGAATCCTCCCCTCCCCTGAATCCTCCCCTCCCATGAATCCTTCACTCTCCTGAATCCTTCACTCTCCTGAATCCTTCACTCTCCTGAATCCTCCTCTCTCCTGAATCCCAAACTCTCTTGAATCCTTCCCTTTCCTGAATCCTACACTCTCCTAATCCCTCACTCTCCTGTGCTTCCAATGCGAGTTGAAATTACCATGGAGGTGATGCATGGGCTCCTAGTTTTTTGAATCGATAATAAGTCACGCTGCTCCACTCACTTTGAGTACAAAACCACATCCGGTGTCCACAGGGCATCGGACGGCAGGATAATCTTGCTGATACCGTCATAGTCATTGGGGTCCCAGCGGAAGAAGGGATCGTGCCATTCCTGATAAACCCACAGGTTGAGCGATATTATCTGGTTCTTCTCGTCCACATTCATCAGCTGGACCAGACTGAGATTCATGTACATTATCACTGGCTCGGAGACATTCGCTACTGGCCTGGCATACTTGTAGCCCTCGCGATTAGTGTAGAACCTTTTGTATAGCTGGTCCAGCGATGGATCAACGTCACTAGCTGGTAATGGTACAAGCGGAAAATGTAAAAAACCAAACGTTCTTTTATTTTTTACCCTCCTATACCTATAGTACTTCGTACCCAGCTGTGAGATTGGTACCAGCATCAGCTAGGGTAGAAATTAAGGTAGGCTTGGCCAGTGTCCAGTGTACGGACTGAACAGTTGTACACGTGGCGCCTTTGGAAGCGTCACACATTAGCTGCGGCTGTGGCTGCACACGTGGCCATTTGGCCTAGGTGTCATTTCTGTCTATCCATCTATCTATAGGTTCGTTTTAAATAGTTGTACTTCGTTTTGGAGACTTTTCACTTCAATATGGTTGTTAGTCATAACTTCTGGAATGTACGTCTTTGGAGCCAGTGTACTCTGCGGCTTGCGTAATCTTTAAGTTTAAACCAAAGGTTCCAAGTAAAACTAATTAGTCAATCAAATTCTCACCTGCTGGTTGAACAACTTTGCACAGGAGCAACAGGTAAGTGACTGCAAGCAGTACCAGCCATTTCTTGCCACACAGCAGGTGACCAAAATGATCAAACTCCGAAGCCATGCAGTGCTGAACTTAGACTGCTGCTAAGTCTGACGGAAGCATTAAGCCTTCCATTGCTTCTGGAAGTGAAACATCTACCGCAGATAATAACAGCAAGGAGCCAAAAGTTAACAGAATACCGATTCCGTTTAAACTTTGAGTACAGCCCACTAATAAGCCACTAAAGAGAGAAAAGAAAGAGAGAGAAGCTTGAGTCCACATTGCAGCCTAGTACACTATCCCTCATTTACTGTTGGCCTCTCAATGTCTCTCGCTAAAGCCCAGCTCCACCCTGCCTGCACCCCTGCACTGACCAACCATCAGCAGCCATACCTGTTGGCGGAGAAGAACTGGCAAGTAAGACAGAGAGAACTAGCTCTATTAACTATGGAATAATAAAGCCAGATGCAGAAAATTACGGTACTTCAAGCAGACTATCAACAACCCCGCGACATCAACCTGTCTGCCCGCCTCTCTTTCTCGCTCTCTCACCTCCGAGCAATTAGCTTTACTACGAGCTATATGACAAAAAACGTTTCAAGAAATGGCCGTGTATGCTGATGAAAGTCTCATCGCCTCATTTTCATGCCACGATATACCTGCTCTTCGGTTTCTCCTATCTGTCAGGTGTGCTCTGTGTTGTTCTCAGCTCGTTACTGTTCCTCACTAAATGGCTATAGTCAGGTCCATCGCTAATTCATCCTTGTGTTTTTTTTAATTAAGATCAATGGTAAGATTCTGAGAAAACTAGACGATAACCTATAGACGATGTCTATGGCTTTTATTTGATTCGTATAGACTGTAGGTGACGTCTATAGATTGTTGATAGTGTTTATCCATAGACCGAATGTGATATATCATTAGGTTCTAGTGGATGTCTATAGCTTTTTTGTGATGCCTATTGATTTGGCGTCTATAGATTGCATGTCATATCTATAGCTGAATCCTACACTTTGTGAATCCTGCACAAGTCTATAGATGAGGCCTACAGATTGTAGGCGACATCGATAGCTTTTAGAAGAGGTCTATAGATTTTTGTTAGTGTCTATAGATTGTATGTGTTGTCTAGAAACTGTAGGTGGATACGGGTAGAAAAGTGCTAATGCATATTGTTGTATTCTTGAAGTAACGAATACAGAGATTCCGATTGTAGTGTTGGTAAATGTAAGTATAGCGCCGAAAGGAGCACTCGGCAGTCGACTGGATAAGCGTGTATTTGTAACAGCAGTATTATTAAATACTGGAAAGGTCTTGAGTGTGTGCACCGCGCGGGGGTTTCTATTTATAGCCTGGGGAGCGAGTGGGAGAACTTTCTAGAAAGTTCTCATAGATAGCCCGCGGGGGAGGCGCAGAGAAGATTCTGGAAACAACAGAGTGTTATAACAAGTGGTAGAAAGTTCTAGAAAACTATTTACGGAATTATCGTAACGAAACCCACAACACATATTCTGAGGACTTCAATAGTGAATTACATTAGAACCATTGTTGTATTTTAGCTTGCGAAGTAATTTTCAGATAAAGAACAAGTCTGTGAACATGAAACATGGAAATGCATAAATTTCTGTTAATCTAAGAGTACAAAAACTCGACATACTGATAACGAATTGTCTGGAAAAGTCTTTAAAATAAAAAAAGATAAACATATTATTTATAGAACAGGTATAAACTCTACTAGTTTGTTATCATGTTTGCTAACGCATGGTACGCCCCGGTCGAAAACCAACTTTTTTTCGTTTTGCTAATTTTATTCGCGCAAACGTGAATCATACCTCAAGTTCCCCCACGCCTGTACATCATAGGGTGTACAGTGATATTCTAGCTATTAGAACATTCTACAAGGTACTAGAAAGCATGGCCCAATTGCGTGCGACCTGAAGTAAATATCGAGTCACAAAACCTTAAAAAATATGTACACTCATCCCTCCAATCCGTTGCAAGAACAAAAAAACGCAACATTCATGGACAGTGACAGAGAAACATGGAGAGGCGTGAGCCGTACATATTTGGTTCCATGTTGCTTTTGTTAAGCAGCCATATTTTTTTGCTATTATAGCAAATTACCAACCGTTTCATATTCCAAATCAGTTTATTTAAAAGCTCTATTGTCTGCAATTCTCTGTCACTGCAACTGCGATTTAGAAACAACACAGGTAAGCAATCTATGAACTGTCGCTTTTTATGACATTCTCGAGGTGCGATAAATTGAAAATAGTCTTAGCATCGTGTGTGTATATCATTTCATTGAGTTCTTGATTGTAATCGGCATGTATGTATTGCTTTAAAATTATGTACTCGTAATGCAAGATAGAAAGCTAAAGACTTGTTTTCTACCGTTACTAAGGACGCTTATCTAGGCTTGTTAAGTCCACCAGACCACCGAGCGCTGTGGCTTAGTGTCTGGTCTAACGTAGTTGTCGGATTATAATCCTCCAATTCTTCGCCTCTTTTGGGCCTTCGCCTTCGTCTTACGTTTTCATGTACTTTTAGTCCCCTTAACACATTAGTTGCAGCTAACCTTATTTAATCCCCTGCTTGGCCCGGCCTATTGGCTATTAATTCTAATTTATTATTTAATCGGCCTAGGCCGTTAAATGATTTAACGGCCTAGGCCGATTAAACATATAGTCTATGGTCACAGTTGCTGTAAACAGTTTTAGTAGTGCAATCTCGGGAGCCGGGCCAAGCTTTAGGATTAAATACTATAATACCCCCTGAACTCGTTGTCTATGGCCTAGGAACGCTTCGGACTGCGCTTCTGGGCCTCGGCCCAAGAAACGCGTCCTCAGCCGTTCGTAGGCCAAAGACAACGAGTTCAGGGGGGTATTATTCTATACTTATTGTCTGTGACCTCATCATTTGCGTTTACCACTTTTATATCTATGTACAAGACCACCTCTCCGTTACAGGTCTCAAGCGTGTCCATGTTCCTTTCTTTCTGCTTAAACTTTTTGCTTCCACTGCCACTAAATAAACTCTATCCAAACTGCTAATTAGTTTGTTGTCCAAGCGACAGTACACTTAACTAGTTAAACATTTATGTAGTCAATAGATGGTAGTAACAGAATATCGAATTAACATCACCCACAGCAAAATGGCCAGTAATTTGAAGCGATGCGACAGTTGCAGCCGGGAAATGAGCCATTGCGCCACGATCTACTGCTTCAAGTGCGACAAGTCCTTCGATAAAGCTTTCGTTGTGAGCGATGGTTTAACTGGCACTGTTAAATGCCCAGAGTGCCGAGGTAGTTCTAATCTTTCTGAGATGCCAGATGACACTGGTTTGCTGTGCAAGTACTGCTTGGACGAAGCTTCAGTGAGTCTTCAGCGCTATGGTGCTTCTCAGGGCGAGAAGATTTTGTTAGTAATAATACATCAGAAATAATAATAAATAAGAAGTAATAATATTGGCTTCCATTTTGTTAACATTGCAGACTGACTCGCCAACAAGTCTCCAAGACAAAGTGGATAGGCTCGCTCTTTCACTACCAAGTGGCAATTTGGTCGATGAAAATCGAGCAGTGCCATCAGTGCAACGCGCCTTGTCATTGCCGGCGCCCGGAGGTCGCAGTGACGAGATGGAATCCCTGCTGGGCCTGTGTCATCGCTGCAGCCTGAAGTATGTCATCACTGACGATGCTGCGCTTTGTCCATCGTGCAATCAACAGGCTGATGACTTTGAGACAGCGCAGCAGCCCATTGCCTCGGCAGCTTCGAACTCGCGGGCGTCGTTGAAACCTACCGGCGACTGCTTGGGTGACGGGGACGTTGCCAGTAGCAACGCTGTGAGTCCCTGACAAAAAAAAAAGACGATTGAGTTATTAATAATAATAATAACCATTATCGTTTGTATGCACAGCGAGTTAGAGATACAATTCAGACTACTGACAACAGTAGAAAAGCAATTGCCTCCTCGCTGGCTGCGGGTCACTGTCACCAAATGATGTGCCATTGCCTGCAGCCCTCCGGCAGTTATTATTATTACTAAGTCTTTAAGCGTCCCACTCGAATTTTCGCTCATCAAAAAATTCTTCTTCCAGCTCGGCAGGATTCCGGACTATGCCAGGGAGCTGTGGCGATTTGTGCCCTGCATTTGCCACAACAATGAGCCAGACTGCTTCGAACTGCGTAAGAGCCAGTCGGGCTCCAGGTCATTCTACTGTCATGACTGCCAGCAGCCATACGCGAAGAGCTTGTTCGATCAGGAACTCTCCTGTGCCAAGTGTCCTAAGTGCAACAGCGGTAACGTGGAGGTTGACAACATTCACCCCCAGGAGGAAGTGGTCGCGTGCTTTTTCTGCGACTCGGAAATCTCCAAGCGTCGAATTGACAAGCATTGCGCTCAGCTGCAGAGTGAGGTTCAAGACGAATTCAAAGGGGACGAACAGGTGCGCAGGATGGAAAGCCACTGCAATAAGTGTGGTAAGGCGGGAATCGAAATCAAGGTCGATATGCACAATGGAGGCTTGTGGTTAGTTCAGGTTTGCGACAAGTGCGGCAGCAAGGAACCGATCTGCGAGATCGATGCGGAGCAGACATTGGAGGAGCACTCGCGCAGTTTGAATTCAGTAGACGAGGTGCCTGAAGGATTTGAAGAGCTGGCCCAGTGCTGCTGCGGTCTTGCTCAGCTGCACCCAGTCGATGGTGATCGGGACGACAACCTTCTGGTTTGCTCCTGCAGGCTGGCCAGGTGCTTCAACCTGGCTGAATGTCGCAGCCCGAAAATTCCGAAAACCGTCCAGGAGCTCAGGAGCGTTCTGCCCGCTTACTCCAGTGGAGCCATGGGGCAGCGATTCCAGACCGTGCGGGTGCAAGATCCTGCCAGACTGAAACCCGGCGATCATTTGCACTTCCACAGACAGTTTTACGAGCATCACGCGATTGTCGTGGATGTGCTTCGAAATGAGCAGAAGGTAGCTCTGGCTGAGTACACCGGTGAGCTGGATAGCCGAACAGCCATTGCGGCGATAAGTTCTGCTGCGAAGGGCCAAGTCGCTCGTACCCTGCTGCCGTTCCGGGACATTGTGCAGTGCGCAAGTCTGGTGGAGTACCGCAACCTGGACTGCTTCTCGCCCACTGTTGTGGTCCAGCGGGCTTTGAGTCGTCTAGGCGAGCAAGAGTACTCCATTGGCACGCGGAACTGCGAGCACTTCAGCAGCTGGGCCAAGACTGGACTGGACGTGTCGCGGCAGGTTGACCGGTTCAAGGAAGGCGCGGCGAAGGCTCTGGAGAATCCGTTGATCGACAAGATTCTGGGAAAAGTGGCCGCTCTTGCGGCTGGCAAACCTGGGGTCGGCATCTGTGTAGGCATTGTGGAGGATCTGCGCAATGAGCTGCTGCAGCTGGTCCGCTTGAAGAAAGATGCGTCGAGTCAGTTTCTGAAGTGCATGCTTCGCCTGGGCATCAAGTGGAGCATCCGCGGCTTGCCGCTACTGCTGACTGTGTTAACTCGCAATGTAAAACTCCTGCCGCTCCTGCCAAAACTGGATGCGAATTTAATCAAGCCAGCCGCAGAGTCGCTTGTGCAGTGGATTCTGCCGATTGAGGACAAGACTAACGACAATCCGGATGGCAAAAAGTAGCTGGCTTGTCATTGAGTGTTTGGAAATCGATTTGAAAGTATCGATTTATTATATTTTTGTTTTGTCGTTCGTTCTGCTGTCCAGAGTTCACGCTTTATTGTTCCTAACTTTGTTACATTAAAAAATTACCATTTAATGTACGCTCCTGTATACTCGTAGCCAAATAGTTAAAGTGCGAAAATTTTTCTTTAATTCGAAAAGCTGATTTTCACTAGTGTCATTTCTTACTAAGACTATTTAGTCTGCAATAACATATTTTGCTTACATTAGCCAAGTATTTTAATCAAGATACTCGTATATCAAATGCCAGACACGGATAAAGCAACCAGACTTTTCCAAGGAATAATTTACAACTTGTCGTAAGAGCACAGCAAAACCGGAAAATTATTAAATTGCCGAAGTGATGTCACACACTGAGTGTTCGTATTTCACAGTTTCTCGCAGTCGCCTCCTGTCCACTCTTCACAAGCTTATCTCACTGACTGCTGCCATATAGTAACGGAGAACTAGATGAGGTCAGCTTATCTCACTGACTGCTGCCATACGTAACGGAGAACTAGTTGAGGTCAGCTTATCTCACTGACTGCTGCCATATAGTAACGGAGAACTAGATGAGGTCAGCTTATCTCACTGACTGCTGCCATATAGTAACGGAGAACTAGATGAGGTCAGCTTATCTCACTGACTGCTGCCATATAGTAACGGAGAACTAGTTGAGGTCAGCTTATCTCACTGACTGCTGCCATATAGTAACGGAGAACTAGATGAGGTCAGCTTATCTCACTGACTGCTGCCATATAGTAACGGAGAACTAGATGAGGTCAGCTTATCTCACTGACTTCTCCCATATAGTAACGGAGAACTAGATGAGGTCAGCTTATCTCACTGGCTGCTGCCATATAGTAACGGAGAACTAGATGAGGTCAGCTTATCTCACTGACTTCTCCCATATAGTAACGGAGAACTAGATGAGGTCAGCTTATCTCACTGGCTGCTGCCATATAGTAACGGAGAACTAGTTGAGGTCAGCTTATCTCACTGGCTGCTGCCATATAGTAACGGAGAACTAGTTGAGGTCAGCTTATCTCACTGACTGCTGCCATATAGTAACGGAGAACTAGATGAGGTCAGCTTATCTCACTGACTGCTGCCATATAGTAACGGAGAACTAGATGAGGTCAGCTTATCTCACTGACTGCTGCCATATAGTAACGGAGAACTAGATGAGGTCAGCTTATCTCACTGACTGCTGCCATATAGTAACGGAGAACTAGATGAGGTCAGCTTATCTCACTGACTGCTGCCATATAGTAACGGAGAACTAGATGAGGTCAGCTTATCTCACTGACTGCTGCCACAGCTGCAGTTGCCTCTCTGGCCTTCAGATTGCTCCTCACCCTCTCTCTCACCCTCTCTCACCCTCTCTCATTCTCTCTATCACCCTTTCTCACCCTCTCTCACCCTCTCTCACCCTCTCTCTCACCCTTTCTCACCCTCTCTATCACCCTTTCTCACCCTCTCTCCTCTTCTCACCCTCTTTTACCCTTTCTCACCCTCTCTCACCCTCTCTCTCATTCTCTCTATCACCCTCCCTTTCTTGCCCTCTCTCCTCTTCTCACCCTCTTTTACCCTTTCTCACCCTCTCTCACCCTCTCTCTCATTCTCTCTATCACCCTCCCTTTCTTACCCTCTCTCCTCTTCTCTCACCCTCTCTGTCATTCTCTCTATCACCCTCTCTCACCCTCTCTCACCCTCTCACTCATTCTCTCTATCACCCTCTCTTACCCTCTCTCCTCTTCTCACCCTCTCTCACCCTCTCTATCACCCTCTTTTACCCTCTCTCACCCTCTCTATCACCCTCTTTTACCCGCTCTCTCCCTCTCTCTCTCTCTCAGGCCAGCACCGGCGTCTCGTACGACCGAGTCAGTGCCACGGAGTTTTGTGAGTGTGGATTGAGTTGCCGGGCGCTGCCGAATCGATTACGATATGTTGAGATTGAAAGCTGGATTTGAACAAGCGCCTATAGCCTAATGGCTAGAGCGCTAGGCTAGACTCTACTGATAAGCTCCAATAAGAGCGAAACGCGTCTGGAGTTGCCTTGGTTCGAATCCTGATTTCAATTTTTTCGATACATATCGGAATCGATTCCAACATTAGATTTTTGAATTTTAATGGGCAGTGTCCTCTCTCCTCTCTCCCGCTCTCTCTCCATCTCTCACCCTTTCTCACCCTCTCTCTCATTCTCTCTCATCAATCTGTGAGGATATAATCCCAAACTGGCAGGATATAATCCCAAACTGTCAGGATATAGTCCCAATCGGAGAGGATTGAATCCCAATTTGGGAGGATATAATCCCAAACTTGGATTGCTAGACTAGAGGATTGAATCTTAAACTTAGTGGATTATACTGAAGAGTGTGCGAACTGGAAATTACCTTGGCGTGAAGTGCCAATTGATTACAGACCGGTTACTTAAACGTTACTTGCACGGAGAAGAGACAGTATACTTTTTGGACGTCACAACCAATCAGCCAGCCCCTCATTCCGATTTGAATTCCCTGACTCCCTGACTGACTGACTGACTGACTGACTGACTGACTTAAACGTTACTTAAACGTGTCAGCATCAATGTTTTATTTTAACACAAACATGAATTTCATTTCCATTACGATTTCGGAGCAAGCGAAATTCGGAGGCCACGAATATGCTTTAAAAATTACAGGGCAAAGAAAATTTCCAATGTAAATATGGAATTACAGTATAATAATTATTTGCACAAATTCAAGAGTCTGGGGTATGAGTCAGCAGATAGAAAAGGTTCTATGCACAGGATTTTGCATTGCACGAGTGGATCAAACTTAACATCACCAAGACTTCGATCAGAATTCGATAAATCTCTGAGAATTCGACGAACCACTAAAATAATTAGACAAGCCTCTAAGAATTCTGCGAACTTCTAAGAATTCGACGAACTTCTAAGAATTCTGTGAACTTCTAAGAATTCGACGAACTTCTAAGAATTCTGTGAACTTCTAAGAATTCTGCGAACTTCTAGGAATTCTGCGAACTTCTAAGAATTCGACGAACTTCTAAGAATTCTGCGAACTTCTAAGAATTCGACGAACTTCTAAGAATTCTGTGAACTTCTAAGAATTCGACGAACTTCTAAGAATTCTGTGAACTTCTAAGAATTCTGCGAACTTCTAGGAATTCTGCGAACTTCTAAGAATTCGCCGAACTTCTAAGAATTCTGCGAACTTCTAGGAATTCTGCGAACTTCTAAGAATTCGACGAACTTCTAAGAATTCTGCGAACTTCTAAGAATTCGACGAACTTCTAAGAATTCTGTGAACTTCTAAGAATTCGACGAACTTCTAAGAATTCTGTGAACTTCTAAGAATTCTGCGAACTTCTAGGAATTCTGCGAACTTCTAAGAATTCGACGAACTTCTAAGAATTCTGCGAACTTCTAAGAATTCGACGAACTTCTAAGAATTCGACGAACTTCTAAGAATTCTGTGAACTTCTAAGAATTCGACGAACTTCTAAGAATTCTGTGAACTTCTAAGAATTCTGCGAACTTCTAGGAATTCTGCGAACTTCTAAGAATTCTGCGAACTTCTAAGAATTCTGCGAACTTCTAAGAATTCGACGAACTTCTAAGAATTCTGTGAACTTCTAAGAATTCGACGAACTTCTAAGAATTCTGTGAACTTCTAAGAATTCTGCGAACTTCTAGGAATTCTGCGAACTTCTAAGAATTCGACGAACTTCTAAGAATTCTGCGAACTTCTAGGAATTCTGCGAACTTCTAAGAATTCGACGAACTTCTAAGAATTCTGCGAACTTCTAAGAATTCGATGAACTTCTAAGAATTCTGCGAACTTCTAAGAATTCTGTGAACTTCTAAAAATTCGACGAACTTCTAAGAATTCTGCGAACTTCTAAGAATTCGACGAACTTCTAAGAATTCTGTGAACTTCTAAGAATTCGACGAACTTCTAAGAATTCTGCGAACTTCTAAGAATTCGACGAACTTCTAAGAATTCTGTGAACTTCTAAGAATTCGACGAACTTCTAAGAATTCTGTGAACTTCTAAGAATTCTGCGAACTTCTAGCAATTCTGTGAACTTCTAAGAATTCTGCGAACTTCTAGCAATTCTGCGAACTTCTAAGAATTCGACGAACTTCTAAGAATTCTGTGAACTTCTAAGAATTCTGCGAACTTCTAGGAATTCTGTGAACTTCTAAGAATTCGACGAACTTCTAAGAATTCTGCGAACTTCTAAGAATTCGACGAACTTCTAAGAATTCGACGAACTTCTAAGAATTCGACGAACTTCTAAGAATTCTGTGAACTTCTAAGAATTCTGCGAACTTCTAAGAATTCTGCGAACTTCTAGGAATTCTGCGAACTTCTAAGAATTCGACGAACTTCTGAGAATTCGACGAACTTCTGAGAATTCGACGAACTTCTGAGAATTCGACGAACTTCTAAGAATTCGACGAACTTCTAAGAATTCAACTAACCACTCAAAGAATTCGACGAACCACAGAGAATTTGACGAACCACTGAGAATTCGACGAACCACTCAGAGACTTCCACGAATCACGGAACCGACGCCTTAAATCGACAATGCACAATCTTGGATGTGGGATTGCAAATTTACTTACGATTGCGTACAATTTACGACATGTTGGTAGGTTTACGAAAAGCGAGCGGAACAAGTTTTACAAGCCAATTAACAAGCACGTGAGAACTCTGACTTGGGCCAGAGACACTACGCGAGGGCAAATCAACTGCAAGCTGAGACAGAACGAGAGGTAGGACCTTACTGCAGATGGACCGAAAATCAAGTAAATGACAGCAAAAAATACTAGGCCACTAACTCAACCTCGGAAATTAGTTCAAAGGTGTAAAAACGAGATGAAAATAAAGTCTAGTTTTTTTTGCAAATGGATTCCCTAAACGCACGAAGCTAACTCTTTTACAAAGCCTGTCTATGACGATTTAAGATCTAACCGGGTGACAACATGTCTAACAGATTCATATCGTGTCTAACAGATTCATGTCGTGTCTAACAGATTCATGTCGTGTCTAACAGATTCATGTCGTGTCTAACAGATTCATGTCGTGTCTAACAGATTCATGTCTGGTCTAACAGATTCATGTCGTGTCTATCAGAATCATATCGTGTCTAACAGATTCATGTCGTGTCTAACAGAATCATATCGTGTCTAACAGATTCATGTCGTGTCTAACAGATTCATATCGTGTCTAACAGAATCATGTCGTGTCTAACAGAATCATATCGTGTCTAACAGATTCATGTCTGGTCTAACAGATTCATGTCGTGTCTAACAGAATCATGTCGTGTCTAACAGATTCATGTCGTGTCTAACAGATTCATGTCATGTCTAACAGATTCATGTCGTGTCTAACAGATTCATGTCGTGTCTAATTAACGGTTTGAGTAACCCCTGTCTAACAGACTAGTTACCTGCCTAACTGACAGTTTAATTCTTCAAAGCACATTTACAAAAGTGTTTGTCAAAGCATCAGCATCGAACACGCATATAAACAAGCGAAGCAGTCGTCATCGGCATCTGTGCGTCTCGTGTCGCTGGACGCACTTCTCGCAGTGCACCCTGATGGGGTTGTACAACATGCTGCAGTTGCACCAGCCCTCCTGCCTCACCAGCAGGCTATCAAAGTTGTGCCTGCCGCAGCACAGGTGGGTGCAGGAGCCGCGCTCGCTGTGGCCTCTGGTGTTGTTGCACTGCCTGCCAGACACTCCGTGGTAGCCGTTGGACCAATTGGACTCGCAGAAGGACGGCGGAGCTCGGTGATATGCCAGGAGGCGCTTCTTCACCCGGCGGGACTGGCCGCTTTTGAAGTCGTAGCTGGTCAGGCGCGGCTGTCCGCCGCTTCGGCCGCTCCGGGAGCCTCTGCCTGGACGACGCTGACGACGGCGTCGAGTGCGCGACGTCGACGATGACGGTTTAGCTGGCGGCGCTGGGTTCACGTAGAACGAGCGCTGGAAAAGCGAGTGCAGATTTCGCTCGATGTGGCCGGAGCTGCGGGTCAGGCCGCGGATGCAGAACCGCTTCGTGCAGGAGCCGCTGATGCCCAAGCAGTTGCAGATTTGGGTCTGGCTGCTT
Organism: Macrostomum hystrix; assembly: GCA_950097015.1. NCBI lineage: Eukaryota > Metazoa > Platyhelminthes > Macrostomidae > Macrostomum > Macrostomum hystrix. The sequence goes on from CATNEN010000002.1 coordinate 4,133,187, forward strand.
CTGGCCACCTGCGGATGAATTGGGATTCGACAGCTCTGGGATTAGGATTTGACATCTGGGATTGGGATTCGACAGCTCTGGGATTAGGATTTGACATCTGGGATTGGGATTCGACAGCTCTGGGATTAGGATTTGACATCTGAGATTGGGATTCGATAGCTCCGGGATTAGGATTTGACAACTCTGGAATTAGGATTCGACAGCTCTGGGGTCTGGGATTCGACAGCTCTGGGGTCTGGTATTCCACAGCCCTGGGATTGGTATTCGAAAGCTCTGGGATTTCTGCTTCGACAGTTCTAGGATTTGAAAACGAAGCTCACCAGGTGTCCGACCCTCCTGTTGTGGAAGTTTACCAGCTCGCTCATTTCGGCATCCTCCAGCGCCGCCCGCCGGTTGTCCCCGAAGAATTGGCGAACCCGGCGGCTGGCCTGGCCGAGATTGTCGTCGCAGGTCGGGATCGTCGGCCTGCCGTATTTCTCACCGATTTTCTCAGGATCCAGCGCTCGCAGAGCTCCGGAATCAACTTCGGCTGCGGCGCTGCGCCTCGATCGACGACTGCCTTGACGCCCGGCGCCGCCGCCCGACCTGCGGCTGAAGCACTGGCACTCCAGGCCCGGTTGACCCCGACGGCAGGCCATTACGAGCTCCTCGACAGCCTTGCTGACAGTGATGGCCCACACAAAGCCGGCCTGTGGATAGCCTGGGTTGAAGGAGATGCCAGTCTGCTGACATGTGCGACGAATGTTCAATGAAATCCCAGTTTCAATGAAATCCCAGTTTCAATGAAATCCCAGTTTCAATGAAATCCCAGTTTCAATGAAATCCCAGTTTCAATGAAACACCAGATTTCCTGAAATCCCAGATTTCCTGAAATCCCAGATTTCCTGAAATCCCAGATTTCCTGAAATCCCAGATTTCCTGAAATCCCAGATTTCCTGAAATCCCAGATTTCCTGAAATCCCAGATTTCCTGAAATCCCAGACTTACTGCAATCCCAGATTTCCTTAAATCCCAGATTTCCTGAAATCCTAGACTTACTGCAATCCTAGATTTACTGCAATCCCAGATTACCTAAAATCCCAGATTTCCTGAAATCCTAGATTTACTGCAATCCCAGATTTACTGCAATCCCAGATTTACCGCAATCCCAGATTTACTGAAATCCCAGATTTCCTGAAATCCTAGATTTACTGCAATCCAAAATTTGCTGAAATCCCAGTTTCACTGAAATCCAAGATTTCCTAAAATCCCAGATTTACTGAAATCCCAGTTTCACTGAAATCCCAGTTTCACTGAAATCCCATATTTCCTCATCAGAAAGTCGAAAATCGCTACTTACTATGCACCCAGAAAAGTAGAATATAAGAATATTTCTGAAACAGAACTTCTCATACAGTCAGGTCAGATTGGTTCACCCAAGCCCAGGATTTCTTCAGAAGCGGCATTGCGCAAGCGAACCTTGGCAGATTTATGGAACTTGAAATCAAGTGATTTCTTATCTTTAAAAAATGGCTGTAAAGTCGACCGAAGTGTCGCAATTCGCAGCGACTGATAAGAGGCCTCACTGGTTTGTTTGGGAGGCCTAATCTACACTTCTTGTTTAGCCAAAAGTTGATTTACAACCATGGACACACACGCACAATTGCAGAGGTCTTTGTCCCCACCTCCCGGCTTGGCCCATTTTTATAGTTTGGTCACGGTCGGCTGATAACAATAAAAATCAATTTATGAGCCGTGTGCTTTCTATAGGAAATCTGACATACGGACCGGGGCCCATAGGATTGCATAATCAGCTTGGTTTATGCCTGTGTGGACAGGGCCAGCCACCCTGATGCCATATCGGTATCCTAGTTAGGGATAAAATAGACTAAAATAAAACTGCAGAAATCCCATTTTGATAGCGTTCGAAAGCTAAAAGGGTGGGTTAAACATGGAAATCATACTTTCTCACCATCGCGAATTTGCATCTCAATCTTTCACCCACTAACTCTCTCTCCTCTCACATGTCATCTGTCCATCCTACCCTCCCACTTCTCACCTCTCTCCTCTCGCCTCTCATTTCTCTCCTCTCACCTCTCATTTCTCTCCTCCCACTTCTCACCTCTCACCTCTCGCCTCTCATTTCTCTCCTCTCACCTCTCATTTCTCTCCTCCCACTTCTCACCTCTCACCTCTCGCCTCTCACATGTCATCTGTCAATCCTACCCTCCCACTTCTCACCTCTCTCCTCTCGACTCTCATTTCTCTCCTCTCGCCTCTCATTTCTCTCCTCTCGCCTCTCATTTCTCTCCTCCCACTTCTCACCTCTCACCTCTCGCCTCTCATTTCTCTCCTCTCAACTCTCATTTCTCTCCTCCCACTTCTCACCTCTCACCTCTCGCCTCTCATTTCTCTCCTCTCACCTCTCATTTCTCTCCTCCCACTTCTCACCTCTCACCTCTCGCCTCTCACATGTCATCTGTCAATCCTACCCTCCCACTTCTCACCTCTCTCCTCTCGACTCTCATTTCTCTCCTCTCGCCTCTCATTTCTCTCCTCTCGCCTCTCATTTCTCTCCTCCCACTTCTCACCTCTCGTCTCTCATTTCTCTCCTCTCGCCTCTCATTTCTCTCCTCCCACTTCTCACGTCTCTCCTCTCACCTCTCATTTCTCTCCTCCCACTTCTCACCTCTCTCCTCTCACATGTCATCTGTCCATCCTCTCCTCCCACTTCTCACCTCTCGTCTCTCATTTCTCTCCTCTCGCCTCTCATTTCTCTCCTCCCACTTCTCACCTCTCTCCTCTCGCCTCTCATTTGTCTCCTCCCCTCTCTCCTCTCTCACCTGTATTGAGGAACTGACTTTCTTACCTCTAACTCCCTCTCCTCTTACCACTCCTCACCTCTAATCTCTCTCCTCTCCCATGTCACCTCTTAACTCTCACCTTTCTCCTCTCATCTCTCACCTCTCACCTCTCCGCTCTCTCACCTGTATTGAGGAACTGGTGATGGAAGGTGCAGTTCCAGCGCTCATCTCGAAACATGAGCTGGCAGGTGCGGTAGCCGTTCAGCAGGCCGGTGTGCACCAGGCGGTCGGCCAAGCTGCCTCCACCGTCCCGACAGTAGCGGGCGAGCCAGGAGCTGTCCAGGCCGCGGGCATCGACACCCGTGCACACTGTGTCTGGCGTGCTGCTCAGAAAGTGCAGGAAAGTGCTGGAGTCCATTGTGCTCATTGGATAAGAGCGAAAGCTGCTGCTGCTGCTGCTGCTGAAGTTATCGTAGAAAGCCTGGCTGCTGTGTATTGACAGTTGTGATAGATTTATGAACGATAGAGTTGTGAACGTTTTCTCGTAATTTTCGTAATCCTTATCCATTAATAAATCTCCCTATCGTATTTTTTCCCATTATCGCCATCCTACCCTCTCCCCATTATCCCTATCCAGCCATCTCCCCATTATCCCTATCCAGCCCTCTCACCATTATCCCTATCCAGCCCTCTCCCCATTTCCCTATCCAGCCATCTCCCCATTATCCCTATCCAGCCCTCTCCCCATTATCCCTATCCAGCCATCTCCCCATTATCCCTATCCAGCACTCTCCCCATTATCCCTATCTAGCCATCTCCCCATTATCCCTATCCAGCACTCTCCCCATTATCCCAATCCAGCCCTCTCCCCATTATCCCTATCCAGCCCTCTCCCCATTATCGCCATCCTACCCTCTCCCCATTATCCCTATCCAGCACTCTCCCTATTATCCCTATCTTACCCTCTCCCCCATTATCCCTATCCAGCCCTCTCCCCATTATCCCTATCCAGCCATCTCCCCATTATCCCTATCCAGCACTCTCCCCATTCTCCCATCTCAGCCACCATATTCTCACCCCACAGCCTGCTGGCACAGAGTCACCAGAGTCCAGATGGCAGCCAGCAGGGCAACGAGGCCCAGTTGTCGGCATCCGCCGCAGCCTCCAGCAGGTCTCGACGCTTGTGTCGGCTTCTCGTTCTCTACGTCAGCTCCGGCACTCGCTGGCCGAGTGTCCTCCATCTGAGTCGGCCTTCTTTGCCGCAACACTCGAATCGCCTCGTCCGCATTCGCCATTCGCGAAATTTTGAAGGTTTCAAAAGTAGAAATTTATTTTTATTCGGCGATAGGATCTTGCCTAGGCACGCAATATTCTGGCATTTAATGAAAGTTGAATAATCTATGGGAAAATTCTCCCACTGTGTTCACCTGCCCGCTGGTTCTGTTAATCTTGCCGGAGATTTTTCGCTAGAAACCCTCGCCTATTCAACGCTTCATGATTTTCAATTTCCGACCGACTGACTGCTCCGATTGGCTGCGGGCTAACAGCCAATGAGAGACGCGCTTCGATTGACTAAAATATATTGGACCATGTTTGGTAGGAGCTCTGGTATTTTGTTAAACAGCACTAGTCTGATTAAGCAGTTCTTTCATGATTCAAGCAATGATTGATTTATGGAGGCCGATGTCAATGCATAGGAAAATCAAATCAGGGCACATTGCCCACAACCAGGACGGCTATATTTAGCCGAACCGCTGCAGTGCTGGGCTAGCGAATGAACTGCCTGCTCTAATCTCTATGATCATCAGCTAAGTTATCCCATTCCAATCTTACCGCAGCCATCAGTTATCCCATTCCAATCTTACCGCAGTCATCAGTTATCCCATTCCAATCTCACCGCAGTCAGCAGTTATCCCATTCCAATCTCACCGCAGTCAGCAGTTATCCCATTCCAATCTCACCGCAGTCAGCAGTTATCCCATTCCAATCTCACCTCAGTCAGCAGTTATCCCATTCCAATCTTACCTCAGTCATCAGTTATCCCATTCCAATCTCACCGCAGTCATCAGTTATCCCATTCCAATCTTACCGCAGTCATCAGTTATCCCATTCCAATCTCACCGCAGTCAGCAGTTATCCCATTCCAATCTTACCTCAGTCAGCAGTTATCCCATGCCAATCTCACCGCAGTCAGCAGTTATCCCATTCCAATCTCACCGCAGTCATCAGTTATCCCATTCCAATCTTACCTCAGTCATCAGTTATCCCATTCCAATCTCACCGCAGTCATCAGTTATCCCATTTCAATCTCACCGCAGTCATCAGTTATCCCATTCCAATCTCACCGCAGTCATCAGTTATCCCATTCCAATCTCACCGCAGTCAGCAGTTATCCCATTCCAATCTCACCTCAGTCAGCAGTTATCCCATTCCAATCTTACCTCAGTCAGCAGTTATCCCATTCCAATCTTACCTCAGTCATCAGTTATCCCATTCCAATCTCACCGCAGTCAGCAGTTATCCCATTCCAATCTCACCGCAGTCAGCAGTTATCCCATTCCAATCTCACCTCAGTCAGCAGTTATCCCATTCCAATCTTACCTCAGTCAGCAGTTATCCCATTCTAATCTTACCTCAGTCATCAGTTATCCCATTCCAATCTTACCTCAGTCAGCAGTTATCCCATTCCAATCTTACCTCAGTCATCAGTTATCCCATTCCAATCTTACCTCAGTCAGCAGTTATCCCATTCCAATCTTACCTCAGTCATCAGTTATCCCATTCCAATCTTACCTCAGTCAGCAGTTATCCCATTCCAATCTTACCTCAGTCAGCAGTTATCCCATTCCAATCTCACCTCAGTCAGCAGTTATCCCATGCCAATCTTACCTCAGTCAGCAGTTATCCCATTCCAATCTTACCTCAGTCAGCAGTTATCCTATGCCAATCTTACCAAATAATCAGTTGTCAAACTCCAATCTTACCAAATAATCAGTTGTCAAACTCCAATCTTACCAAATAATCAGTTATCCAATTCCAATCTTCCCCGATCAACAAATATCCTTTGCCAGACTTTAGAAAAAAGGCATTTTCATAAACAGTTAAAACTGCAGAATGGCAGAAGTTGGTGTGCCAACAGCACAGGTCTGACCAGACTTGAATTCAAAGCATTCTAAACAGAATGGCAGAAGTTGGTGTGCCAACAGCACAGGTCTGACCAGACTTGAAGTCAAAGCATTCTAAACAGAATGGCAGAAGTTGGTGTGCCAACAGCACAGGTCTGACCAGACTTGAAGTCAAAGCATTCTAAACAGAATGGCAGAAGTTGGTGTGCCAACAGCACAGGTCTGACAAGACTTGAATTCAAAGCATTCTAAACAGAATGGCAGAAGTTGGTGTGCCAACAGCACAGGTCTGACCAGACTTGAAGTCAAAGCATTCTAAACAGAATGGCACAGCACATTGCAGTTTATTAAATAAAAAACATATAAAACTACAACAATAGCACTAAAAAGAAATTAAAATGCAAGTTTTTATTAATTCATTGCTTAAACAATTGAGCTGTTGACTGATGTACCTAAATAGGTAATTAAAAAGATAAGAAAATAAATTGAATACCAGTTTGTGCTCTACAGTTGAAAATGCAAGTGCTGCCTAGGACAGGATGGGAAATCATGGGATGCAAAATCAGATAGGGATAATGACTGACTCACTGAACAAAATGCTGCCTTAAATTATTTACAGGGACTAAGATCATTGCCTATATACCAAGCATGATTTGGGGTCATCACTAAATGCCATCTGGGTTATGAGGTGGTCGTCACTATCATCTGGGTCATGAGGTGGTCGTCACTATCATCTGGGTCATGAGGTGGTCGTCACTATCATCTGGGTCATGAGGTGGTCGTCACTATCATCTGGGTCATGAGGTGGTCGTCACTATCATCTGGGTCATGAGGTGGTCGTCACTATCATCTGGGTCATGAGGTGGTCGTCACTATCATCTGGGTCATGAGGTGGTCGTCACTATCATCTGGGTCATGAGGTGGTCGTCACTATCATCTGGGTCATGAGGTGGTCGTCACTATCATCTGGGTCATGAGGTGGTCGTCACTATCATCTGGGTCATGAGGTGGTCGTCACTATCATCTGGGTGATTATGTGGGTCGCCCGCAGTGCAGTGAAATAAGTGAGAACAATAAATGAAGAGTCAAGTGGGTGCTAGAAGTACAAAAGTTTGATAAGTGCTGACGGTGCCGTCAATCAAAGTCCAAGTGCTTTCGCTTCGGCATATTGTCCTCCTCTGAAGTCACTTCTCTGGAATAGGGAAACAGTGGTTGGATGGAGGGTTCAGTTTGACTTCAAAGGGCATAATTCCTTAAAATCACATTAATTTCTTAGCAAGTTTTCGAAAATCCTTAAACACCATCCCTAATTACCCAAAACATTCCCATTTCACTGTCCTAAACATCCCTATTGATAGTCCCTAATCCCTTTAGACAGTCCCTAATCCCTTTAGACAGTCCTTAATATCATAAGACAGTCCCTAATCCCTTTAGACAGTCCCTAATCCCTTTAGACAGTCCTTAATATCATAAGACAGTCCCTAATCCCTTTAGACAGTCCCTAATCCCTTTAGACAGTCCTTAATATCATAAGACAGTCCCTAATCCCTTTAGACAGTCCTTAATCCCTTTAGACAGTCCTTAATATCATAAGACAGTCCCTAATCCCTTTAGACAGTCCTTAATCCCTTTAGACAGTTCTTAATCCCTTTAGACAGTCCCTAATACCTTTAGACAGTTCTTAATCCCTTTAGACAGTCCCTAATACCTTTAGACAGTCCCTAATCCCGTACAACAGTCCTTAATCCCTTTAGACAGTCCCTAATCCCGTACAACAGTCCTTAATCCCTTTAGACAGTCCCTAATCCCGTACAACAGTCCCTAATCCCTTTAGACCGTCCCTAATTCCGTACAAGTCCCTAATCCCATTAAACAGTCCCAAATTCTATAAAACTCGAGTTAACGATTCCCCAACCAGTTGACTCATTTGATAAGTCCACACTCACTTTGCACTGATGGGCCTCTTACGCCCGACTCCGCCAGCGCTGGCGCTGGCGCCTCTGCTGCCACCGGAGAAATAAGCCGGGCCGTCTGGCGCGAAAGGTTTCAGCGGGCCCCGGTGCGGCACCCAGGTGAGCGGCTTGGAAAGGCTGGACTGCAGGTCGAATTTGGGCCGTTTGGCTGCAAACAAAAATGACCGACCTAACAAGTTAGTGCGTTATCGCAGGCTATAGGTAAAAGTTGGGGTCAGTTTTTAGAAACAGCGGCAGCAGCATCAGCATCAGCAGCAGCAGCAGATTCAAATTGGAAATCTACGGACCGCACATAGTAGGGTTACGGGAGACAGATGATGGATGACAATAGCTGGCAGTTTTGAAGTCAGGTTAGACAGCTAGGAACAGGGCTCGCAATCATTCATCAAAACCGATGCATATGGACTGTAGGGCAGCAGTTTTGGCACTGACACTCTTGGCAGTCGTTGCGTTGCAGTGAACGCAGTGCTATGTGTGTGAGTGTGCGCGCGAGAAAGTCATTTTTGACTGATCTGTGCGATGCGGCAAATGGACGGTCTGCGAGCCGCTCATTCATCATCGGAGCTGGTTGAAGAAGCAAAGTCTGAAGGCTCCTTCAAGTTCCAATGCTGCAGGAAAACAAGAATCAAGCAGCCTAACTACCTTGCTCTTCAAACACGGGAGGCAGAACAGATTTGTTGCAAGGCATTGTTAAAGCAGTTGCTGGCTGTATTATATACACATTCTTTGACAACCGAAGTGAAGCCACCGAGTGTCTGAATAGACCCCAAGTACTGATGGAATGCCAAGAACTATTGAATCTCATGGTCGTGCAGCTTATCTGAAGGCGATTAAACTAGGACAACCTTTTGAGCCATTGAAGCACAGATGCAGGGATCCGTTGAAGTGGGCTGGGAAAGTCGGATTCCAGCGTAGAAAATAAACCATTGCCAAGTGTAGCTCGTCTGCTACAGTTCTAGTGCAAAGACACTTCAAGTGCTGCCAAGGAACAGCCGCAGCTATTGAAAGGCGCTTCAGAACGATGCGTACAACTGTTCAGTCCATGGACTTATGGACGCCACACCCATCCTTAATTACCCTGCAACACAAACAGCTCAATGATCTGAAGCAATGCACAGTTAAGTCTTGCTATAGGTGACAACTCGTTCCAGCGGAGTCGTGAATCGAACCCCCATTGGGTTTATAGTATTAAAATATACCCAAGAGTTGCCTTCGCATATAGAGGAGCAGAAGGGCATTATCATAAAGTTCACGGAGGGCGCGGGTGTCTTAACTATCCCCAGGGACTGAGATTCGAACTCCAGACCGCACGATTACAGGAATCTGAATGTTCAAACCGCAGGAATACAAGCTGCCTACAGAGATAGGCGGGGCAGTCACTCACAGCCAGAGCCAGGTGTGTAAGCGCTGCGGCAGACGTGCGTTCTGACGGAGCCTGGACTAGCCAAGGCCAGCGGCTGCAGCGGCGTAGACGGAGGCGGCGGCGGTGGCGGCGGCGGGCTGGTCTGCGTGACAGCGGCCCGTCCCTGCGGTGTGGAGGTGACCTGGCGAGTCTCGAGTTGAGCTCGGCTGATGACTGGCTGGCTGAGCAGGTAGGTGGCCCTGGCAGCTTTGCGGGCCTGATAGTCGGCCAGGGACTCCTGAAGTCTGGCTGCGTTGCGCGCGTGAATGGCGGCAAAGTTTGGCGCGGAGCTGCCAGTTTTGACGGCGGCCGTAGCCGGAAGAGCAGCGACTGAAGCTGCCGAGTCTGCGTCATCTTCGACAACGTAGAAGCAGGAGTGGGCACTGTGCTGGCTCACCTGGCCAGGTGAGTAGTCTGACGGCTGCGCGTTCTCCTTCTGGCTGTCGTTGATTTGGTGACGCGGAGACTCCGGCGCCATGGCGCTGTCGTCGGTTAGGAGGGACGAGGCGACAGCTGCATTTTCAGCGGCCTCACTGGCAACCGATGCCTGCTCGGCCTCTTTAACGTTCTTAGACAGTCTTGAAACGCCGTCAGCTGTCACATCAGCCTTGACAGCTATCACATCATCCTTGTCAGCTGTCATATCGACCTTGTCAGCTGTCACATCAGCCTTGTCAGCTGTAACATCAGCCTCGTCAGCTGTCATATCGACCTTGTCAGCTTTCATTTCAGCCTTGTCAGCTGTCATATCAGCCTTGTCAGCTGTCATATCAGCCTTGTCAGCTGTCATATCAGTCTTGTCAGCTGGCACATCAGCCTTGTCAGCTGTCATATCGACCTTGTCAGCTTTCATATCAGCCTTGTAAGCTGTCCTATCAGCCCTGTAAGCTGTCACATCAGCCTTGTCAGCTGTCACACCAGCCTTGTCAGCTGTCACACCAGCCTTGTCAGCTGTCACATCAGCCTTGTCAGCTGTCATATCAATCTTTTCCGGTGGCATATCGGCATTTTCTGCTGTTTTGTTGGTCTTGTGAGAAGTGACGACATCATTTCTAGATGTTAAACCAGCATTGTCAGCTGTCATTTCAGTTTTGTCAGCTGTCATCTCAATCTTGCTAGCCAATTTAGGATAGAAATTTTCCTCAGCCGAGTCCTCTGAGATTCGCTTTGAAGCTGATGGCTGCGGAGGCGATTTCAAGGGCCGATTTCTACCGCCGAATTTTTTAGCCCCACCTCGACGAGTGGCGCGACTTCCAGACGGTGACGTGTCTTGACCCTCAGCATCAGCAGGCGCTGCATCCGCTGCTTCGGCTGACTCGGCGGCCAAGGCCAGAGCAATCTGGCTTGAAAAGACTTGCAGAGAGTCGCGCAACTTGCAAGCCTTGCGTCGCCCTTTAACGCCGAAATGCTTGGCCCAACGACGCAGTTCGGCGTAGCTCAGGCTCGACACCAAATCGCTTTCAGACGACATGCCTGAAATCAGAAACATTGATCAGAAACTAATTTAGCTTTTCACACAAAATGATTAAATACGCACCATACACTACCTGTGAGTAGGAGTAACTAAATTTTACTAGAATAAATAATAAAAACACTTAAAAGCCACACAGAAAGAAAGTATTTTTTCAATGAAATCAAGCAGCTCAAAGCAGCTTATATTTAATTAAACAAATGAACAACACAACGAAGATTTTGAAATTAAACAAGCAATAAATAGCCTCATTAAAAAACAACTTCAGAAAAGCGCAAACATTTTTGTCATTAAAATTTAATACAAAAAACTCCGTTTATCAATCAAACTAAAAAAAGCGACGAGCAGACACAGGTAAGATCAGCAGTTATTGTGTGACCGATTTAAACACGCCTAGAAGCAAGCGTAGGAATCGCATGCAGAAATTAGGGCGTGCATTACAGCAAAGATAAGCACCTTAAATGGCAGATCCATGAGTACAAAGCTGAGCAGTAATATGTTTTTGTATTATATGGAAGCAGTCTGATAAAAGTCACTAATCACCTAATCATCTAATCATCTAATCACCTAATCATCTAATCACCTAATCACCTAATCATCTAATCACCGAATCATCTAATCACCGAATCATCTAATCACCGAATCATCTAATCACCGAATCATCTAATCACCTAATCACCTAATCATCTAATCACCGAATCATCTAATCACCTAATCACCTAATCATCTAATCATCTAATCACCTAATCATCTAATCACCTAATCACCGAATCACCTAATCATCTAATCACCGAATCATCTAATCACCTAACCATCTAATCATCTAATCACCGAATCATCTAATCACCGAATCATCTAATCACATAATCATCTAATCACCTAATCATCTAATCACCGAATCATCTAATCACTTAATCACCCAATCATCTAATCACCTAATCATCTAATCACCTAATCATCTAATCACCTAATCATCTAATCATCTAATCACCTAATCATCTAATCACCTAATCATCTAATCACCGAATCATCTAATCACCTAATCAGTAGTGAAATAAAGCTAATCACCTAATCATCTAATCACCTAATCACCTAATCATCTAATCACCGAATCATCTAATCACCTAATCATCAAATCACCGAATCATCTAATCACCTAATCATCTAATCACCGCCACTAACAAAACCTAAAAAAGCTTCGAAAAAACAACCAATGAGATCGTAAAAAACCGGACATTAAACTTATATAAAAAAATGTAAAACGGGATCCTAAGCGTTACAAACTTATTAAAAACACGGAAGACTGCGTAGCGACAAAATTATTCGATTGTCTTACAAGTATAAGAAAAGAAGTCAGCAGCATCGGAAGTAAAGTGACAAACTGTCATACAAACACGATTATTTTTAACTTGACTTCTTGCCGATATGTAGCGAAAGCTATAAGTTTAGTAGTAATAAAGCAAAAATTGACAGACACTACTGGCAGTAGGCGCATCAAACAAAACTGCGAATTTATTTAAAAGAGTGACGCAAATATTTTTTAAGCTTCCAGCTGTTAAAATAGTTACGAATTATAAATCACTACTTCATTAGACACCAGCAGGCTAATAAAACTGTACTTACTTAATACTTCGAGTAATAAGTACACAGATCGAAAAATAAATAAACAAAATAGTGCTCATTTACTACAATCATACAATTATCGCTGTTACAGTGTTGACTTAGTCATGCTTTAGAAGCTAAAATGGGACAATTTACTGAAGTTTAAAGTTAGCACAATAAAGGACAGCTAAAGGATTTTAATCAATTTTAAACACAACAAAAACTGCGTCAACAGCCATTTCTGTTAGAAATTACTGATTAAAAATTATGACCAAACAATTAGATCATTTTGGGAGGCGGTAACAAAAGTTACACAATACCGGGTCACGAGAAAACTTTGAGCTATGACCAATGATAGTCACTTATTGAGGTCAGCTTTGGGCAATAACCATATGGAATCAATAATTTTATGACTTATGACCAATAATTATGATTTATTGTTGTTAAGGCCAGGCCTATGACCAATAATATGACTTATTGTTGTTAAGGCCAGGCCTATGACCAATAATTATGACTTATTGTTGTTAAGGCCAGGCCTATGACCAATAATATGACTTATTGTTGTTAAGGCCAGGCCTATGACCAATAATATGACTTATTGTTGTTAAGGCCAGGCCTATGACCAATAATTATGACTTATTGTTGTTAAGGCCAGGCCTATGACCAATAATTATGACTTATTGTTGTTAAGGCCAGGCCTATGACCAATAATATGACTTATTGTTGTTAAGGCCAGGCCTATGACCAATAATTATGACTTATTGTTGTTAAGGCCAGGCCTATGACCAATAATATGACTTATTGTTGTTAAGGCCAGGCCTATGATCAATAATATGACTTATTTTTGTTAGGGCCAGGCCTATGACCAATAATATGACTTATTGTTGTTAAGGCCAGGCCTATGACCAATAATATGACTTATTGTTGTTAAGGCCAGGCCTATGACCATTAACATGACTCATTGTGTTTAAAGATGGGCTAATGACCAATCATGATGACCCATCGAGTTGCCATTTAAGGCCATGACCAATTAGAGTGAAATCGTCCTAGTCAGAATGAGGGCTATGACAAATAGTAGCGACACGCTGGGCTCAGGGTGAAATAAAGCTATAACAAAATGATCCATCGCAATCGAGGTAGGTCAATGACCAACTGATTACAGGTTACTGAATGACAATCCAAGTAGAAAAATAAAACCCTCATTGTATTGTTGGTTACGAATCAAACTGCAATGACAGTGAATGTAACGAATCCCAACAGTGCTCACAGGTGAGTGAGCCGAGGCGGAGCTGGTGTGCTCATCTTGAGCAGCTGATCCAGGCAGTCTGAGCTGCGCGGACAGAGCAGCGACTCTGGCGAGTTGTCATTCGCCCCAGACGATGCGGCACTAGCCGAGGAAGTCGAAGAGAACAGGCCGCCAAGCCGATGCTTGCGAATCTTCACCTTGCCGGCCAGGGTCAGCGGGTTCGGAGCACGCAGCTTGGCCGCGTGGGTGTCGGCGCCGACTAGGGCGACGAAATTCGACGACAGGTGGCGACGGAGCAGCGACTTCTCGGCCGGAATAGACAGCAGGGCGGCCAGCAGGTCGCAGGTGAAGCGCGGCTCGAGGGCCAGTAAGGCGCCATGTACACCGGAGCCGCGCAGGTTGACAGCGTATTCGGCGAGGTCGGCTTGACGGAGCCACTCCATCACCTGCGGGGTGAGATTTTGGTGGTTATAGAGATCTATGGAGTTAGATTTTGGTTGTTATAGAGATCTATGGGTGAGATTTTGATGGTTATATAGATCAATGGGGTGAGATTTTGATGGTTATATAGATCAATGGGGTGAGATTTTGATGGTTATAGAGATCTATGGGGTGAGATTTTGATGGCTATATAGATCTATGGGGTGAGATTTTGATAGCTATAGAGATCTATGGGATAGTTATTCATGGCAAAATATTATTATAATAACTTCTGGACAGAGATAAACAGGAAACCAAAGGAATATTGGAGCCAATGAAGTCACCTGGTGACTGGTCCACCTGTTCAGGTCGGCGCTAGTCCCAGCCCGCCTGACCAGGGCGTCGAGTTGCCAGTCAACCATTCGCATGACTTGAATGCCTCGCTTGAGGCTGTGCGCGTGCAGCTGGCTGGTGATGCGCAGAGTCTGCATGTCGGCCAGGCGCAGATTGTCTAACAGAATCGGATCGGCAGCCGCGGCAGCGAATGCGTCAGTGTGCTGGCGAAGGCCTAGATCGTCCAGCCAGCGAGCCACATTGAAGTCCGGCCTTTGATAGTTAAGGTAACGGATGTAATCGGACATTTTTCCCAGGACTAAGATTCGAACACCAGACCCTCGCTAGGATTAGAAACAGACCTCGGCAGCTATTAGTTCAAAGGGCGGAGAATTTTGATCCATATGGTGGACTTTCACAAAAATCGGTCATTCGGTTTGGGAGCTGTTGCGAAGAAGGCAGCGGGTATTTGAAATATCCCGTGGTCTATCTACTGTTTAGGGCCAACAATCAAACTCCAGACTTCAAACACTGGCAAAAAACTCCCTATAAAAAACCTCAGATAGTCGTCAAGGCAGCCGCCTCTAGTCTCCAAGTCGATGGCAAGCCGCAGTTTTCGTAGGTGCAGCGGATGGCGCAGCTGCAGGCTCCTGTCCAGCTCCTTGTCGCTGCTAGACAGCAGTCGGGCTCCGCGCCAACCGTCGGACACAACGGCTGTGACGTACATGTCGAGGCGGAGGTCGGCGAACCAGCGGGCCAGCCGATGCGAGTCCCACTGGGCGAAGGCCGCGCCCGTTGGCGACAGAGGCGCCGACAGAAGGCGAGGCGGCGATGCTACGGCTACGCCGGCTGCTGAAGTCGACGAAGCTCCGGCAGCGCAGTTGCCGCCGACAGTTGACCGCAAGTTTCCGCCTCGCTGAATACCACCGCTTCTAGTATTGCTGCCTTTCTTCCAGCGCATCGAGGCCACGAACTTTCTGAAGCCGCCGCCACCGCCGCGACTGCTTGGCGCCGAGGTCGGCAGCGGACGGAGCATCATCTGGCGACGCCTGGCTTCGGCCTCAGCAGCGGCTGCTTCAGCAACACTGACGCTGTTATTGTTATTGCCGCTGCTTGTAGTTGTGTCTGGCGCTACGAACGTGTTAGACGGACTCGAGGCTGGTGAGGTCTGAGCAGCAGCAGCAGCAGCAGCAGCTGAGCCGCTTTGTCGCTGAGGCTGAGGCGTTGAGAAGTACGATCCATCGGCTGCATTGATATAGGTTGAATTAGGTAAAGTGAAAGTCACATGACTGACCAGCAAAAAAACGTAATTTGTAATTAATGTGACCAGATAGAGTGATCATACTTTTAACAGAGTTGATACAGAAAGATAGAATGAGGGGGTGAGTGGGAGAGCGGCTAACGCGTTTGCCTCTTGCACCAAGGTCCCTGAGCTCGATTCCGCGGCGAGGCCACATTTATTTGGGGCGCAGCCGCGGAGAGAAGGCTAACCCTCTTGCGATGAGGAAGTCAGGTGTACACTTGTCTGATGTACACTTCCGTGTGCCTTCGTACAGTATCTGTGTGCGTGTGCCTCCAAAATTGCCTACAAAACGGGCAGGGTCTAGTGTCACCAAATGATGTGCCATTGCCCGTAGCCCTCCTGCAAATTATTATTATTAAAGCAGAATGAGAAGGTAGAAAAATCTTAAAAGTTCAGTAGTCTCACAGTAGCCAGGAAAGCTTCTATCGGACTGGGTGGCAGAACTAGCTGGCATGCCGTGAACCATGGCTGTGGGTTTCTTAGCGCCTGTATCAGCGGCAACAGAAGCAGCAACAGCAGCAGCAGACGAAGAGGAGACTGCATTTTCTCTGGCATTGCTACTAGAAGAAGGTAGCCGAGGGCTCTTGGAGGTTTTAAGCTGATCGAGTTCGAGTCGCAGACTAGCAAGTTCAGCCCTGAGGCTGGCATTCTCAGATTCCAGCTCAACAACTCGACGCTTCAAATCGACCCCAGTTGCAGGCACGGGCGATGATGGCGGAAGTTCATGCGCCAACTGGCGAACAAATCTGGCATTCTCGGCGCCGGCGGCCCGGAAAATGCCGCGCACATCGGACAGGTCTGTCATGCAGGACCGCAGCTGGTCCAGCAGTTCCAAGGCTTTAGTCGGCTGATCCGTTGGAGGCTGCTGACTGCCGGCGAATGTTGTCGACGAAGTTGGCACATCGTCTAGACTGTCGGACATCAAATCCTCCAGTGTGGAAGTCAAATATGCGTTGCCCTGATTTGAAGGCAGAGCAGTGCCGCCGCTGTTACCATGGTTTCCATTGCTGTAGAACTGCTGGCTATAAAACTGATTGAGCTGATTCTGAGAGGCCGGGTTTGACATTGCCATTTCGATTCTGTCAGCCAGGAATTCTTAGCTAGCTGAAAATAAATAAAACAACAATTATATCCGGGAATTACAAACTGAATATGCATGTTCTCTAAGACTTTATAATACAAATAAAATTGGGCTCTTGTATTTGACTGGTAGTAACTTATGACATCAGTTTAAAACAATCGAGGTCATGAGTTCGAACTTCAATCAAAAGGAAGCAATTTATATATGAACATCAACTTAATTACTTGTACTGTACAGTTGTACAGTCATCATATTGTCTATCATAGCTGACAACTATAATAGATAAAATGTCAAATGAAGATTCAAAAATTGTATTACTTCCAAATTTTCTTAGGTTTCTTTAATTTTACTATAAATATTATTTTGTCACTGCAATATTTAGAATGGCTATAGAAAAAATGTAAATATTTCTACTTATATAAGTGAATATCACTAACTTGAAGCCTAGCCGCTGTCTTGGCTAGGCCCTATATGGCAAAGTTAGTGATAAAGAGTGAAAGTATATGTAAAATCTTATATATATATATTTAAAGCTAAAAATTATTTTACAGCCTATTGGCTAATCTCACCTTACCAAGGAGCTTATAGAGTGACTGTTCACTGTCATAGAAATCACAGGTGATTGAATATTTGTCCTGACTATAAAACCAAATAAACTTTTGTACAAAAACAAGAGCTCAAAATCAAAAGAAGAAATAACTAGGCCCTATACATTATAAAATGGCCAAGACTCTCAATGTAACTTTTATATTTAAAGTTTATGTACAGATGCCATATATGCAGCTGAAAGTGAAATGAAGGCCCAGCAAATTAAGTCCCTAGTTGTAGTTGCAACAATTGACTGACTTAAGTCAAAATAAATCAAAGAGACCAAGGGACAAATATGGGAAAAGAAAGTGCAAAGAGAGTGAAAAAACCATTGAGAATAAGGATGTGATGCTATTCCGGCAATGTTCTACTTCCGTTTGTTATATTATTTTTTGTTTGCAAACGACCGATAACGACAAAAACAAGTTTAACGGTAACAAAAAGTCAGTAGTTTGGTCAGACAGTTCTGAAAAGTCTTGGTCAGTCTTTCTTCTTTCAAACCGGGTAATAGTGCCTAATCCAGTAGAGGAGGGCACCGAAGCTATTCTTGGGGTATAGACAGCGCCATAAGAATTCTTCGAGGTGGCTTTCGAATAGAGCAGCACTCGTGCCATGCATTTGACATAGCTTGGCCTTCGCAAAATCTTCAGCTGCAGAATTTCTGTGCCTTAGCTTCCTGTTCCCCCATATTTGCCAGATTTTGCCATAGACATAGATCCAAGTGTCAAGTCACGGCAAAGCCACATCAGCACAACTTTTCAAACTCAGAATGCACGTGTGGCACGAATTTAAACGAAAAAATAATATAACGAACGGAAGTAGAATATTGCCGCTATTCCATTATATTATTCTATGTACTATTCTATATTGTTATAATCCTATTATATTATATTATTCAATTTTTTGTGTTTTATTTAAATGGAAGCAAATTTTAGTATTTTTATAGCCGAAACATCCCAAGCTATTTAAATTGCAACATCAACAATATGAGAAATATGAAACAAAAAGAAACTAACTAAGTAAAAGTAAAAGAAACCTTAGTCCAAAAAATTCTAAATATATTTATTTATTTATAAAACTTTTTTTTTAATCTAAAACCTAAATTCGTGTTAGGCCCTAAAAACAAAACCTAGACAATGTTATTATTATAATTATAAATAAATAAATATAGTAAGTCCTGCCTATATTAGTTACTGCTATCTAAAAAATCATGCGTATATTAATTTCAAGCAGCCACCAAACAAAACAAAAAAAATGCGAAATATTTAAAATGCGACCTAAATGAATGACGTACTTTCCTAATATGGATATGCTGTGTTGACAATCAAATACTAAGCTAAGCTTGACTTTTAAGTTGGCTTTTTAGTTTAAGTAAGTAAGTCTACAAAGAAGTATAATAAAACTATAAACATTAAAGTAATAAACAAG
Organism: Macrostomum hystrix; assembly: GCA_950097015.1. Classification (NCBI taxonomy): domain Eukaryota; kingdom Metazoa; phylum Platyhelminthes; family Macrostomidae; genus Macrostomum; species Macrostomum hystrix. The sequence continues at coordinate 4,151,942 of CATNEN010000002.1, forward strand.
GTTGACAATACATTTTCAAGTGATAACTAGTCATACGTGTTTAAGTGTAGATCAGTTTTGACGGGCTCAAAATTTGTCATGTTTTCTGAAATTTAAAAGCACGAGAAAAAATAAACAAAAAATAACTAACAAACGCGCAGGTAACAGGCTCTTTTATTAGAAATAAAAATTGAATCACCTGAGATGTTAAATATTTTTCAATTGTGTAGTCTATATTTTTGTAGAAATAGAACTGAAAATTGCTTGCCTTACTTTGCCTTTACTTTTTTCTTGCAAGGTAAATTTACTTAATTCTTTTTTATCATCGTCTAATATTTTGCCTTTTCTATTCAGAATAAGATATATCTCGTCAATCTTAAGATATCTATAAAGGAGTGACGAGGTCACGAACTTTCTGTATTCATGTAGATTGTAGAATATGCTGCAATAACATGCAAATGTTATCTCGTAAAGCGTTGCATCTGATTTGCTGCGTCCTAATAAAAATGCAGTAAAGTTATTTTTGGAGGGCTCTGAGGCGCTGGCGAGTTATATTTAGGGACAGAAGACCCTTTCAGCTAGCAAAGGAAGGTTCGCCGATCCCGCTACATTCCTATAGGCACACACGCACACGATTATTCTGTTCTCTGCACGCTGCAGGCGCACATTCACAGAGGGTTGTAAATCTGTCGCGTCAGGCAGTGTATCAGACATCAGGCTGCACTCGAGGTAAAAATTGCACAATTTAAGCCCCAAATTAAGCCTTTTCTATGCGGCTGCGCCCGAGATTAACGTGCACCTTTGCTGCGAAATCTCAGGAATGTTGTACGAGAGGTAAACTGACTCTGGAATGTTTAGCATTTGTAAAAAATCTGGACCTTCATGGTACTCAATTTGCCGAGAAGCTTAATGGAATTATAATTAGTTATTATATAAATCATAAATCCGTATTATAAATCCGTATTTCTTGCTTACTTCGCGATGACAAGTAATACGTGTCCTTTATTTAAACCACGTTAAAAATGGTTAAAACTTTACTTAAAACTCTTTAAGTAGATAGATTCCGTAGTTCACGAAAAAACTTTTTTATGTTAAGATTCGAGAGTTATTATTTTAACCTGATTGTAGGATATAAAATGTTTAGACATCTTTCATTAACGGTAGTTTATGTTAACAATCGTTCACTACGGCCAGATAAGCATGCCAGGCTCTGAGAGTATAGCCTCATCATCGACCCCAGCCTCTGTGCTGCTCCTGCGAGCTGGCGGTCCCCGGCTGAATGCGGTGCCTGAGGAACCACCTGACAGCCAACGGCGACCGAAGCTGAAAATTAAGCAAAAGTACCAATGGTACTTGAGTTGGCTTGAATAATCAAGGTATTGGAGAATATAATAAAAAAATTTATGCTGCGATCTAAAAAAGGTTCAAAAGGATTTATGACATGAATTTTTTAATAATCCTGGGATCTGGGAGATTGAAGTAATAATCCTGGGATCTGGGAGATTGAAGTAATAATCCTGGGATCTGGGAGATTGAAGTAATAATCCTGGGATCTAAGAAATTGAAGTAATAATCCTGGGATCTGGGAGATTGAAGTAATAATCCTGGGATCTAAGAAATTGAAGTAATAATCCTGGGATCAGGGAGATTAAAGTAATAATCCTGGGATCTGGGAGATTGAAGTAATAATCCTGGGATCTGGGAGATTGAAGAAATAATCCTGGGATCTGGGAGATTGAAGTAATAATCCTGCGATCTGGGAGATTGAAGTAATAATCCTAAGATCTGGGAGATTGAAGAAATAATCCAGGGATCTAGGGGATTGAAGTAATAATCCTGGGATCTGGGAGATTGAAGTAATAATCCTGGGATCTGGGAGATTGAAGTAATAATCCTGGGATCTGGGAGATTGAAGTAATAATCCTGGGATCTGGGAGATTGAAGTAATAATCCTGGGATCAGGGAGATTGAAGTAATAATCCTGGGATCAGGGAGATTGAAGTAATAATCCTGGGATCAGGGAGATTGAAGTAATAATCCTGGGATCTGGGAGAGTGAAGGATCAATCTCGGGATTTGGGGAGATTGAAGTAATAATCCTGGAATCTGGGAGAATAGATATAGATATTGGGCAGATAATTTAAGCTTGTCTCTCACCTCCTCATTGGGCCTATTCTGCTCAAGATCCCTCTCGCCAGACGAGCTGCCAGTCAAGATCCTGTCATCACCGTCATCAGCCAGCAGCCGATGATCAACAAGATCAGCAGAGCCAAGAGAAGCAGCTGTTACACAAGCAAACAGCCCAGATGCCCCTAGAATCATAGCCAATAGACTCAACGGACTCATGCCGGTGTGTTAGTACTTTGAGCAGGCAGTTCTCTACGCAGCGAGAAATATATATTTTACAATTCAGTCATCGACAGGCCATATTTATAGGGATAATTCTAGTGTGCCATCGCAATAACAGGTGCGGATGCTTTCAAGAAATGGAAATTCACACATCTTGAATGCTAGCAGTTTTGAGTAGAATAGTTTCACAATGGCCAGTTGAATAATTGAGCGCCTGACACTAATTACAGGTTGCACTGTTGCATATACGATAACTAGTTAGGCCTGAAATACCTACAACACTCGAGACCAATGCCAGCTGGATGTCAATAATTTAAACAAAACAAAACAGATAAAATCCGGGTGTTAGAGTTTCAAATAAGTTATCAAACACGTGCTTTTTTCTCATCCACTCATCCATCAAATTTCAATTTCATTAGATTTAATATGAAATATTTAAGCAGCTCTTATAATTATCCGTAATAATTAGAATGGCAAACAAAACATTGAACAGCGCAACAGAAGATAAACAGGCGGACACAGTGTTAGGAAAAGCAAATAAATTGTCAAATGTCAATTAAGATATCTAGAGCAAAAGTAAACAAGGTAAAACATTTTGCATTCTGTAGATAATTAAAATAGCTGGGTTAAAGTAGTTCAGCCCTAATCACTACACCATCTCAAATAATCTCAGATCCAAGCCTTGAAGAATTTGAGATCCCCATCTCAAAGGATCGAAGATCCCATCTCAAAGTATCTGAGATCCCCATCTCAAAGGATCGAAGATCCCATCTCAAAGGATCTAAGATCCCCATCTCAAAGGATCTGAGAATCCCATCTGAAAGGATCTGAGATCCCGATCTTAAAGGATCTGAAATCCCCATCTCAAAGGATCTGAGAATCTCATCTCAAAGGATCTGAAATCCCCATCTCAAAGGATCTGAGAATCTCATCTCAAAGGATCTGAAATCCCCATCTCAAAGGATCTGAAATCCCCATCTCAAAGGATCTGAGAATCTCATCTCAAAGGATCTGAGAATACCATCTCAAAGAATCTGAGAATCCCATCTCAAAGGATCTGAGAATACCATCTCAAAGAATCTGAGAATCCCATCTTAAAGGATCTGAGAATCCCATCTGAAAGGATCTGAGAATCCCATCTGAAAGGACCTGAGAATCCCATCTGAAAGGATCTGAGATCCCATCTCAAAGGATCTGAGATCCCAATCTCAAAGGATCTGAGATCCCTATCTTAAAGGATCTGAGATCCCATCTCAAACGATCTAAGATCCCCATCTCAAGGGATCTGAGATCCTATCTCAATCGATCCTAGATCCCAACCTTCGATACTGTGGGATTTCTTTAAACTAGCTGGGAGCCGAAAGAAAACATAAACATAAAGGCAAAAATATTCAGAAAACGTGAATAAAATAGCAGAACAGAAGAAAAGAAACGAGGTCCCAAGAAGCTTCACTGTGTTACTCACAGTAGCAAATGATACATTTTCAGAAATGTCTCGGCGCAGACAAATAAACTGCCATGGGATTGATTTGGACAAGCAAAGTAACGGCAGTTAGCAGTAGGCAGGACAGACAGAAACAAACCAAATACAATTACAACAGCTAATAAAATATATGAAGAGCTGCTTTCGCAAATTTCCATAATAGAAATTTATGATTGCTCAAAACGTGCTAGAATAAATCGGCCAAATTTTTTAGTTCTTAAAATCCACTAAGTTCAATAGTTGAACTTGAGCTTTCTCGGCGTCATGAACTGCTTGACAACATCATCTGTAACCTGCTTCCGCTTCTCCTGGTGATTCTTGAGGAAAGCCTGCAGCAATTCTATGAGCTCCTTCTTCAGGTAGCCCGTGAGCAACTCGCCGCTGCTGTAGTCCTGCAAAAGTTCAGAGAACACAGGAAAAGTTAGGAAAATCCCAATCAGACATAGATGACACATTTTACAAAACGATTCTTATACGGATAAACAATCCCAAAGGGGGATCCCAAAGGGGGATCCCAAAAGGGAATCCCAAAGGGGATCCCAAAGGGGAATCCCAAAGGGGAATCCCAAAGGGGAATCCCAAAGGGGAATCCCAAAGGGTAATCCCAAAGGGAAATCCTAAAGGGGAATCCCGAGGTAAATCCGAAAGGAAATGTAACTAAATGAGCGTATATAACGGAACGGAAATCCCAGAGGGAATCGATCTGAATGTACGAGAGGAAAATCCAACGAAAAAGGCAGAGCTAAAAATCCACATTACCTGTCGAATCTTTTCCAATCTGGCATCATCCTCCAAGAAGAATCTCAGATACTGATAGCTGACATCCACATTGCAATTTCCGCCGTTCTTCTTGTGCTCCTCTACTGTGGCTCCGCCGCCGCTGAACGCGTATTTGTTAACCTTGTCCTTCACAGCCTTCGGCGTGTCGGTTAAAAAGATTGACGAATTGGGATCAGATGCAGACATCTTAGTCTGGCAGCCCTGCAGAGCCGGGAAGAAGGTGCTGTGCAGCAGGGCGGGTTTGGGACAGCCGATCCGGGGCGCCACATCCCGGGTCATGCGGAAGTAGGGATCCTGGTCGATGGCGCACGGGATCAGGCAGGGAATGTCGGCCCGATTGTTGAAAATCTGAGGAAAACTGGAAGAGAACGATGGCGCGGCCTGAATGGCGGGGAAAGAGATTTTGCCGATGCAGTCGCTCTCCGTGAAGCCGAAGATGCCCTTGGCCTGGTTGAAGGTGACGGCCTTCTGCACGCGGCACATGTTGCGATAGAACTCCGGCGACGCTCCGATGTAATCCAGATCGGAGAAAATAAAAGTGCGCTCGGGATCAAATCCCATGGCAATGATGTCTCTGAAAGAGGGGGTGATAGGGGAGTTAACGGTCTAACACGTTTGCTTCTAGCAACAATGCCCGTGAGCTTGATTTCAAGGTGAGGCCACATTGATTTCTGGAGCAGCCGCGGAGACAAAAACTGGTGGCAATTATTAATTGCAGGACCTTGGCACGAGAGGCAAGCGCGTTGACCGCTCTGCCACCGACCCCCAAACCTGGTGACTTGTCGTGAAATTTAAGCCCTTGAGGGCCAACCTCCAAGACACAGTATGAGTGTACACTGCCTGAGGATGAGAAAATCAGTACAGATGTACACACCTGCGTGATTGTGTGCTCAGGAGTCAGCGGAATGGGCCGAATCGCCTGGCTGGCTGCGGGTCTAGTGTCGCCAAACAATGCGCACAGTACCCCACAGCCACACGTGAGGATGAAGACTGCAAATTGATGGTAAGAGACACAGCATACTCAGCCGTTATTGCACTACAAAGAGTAGAAACGGCATTCACTTGGCATTCTCAACAGTGTAGCTCCTGGCAGTCTCCAAGCTGATGTCTTTCCACAGGAATTTCTCATCGTCGGTCATCTGAATGACCAGCGGCACGTCGAATGCCTCCTGCAGCCATTTGGTGAAGAGAAATGGCACCACGTGACCCATGTGCATGGCCTGGGAGGAAGGACCGCGTCCAGTGTAGAGAAAGAAAGGCTTGCCCTGGCTGTGCAGAGCTAGGATCTGGTCCATATCGCGATGGGAGAATACAATGCCACGGCGCAGGAGAAAGTGGGCCGGTTGGCCGAGGGCAGATTCAAATTTTCCTAGCAAAGCCGCATCCACAGGACTGCTGCCGAATCGTTCTATAATTAAAACAAAAAACCTAAGAAAAATGTAAGGAATAACACTGGAAGAACCAGAAGCTAAAAACTTGGATTTAATTACAAAAACCTAGATTAAGTCTGTAACTTAAAAGGCTTGGAAGCTTGTCATGCACAGTGAAAATGTAAACTGCCTGAAGATGAGAAAGTCAGGGCAGATAAACACACCTGTGTGAGCAAATGCCTGCGTATGGTATCTCTGTGCATGTGTGCTCAGGTGTCAGCGGAATGGGCAGAATAACCTCACTTTGGGTCTAGTGTCATTAAAGGATGTGAGGTGATTAAATGCTTGCTATCCGCCCTTTAGCTCAGTCAGTAAGGTGTCGGACTCTAGATCGGATGGTCCTGGGTTCGACTCCAGACCTAGTCTAGAACTATTCGTGTAGCCCTTGGCAAGCTGCTTTGCCCTGATGTGCACACAGTCTACTCAGCTGCAAATGAGTACCGACATTTTGTTGGGTAATAATAATTCCGGCTGGCGTGGAATAAAGCAGTTCTGTGCAGCAAATCTGTGGGGTTTGCATGCTGCCGATATGTTTGGAAAAATAAATTCCAAATTATTTCTAATATACTAAAAATGAAATGCTTGGTTGGTTGCTTGTAATTGATTTTCTCCCGAACGGCTCAACCGATTTTCACCATTTCTTCACCAAAAGATGCTAAATATGGGGACAATTATACACGTATTTTTATTAAGCTTAACTTTATTGCTAAGGGGATTAAATATTCGAAAAACATGTTTTTTGACCATTTCAAAGGTCAAACTATCTTGGCCTATTGAGAATTTCATTCACTGACTGCCACTGAGTTAGAATTGCATCATCAACTTGCACAACACCCACTAGCTGACTGAGTTAAAAGCCTGCACTCTGGAGACAAATTGGAAATAAATGTACACAACAAACCGCGAGACTGAGTGTACTCTATTTTCTTACTTCATTGTACAAAGCCAGAACTTTAAGAATTCATTTTATAAGGCTGATTTTTGCACCCACTAACCAACAGTCGGAATAGCCGATAGCCGATGTGTAGGCACTAGGAATAGTTTAGGCTAGGCTAGGGTTCGATTCTGCACTGCGTCAAATAATTTAGACTAATTTTCAGCCAGTAGTGACTGAAGATTATTTAAATTTATTTTTTTCATTTCGTAAATAAAATATCATCTTTCAAAGCAAACCAGAGTTTAAATCATGGCAAAAGCAGAGTTTGAATCATGGCTAAACCAGAGTTTGAATCATGGCTAAACCAGAGTTTGAATCATGGCTAACCCAGCGTTTGAATCATGGCTAAACCAGCGTTTGAATCATGGCTAAACCAGAGTTTGAATCATGGCTAAACCACAGTCTGAATCATGGCTAAACCAGAGTTTGGATCATGGCTAAACCAGAGTTTGAATCGTGGCTAAACCAGAGTTTGAATCATGGCAAAACCAGAGTTTGAATCATGGCAAAACCAGCGTTTGAATCATGGCTAAACCAGAGTTTAAATCATGGCTAAACCAGAGCTTGAATCATGGCTAAACTAGAGTTTGAATCATGGCTAAACCAGAGCTTGAATCATGGCACACCAGAGTTTGAATCATGGTTAAACCACAGTCTGAATCATGGCTAAACCAGAGTTTGGATCATGGCTAAACCAGAGTTTGAATCGTGGCTAAACCAGAGTTTGAATCATGGCAAAACCAGAGTTTGAATCATGGCAAAACCAGCGTTTGAATCATGGCTAAACCAGAGTTTAAATCATGGCTAAACTAGAGTTTGAATCATGGCTAAACCAGAGCTTGAATCATGGCACACCAGAGTTTGAATCATGGTTAAACCAGAGTCTGAATCATGGCTAAACCAGAGTTTGAATCATTGCTAAACCAGAGTTTGAATCATAGCTAACCAGAGTTTGAATCATGGCTAAACCAGAGTTTGAATCATGGCTAAACCAGAGTTTGAATCATGGCTAAACCAGAGCTTGAATCATGGCTAAACCAGAGCTTGAATCATGGCTAAACCAGAGTTTGAATCATGGCTAAACCAGCGTTAGAATCATGGCTAAACCAGCGTTAGAATCATGGCTAAACCAGAGTTTGAATCATGGCTAAACCAGAGTTTGAATCATGGCTAAACCAGAGTTTGAATCATGGCTAAACTAGAGTTTGAATCATGGCTAAACCAGAGCTTGAATCATGGCTAAACCAGAGCTTGAATCATGGCTAAACCAGAGCTTAAATCATGGCTAAACCAGAGTATGAATCATGGCTAAACCAGAGTTTAAATCATGGCTAAACCAGAGTTTGAATCATGGCTAAAGCAGAGCTTGAATCATGGCTAAACCAGAGTTTGAATCATAGTCAACCGGAGTCTAAATCATAGTCAACCGGAGTCTGAATCATGGCTAACCAGAGTTTCAATCATGGCTAAACCAGCGTTAGAATCATGGCTAAACCAGAGTTTGAATCATGGCTAAACCAGAGTTTGAATCATGGCTAAACCAGAGCTTGAATCATGGCTAAACCAGAGCTTAAATCATGGCTAAACCAGAGTTTGAATCATGGCTAAACCAGCGTTAGAATCATGGCTAAACCAGCGTTAGAATCATGGCTAAACCAGAGCTTGAATCATGGCTAAACCAGAGCTTAAATCATGGCTAAACCAGAGTTGGAATCATGGCTAAACCAGCGTTTGAATCATGGCTAACCCAGAGTTTGAAGGATGATTCAAAATCATTGCTAAACCAAGGTTTGAATCATGGCTAAACCAACGTTTGAATCATGGCTAACCCAGAGTCTGAATCATGGCTAAATTTAAATCAAGGCGAATCCAGAGTTTAAATCATAGCTAACCAGAGTTTGAATCATGGCTAAACCAGAGTTTGAATCATGGCTAAACCAGAGTTTGAATCATGGCAAAACCAGAGTTTAAATCAAGGCGAAACCAGAGTTTGAATCATAGCTAACCAGAGTTTGAATCATGGCTAAACCAGCGTCTGAATCATGGCTACACCAGAGTTTAAATCATGGCTAAACCAGCGTCTGAATCATGGCTACACCAGAGTTTAAATCATGGCTAAAACAGAGTTTGAATCATGGCTAAAGCAGACTTTGAATCATCACAGCGTCTGAATCATGGCTAAACTAAAGTTAAAATCATGGCTAAACCAGAGTTTGAATCATGGCTAAACCAAGGTTTGAATCATGGCTAAACCAACGTTTGAATCATGGCTAAACCAGAGTCTGAATCATGGCTAAATTTAAATCAAGGTGAATCCAGAGTTTGAATCATAGCTAACCAGAGTTTGAATCATGGCTAAACCAGAGTTTGAATCATGGCTAAACTAGAGTCTGAATCATGGCTAAACTAGAGTCTGAATCATGGCTAAACCAGAGTTTGAATCATTGCAAAAACAGCGTTTGAATCATGGCTAAACCAGAGTTTGAATCATGGCCAAACCACGGTTTGAATCATAGTCAACCAGAGTCTGAATCATGGTAAAACGAGAGTTTGAATCATAGCCCAGCAGGGTTTAAAACATGGCGAAACCTGAGTTTGAATCTTGGCTAACCCAGTGTTTGAAAAACAACGTCAACTGTGGAGTCATCCTCAAAATGGGGATCAAGGTAAACTGGGGGATAATCATCAACTGGAGGATCTTGGTAAACTGGGGGGATAATTGTCAACTGGGGGATCATTGTCAACTGGGGGATCATTGTGAACTGAGGGATCATTGTCAACTAGGGGGTATTGGTCAACTGGGGGATAATTGTCAACTGGGGAATCATCATCAAATGGGGGATCATGGTCAACTTGGGGATCATTGTCAACTGGGTGATCATCATCAACTGGGGATCATCATCAACTGGGGGATCATCATCAACTGGGGGATCATTGTGAACTGGGGGATCTTTGTCAACTGTGGGATCATTGTCAACTGGGGGATCATTGTCAACTGGGGGATCGTTGTCAACTGGGGGTTCATTGTCAACTGGGGGATCATTGTCAACTGGGGGATCATTGTCAACTGGGGGATCATTGTCAACTGGGGGATCATTGTCAACTGGGGGTTCATTGTGAACTGGGGGATTTTTGTCAACTGGGGGATCATTGTCAACTGTGGGATCATTGTCAACTGGGGGATCATTGTCAACTGGGGGATCATTGTCAACTGGGGTTCATTGTCAACTGGGGGTTCATTGTCAACTGGGGGTACATTGTGAACTGGGGGTTCATTGTGAACTGGGGGATCTTTGTCAACTGGGGGGATCATTGTCAACTGTGGGATCATTTTCAACTGGGGGATCATTGTCAACTGGGGGATCATTGTCAACTGGGGGTTCATTGTCAACTGGGGGTTCATTGTCAACTGGGGGATCATTGTCAACTGGGGGATCATTGTCAACTGGGGGATCATCGTCAACTAGGGGATCATCATTAACTGGGGGATCATTGTCAACTGGGCGTTCATTGTAGCTTTAAAAAGCTGTAAATTCAGCTGCTAAAAAGTATATACTAGACGAATTAAAAGTATTTCTGCTCCCCGAAGGGGGGCAAAACTTGCTAGTTTATATTCTAAATATAATAGTATTCTAAATAATATTCTAAATTTTTATAATATTCTAATATATTATATTATATATAGGGTTTGGTGGCATCTGCAAGCATTTCAAAGCAGCTTGTAGAAACTTTTATGACATTTAGGAAACAAAAAAGTTTATACAAATGTAGCAGCATTAAGCAAGAGACAACAATAAATAAAAGCTTACTGATAAGCTTATCATAGTCAACACCAGTGGCTGAAGAGGTGCGCACCTCCCATGGATTGACCTGATCCTCATCATCATTAGCAGCAGCAGGGTTGTCACCGGTGATATTTAAGTTAGCCATTCCTGCTGTTTCTGCCATCTGGAAGATTGAAATTGTTGTACCTTAAATTATAGACCAAAATGCACCATTTTAACAATTAAAACATTATAGGAATTACCTAATAATCTGACTTGAATGATTAAAATTATGTTTTATGCATTTTTCTATTTTTTAAAACAAAACTTTGTGTTAGGCCTATTACTAAGACATAATAAAATATGGCAAAATCAATAAAATATATAAATATATCTGGCTAGCTTATCAAAAATCTAAGATTATACTTTGTAAGTCATGAGTCCAGATCAATTAATTCACACCAGAACTATCTGGCATGCATTTGGATTTGGCCAAAAAGTTAGTGTGTTTGGTATAACATTGTGTAGGTATAGGGGGGCCTACAGTATCATGAGTCTGCAAAGTTTAGTTATCTTCTAAAGCAATATAAAAAAATGACCTGTTCACTTTTATTAATTTCATCCTTATCTTATGACTTTACTTAATGTCATCAGTAAAGTGGTTGACAATCACAAAGTAGGCCTGTCATGCTGCCTATTATAGTATAGGCTGTGGCAATATGCCATATAGGCCAGAACCCATAATTAGGTTACTGGCTGCTTCGAATGTGACTTAGGTTTTATTACAATATTCTAAGCTGACACAAAATTTTCTCTAGTTAGGCCTAGCCACCTAGCTAGGTAGTTTTTTAAAAAAGTCAACAAGTTTAAATAGTTTGATGTCCTAGTTATTTATAAAACATCAACAACAGTTGCATGAATTCAAAACTAATTGACATTTTCCTATAAGTAACAAAGACGTAACACATATAAAAAATAAACCATTGTTAAATAAATAAAGAATAACTATGTCTATGTACAAATGCACTTAAAATTTGAAAAGTAGGCCAGAATCTCTTCTTGGGATAGTAGTTTATCAATACCAGACTCTTGTCTATTTGTTGAACTCATTACTGTTTCTATTCCTATCTACTAAAAAGTTATAATTTAACAATCTACAAGCTCAATACTTTCATGCTTTGCAAGTTATGATTACTAACTTTAAAAATTATAGTGCAAATGCTGACGAAACGTGAGATTCGATAGGAAACAATGAGGAATCTGTCCTTGATGATTGTAAACATAAATCAAAGACTAAAGTTAAAAATAACAAACCTGATTATTGTGTTAAACTGTTTCTTAGTTTCGAACAAAAAATGATTTAATAATTACAACTTTTTTTAAAACAATTGCTTGTCGTTATTTCTAAAAACACCGCACAATAATTTTTTGTGAGGCAAGGAAAGGAACGAAAACTAGCATGCATTAAACTTGGTTACTTGTGACTGCTTAATGGCAAAAACGACAAAAAATTACAACAAAATAGTTATGTTAGGGTTAGGTTAACATCTCTTAATGTAAAGATCTTTTTTGCGCTAAAAATGCTAATATGCGAATATGCGCTAAATTAGGAACTAGTAAATTAAATGAACTGCATTTGCAATGGCGTTTCTTGTGGTTTGGCTCTATAGGATATAAGTCACAAAACCAGCCCTGAAGCTTTGTTTCTGCAACTGCGCTAAGAATACCGTGTTAATGAGATTAAACCTGACATTATAAGAGGCATATAGCGTGTTTTTATACAACTTTATAACCAATATGAAGTGACCTGCCGTTTAGAGCACGAGCTAGAAAAACCGCGGAAAAATCAAGAAATCCTAGCGCAAAAGTTCTCATTTCATCGTGTAAGCTAAATAAGTGAGCAGCTCTGGCTGGCTGTGCTAAAAAAACTACTGCATGCCTCGGAATTCTCGATTATTCATGCATGTATTATATCTATTATAACTTTTTAAGTACTACCGTTTTTTTCAAAACGGGCCGACTACTCTGCATGTGGACAGTTCAATTGTCTCTCATTGACAGCTGCGGGTACCGAAAAGCTGTTAGAAACAGCTGACCTGCATCCTCGTGTTTTCGCAAGAGTCATGATATTGATGCTCGACATGATGTAATCATGGGTCCACACAAACTGCCAGCCGACAACTGCAAGTCGACAGCAATTTCTGACCATGTGCTCTTTACTTATATTTACCCCCGAATGTAAAAAACGCTTGCGCGAAAACACAAGTACAATATCTTGCATGTTATACTACAGTGTGCAGTTAGAAATCATTTCTAACCCGAATGTTTTTTATAATGCATTCCGCTTAAAATATATTACCGTATAATTTTTTACAACTATAATAGTAGCTAAATTGTTCGACAAAAAATGGCGATTTGATTATCTTTTTTAAAAAAAGACAGAAAATTGAAATATTCAAAGCGAAAAAATAAAAGCATTGAGACTTCAAACAGTTTTTAAAACATTATTCTAAATTCTAAAACTGTGCTAAAAGACAAGCTATTTTATTGTTATTAAAAATATACCTAATTGCATAGTATATTAAATATTATACATTTTAAATATTTATGGTCTTATGCTGGGTATTTATAGGTAAGTGCGTGACGAAGCTTAAAGCCATTTTCATGGTGCTGTTCCAGCCGGTCGCATAAAAATCCGGACCGGTGAAAATATGGCAGCCATTCAGCAGGCTGAAGAATCCAAAGCAGGCCGAATTGAAGCTGCACAGGTAAGCGCAGTGCCTCTCAGGGCCGATATCTGAGTCAATGATCACTGACTGCGGAGCACTCAAAGCTGGCGTTCCGGCCGACGACGAAGCCACTAAGCGACGTCCACGTGCGCTGCGGCTGCGCATAAAATGATGCTCAGGAGAATCCGCGATGCCAGTTGCTGGCCCATTGCAAATGGAAACAGGAGTGCCTAGCAGGTTTATGACGGTTTGCTCTATGACGGAAGTAATTGGGTTTTGAATATTGTTTTTGGTATAAATACCTGACACCAAACGGCAGGGCAATCGCGGTTCTATCAATACTTTTTTTAACGTGGCAATTAAAACTTGTTATCCTCATATGGCATCCAATTTAACTGCGTTCTACCTTTAGAAACCTTCCACACAGGCAACACAGCCAACTCCACTTGAGCAGATCCCCGACGCATGATTGAGTTTGACAACTGCACAACAGTCCGGCGTCTATTGGTCACATAAACAGGCATTTTTAGGCCGTTTAGCGTCATTAGCGTGGCCCGATTTTGCTGCTTGAGTTAGTGATTTGGTGTGGGTAGAGTTGGTGAGTGGGTGTGGGTAGAGTTGGTGACCCACTGCTCAAGACTGCTCAATTGATTGTCATATCATGGGAGATTCTGGAAATAGAGGTAAAGCGACAATTAGGGCTATTTTGGGAATTAAAAAATGAAGCAGTCAAATTTACAAGTCCACTTTAATCAGCTAGAACTGAGTCAGCTAAAATTTAATTTCATCTATTCATCAAGTTCATCAAGTACGAGCTAGAACCATAGACATTCATGAGCTTGTACAGAAAATCTTCACAGCGACATTTTTACTTCTCTAGTTTTTAAAAGAACTTCGTGTAGCAAAGTACCACGTTGTAGACTTTATGGTCTTGAACCACGCGAAAATAGCATCGAATATTTTTTGCCAGGCTGAATGTCGCTGCATCGCCTCAGACAGAAGACGAACGCCTATGCCAGGCATCGGCCGTTCTTTCGTCTGCTGAACTGCATAACAGGAGATGCTGCTGAGTGTGACGAAATAGCCACAACAGCTACTACTGACACAGCTATCAGTTCGGACAGCTGCAACAAGCATTGTCAACATTGCCCGGAGCATTCAGATCGTCAACAACTTGCCAAATGTCATGGAAGGGTTTGCGTGCTTCAACAAAAGCGCCGGTTAAACAACGACAGCGGAAGCCAGACTAGCTGCTGCGAACTTCTGACTGATGAAGGCATCGACGTTGGCAGATCACCGTGTCAAAATTTAAGACATCGACATCATCATCACCATCGCCATCACCATCACCGCCATCAACGGAGTCGTCAACTGGGCCATGGAGCTAGTCCTGCTAACTTCGGGTTATCGTCACTCAGCGGAGCATCTGGCGATGGCAAGAACCGGCGGAGTAAGCGCCTCATGGTTGCCATGCTCGAAGACGGAAGCACCGCGCCTCACGGGTCTGACTGTGGGTCAAGCTGCGATCGGGATCGGATGCGCATTCGTATGACTCACAACCAGCGGAGTATTAGGCGCATATTTAACCAGCTGAGCGCCACAATGGACCCTGAAAATTGTTGCGACTCCACATTGGAGATTCGAGAATCCTACAAAGAGAGAACATCGCATCGACATCAGGAGACTCCGAAGACCTCACAAACAATGGCGATGCCATTTTCACCACCGCCTCAACAAATCTCAGAGGATTCTGAGCGACAGGCCCTGCAAGAGCCCCCACCGCCCTCAAATATTCAACCTTCACGACCGAGCCAGACAAATCCACCGCCACCACTGCCGCACACGGCTCCACCGTCAAGACAGGGCCAGACAAATCCACCGCCACCATTGCCGCACACGGCTCCACCGTCACGACAGGGCCAGACAAATCCACCGCCACCACTGCCGCACACGGCTCCACCGTCAAGACAGGGCCAGACAAATCCACCGCCACCACTGCCGCACACGGCTCCACCGTCACGACCGAGCCAGACAAATCCACCGCCACCACTGCCGCACACGGCTCCACCGTCACGACCGAGCCAGACAAATCCACCGCCACCACTGCCGCACACGGCTCCACCGTCACGACCGAGCCAGACAAATCCACCGCCACCACTGCCGCACACGGCTCCACCGTCAAGACAGGGCCAGACAAATCCACCGCCACCACTGCCGCACACGGCTCCACCGTCACGACCGAGCCAGACAAATCCACCGCCACCACTGCCGCACACGGCTCCACCGTCACGACAGGGCCCGACTAATGAAACTTCCGCTGCGCCTTCGACTACTCAAGCATCTCAGTTGACAGTTAAGCCTTCGCGACTACCACAGCAGCAACAGTCAAATCAGGCACTGCATCCACCTGTCGAATCTGTTCGAGTCTCTTGTGATGCGACGCCCGTGCAGCAGATGAAAAATGAGCACCAACTGGACTATCAGCAACAGCACGGTCCCCATCTAGTCAGTCATCAAGTTCAAAAGCAAGATAATCGGAAGACAGGTAATAAAACTAAAATAAAATACCGTATCACAATCTACCCTTGCATCAATGCGGCAAGAACATTATTCTCAAAATCATCACAGTGATTCGTAGAAGCGGCCGTCACGGCTATCGCCTCTTTCGCCGGGTTTTCTCGGCCTCGAACAATTACTACGCTGCCCCGTTCCCGCCAATTGAGTTGATCCGCATCAGCAAGGACGAGGACCAATGGGAGGACTTGCAGATTGTCGTCTGCGGGCACAACGGCGTAAAGACGATCAAGCCGAAAGCAAGTACTTTTGTATTTCTTCACCGAGGGGCCGGGTTTAAATCTGAATCGAAATAAAATATATGCGAAGCTAGATTTCAGGAAGTAACGTTTTAGGATTACCTTAGCTACCAGTTGTGTCACTGGGGGTCATTTACAGGCCTCTGATAGAACTAATGGCTCCAAGATTCCACGAATGGTCCAACCGGCTTATCAGAAACGTCCGACGCCCCCAGATGTTCAAGCGGATTGCCAGCAGCAGAAGCAGCAAAAAGTGCAACAAAACCAGTGCAACAGCGCCTGTGTTAGCCAACTGCAAGCCAGATGGCAAAAAAGCGCTGTTAGCCTTGCAGGAAACAATCGGCACGCTGAGCCGGTGAGTCTCACTTTGAATTGTCGACTCATTAGCGAATTGTAATAATAGGTGTAAAACAAACAATTTCCTGCTGTTGTTTCCATGTGGCCTCCCTATCAGCTGAACTTTGGTTACTCTCGTCAGCAGCCGTTCATTCCCAGTCGGTCGGCTATGCGCGTTGGCGCCAAAGCGGTTGTCGGCGGATCTGTTCGTCAGCGAGCGATTTTGCTACCGCCGACTCCGCCGCCGCCGCCGAGTTCGCAGTTTTGCGCCGCGTCATTTAGGCGCCGGAAGGAGCAACCAGTTCACGAGCTCGGAGTCAGACGTGACAGCAGCAGATTAGCGAAATTATAGGTGGCGCATGAGTGCAACCCTGTACCTAGTGACGTTTAAAAGAACTGTTGGCTTTAGGTAGAGCGCAGAGTTTTCCCTTTATTACTTTTTTAGAAAAGGGCTTGATGTCGCCAGTGACAATTCTTAGAGTAACGCGTTTCGCGTTACTTTCCTTTGCATTTCAGCACGATTGACTACCCACGTTGCTGTAGAGTACATTAGCTTTTAAGGTTTTCTCAGTCGTGTGGCCCGTATGAGATTTCCTTTCCATTTCCGCAACTTACGAAGCTTTGTTTTTTTAATTAGAACTTGCGGACTTTCGTCGTAAAAAATAAGACAATTTTATTTATAAACATAAAGCAAGGCTTATCTAGTCCGAATGTAAATGCACTTTTGTAATGATTGGACTGTACATTGCTGTTTTAACATTATTTCAGTTCTTTATTTAACAACCAACCAACCAACCAACCAACCAACCAACCAACCAACCAACCAACCAACCAACCAACCATCCGAGTTCTCGACGGGCGGACACCGGCGGCCAGACCATCCGCAGCCATCAAGGACTCGGCCAACCGCTGCGCCACCACGAACTCACAAAAGGCCAACCTTTTCTGTAGAGAGTACGCAACGGTCGCGCAACTTCCTAAAGACAAAGTGCGGGACCACACAGTCAAACTTGAGGCCAGAAGAGCCCTTGATGAGCCCTGTGCGTGCAACGGACAACGCCTGGGAATGTGTGCTGACTTCGACCTAGAGGCGCTCACCCGAGCCCTCCGCGCCATCCCGAGCCGGTCCGCCCCAGGGCTAGACGGGATTTCCAACTTGATGCTGAAGAATCTGCCGCCAAAGGGGATCGAGCTCCTCCTCTTCACCATCAACCTTTCTTGGCGTAGCGGCCAGTGTTGCGCTGCCTGGAAAATCGGCGACATCAGGCCGATACACAAGCCTGGGAAAAGCCCGGACGCGACCTCCAGCTACCGCCCCATCTGCCTCCTTTCCTGCACGGCGAAAGTCGCGGAACGTCTGGTTAACGAACGCCTCACGCACTACCTGGAGTCCGAGAACCTCATCCACCCGGCCCAGGCCGGCTTCCGCCGAGGTCGCTCTACCGAAGAGCAGATTGCCGCGGCATCCCAGTACGTCTTCGACGGCTTCCAGAAGAAAAAACCGGCAAACCGTACAGCGATGCTGTTTGGGGACTTCTCGCATGCATACGAGCGCATGTGGCGACAGGCCCTCATCGCTAAGTTACGCCGTAAGAAAGTCCCGACCTGCACGCGCCGCTGGATTCACTCGTATATCTCCGATCGACGTGCCATTGTGACCTGGGACGGCAATCAGAGCCCCCAACGCCTCTTCCCTGAGGGCCTCCCCCAAGGCTCCGTCATCGCCCCGACTCTGTGGACGGTGTTCGTCGATGACCTGTTGGAGGATGCCCCAGAGGACATCTTCTCTCTGGCGTACGCCGACGATACGACCTTTGGCGCACAAGGCACGAATTTGAAGATCTGTGAAGCAAGACTGCAAAGCGCGGCGAACTGGCTCGTCGAGTGGTGCACGACTTGGAAAGTCGACCTGAACAAATCCAAAACAGTCGTCACCTACTTCTCCCTCGACCCACGTGAGACAAACGGCAAGGCGAGACCAAATATCAGACTCGGAGACATGCCAGCCCCATTCGAGGAACACCCCAAGATGCTGGGCGTGTACCTCGATTCACAGCTCACGTTCCGCCACCATGCGGCGGTCCAAAAGCGCAACCTGCAGAAGCGGACAGGCGCCCTGAGGTGCCTTGCTGGTCGAGACTGGGGGCGCGACCCGAGATCTCTCAGACAGCTTTACCGCACCTACGCGGAAGCGGCGGTCCTACACGGCGCCTCCTCTTGGATGAGCTTTGCGTCCGACGCCTGCCGCCGGGAAGTTGAGACCCAGCACCTCGCCGCAGCGCGCGTTATCTCGGGGTGCTGCCGATCCACCCCGACTGCCGCGCTCCTCAAAGAGGCCGGACTGGCTCCACTCAACACCTCGGCTACGGCCGCTGCGGCTACGCTGATGGAGAAAACCCGGCGAGCAAGACAACAGACACCGCTCAGAACGCTGGCCGAATTCGACGTTCAACCGAGAATCCGCGCTCACGGCAACCACGGCGATTTCAGACGCAACTGGAGGACGGAGGCCAACGGCCTGATCGCCCGCGCGGGCCTCGCGGGATCCAAGCGCGAACCTGACAACGTGCCACCGCCTCCCCTATCGCCTAACGACAGGATCCACTTCGCAGCGGAACTCGCCAAACCGACCAACCGGGAGGATCCCCCGCACGTCAGACGCCAAGCCGCACTGGAGACGCTGGACCGGCTTCCGGAACCCGCCTTGGAACTCTGGACCGACGGCTCGGCCTCCGGAGGCACCAATAGAGGCGGATCCGGTGCGGCCCTGTTCATCCGCGAAGCCGCGCCAATCTACCTGACTGCTCCAGCGGGCGCGTTCAGCTCTTCTTTTAGGGCGGAGGAGTGTGCCCTCCGCATTGGTCTCCTCGCAGCCCTGGAGCGCGTCCCATGGCCCGGTACGGCAGAACTGCGTTGCGCCACTGATTCGCAGGCCCTCATCCGATCGCTCGAACAAGGCCCGCACTCTCACCTGTCCCCCTGCGGCCGGGACATCTGGCGCCTCCTCCTCAAAGTCCCTGCGGACCACCACGTGACTATCCAATGGGTCCCAGGACACTGTGACCTGAGGCGCAACGATCTGGCGGACAACCTCGCAAAAGACGCCGCCAGACTCCCACAAGACCAAGCGGAAATCGACCTAAACAGTGCCAAGTCCGCGATCCGCCGCACACTGGCCGCCGAGGCTCGCGCTGCCTACGAAGCGGACCCACACTGCCGGACGCACCGCGCTGCCTTCCGCGAAGACCGCAGGTCCGAGGCGACTCTCAGCAGACGCGAGTTGATCACGCTAGCGCAACTTCGCACGGGCCACTCGCCTCTGCTGGCCCAGTACCGCCACCGGATTGACCAAGAACAGCCCGCGTCCTGCGGGCACTGCGGACACCAGGAGGAGGACCTGAAGCATGTGATGCTGGAATGCCCAGCTCACGCCCAGACCCGCAACCGCGTCCTCGGCCCTAACCCGACGCTGGCCATCCTATCCGACGACGGCCCCCGTGTCCTGTCCTATCTCCAGGCGATAGGGTCGCTGACCCGACCCCCGGACCTGCCCGGCCAGGAACGTCTAACTAACTAACCAACCAACCAACCAACCAACCAACCAACCAACCAACCAACCAACCAACCAACCAACCAACCAACCAACCAACCAACCAACCAACCAACCAACCAACCAACCAACCAACCAACCAACCAACCAACCAACCAACCAACCAACCAACCAACCAACCAACCAACCAACCAACCAACCAACCAACCAACCAACCAACCAACCAACCAACCAAGTGTGTATGGATTGTGGAGGATTTGTCCTCAACACAACAAAATCCCGAGAGATTGTGCTGAACACTCAAGTACCAGTTGTCACGGTTGGAAGCCATGGCTTCTGCTTCTACCTATTAGCTACTAAAAGTACAGATGTTCAGACTTTCGGACCTTGAGGATTGGGATCTTAAAGTATTGGGGGGTATCTTGCGAGGTTAGGGGATCTTGAGTTTCAGGCTAAACAGGAAAAACAGGCGCACTAGATAGACCCTAAAAGACTTAGCCAAATAGTTGGTCGGCAGGGACGTTGTAGAATATTATCTTAGAAATAGCTCTCAGCCTGACTTAATATCATCGTGCAGCGGGGCCGCAGACATAATTTGTTTAAGTATAGACTTAAGGCTGAAGATTGAAGAGGAAGAGGCGTTGATATTTTAAGCATGAAATTACTAAATACTAAGACAGTTCGCTTAACAATGCATGGTGCTTATTTTAAGTTGTAATTCTAAACGTGGCAATTTTTAACACATGAGTACTTGTTTACGAGTACTTGCTGTTCCCTAAAATGGCTGTGCAGTGGGCATGGCACATCCTTTGGTGACACTAGACCCGCAGCCAGCGAGTAGGCAATTCTGCCCATTTCGCTGACTCCTGAGCACACATGCACACAGATACTGTACGCAGGCACACACTCACACAGGTGTGTACATCTGCCCTGACTTTCTCATCGTCAAGCATTGTACACTCTCACTGTGCCTTGGAGGTTGGCCCTCAAGGGCGTAAATTGCACGACAAGCCCCCAAGCCTTCTCTCCGTGGCTGCGCCCCAAATGAATGTGGCCTCGCCGCGGAATCGAGCTCGGGGACCTCGGTGCGAGAGGCAAACGCTTTAACCGCTCTGTCACTGACCACCCCTGTGGGGGAAATTATAGTCTATGGGAAAAACTCGGTCGGAAACCTTCGTGAAAGTCAAGGGCTTCTATATAATAGCATCTGGACTGGACTAATTCCATAGAAAGCAGGGGAAAACTGGCCTCATGAGGCAATGGGTATTTCTTTGCTTCCAGTCCAGATGCTAATATATAGAAGTCCTTGGTGAAAGTTCAATGTCAAACAGCAATGGGAAATAGTCTTTGGGAAATCTTTTAAATGGGAAAACCACGAGTGTTGCAAAAAGAATTAATTTTGAATATCAATATTTTAATTTGTTCAAGAAAATTTTGTATCTGGTATTTCTTAAATTAAACATAAGCATATAGTGTATTGCTTTTTCTCCGTGTCAGTAACAATAATAACAACAAAAAATGCAATCTAATCTCCTTTTCCACATGCTGAAAATGGATTGTGAGTTCGCTCGTCTGTGCGTGGGACAATGCCAGCTCACAGCTCAGGCCTATAGTGTTTCGTCTGAAAGCAGACAGAGCTTGGCAAATATCAGGTTTTTTTCACTTTTGCTAGCTCTTATAGACTGAGGATTAAAAAAATCGGTGCTGACGCATACCTCAGTGCGCGTGTAATAGCTAAGACCTAAAAAAAACTGAACTCTCACATTGAGAACTGCTCAGAAAAATTCGCCGCTGCTAAACATTATAGTTGGGATGAAATGTACTTTATATGTAATGCTATATAATGGCTTTCTAGACTTCAAACTCGACCGCGTCTGCTTGTCAGCCCGTCCGTGATGCTCAAAACAGGAGGTCTCTTACCCCCCCCCCCCACTCACCCTGACCAAGCCATACACAATTCCTGTTTTCTAGCTCAACATGACCACTTTATGAACCTCGTCTCCAGCGTACAGTCAATTATCCACCCACGCACTGAACACCGCTTCAGCTTTTAGCTCACAAATAATTTTGCCCCTGAACCTGGGTGCTGGTTCGCTCAGAAATTTTCTCATTTTTTGTGTGTCTGCTTCTTTTAATGAAAAAATTTCTTAGAAACAGTTTCACACAAGTTTTGTAAAATTCTCCAGAATAGGTTTTTGTAATAAATCTAAATCTAACACGATATTACCCACTGTCTAACAGCTTATTAGCCATTGTCTAACACCTCATTAGCCATTATCTAACACCTCATTAGCCACTATCTAACACCTCATTAGCCATTGTCTAACACCTCATTAGCCATTGTCTAACAGCTCATTAGCCATTATCTAGCAGTTTATTATCCATTGTCTAACAGCTCATTAGCCATTATCTAACAGTTTATTATCCATTGTCTAACACCTCATTAGCCATTATCTAACACCTCATTGGCCATTATCTAACACCTCATTAGCCATTATCTAACACCTCATTGGCCATTATCTAACACCTCATTAGCCATTATCTAACACCTCATTAGCCATTGTCTAACACCTCATTAGCCATTATCTAACAGTTTATTAGCCATTATCTAACACCTCATTAGCCATTATCTAACACCTCATTAGCCATTATCTAACACCTCATTGGCCATTATCTAACACCTCATTAGCCATTATCTAACACCTCATTGGCCATTATCTAACACCTCATTAGCCATTATCTAAGACCTCATTAGCCATTGTCTAACACCTCATTAGCCATTATCTAACAGTTTATTAGCCATTATCTAACACCTCATTAGCCATTATCTAACACCTCATTAGCCATTATCTAACACCTCATTAGCCATTGTCTAACACCTCATTAGCCATTGTCTAACACCTCATTAGCCATTATCTAACACCTCATTAGCCATTGTCTAACACCTCATTAGCCATTATCTAACACCTCATTAGCCATTATCTAACAGTTTATTAGCCATTATCTAACACCTCATTAGCCATTATCTAACACCTCATTAGCCATTATCTAACACCTCATTAGCCATTGTCTAACACCTCATTAGCCATTATCTAACACCTCATTATCCATTATCTAACACCTCATTAGCCATTATCTAACACCTCATTGGCCTTTATCTAACACCTCATTGGCCACTATCTAACACCTCATTAGCCATTATCTAACACCTCATTAGCCATTATCTAACACCTCATTAGCCATTATCTAACACCTCATTAGCCATTGTCTAACACATCATTAGCCATTATCTAACAGTTTATTATCCCTTGTCAAACAATTTATTAGTCAGTTTCTAACAGTAAATTAATTTAACAGGTTTCAGTTTAACCAGAGATCAGCCAAAGTCTAAAAGTCTAAGTCTTAGTGAATTTGAAAGCCAAATTTGCATGAAGCATTATCAAGTACATAGTCAAAACAGGATGAAAAACGAATGCTGTCAAAACTTACTTTTACCCTCTGCTGAATAATAATTGTTCGCCATCCATTCCTTTAGCGGTAGATAAATTTTGCAGACACAGGAAATTATCTCAGTAAGCTAATTATCTGCATGGACACAAGTACATTTGACGCAGACACAGGTGCTTACAGAACTAGGGCCACTTCATTTTAGTTTCCTGCTAGCATTTGGTGCACGCGACCTTTTGCTAAAGTAGCTGTTGCTTTCCAGTTTCCATTTCTTGTGCATCTTTTAAGGTTTACTGTCTGTTGGGCACGTACGCGTTAGGAACAAAATTTAAATTAAAAAGTAACATATTTAATTTTTTAAAGGCTTTCATCAATTTTTTCGTATTGAGAATGAGAAGTGCTCAACTAAGTGATTGAAGTGTGCTTAACTGAGTGATGTAGGTGTGCTCAACTGAGTGATGTAGGTGTGCTCAACTGAGTGATGGAGGTGTGCTCAACTGAGTGATTGAAGTGTGCTCAACTGAGTGATTGAAGTGTGCTCAACTGAGTGATGGAGGTGTGCTCAACTAAGTGATTGAAGTGTGCTCAACTGAGTGATGGAGGTGTGCTCAACTGAGTGATGTAGGTGTGCTCAACTGAGTGATGGAGGTGTGCTCAACTGAGTGATGGAAGTGTGCTTAACTGAGTGATGGAAGTGTGCTTAACTGAGTGATGGAAGTGTGCTCAACTGAGTGATGGAAGTGTGCTCAACTGAGTGATGGAAGTGTGCTCAACTGAGTGATGGAAGTGTGCTCAACTGAGTGATGGAAGTGTGCTCAACTGAGTGATAGAGGTGTGCTGAACAGAGTGATGGGGTGTGCTCAACTGAGTGATGGAGGTGTGCTCAACTGAGTGTTGGAGTTGTGCTCAACTGATTGATGAAGGTGTGCTCAATTGAGTGATGGAGAAGTTCTCACGAGACTGGTGATAAGTTAACTGGTTATAAATTGACTGGTGATAAGTTATCTCTGCCTGGTGATAAGTTGCAATACGCGTCAGCAACTGACAGCAGTCTCTGTGAGCTAGTTCGGTTTGGTAGCAGGTAGCAATGCAAGTACAACCAACACTGATAGGAGCTTATAAGTACAAGCTGAGCAGCCTAGATGAACCACTCGGTGATTGAAGCGACTCTTTATTAAATAAACCGAGAATTCAAAGCGAAATTTTACTGACACTGACTGGCACCCATACTATACGCTCCAGTGCTTTGGCACCGAAAACTGCTCTCACCATTTTTAACTTTTAGACGCCGCCAACCTAGGATCGATTGGAGCTCAAAGCAGCCACGGGCCTTTGATTTTTTCTGACTTGTAGTTTCATAATTATTTTCCCATTCCGTCTAAAGCCTGAACATTAGTGTACTCAGCTAGAACTTCTAGTACTTCGCGCAATCTTAAGCACATCAATTAATTAAATTGGCAATCAATTATTGGCAGTTTCGAACGAGCCTTATTGTGCGGCATCGTCAGCACCTCAGCAATTCTGCGCGTTGACAACGAGACCGACTCTTGCCACCGCCTTCGTCAGGCCATCCAGCAGCCGTTGGGCTCCTTCGACCGTCGAATATAGCAGCGCGTTGTCGTCGGCGAAATCGAGAGCGCAGAACCTCTTCTATACCATTAGAATATCACAGAAACTATGAGACAGCAGTGGCGGAGCTTTCAAAACGTTAGCCTCTCGCACCAAGGTCCCTGAGGCGAGGCTACATTCATTTGGGGCGCAGCCGCTGGGAGAAGGCTTGGGGGCTTGTCGCGCTATTTTTATCCCTTGAGTTCACCGCCTGAAGATGAGAAAGTCAGGGCAGATGTACACACCCTGTGTGAGTGTGTGCTCAGGAGTCAGCGAAATCGGCGGAATTGCCTCATCGCTGGCTGCGGGTCTAGTGTCCTCAAATGATGTGCCATTGCCCACAGCCCAGGTCTTACAAAAAATATCTATCATTAATGCTTTTCTTGGAAAACCACATTGCTGCCAGTAAAAACATTTCTTTCAAGGATTTTTTTTATCGCAGAACATGAGAAAGCTTGAATTTTTTTCGAAAACTTTTGTATATTCATAAGCGATGTTTACGGACCAAACCAGAGGCTGAAAGCACTGCCAATCTCTGAGGAGAAATGCAAATTTGAACAAAACTGTCTGTGTTTCAGTACGCAAACGAACTTCGTATTTTGACAGTTACTAACGCGATACACTTTTATCACTGGGCTTAATCCCAGGAGCCACCCGGTGTGATTATCAGGTTTCTCTAACTCTTTACTGACTGTCATTCTACCTTGTATCAATCTCAAATAGGACTCCATTCTCTCAACTTCCCGCCCAACTCGCTGCCAAATTCTATTTTCCTGTAGATTTTTTGTGTCCTCGTTTCCTCTTCTTCGACGTGAGAATGTCAGGGCAGATGTACACACCTGTATGAGTGTGCTTGCGTAATATTTGTACATGTGTACTCAGGAGTCAGCGAAGGTCAGGTCATAGCATAGGTCATAGGCGTAGGTCATAACATAGGTGTGCTACCCTGAAGTTCAGCAAGTCTCTCTGTCAGTCCATTTTCATCAGTGCCCGTCAGCACTGACTAGGAGAGAAAAATTGTGATGCATTTCATTTGTACTACAAACATTGTCTATTGACCCAATTCGACCAAAAACCGCTTGCCTGTAGCCTTCCGAGCTTTTTTCTAACAAGGTCCTGTCACTCAGAAAATCAATTTGCAACGATCACAGCCTCCTTTTAACCATTGAATACTTTCGTGCCTTTTCACTGGTTTGCAAGCTTTTACACTCTCTTTTATGCTCTCACTCTCGCTCTCACTCTCACTCCCACTCTCAACTTTAACTCTCACTCTCACTCTCACTCTCACTCTAATTCTCACTCTCACTCTCACTCTTACCCTCACTCTCACTCTCACTCTCCCTCTCGCTCTCACTTTAACTCTCACTCTCACTCTCACTCTCACTCTCACTCTCACTCTCACTCTCACTCTCACTCTCACTCTCAATCTCACTCTCATTCTTACTTTCACCCACTCACACTCACTCTCACTCTCACTCTCACTCTCACTCTCACTCACTCTTACTCTCACTTTATCACCAATCTGGTAATTATCTCAGTTTAGCCATGTGAGCTAATATTTGCGGTAAATGAATAACACATTTTTATTTAAACTAGAAAAACTGCAAGGAGGAGCAGCTCAGCTAGTTTCGCACGCCATTCGCTTGAGCAGTGAGACCGCAGCCGAATCTGTTCGCGCATCCAGGCTAGCTTAGTCTGGATCAGGGATCTAAAATCCTGTCTGGCCCTAATCTTCTTTCGTTTGCCATTTCTACGTGCGAAAAAATATCTGGGGTGGGCTGAGCAAAGTTATCTGGATGTGCACGTCAATTGCCGGGCTTTGGGCGCGGCACGGCCAGTATTGGGATCTTTGGATCTCGAGGCAGGGGATGCCACACCCTGACTGCGGCGTCAGAGATGGCGGCTAAAGGAATGCGAATTAGAATTAGTAGACGAAGTATGTGCCTCGATTACGGCTTCCCCACATCCCATCCCATCCCATCCCTTCCCATCCAGTCCCATCCCATCCCATCCAGTCCCATCCCATCCCATCCCATCCCATCCCTTCCCATCCCATCCCATCCCTTCCCATCCAGTCCCATCCCATCCCATCCCATCCCATCCCATCCCATCCCACCCCATCCCATCCCATCCCATCCCATCCCATCCCACCCCATCCCGTCCCATCCCATCCCATCCCATCCAATGTGAGAGTGGGCGCATATCAGAGTAAATGAAGTGGCATCTGGTCTGTCCAATCTTGACAGCTCAGCTTGTTGAATGAATTCTGTTGTCAAGCAATCTTGGAGCCTGAATGAATTTTGTCCACGAAAAACATTTGGTGTTTTTTCACTGTTGACGCCAACTATTTCGGTTGTATTTAAGTCTGATTGGATTCCAGAAATTGCAGACACCGATAGCAGACACATTTGTCCAGGCTGTGGAACAGGCAGGACTGACGCATGGATACAATGGAGGGTGGTGGCGATTGCGGCAACCCAGATTGCAGACCAGACTGACTTTCACTACCCCATCTGGCTACTGCTCCAGGACTGCTTATATGTGTGTGTCTGCGTGTGTGTGCGCATGTTGATCGACCGGAAATCATGCCAGATGTCGCTTAATGAGAGAAAGCAATGAGATATTTGCGAATAAAGTAGAGGAGCTTGAAGGTGGAGATGGCGAGAGGCAGAGAAAGGGCGAGGGGTAGGGAAGGGCGAGGGGTAGGGAAGGGTGATGGGTAGGGAAGGGTGATGGGTAGAGAAGGGCGATGGGTAGGGAAGGGTGATGGGTAGAGAAGGGTAATGGGTAGGGAAGGGCGATGGGTAGGGAAGGGCGATGGGTAGGGAAGGGCGATGGGTAGGGAAGGGCGATGGGTAGGAAGGGCGATGGGTAGGAAGGGCAATGGGTAGGAAGGGCGATGGGTAGGGCAGGAGGAGGATGGAGGGTAGGCAGGAAGAGGGTGGAGGGTAGGCATGGTAGTGAAGCTGGAAAGACAGGTTCAGAAGTGCCAAATGTGCAAGCTAAAGTACATTAGACACTGAGATAATTAAATGGTTTTCGCTATCTACGCTTTAGAAAGAAGCTAAAATATCTATTTTATCGATGAGAAAGTCAGGGCAGATGTACACACCTGTGTGAGCGTGTGCCTGCGTACAGTATCTGTGTGCGTGTGTACTCAGGAGTCAGCGAAATGGGCAGAATTGCCTCCTCGCTGGCTGCGGGTCTAGTGTCACCAAACTATGTGTCATTGCCCGCAGCCCTCCTGCAATTATTATTATTATTATTATCTATTTTATCGCCGTCAGACAAGAGGAAGTGCGGAAATTTGACTGGAAATTTCTCAAATTAAGATATTTTCTTCTGCTTTCAGAGATTGCTAAGGAAAATGAGGCATAAAATTACGCAAGCAGACAGACAAGACGAGAGTAATTAAAGACTATTTTCAAAGGAATGAAATTCTGACTGGCAGATACTTGATAGCGGCTCAATTAAATTGTGAAAGGTAATTTTTTGTCGACGAAAAAGAGAACATCAGTTGACAGTAAAAAAAGACTGCCAGGAAGTGGGAGACAGGGGAAGGAACAAGTGCTGAAGGTTCACATGGTGCCTCGGGCTTCCTGGGTTGTGACTGGCCTATCAGCAGCTCGCTAGCTGATTGGCTAGAAGACTGGAGTCCTGGAGTCTCCCCCCCAGTTGCCGTATTAAAGCAGGGCATGACTGGGATTCGCATGGCACACTTATTGAAAAACTGTCCTGAAAGAAGCGGCTGCAAGGATGCAAGAACACTTCACTGCCAGCAGTAGATGGGCCAGCGAATTGGTGAACACGACTTCTGCTGCGGCGATGGGCGCGGCAACTGCCACCATGGCTGGCGAAGACAGCATTGGAATCAATTTGAGTGAGTTGCGGCTCAGTGTGCGGTGAATACGGTGAATACTAGTGAATATCCAGTGAATATCCAGTGAATATCCAGTGAATATCCAGTGAATGTCTAGTGAATGTCTAGTGAATATCCAGTGAATATCTAGTGAATATCTAGTGAATATCCAGTGAATGTCTAGTGAATGTCTAGTGAATATCCAGTGAATATCTAGTGAATATCTAGTGAATATCCAGTGAATATCTAGTGAATGTTTAGTGAATGTCTAGTGAATATCCAGTGAATATCTAGTGAATATCTAGTGAATATCTAGTGAATATCTAGTGAATATCCAGTGAATATCCAGTGAATATCCAGTGAATATCCAGTGAATGTCTAGTGAATGTCTAGTGAATATCCAGTGAATATCCAGTGAATGTCTAGTGAATGTCTAGTGCATATCCAGTGAATATCCAGTGAATATCCAGTGAATATCCAGTGAATGTCTAGTGAATGTCTAGTGAATATCCAGTGAATATCTAGTGAATATCTAGTGAATATCTAGTGAATATCTAGTGAATATCCAGTGAATATCCAGTGAATATCCAGTGAATATCCAGTGAATGTCTAGTGAATGTCTAGTGAATATCCAGTGAATATCCAGTGAATATCCAGTGAATATCCAGTGAATATCCAGTGAATATCTAGTGAATATCCAGTGAATATCCAGTGAATATCCAGTGAATATCTAGTGAATATCCAGTGAATATCCAGTGAATGTCTAGTGAATGTCTAGTGAATATCCAGTGAATATCTAGTGAATATCTAGTGAATATCCAGTGAATGTCTAGTGAATATCCAGTGAATATCTAGTGAATATCCAGTGAATATCTAGTGAATATCTAGTGAATATCCAGTGAATGTCTAGTGAATGTCTAGTGAATATCCAGTGAATATCCAGTGAATATCTAGTGAATATCCAGTGAATATCTAGTGAATATCCAGTGAATATCCAGTGAATATCCAGTGAATGTCTAGTGAATGTCTAGTGAATATCCAGTGAATATCTAGTGAATATCCAGTGAATATCCAGTGAATATCCAGTGAATATCTAGTGAATATCCAGTGAATATCCAGTGAATATCCAGTGAATATCCAGTGAATATCTAGTGAATATCCAGTGAATATCCAGTGAATATCCAGTGAATGTCTAGTGAATATCTAGTGAATGTCTAGTGAATATCTAGTGAATATCTAGTGAATATCTAGTGAATATCCATTGAATGTCTAGTGAATATCTAGTGAATATCTAGTGAATATCTAGTGAATATCCAGTGAATATCTAGTGAATGTCTAGTGAATGTCTAGTGAATATCCAGTGAATATCTAGTGAATATCTAGTGAATATCTAGTGAATATCTAGTGAATATCCAGTGAATATCCAGTGAATATCCAGTGAATATCCAGTGAATGTCTAGTGAATGTCTAGTGAATATCCAGTGAATATCCAGTGAATGTCTAGTGAATGTCTAGTGAATATCCAGTGAATATCCAGTGAATATCCAGTGAATATCCAGTGAATGTCTAGTGAATGTCTAGTGAATATCCAGTGAATATCTAGTGAATATCTAGTGAATATCTAGTGAATATCTAGTGAATATCCAGTGAATATCCAGTGAATATCCAGTGAATATCCAGTGAATGTCTAGTGAATGTCTAGTGAATATCCAGTGAATATCCAGTGAATATCCAGTGAATATCCAGTGAATATCCAGTGAATATCTAGTGAATATCCAGTGAATATCCAGTGAATATCCAGTGAATGTCTAGTGAATGTCTAGTGAATATCCAGTGAATATCCAGTGAATGTCTAGTGAATATCTAGTGAATATCTAGTGAATAGCTAGTGAATATCTAGTGAATATCTAGTGAATAGCTAGTGAATATCTAGTGAATATCTAGTGAATATCTAGTGAATATCCAGTGAATATCTAGTGAATGTCTAGTGAATATCCAGTGAATATCCAGTGAATATCCAGTGAATATCCAGTGAATGTCTAGTGAATGTCTAGTGAATATCCAGTGAATATCCAGTGAATGTCTAGTGAATATCTAGTGAATATCTAGTGAATAGCTAGTGAATATCTAGTGAATATCTAGTGAATGTCTAGTGAATATCTAGTGAATATCTAGTGAATATCTAGTGAATATCCAGTGAATATCTAGTGAATGTCTAGTGAATATCTAGTGAATATCCAGTGAATGTCTAGTGAATATCTAGTGAATATCTAGTGAATAGCTAGTGAATATCTAGTGAATATCTAGTGAATGTCTAGTGAATATCTAGTGAATATCTAGTGAATATCTAGTGAATATCCATTGAATGTCTAGTGAATATCTAGTGAATATCTAGTGAATGTCTAGTGAATATCTAGTGAATATCTAGTGAATGTCTAGTGAATATCCAGTGAATGTCTAGTGAATATCCAGTGAATATCTAGTGAATATCCAGTGAATATCCAGTGAATGTCTAGTGAATATCTAGTGAATGTCTAGTGAATATCCAGTGAATGTCTAGTGAATATCCAGTGAATATCTAGTGAATATCCAGTGAATATCCAGTGAATGTCTAGTGAATGTCTAGTGAATATCCAGTGAATATCCAGTGAATGTCTAGTGGATATCTTTATCTTTAGTAATAGCTTTTCGTAATAGCTAGTTAGACCAGTAGAAAGTACCAATTCGGAGTACATAAAAATATACTTTAATGGTAATTAGAGGAGATTAGATGGAACACGTCATTCAGAATTAGTTTCAACTGTTCTGTGTTCATAAATCTTTCTTATCCCTGCATGGCTGGCCTTCAAGATTCACTGAGAGTGGCTCTCAATGCTTGGATGGCCCACGTGAGTTTGGCTATTAGACATAAAAGTCTAACCCAGAATACACTGACTGTCTGAACAAAGTCAGGCTGGCTTGATAATTTATTGTGTTGATGAACTATTGAAATCCCCCCAAATCGCTGCTGTATAGATTCTGTTAGATTGCGTGGGCGTAAACACTCACATTGATCGATAAATTCTCTGGGGCTGACTGAAAGTGGTCAGGTCTTGCAGTCGATCGTATTGGTATATGCCGTTTTTCATACTCCAACTTTTCTAAGAGATCAGGAGTCCGCAATATAGTGCAGCTTGCGGCTCAAAGAGGGAGGCATAGAGAACACGTGCTGGGTTGACGCGGGAGAGATGAGATACGGGAGAGATGAGATACGGCAGAGATGAGACACTGGAGAGATGAGACACGGGAGAGATGAGACACTGGAGAGATGAGACACGGGAGAGATGAGACACTGGAGAGATGAGACACGGGAGAGATGAGACACGGGAGAGATGAGACACGGGAGAGATGAGACACGGGAGAGATGAGACACGGGAGAGATGAGACACGGGAGAGATGAGACACGGAATAGATGAGACACGGGAGAGATGAGACACGGGAGAGATGAGACACGGGAGAGATGAGATACGGGAGAGATGAGACACGGGAGAGATGAGATACGGGAGAGATGAGACACTGGAGAGATGAGACACGGGAGAGATGAGACACTGGAGAGATGAGACACGGGAGAGATGAGACACTGGAGAGATGAGACACGGGAGAGATGAGACACGGGAGAGATGAGACACGGGAGAGATGAGACACGGGAGAGATGAGACACGGGAGAGATGAGACACGGGAGAGATGAGACACGGAATAGATGAGACACGGGAGAGATGAGACACGGGAGAGATGAGACACGGGAGAGATGAGATACGGGAGAGATGAGACCGGGAGAGATGAGACACGGGAGAGATGAGACACGGGAGAGATGAGACACGGGAGAGATGAGACACGGAATAGATGAGACACGGGAGAGATGAGACACGGGAGAGATGAGACACGGGAGAGATGAGACACGGGAGAGATGAGACACGGGAGAGATGAGACACGGGAGAGATGAGATACGGGAGAGATGAGACACGGGAGAGATGAGACACGGGAGAGATGAGACACGGGAGAGATGAGACACGGGAGAGATGAGACACGGGAGAGATGAGACACGGGAGAGATGAGATACGGGAGAGATGAGACACGGGAGAGATGAGACACGGGAGAGATGAGACACTGGAGAGATGAGACACGGGAGAGATGAGACACGGGAGAGATGAGACACGGGAGAGATGAGACACGGGAGAGATGAGACACGGGAGAGATGAGACACGGGAGAGATGAGACACGGAATAGATGAGACACGGGAGAGATGAGACACGGGAGAGATGAGACACTGGAGAGATGAGACACGGGAGAGATGAGACACGGGAGAGATGAGACACGGGAGAGATGAGACACGGGAGAGATGAGACACGGGAGAGATGAGACACGGGAGAGATGAGACACGGAATAGATGAGACACGGGAGAGATGAGACACGGAATAGATGAGAAACGGAATAGATGAGACACGGGAGAGATGAGACACTGGAGAGATGAGACACGGGAGAGATGAGACACGGGAGAGTTGAGACACGGGAGAGATGAGACACGGAATAGATGAGACACGGGAGAGATGAGACACGGAATAGATGAGACACGGGAGAGATGAGACACGGAATAGATGAGACACGGAATAGATGAGACACGGGAGAGATGAGACACGGAATAGATGAGACACGGAATAGATGAGACACGGGAGAGATGAGACACGGAATAGATGAGACACGGGAGAGATGAGAGACGGGAGAGATGAGACACGGAATAGATGAGACCGGGAGAGATGAGACACGGAATAGATGAGACCGGGAGAGATAGGACACAGAATAGATGAGACCGGGAGAGATGAGACACGGAAGAGATAAGACAGATGATTAGTAGGAATCGAGATGAGACAGAGAGAGAGAGAGAGTAGATGTTGCAGGCGCGCGGTTCAGTTGCATTTCGAGTTGATTTAGCCGACCCCTATTTTATTAGGTTGGGTGAGACTTCGCAGTACAGATAAAAATGCGGAGAGTGCGTAAGTCAGAGACACTTGAAACAGCCGCCTACGCAAATGCCTTGTTAAGGAATTTCCCCACAGGAAGGTCCCACAATGGGAGGTTTTCTCGGCTTTGTCTTTCTTTAACAAAGAAGAATCGATGAAGTGAGAGAGACTGAGAGACGTGGAGGCCACTTGTAGTTTGTGGGTATACTAGAGTGAATTCGTTATGCAGTAACAACTGGTAGCTGCATATGCTGTGTAATTACATTGCTTCATTGCTTAGAAATGCTGAATTTGAAAGCCCAGTGCAGCTCCATGTACATGTAGCATGTGCAACAGGCACTGCGGTGTACATGTTGGAGTATTTGGACACTCAATGCAATTATTGGCAATGGATGCAGGCATTGGTGACGAAATTGTGGAGTTCAGTTGCTTCTCGTAGTTTCATAAGACATTGTATATTAGTGTCATAAGACATTGTATATTAGTGTCATAAGACATTGTATATTAGTGTCATAAGACATTGTATATTAGTGTCATAAGATATTGTCGATTTGTGTCATAAGACATTGCGGATTAGTGTCAGAGGACATTGTGGATTAGCTTCATAAGACATTGTGGATTAGTGTCAGAGGACATTGTGGATTAGTGTCAGAGGACATTGTGGATTAGTGTCATAAGACATTGTAGATTAGTGTCATAAGACATTGTAGATCAGTGTCATAAGACATTGTAGATTAGTATCAGAGGACATTGTGGATTCGTGGATTCACGTGGCATTGTAGAATAGTTTGAATGATTTATCTAAAGCAGTGAATGTAAATAAGGCAGTCACATTAAATGTGCTATAGTTTTTCATGTACAATATGCATTCACATGCAGAGAAGGTTTGGTAAGTACGCATACATTTACATGCAGTTGTTTACCATTTTCAATTCTTGGAGCCTACAGGCAATTCCCAACCTAATTAATTGTGTAGCAGTTGTCTGCTTTTTGTTCCCGTTCAAAGAAAATTCCATTTATGAGAAGAACCGGATTCACGATAACTATCAATGGTCGGGGGTGATCTTGTGACCCATATTTCTGCTCAAGCAACGTGCGTCATAATCAAATACCTTTATTGTCGAAGAAGCAATTAGCGACTTGATTGCAGTTTAAATTCCCCTGCTAATGTAGCATCGTTTTCGTTTGTTAATTCAAACTGACCTCGTCATAAATGTGAACTCACATTAACCTTCGGTGCGATCGTGCTACTCATTGTGGGTACTCAGTTTCGTAAAATCAATCTAGGGCAGACAAGGGCAGAGCGTGCGTGAAAAGTACAAAAAAATTGTAAAAATACTTAAAAAGGCCTCGAGATCAAAGCTAGGATGAAATGTGGCGGTAGTCTAGGCAAAAAAATTAATTTCTTCCGCAGAATACAATCTTTTATTCGGCTTCATTTTGTCATTAAAGTTTATCTTTAGTACGTAGGACCTGTACCTGCAGTCCGTTAATGCTGCTTCATCAACTTTTAATAGTCTGAATTTTAAAAAGATATTTCGTGCAGTCATACTATTAGGTATACTTTCGATAACTTATTAAGTACTCTTTGAAAATTTCGAACAAAAAATTATGTAGACGAAGAAAGAGAATTAGGGATACATTTTTTTAATTTGACGAGAGCAGCTGAATCAATTGCTTATATTCTTTCAAGGGTATTAAATGTCATTTTTGGTCAAGCTGGCATTTATGCATCCTGAAGCATTTTCGATATCATGTCAGAGGTAATTTTTTATGTCAAAATCGTTTCTGTGAATTACAGCCGGGTATATCTCTATATATATATATACATTATGATATAATTTTTAGTTTTTATGCATTCAGAATGCCGTTAAAACAAAAAATTTTTTTTAAATTTCAAAATAGTCTAAAATTGAGTGTCGTTTTATCATTTATATGTAAATAAATATATAAATAAATAAATAAACTTATATATATTTACCGAGTTATCTTTACCGAGTTAAAACTTTATAGAAATTTTTAATGATTTCCAAAAACTTTGTCCTGATTTTTATCTGCACGAACATTATGCGCAAGGAAAACCCGGAAGAATTTTATATGAATGTTTAATTTAAAAGAAAAAAATGCCTGAGCTTTTTAATGTCTAATGCATCGAAATAATACATATGTACAGATACTCCTTGACTATAGCTATAGGCAATAGGCAATCAAAAAGCTGTCAAAATAAAAAGTTCTTCCATATTTGAGATAATACAAAATTCAAATGAAAAAAAGGAAATCTAAACTCGCTGGACGAAAGTAAAAAAGCGTATATTTTATTTAAAAAAAGTGATGCAAGTCTGTGTCTTGGTATCTCTTGAATCATAAATATATATTTAAAATTATCATGTTTTTTTATTTGAGGAGTATATAAATGACTAAAACTAGCAGTAAGTTAATCAGGCTTGATCGAATTGCCTCACCTACCCGAATGCAGTCTGCGGTGTCAACGTGTCCAGCATGGACAGCTCTGGTCCAGCAATTGGCGAGCGGGTTCTGACACTCATCTGCTACCTCCTAATAGTGCTGGTGGGTTTAATTGGCAACAGCTTGGTCCTGTTGGTCAGCATCCGAGCCAAGCACTACCGCCGGTCCACAGTTCACGCCTACATCCTGCACCTGGCTGTGGCTGACATGCTGTTCCTGGTGTTCTGCGTGCCCGTTCATGCCATCATCTACATGACGAACACCGGCTGGCCCCTCGGCGACTTCGGCTGCCGGTTCGTACACTTTGTCCAGTACCTCAACATGCAAGCCTCGGCCTCATTTTTAGTGGCCATGTCGCTCGATCGATATTTGGCCATCTCGGATCCGATGAGCAATCGCAGGAGGCGCGCCAAAGCTCAGGTAGTTCTCTATTTAGCGTGTCTAACAGGTTCCACTTTCTGTCTAACAGGTTCCGCTCCCTGCTAATAGGTTCTACTCACAAGTCTAACAGGTTCGACCCTCTGTCTAACAGGTTCCATTCTCCGTCTAATAGGTTCCACTTCCTGTCTAACACGTTCCACTTCCTGTCTAACAGGTTCGACCCTCTGTCTAACAGGTTCCATTCTCCGTCTAATAGGTTCCACTTCCTGTCTAACACGTTCCACTTCCTGTCTAACAGGTTCGACCCTCTGTCTAACAGGTTCCACTCTCCGTCTAATAGGTTCCACTCTCAGTCCAACATGTTCCACTTTCTGTCCAACAGGTTCCACTCTCTGTCTAACAGGTTTCACCCTCTGTCTAACAGGTTCTGCTTTCTTTCTTTAAACCTTGCAGCCTTCTTTTTTCAGTCGAACATGTTCAGTTTTCTTAACACGTAAAGTTGAGATTAAGTTTTTCAACAGTGTGTTCACAAGTAGCATCGGCCTGTCGGTTTCTCTTACAGGCGGTTGCCGTTTGCCTATGGCTGCTGTCCAGTCTAATCGCATTGCCATGGCTTCTAACCTACCGCGTAATCAACCAAGTCTGCACCTTCGTCATCGCTAATGAGCGCCTAAAGTACACGCTGTTCCTCGGCCGGGTGATCCTCGGCTATGCCCTGCCGCTGCTGATGATCGGCTACTTCTCCAGCAGCATGCTCTATCGGCTGTGGATATTCCGCCGGCCTGACTCCAGCAGCCAGACATTGCGAACTAAGCGCAAGGTAACCATCTTGGTCGTGTCTCTGGTGGCGTCATTCCTAGCCTGCTGGCTGCCGTTACATTTTGTCGACCTGGCCAGCACCATGTTCCACTGCGTGCTACTCGGACAGCCGGCCACAGCGGATAGCATCTCGCGCTACGTGATCATCGCGCAGTGCGCCCAGATACTGGCCTACGTCAGTTCGTGCGTCAATCCCATCATCTACAATTTCTTGTCGGAGAATTTTCGTCGCGGATTTCGTCAGGTTCTGTCGCGAATTTGTCGCAGGCGCATCCGCGGCAGCCAGCAGGCGATGCCAATGATCTACTTGGGACAGCAGCAGCAAGAGCAGCAGCAGCAGGAGCAACAGCAGCAGCGGCGGCAGCGGCAGCGACAGCAGCTGCATGTTACAAATACTGTGAGAACAACTCAGCCAGGTACAAATACTGAGGACAACAAATCGGGAAGGAGAATGAGAGACAGTAGCAAGAGCAGCAACAGCGCCAAGAGTGCCAGCAATCAGAGAAGAGACATTCGAATTGGCAACTGCACACTCATGGGTACCACCAAGGCTGGCAGTAGTCAGACCCCGACGCCGTGAATGAGTTCATCTGACCTATTGGAATGAGAGACGAACTAACCATCGATCCATCGTGGTGAAGCACGATGAATGGATTGTTTTTTTCGGCGGTGGTAGGGTCAAAGCACGAGAGTCAGCGTACAGCGTAGGGGGTTGATGTATTGGGGCAGGGGTGTGAGGTCCAGTCTAGGGGTTTGATGTGTTGGGGCAGGGGTATGAGGCCCAGTGTAGGGGTTGGATGTGTTGTGGCAGGGGTATGAAGTCCAGTCTAGGGGTTGGATGTGTTGGGGCAGGGGTATGAAGTCCAGTCTAGGGGTTGGATGTGTTGGGGCAGGGGTATGAGGTCCAGTGTAGGGGTTTGATATGTTGGGGCAGGGGTATGAGGTCCAGTGTAGGGGTTTGATATGTTGGGGCAGGGGTATGAGGTCCAGTTTAGGAGTTTGATGTGTTGGGGCAGGGGTATGAGAACCACCGTAGGGATATGCGATAAGGCCATTCCACTCGCCATTTTGAAAAGTGCAGTCGATTGCAACGCAGAAGCTAAATATAAAAAACTGAAGCTAAAGGTTAACCATATCAACCTGATTTCGGGGTTATTTATTAGTTTGTTGTGTCTGAAATCATTAAATATACAAATTTATTTATTTGTTGTGTCTCGCGTGAGTGTTACGTGTGTGTATACTTTCTTCATTCTGTTAATTGTGTATACGACAAATTCGAAAGACTTCTAACATTCGACTATGTTATCACATCGAATATAAAGTATGAAAGACTTAAACATTTTAGTTCAACGATATTTTTGTTAAAATTTGAGTATTTCCACGTGTGTTCTGACGCTTTCCCAGTTCTGTTTGCTTTTTCTTGTCACTCGCTCTGTGTGCACAATTTTACTGTTGTGCGCAGGTGGTATTAGGTCTCCACCTGCATACCTGCTTGATTATCTAGTCCAGTCGTGACATTTTTGTTTAGAGTAATGAATTCAGTGTTCGTCTGCAATTAAGTGCATCAGTTATTGGATATTTATTGTTTAATTTATTGGTGTACCGTCTGGCACATATCTTGGAAACAATGTTTTCCGGCTTTTTATCTTCGTCTCTTGTCACTATTTGTTTTAATCGGATCTGTTTGCGCATAGTTTTCTTAGAAATTATTTTGCACAATTTTTAAAA
The DNA here is from genome assembly GCA_950097015.1 of Macrostomum hystrix. NCBI lineage: Eukaryota > Metazoa > Platyhelminthes > Macrostomidae > Macrostomum > Macrostomum hystrix. The sequence goes on from CATNEN010000002.1 coordinate 4,191,396, forward strand.
CCTTGCGAAAAAAAGAACATTCTAATGTTTGATAAGCCCCAATTGTAACGTCACGTAATCAGAGGAAGCGACCTGTTTAATACTGTCGTGGTGATAAATTTTGTTTAACCTTGATGAGCTTCGAACGATAAAACGATAAAATACACATGAGTTGTACTGAATTATGAAAATTGCTTTCAATGTTCTTAAAAAAACATTTTTTGTTTGATGAGCTAACTTGTTGCCTTGTCTCATGATTTTAAGGGTGCCACTTAGCAATTACCATAGACGAAACTAGATAGCCCGCAATGGGACAACACTGGCTAACGATCATTTTGGTCCTCTGCCCCTCTATTCCACTTTATTCCATAGACACTCTCAGAGTCACTATAGCTCACTCTCAGAGTCACTAGAAAAGTTTTTCTATTGGCCCTTTAATACCAAAGCTTTTTAGCCGAGTTCGCAGTTCAAAAGTACTTCACTATAGAACAGTAGAACTCAGTTTTTGTAGAATTTCTGACTTACTGACTAAGCGAAAGGATTCGCGGTTGTTAGAACAATTGTTTGAGTAAATGCTGAATGCAGGCACTTAAAAACTTCTGTTTGAATTGCACACTTCCTTGCTAAATTATCTCTAACCTAGTACTCATTATAAATTTAACCGTGAAAGAAATAGATTTTAAGCACGAAAATTGTGCCAGGAAACGTAGAAGCCACTGATATCAACAAGATTAAAATCTGATGCAGAAAAATATTACTTTCGATGACTCAAGCAGCCTAGCTGATGTGTCATCTATATTGGACAGATCAAAGTGTCCCAGACATGCAAGAGTGCAAGCATTGTGCGCTAATCCTATTTAGGATCGGTCTAGACATTCTTATCCCACGAGGAGACATAGGATAGACATTCTACGTAATGATGAGAAAATCTCTAATGAAAGGAAATATACTGCACAGCTGTTTGTATTATCTACCTGCCCACAATATTAGTTCTTTAATTAGTGCTGAGCCTTGAAGCTTGCAGCCAAACTTCTATAGGTATTTACTCAAACGATGAAAACAATGATAGAGAAATATTTCGTATTGCGAATTTTCTACTTTTCAATGGCAAATTTTTTTGTTTAGAGCCGACTTGTCTTTAAGAATATTTTATTTATAAAGGTTGTCTTTGTAATTTATGTGTCTTTGTGACGTATGTATTTGTGAATCTTTGTGAATGTGTCTTTGAGTAGGCTGTCCTTGTGAAGTGTCTTTGTGAATTGCGTCTTTGTGCAGCGCATCTTTGAGAATGTGAATTGTGCAGAGTGTCTTCGTCTATTCAAAAGTGCGTCCTCCCTTCTCATCACTTTAGAAGTTACAACAGCAGTCTAACAGGTAATACATGCTTTACTAACAGGTATATCACCTGTCTAACAGGTAGAATTTCTGTTTAACAGTTAGATCATTTTTCCAAGAGCCGTAAAATCGGTTTCATTCAAAGCCGAATGCTATTTTTAAACATGTGACCCAGACAGCCCATCTAAAGCAGGGCAGATTTGAGGTATGCGCTGCAAACGATGCAGATAATTCAACTAATTGATGCCCATGCGATCTGCGCATTTTTGACACCTGCGATTTGCGAACTGTCGACTAGCGTTAAACTTCAATGCTCCACAGTCGGACTCGTTATCAGCCATCAAAACGAACTTTCTTCTTTTGAGTATTCTTGAAGCTCTTTATTAATCACAAGGTAGCAACCATTATCAACCTCTTAAGCAGGTGGTTTATCAGCTGGTACACTCGTAGGTAGACAGGTTTTTAAGAAGTACGTAAAAGAGTCTAACAATCATGTCTAACAGGTAGGTACACTTGTCTAAGAGGTAACGTAGAGGAGTCTAACAGGTAGGTACACGTGTCAAACAGGTAGATACACGTGTCTAACAGGTAAGGTACACGAGCCTAACAGGTAAGGTAGACGAGTCTAACAGGTCGGTACACGTGTCTAACAGGTAGGTAGACGAGTCTAACAGGTCGGTATACGAGTCTAACAGGTAGGTACACGAGTCTAACAGGTCGGTATACGAGTCTAACAGGTAGGTACACGAGTCTAACAGGTAGGTACGAGTTTAACAGGTAGGTACACGAGTCTAACAGGTAGGTACACGAGTCTAACAGGTAGGTACGAGTTTAACAGGTAGGTACACGAGTCTAACAGGTAGGTACACGAGTCTAACAGGTAGGTAGACGAGTCTAACAGGTCGGTATACAAGTCTAACAGGTCGGTACACGAGTCTAACAGGTAGGTACACGAGTCTAACAGGTAGGTACACGAGTGTAACAGGTAGGTACACGAGTCTAACAGGTAGGTACACGAGTCTAACAGGTAAAGTAGACGTGTCTAACAGGTAGGTACACGAGTCTAACAGGTCGGTATACGAGTCTAACAGGTAGGTACACGAGTCTAACAGGTCGGTATACGAGTCTAACAGGTAGGTACACGAGTCTAACAGGTAGGTACGAGTTTAACAGGTAGGTACACGAGTCTAACAGGTAGGTACACGAGTCTAACAGGTAAAGTAGACGTGTCTAACAGGTAGGTACACGAGTCTAACAGGTAGGTACACAAGTCTAACAGGAGGGTGTTAATACCCCGTAGGGCACTAAAGACAATAGAAAGGACACAGAGAGAATCAAACAAGAGTTTAAATTCAACAGTCAATAGCGAGCAACTCTAACCCTATTGTATTCCGATAAGGAAACAATGGCAAAAGCGATCCGCTGCTAATGAGGCTAATGGCATTTTCAATTGGGCTGAAGAAGTGTTTAGGAATTATCCAGCTGCGCAATTAGAAATTACTCAGTAGAAAACAATGCGTTATAGAAAGTTAGAGAAAAGCTGTGTCTGACCGGTCAAAAGTACGCGGACCACAATGGCCACTAATCCAGGGTCGCACAGGGTAAAAACGGTTTATCAGAAATTCACGTGATGAAAGAAGAAAGCGGCTGTCTGACTCCCAAGCTTGCTTGCTAACGACCGGGATAACAGCGTAATGGCTAGTCTTTCATCAGCAAAGACAAAGTGCAAACTTATTGCACCAAGTTAAGAGACTTTTTCTTGCATCTCTAGACTCTAAAGTCATCACCCTGGACTCTAAAGTCATCACCCTGGACTCTAAAGTCATCACCCTGGACTCTAAAGTCATCACCCTGGACTCTAAAGTCATCACCCTGGACTCTAAAGTCATCACCCTGGACTCTAAAGTCATCACCCTGGACCCTAAAGTCATCACCCTGGACTCTAAAGTCATCACCCTGGACTCTAAAGTCATCACCCTGGACTCTAAAGTCATCACCCTGGACTCTAAAGTCATCACCCTGGACTCTAAAGTCATCACCCTGGACTCTAAAGTCATCACCCTGGACCCTAAAGTCATCACCCTGGACTCTAAAGTCATCACCCTGGACTCTAAAGTCATCACCCTGGACTCTAAAGTCATCACCCTGGACTCTAAAGTCATCACCCTGGACTCTAAAGTCATCACCCTGGACTCTAAAGTCATCACCCTGGACTCTAAAGTCATCACCCTGGACTCTAAAGTCATCACCCTGGACTCTAAAGTCATCACCCTGGACCCTAAAGTCATCACCCTGGACTCTAAAGTCATCACCCTGGACTCTAAAGTCATCACCCTGGACTCTAAAGTCATCACCCTGGACTCTAAAGTCATCACCCTGGACTCTAAAGTCATCACCCTGGACTCTAAAGTCATCACCCTGGACTCTAAAGTCATCACCCTGGACTCTAAAGTCATCACCCTGGACTTCCAAGCCTAGAACTAAAAAGTACGCAAATGAATAGAATGTATTTTATTAAGCAGTGGGGTATTTGGTGTAGCAGTGGGGTATTTGGTGTAGCAGTGGGGTATTTGGTGTAGCAGTGGGTTATTTGGTGTAGCAGTGGGGTATTTGGTGTAGCAGTGGGTTATTTGGTGTAGCAGTGGGGTATTTGGTGTAGCAGTGGGGTATTTGGTGTAGCAGTGGGGTATTTGGTGTAGCAGTGGGTTATTTGGTGTAGCAGTGGGGTATTTGGTGTGGCAGTGGGGTATTTGGTGTGGCAGTGAGTTATTTGGTGTAGCAGTGGGGTATTTGGTGTAGGAGTGGGGTATTTAGTGAGACAGTGGGGTATTTGATGAGGCAGTGGGGTATTTGATGAGGCAGTGGGGTATTTGGTGAGTCAGTGGGGTATTTGGTGAGGCAGTGGGGTATTTGGTGAGGCAGTGGGGTATTTGGTGAGGCAGTGGGGTATTTAGTGAGACAGTGGGGTATTTGATGAGGCAGTGGGGTATTTGGTGAGGCAGTGGGGTATTTGATGAGGCAGTGGGGTATTTGGTGAGTCAGTGGGGTATTTGGTGTGGCAGTGGGTTATTTGGTGTAGCAGTGGGGTATTTGGTGTGGCAGTGGGGTATTTAGTGAGGCAGTGGGGTATTTGGTGAGGCAGTGGGGTATTTGGTGAGGCAGTGGGGTATTTGGTGAGTCAGTGGGGTATTTGGTGAGTCAGTGGGGTATTTGGTGAGTCAGTGGGGTATTTGGTGAGGCAGTGGGTTATTTGGTGAGGCAGTGGGGTATTTGGTGAGGCAGTGGGGTATTTAGTGAGACAGTGGGGTATTTGATGAGGCAGTGGGGTATTTGGTGAGTCAGTGGGGTATTGGATGAGTCAGTGGGGTATTTGGTGAGGCAGTGGGTTATTTGGTGTAGCAGTGGGGTATTTGGTGAGGCAGTGGGGTATTTGGTGAGGCAGTGGGGTATTTAGTGAGGCAGTGGGGTATTTGGTGAGTCAGTGGGGTATTTGGTGAGGCAGTGGGGTATTTGGTGAGTCAGTGGGGTATTTGGTGAGGCAGTGGGTTATTTGGTGAGGCAGTGGGGTATTTGGTGAGACAGTGGGGTATTTGATGAGTCAGTGGGGTATTTGATGAGGCAGTGGGGTATTTGGTGAGTCAGTGGGGTATTTGGTGAGGCAGTGGGGTATTTGGTGAGGCAGTGGGGTATTTGGTGAGGCAGTGGGGTATTTAGTGAGACAGTGGGGTATTTGATGAGGCAGTGGGGTATTTGGTGAGGCAGTGGGGTATTTGATGAGGCAGTGGGGTATTTGGTGAGTCAGTGGGGTATTTGGTGTGGCAGTGGGTTATTTGGTGTAGCAGTGGGGTATTTGGTGTGGCAGTGGGGTATTTAGTGAGGCAGTGGGGTATTTGGTGAGGCAGTGGGGTATTTGGTGAGGCAGTGGGGTATTTGGTGAGTCAGTGGGGTATTTGGTGAGTCAGTGGGGTATTTGGTGAGTCAGTGGGGTATTTGGTGAGGCAGTGGGTTATTTGGTGAGGCAGTGGGGTATTTGGTGAGGCAGTGGGGTATTTAGTGAGACAGTGGGGTATTTGATGAGGCAGTGGGGTATTTGGTGAGTCAGTGGGGTATTGGATGAGTCAGTGGGGTATTTGGTGAGGCAGTGGGTTATTTGGTGTAGCAGTGGGGTATTTGGTGAGGCAGTGGGGTATTTGGTGAGGCAGTGGGGTATTTAGTGAGGCAGTGGGGTATTTAGTGAGGCAGTGGGGTATTTGGTGAGTCAGTGGGGTATTTGGTGAGGCAGTGGGGTATTTGGTGAGTCAGTGGGGTATTTGGTGAGGCAGTGGGTTATTTGGTGAGGCAGTGGGGTATTTGGTGAGACAGTGGGGTATTTGATGAGTCAGTGGGGTATTTGGTGAGGCAGTGGGGTATTTGATGAGTCAGTGGGGTATTTGGTGAGTCAGTGGGGTATTTGGTGAGACAGTGGGGTATTTGATGAGTCAGTGGGGTATTTGATGAGTCAGTGGGGTATTTGATGAGTCAGTGGGGTATTTGGTGAGGCAGTGGGGTATTTGGTGAGACAGTGGGGTATTTGATGAGTCAGTGGGGTATTTGATGAGTCAGTGGGGTATTTGTGAGACAGTGGGTTAATTGATGAGGCAGTGGGGTATTTGATGAGTCAGTGGGGTATTTGGTGAGGCAGTGGGGTATTTGGTGAGTCAGTGGGGTATTTGGTGAGGCAGTGGGGTATTTGGTGAGTCAGTGGGGTATTTAGTGAGGCAGTGGGGTATTTGATGAGTCAGTGGGGTATTTGGTGAGGCAGTGGGGTATTTGGTGAGTCAGTGGGGTATTTAGTGAGGCAGTGGGGTATTTGATGAGTCAGTGGGGTATTTGGTGAGCCATTGGGGTATTTGGTGAGGCAGTGGGGTATTTGGTGAGTCATTGGGGTATTTGGTGAGGCAGTGCAGTATTTAAATAAATGGAACAAATTAAGCGATGTGTAGTAAGTCTCTTGCATAGAGTGCAGTGTGACGATGACAAGTAGAAGAGTGCCGAAATTAAGAAAAATATATTTTATTATTAATTTCACCGTAAGAATTAAAGGAACAATAATTGAATAATCGAATTGCACAGCCAAAAACCAATTTAAGACAGGCGACAGTTAAACACGGAGGGTGGCTGGGTCAATCACAGCGTGAACTCTTGCAGCTCGAAAGGCTTGGCGGCCCACAAGCCTCGACCGTTGTTTCTTAGAAACGCGACCATCGCCGCCTTGCTGCTGCGATATTCTCGACACGCCAGCTTAGCCTGCCGGTAGGTGGTGCCCGAAGGTCCGGTTCTGATGACTGGAGGCAGGTACAGCTGCTGCTGATAGGATTGCCTGTTGCTGCCAGCCTTGAATTTGTGCTGCAGAGTGCGCAACAAGTCAGCATAGTCAGCAAACAGGGCCCGCTTGGACAGTCGGGAGACGCCGCTGACGGCAGCTTCGGCCTGAGCGCCGGACGTCGGCAGCAGTCGGCCGGTGGAGGAGTTCACCAGCTCGGGCTGATCGTCCAGGACGCACCAGTTCAGCGAGCAGTCCGGGGCGGCTCTGGGCTGCCTCGGGTCGCGCTCGGTGACGCCCAGAAGTGCCGGCTGGCTGACCGGCAGGCCGGGCGGCGGCTGCTGCAGCCGGCCAATCAGGGCGCGCCGGCAGTGCGACGGATTAAAAGCCGAGCCAATCACAATCGAGCTTAGATAGACCGGCTCCACCAATTGGCTGAGCAGGCAGCCCTGAAGGCCCAGCATGCACCAGGAGGCCAGCTTGTCGGAGCAGGACATTGTCAGGAGGCGTTCGCCGCCAAGAATGCCATCCCAGGTCTGGGCCACCAAGTTGGCAGGCACCGGGATGGTGCCCTCGCCGCATTCGATCTTTGTGCGGAGAAGGCCGCGCGAAGCCCGGGTCGGATGCTCGTCTTCGGGCAGGTGCGAATTGGCAGCGGCGTCGGCGCCATCTGCAACTGGTTCGTTGGGCGAGAATACGCGCGCGTCCCCGCAGGGCGAGGTGCTGATGTACAGGTGGAGGCTGATGTCCGGCCGCAGCCTGCGGTCAGGTGTGGACAAAGGTGGTAATAAATGTGAAATTTCGACTTTTGGAGGGTATTCAAATAGATTCTCAGGTTGAAATCTCATAGTCTGAGGTTAAGATCGCATAGAGTCTCAGGTTGGGATCTCATTGAGTTCAGGGATGAGATCTATAAGCCTCAGTTTCAAATTCCATAGTTTTCACGTGAGATTCTGATGGAGTATCAGGGTCAGATTCCAATAGTGCTAGGATGAGATTTCAATAGTCTCAGGATGAGATTCCAACAGTCTCAGGGTGAGATTCCATGAGATGTTTCTGGCTGGTCGCGTGTCAATGTGATATTGAAATTTAGTCTCCAGGGCAGGAAAAAAAAGTTGAGTCTCAGCTTACAATCTTGCGTGTGTTGTTTGAGTAGTCTCAGAGCTAGATAAGAGAAATCGACTGAGTTAAATAATGAGCAGAAAAAAACTTTAGTTGTAATTCAGTTGTAATTCAGCGAATAAAAGAGAACTGAGAGAAGTACTCCGCCGTGTACTCAAGAGAGCTTCCATAGTTACAGAAAACTCAGTAACTACAACTAAAAAAAGGACAGACAGGCAGTAGAAATGCCAGTGTAATTTTTATTTGCACAAAGTTCAAGGGCGGCTTTTTATCAGACAGCCGACCTTAAACATCCATGGGGACATTTCCTCTAGTTTTTATTAGATAAAACGGCAAATTTACTATCATAATCTTATTATATATTATACTACAATGATATAGAGGCACTACAACTCACGGGTTCCTTTGTATATTATTTTTGACAGGCCACAAAAGATGCGACAGTCTTTTTAATCGGTCACAATGGGGACTGAATGAAGCAAAAAAATAACCAGGTATCGAATCTACAGCCTCAGGCAGAGCAGATCCCTCTTTAACTGCAATCTCTGCGGCGAGAAAAGACCTGACCAGAGGTTGTTAAAGTACTCAAGGAATTCAGTGATAGTAATGAATTAGAAGGTTGGATAAAAATTGGAAGCCTGCGCGAGAATTACACTGGCAACCTGGCAAACAGAAATAGGAAGAAAAATCTAAGTAGACACACCTGAGGATCTGACTAGACACACCTGAAGATCTGAGTAGAAAAACCTGAGGATCTGAGTACACACACCTGAAGATCTGAGTAGAAAAACCTGAGGATCTGAGTAGACACACCTGAGGATCTGAGTAGACACACCTGAGGATCTGAGTAGAAAAACCTGAGGATCTGCGTACACACACCTGAAGATCTGAGTAGAAAAACCTGAGGATCTGAGTAGACACACCTGAGGATCTGAGTAGAAAAACCTGAGGATCTGAGTAGACACACCTGAAGATCCGAGGACCAAGTAGACAGACACACGTGAGGATCCTTACCAGAGAGGAGACTGACCAGAGGATCAGATTAGACGGACCTGGGGATCTGAGAAGACTGACCTGAGAATCTGAGTAGATGTTGAGCAAGCTGCAAGCATTAAGTCTAGCGTGAAGTCATATCGAACCTACCGAAATTTGGCGCCATCAGCCGGCCGATAGAACATGGATCGGTCGGGGCTGTCGCCAGCTGCTTCTGCCAGTTGACTGTGAAACACGCGCAGCAGACAGCGCCGGCTCAGAATCTCGGCGTGACAATCCAGCAGGCAGCCGCCTGTTGCTTCAAGGCGATCGCCGGAGAGGCACTTCGTCCCCGTGGTGACGCAGAGGACCGTGAGCTGGCTGGGGTCGATCACGCCACCGGAGCCTGGGCTGTCCTCGTAGCACATGACAACACCGGCTAGCACTTTCCGACGAGCCAGACGTTCGGGCAGGCTGGCAGCCAGCTCGTCGAAGCGCGATCGAACCAGCGACTGGACGGAGTCGGCGAAAGCCTGCTCAGCTGGGGTGGCAGCCAGGACCTGGTGCGTTGCGGCGGCGGAGTCGCCCGCGCCTGAGAAGAAGTTCGAGTCGGGTGTACAAGTGTACTGGGCAGCAGATGCGTACCTGTACTTAATGAAACACACGTACTTTAACCAAGGACCACTAGGTAGGAGGACGGGAAACTACGTTTCTAAGAAAAATTGCTCAAAACATTCTTGCCTAAAAACTGTTATTAAAATAATTGAACTATTGATATATTTTTTATTTTAGAATCTACGAGTGGATGCTAATATTAGTTTAAAAACGACTAGCTTTGTGTTAATGTCTGAAAATGGCATGGAAATCGATGTTTTGACAAATAACGCATAACATAAATCGGAAAGCTATAAATAAAAAACTAGTATTAATGGATGAGACTTTTATCCGCCTCCAATCAAACACAGGCACTAAATCAGTGCAGAAAAAAAAAACTTCTTGCCTCTGAACGCCGTCTTTTTGGCGAAAACCAGCCTCTAATTTTTGTTTTAAGAAACGAGGTCTTAGAAACCACGTCCACCGAAAAAATCTACCTCAGCTAATGCTACCTCATTCGACAGCTGGGTGAACTGAAGTGATGGGATATTGATCGTCTTGTCCAACGATTCGAATTGTTTTACTTGGGCGGAGATTCGAACTCAGACCTCACGGCTTAAAGTCTAAAGCTCTAAACCACTAGGCCACAAGACGCGGCTACAAATAAACTTATCTTACATCTTCATGCTGACTGGTGTTGTTTGAGCCTCAGTTTAAAACCGACTTTCGCGTCTCTAGCATCATGGACAGGTTATGCTTTAGAGATCGCGTCACTCGTTTAGCTGGGCAAGTCACGCAACGATGACATCCATTAGGCCAATAATTCAGGTGAAAGCCTTATAATCTGTTCCCATAAGCAGTGTTGCGAGACAATTATTCTGATTGTGCAAAAATATCTGATGTTAGCCGGAGGAGGAGATGAGCTCCTAGGATATTGAATCCCGCCCACATTATTGCAGGGATGAGGAAACTTCCAAAGGCGGACTTAATTTAAGAAGTCGAATAATTAACCGTCTTCTTTAGTTAACATTTCCTGAATAAGTTATTAAACTTATACGACACAAGCACTATTTACACTCTTTTTATCTTCTTTAATTACGTTAAAAGTGTGTGATGGACAACAATCAACGTCATGATTATAGACGTTTAAGTTTAGGATTGTTTAAAGCTACCATCTTCTCAAAGTTTATCGATGCTCAAGTTTATGATTGGTGAAACTAACATCTTCTCAATGTTTATCGATGCTTAAGTTTATGATTGATGAAAGCGAACATCTTCTCAATGTTTATCGATGATCAAGTTTATGATTGGTGAAACTAACATCTTCTCAATGTTTATCGATGCTTAAGTTTATGATTGGTGAAAGCGAACATCTTCTCAATGTTTATCGATGCTCAAGTTTATGATTGGTGAAACTAACATCTTCTCAATGTTTATCGATGCTTAAGTTTATGATTGATGAAAGCGAACATCTTCTCAGTGTTTATCGATGATCAAGTTTATGATTGATGAAAGCGAACATCTTCTCAATGTTTATCGATGATCAAGTTTATGATTGGTGAAAGCGAACATCTTCTCAATGTTTATCGATGATCAAGTTTATGATTGGTGAAAAGTAACATTTTTTAATGTTTATCGATGCTCAAGTTTATGATTGATGAAAGCGAACATCTTCTCAATGTTTATCGATGATCAAGTTTATGATGGGTGAAAAGTAACATTTTTTAATGTTTATCGATGCTCAATTTTATGATTGATGAAAGCGAACATCTTCTCAATGTTTATCGATGATAAAGTTTATTATTGGTGAAAAGTAACATTTTTTATGTTTATCGATGCTCAAGTTTATGATTGGTGAAAAGTAACATCTTCTCAATGTTTATCGATGCTTAAGTTTATGATTGGTGAAAAGTAACATCTTAATGCTTATCGATGCTACAGTTTAGGATTGGTGAAAACTACAATCAACATAAAGGTGCTATGAATAAAGTACAACTAAAAAATCGGTTTTCAAACACTTTTTACGTGTGCTGTTGTTTGCTAAACCTTGAGCTTGGTAGAATACATTATACTCTTTGCAGGTGTCTGAAGTACTCATACTGACAATCATTCAGTGTAAGAGCTTTCCTGCAATAAATTTTTTTATACTGCAAGCATCTTTCCATCATTTTTTATTTGTAATTCAAATCCAAATGTAAAGTAAAATGGGAAAAATTTTGTTACTTGATTTGAAAGCACTCGAGCTGAGCCTCAGCATATTGTGTTTTATGCCGACATTTTTCACCACAGGACAAATCCGCCTCTTACAATGGGAACAGGATAAAAGGCTAGATTGTCTGTCATCCAAAGCGCAGAGTGCAAACGTAGTCTCAATCTCAAATAAATTGTATTTTTCTGCGTTTAAATAATACGAGCCTATGTTTCAAAGCGATATTTTCCTTTTGGATTCGATGAATTTGAAAATAACCGCTTTTTCTCTCTTTCGCGATGACTCTCCGCCATTTATCAATGACGTCTCACTTGTGTACCGCCTCGGGCTAACGGAATGAAGATGATGTAATTAAAAGGTGCCGAATTTCTACTACCTGAGCAACTTTAGTTCCAATCCAGGTGTTTCCATGTGGCATTAGAAGGTCGAATCTGATTGGAGAATCGCAAATTGACGCCGCCGCATGTATTAAGGCTGAGCTTTCAGCGAGCACAATATAATGAAGGCTCTGAGGCTTCAGAAACACCGTATAACAATGCTGTTTTGCTAATAATCCTGATGAAAACAAACTGCTACTTTTAATACCAGGGTACATGACATTAATATCATGCCATGCGGCTTTATAGTCCCTTAATTAATCAGATCGGGCGAATAAAGGTCATTGAAGAAAAACTTGTTTAAACCTAATAAAAGCTACAAATTATTAAACCTGTTCTGACGCTTTTCAGCTGTTTTAAGAAGGAAGACGACTTGGGATATGCTGCACAAAACTATCACGGGGGTTCCCTACTGCTCAGGATTGAAATTATGAAATCTACGTTAGTTGCGATAGTCAGTATCAGTAGTAACGATTAGGATTAGGACATGAATGATGAGCCATATAAGGACTAACAATGAACACCCTCTCAAACAAGTTCACGTGTACCAATCTGAACAGGTCAAAAGGCTAAGATCAGATGCAAACAAGCCATAAATATTCTTTAACTTTAGCTGGAGCCAGTGTGCTGACGGAGATGACAGGATAAGCTAATTAGTGAGCTTTTTTCCATTCAGATACTTTTGATGATAATCGAGCCATCAAAACCGATACTTTATTATAGAACAAGCTGGGCTGCTTATTTAGTAATCATGACATCTAGCAAACACGTAACAAGACTATTATAGTGTGATGGGACTTTCTATTTATCTACCTATCCTTCAAGGTCTTGTTTAAGAGAAAAGAAATTAAAAAAAAGTTTTAGAAATAAACCACATTAAAACAGAGATTTATGTTGCGATTGAACACGTCATTTAATTTATTGACAGCTGCGTGTTTTGAGCATAAAGTGCATAAATAAAAACAACCATGCCAGTTGAGCATTGATGCCCGGTAACTTCTGTTTCGTACATGTACTCAAAGTAATGTTTACTTGTGGCCTTTTTAATAGAATTTATTTAAAAAGCGGAGAACATGCGCGAACCAGAAGCTGCCATGCAGTCGTCATCAATGAAAAAAAGACTTAATTTTGCATACACGCTACTAACAGTAGCATGACTTGCAAAACCAATTTGAGACCGGGAGAGAAAAGTTACTAAGAAGCTAACCAATATTTTTTATTTTTAATTCCATTAATAAGGAAAATAAGAAAAAAACTAAAAGACACCTACCGGCGTACGTGCTCATCAGGTGAAATAGCTCACGAAGTGCAACTTGAGCAGCCCGCATTTTTGCCACCTTTTTATTACCGGCTTCGGCCTAAAATGAATGAATGATTTTATGTGAATCAATGCCGGAATGCCGGAGAATGAATAAAATTGCATACTAGCGAACGCTTTTTACCTTATAGGCATAGCCGTCTACAACACACTGCATCACAAACCGGGGCGTACAGCCCGGCACCTCTTTAGTTTCGGCCAGGTGAAAAGTCACACCGCCCGGACGGAGTTCGTTGATGATAGAGATAGGATTTTTTGTGGCCAAGTCGGCCTCACTAGGAACACTTTTTGATGCACTGGACGTCGGTGGCGGAGGAGGAGGAGGCGGAGGCGGAGGAGTTTCAAGCCTGGGCATCTTAGCCGGATGAGAGCCATTGAAGTCAAGGTCAGGAATGGCTGCCAGCGGAGCGTGTCGCTTTGAACCCGCAGTGACTGGGGCGGCTGAGGGCCTAGCAGATGTGGCGGACTTGGCCAAGACGGCAGCCACGGCGAGTCGCGCCGCGTCCTGCTTAGCCAGCTGCTTGCTGCCGGCAGTAGCCAAAAATTCCCGACCATCAACGCGGCAGGCCATTGTGAACAGCGGCTGATGCGGCGGACCGGTCTGCTTCACCAAGGCGTACACAACCTGACCCTGGCGCAACTCATTCAGCATTGTTATCGGCGTCTTCTCACCGAATCCGTTTAATTGAGCACTCATCGCTCAGTTCTAACCTCTTCTTGGCTTTTTTTTCAAAAGTTGACGTCTTGCGCAACACAACTGCAACTAAAAAATGTTAGCGCAAAAACTAGAAACAACAATCTTAAAACTCGTGTTTCTTTACAATTCTATTGTTCGATTTTAGCCACCCTAAAACTAAAGGGGAAGCTCGGAGTCGGGTTGCTCAGAGGAGCAGGGCAGGGCACAGTAGAAATAAACAAGCCAGCTGACAAGCTGAGCACAGCAGAAGTTGAGCACAACAACCCAGGTTGAGAAGGCTGCAGTGCTAGCCCCTGCTGTGCCTCACTCTCGCTGGTGTTCCACATAAAATTATGAAACAAAAAATGCAGACAGTCTACAATCAAACCTGTCCAGATGCAGTCGGATGGTCTCGAGCTCGAGTCTTGGCCTGACCAGGGGCGGATTGGACTATGGGGGGCCTTCTATATATAGGCAAATTCTCAATGGCGTGGGCGCAGAGTGGGTTGGAATTGGGTGCCACGAGGATTTCGTTTGAGTTCCTTTGAGCACAGAAGGAAGATATTGTAGCGAATTTGGGGCGCGTCTTACTCATGATTTCATGCTTTCTTGTCATGAATAAGTTTATTTTTCTAAGAAGCGGCACTTCGAAACGAGGCCATTTTTTGGGGGGGGGGGAAGACAGAAGCATAATTTTTTAACTCGGATGTTGCAAAAAGTTTAGGAAAAATGTTTGTGCAGGTAAAATAAGTTTCGGAAACGAATAAACTGATCAATATAAAACAGACATACCAAATAAAATGCCCAAACCTGCTCAAACAGTTTCTCAAATTTCCCAATGAACCAGTTTTCAGACACTCCAAATCAATATTAAGCGTTCCAGAAAAGCACTCGGGAAATTGGGAATAGTTAAGAGAAGAATTAAAATAGCGAGACCCCCTCCGAAGACCTAGGAAAAATTCTAACAAAATAGAATCACTCCCAATAGCTGATTCAGCGAGGCAATTTTTAATCAACCAAGATCTCGTTTAGATGTAGCGAAAAGAAGTTAAAATGATGTTTGATCTAGTTGGTCCCGACTTACAACAAAAGTCAGCTAGCATGGGTGAAATAGACATCTATTTATCCTTATTTATCCTTACAGGTACAGGTAAATGTGTAATTATAAATAATGGCTAACGATAAAATAAATAATTTCCAACTCGAAGTGACTCACCGCAGGACAAATTGAATGTTATATTTTTGTCAAAGACAGACAGCTGTCTGAAATAATGATTATATTTATTATTAGCATCACCATTATTAGCAATATAGTTGTCTCATCAATCATTGAGTTTATTATTACACATACTGTTGCCATGCCAACAGGGGCAGAAATCTGCCTATTAAAACAACAGTGTAAATAAAACACTAATAAACTAGAAATTCAATGCCCAATTAAACAAACATTTGTAAATCACTTGGTCAGGGTGATTGTACATGTAAAGCAGCTTGTCAATGAGACCTGGGCTATAAATTCAGAAGCAAGAGACAAGACTGTGCCATTGTTGCTTTTAAACTAGGAGACAAAACTAAACGGACGCGAGACAACGAGCGATATTCTATATACGGATAAAAAACTACACTATTTGAAGCGCAAATGTAAGCAGACGAATTTCAAAGATTAGGCATAAACGTGTTAAAAAATTGTTTCGTAAAAAAATTTCATGACAAGATAATATGCTGGGTGAGAACAGACAAAAAAATTACAGAGCTAATAATATAGACAGACACAGATGAACAATCAACAGGTCGCTTCTCTTTTACTAAAGCTAGACACTGAGAAGCTGCCCTAAAAATAAAACAAACAAACAAACAGGCGAAATTCTACCTCAGCCCTCACTGAATGACGCAGAAAAGATGCCGCATGTTCAGTGCCCAGATCTGTGCACCTATAACTGATCGATTGAGGACTCAATGTGAGCAGATGCTCACCAGTTGCCAGCGACATCGCTAGTCCAGTCCTGATCAGTTGGCTTGTTGCCATCGTCGCGCCTCTCTCGCTTGGCATCGCCGCCGCCGAAGTCTTGAGCCTTGCGCTTGCCACCGCCGCCGCGGCCGAAGCCTCCGCTGACGCCTCCGCCGAAGCCGCCGCGTCCGAAGCCACCACCACCGCCGCTGCCGAATCCAGCGCTGAATCCGCCGCGTCCGCGCGCACCCTGACCGGCATTGCTGAATGGCCGACTATAGAAGCCGCCAGTTGAGGCGGCCGCGCCAACGCCGCCCCGGCCACCGCGGAATCCGCCGCCGCTATAGAAGGAGCCACCGGAGGCTGGAGCCGCAGCAACGCCGTAACGCGGCGCGGCGCCACGGAAGCTGCCAACAGCCGGGGCGCGCTGACCGCCCCAGGCGGTGCCGTAGCCGCCGAAGCCGGTGTACCCGGAGCCCCAGGCTGTGGCATTGTAGCCGCCCCAGGCTCCGCCAGCGGTGACTCCGCCGGCGCCCCAGCGAGCTCCACCGCGATTGGCCGGCCGGAAGGGGGCTCCAACGCTGCCAGCACCGGCGCCGCGGCTGTAGAAGCCGCCTCCAACAGTGGCGCCGCCGCTCTGTTCGCTCCACTTCTGGGCCTGGTGCTCCATCTTGCGCTGCTCACGCTTCTGCTTCACTTTGTCTGACACCGGCCTGGCAAGGCTGACCTCCAGCGAGCATTTGCCAAGACCCTGGAATCCGTTCATAGCGTCCAAAGCCTTCATGGCGTGGTCGCGCTCTTCAAAGTGCACGAATGCGTAATCCTTCATGCGCTTCACTTTCTCTACGGCGCCGTGGACGCCGAATTTCTCGCGCACCTGCGAATTATTATTTGGAAGTCATTATCGGAATGTTTGGTCTGACAATCGTAATGATTAGTCATGGAACTGACTATCGTAATGATTGGTCATGGAACTGACTATCGTAATGATAGGTCATGGAACTGACTATCGTAATGATTGGTCATGGAACTGACTATCGTAATTATTGGTCATGGAACTGACTATCGTAATGATTGGTCATGGAACTGACTATCGTAATGATTGGTCATGGAACTGACTATCGTAATGATTGGTCATGGAACTGACTATCGTAATGATAGGTCATGGAACTGACAATTTTAATTATCAGTCATGGAACTGACAATCGAAATGATCGAACATGGAACTGACTATCTTTATCCTCACTTTATGCTCCTATCCAACAGTCTGGTGACTGTTTTACAAACGCAACAGGCGCAGGTGTATGATCAGCTAAAACAAAATTAGCTTTAGCAAAGCTCATCGACTACCTTCAAAGAGAACCATTTTTATCGCTGCTGTGAGTCCGATTTTCAAGCTCTTGTGTGGGCGAGGACAATTTCAGTGGGACAAAAACCAGATGGGTACAAAGCTGATAGGAAGGCAATGAAAAAGAAAATATATATTTATCAGGGGCTGGAACGGGGATTTCAGGTGTGAGCCGGCGTTGTCAAAGGACAACGAAAACGAGGAAAGGAAATAATATCATTTTCTTTCGAAAATTGCTGCCATCAGGTCCAAGACCAATGTACGCAAGTGCCCCTTGAAGACGGTTCTTTTTTCTCTTACGGAAGCAAAATTATTAGAAGGCCAAGCAAAGGATTGTTCGGAACCGAAGTATCACATTAAGTAAGTGACAAGGGCCTTGCTTGGCCCATTATTTAGAACTTGGGACACTTGACCGAGGAATTTGTGTCCTTTAGCAAGTCATTTAATTCCTTATTGTATCAGTTGATCCAGCTGTAAAATATCCAGTCCACAGACTTAGCGGCTGACACTAGTGCTGTGAATCTGTTGTCTATTGTCAAGGAAAACAAAGCAGCCAGGTCTCACAGGTGAGCTCACCTGTTCCTCTGTGACATCGGAGCTGAGGTTCTTCACGTAGAGAATCTTCACCTCGGACATGTTGACCTCCTCGTTATCGTCGATGGGGTCGGCCCAGTCGACGTAGATGTCGCTGTTGAAGACGCGGACGCCGCGGCGACCAATTTTCTTGCGCGCATTGGCCGCGTCGATGTGCGAGTCGAAGTGGAGAAAGCAGAAGCCGCGATTGCGGCGCTCCGTGTTTACATCGTCAGGCGTGGAATAGACGATCACATCCTTGAGGTTGTCTAAAATTCATTTCGTTGTTAGGCCAACGGTTTGTGGCGGGGAGTTGTGTAAGAGATGTGTTTCTAGATGCTTAATGTTATACCGATAATTATGTAAGTTCATTCAATTTGGTCCAAGTGATTTTAAAATATCGCGTGCAGCAAATAAAAGTACATAAATAAAAGTAAGACAGGAGAATCTGCACATTATTGCATAATTGCACATACTGGGCTACCGACATTACATTGTGTTGTAATTTGTATATGATCAAGTATCAAACTCATTCCTGATCCATCAATTAACCCATTCCTGATCCATCAATTAACCCATTCCTGATCCATCAATTGACCCATTCCTGATCCATCAATTGACCCATTCCTGATCTATCAAATGACCCATTCCTGATCCATCAATTGACTCATTCCTGGTCTATCAATTGACCCATTCCTGATCCATCAATTGACCCATTCCTGATCCATAAGTGACCATTTCCTGATCCATCAATTGACTCATTTCTGATCTATTAATAGACCCATTCCTGGTCTATCAAGTGACCCATTCCTGATCTATCAAATGACCCATTCCTGATCCATCAATTGACCCATTCCTGATCCATCAATTGACCCATTCCTGGTCTATCAATTGACCCATTCCTGATCTATCAAGTGACCCATTCCTGATCTATCACGTGACCCATTCCTGATCTATCAAGTGACCCATTCATGATCTATCAAGTGACCCATTCCTGATCTATCACGTGACCCATTCCTGATCTATCACGTGACCCATTCCTGATCTATCAAGTGACCCATTCCTGATCTATCACGTGACCCATTCCTGATCTATCAAGTGTCCCGCTCCTGATCAATTAATAGTGACCCATTCCTGATCCATCAAGTGACCCACTCCTGATCAATTAATAGTGACCCATTCCTGATCAATTAATAGTGACCCATTCCTGATCAATTAATAGTGACCCATTCCTGATCAATTAATAGTGACCCATTCCTGATCAATTAATAGTGACCCACTCCTGATCAATTAATAGTGACCCATTCCTGATCTATGAAGTGGCCCATTCCTGATCTATCAAGTGGCCCATTCCTGATCTATCAAGTGACCCGCTCCTGATCAATTAATAGTGACCCATTTTCCTGATCTATCAATTGACCCATTCCTGATCTATCACGTGACCCATTCCTGATCTATCAAGTTACCCGCTCCTGATCAATTAGTTAAGATATTCCTGATCTATCAACTAACCCATTCCTGTTTTATTAATGATTTAACAAGTGTACGCATTGAGATCATTACGATAACTGACTTCGAATACTTAGATTGACTTCATTAGAGAAACACTTGCAACAACAGTTTGATAAATATATGTGCAATTATGCAAAAATTTACAAGAAAACTAAAACAAACATAAAAGCATAAGTAATATACAAAAACACACAATACTGGTAGAATTCAGAAGCGGAATTAGACGAATTCAAAATATAATACGAGCTATGTTCATACAATTAGTAGTAATGACGAGTGTGAATGAATTTTCATCAAGTTTTAACATAACATGTCCTAAAAGTTTCTGCAGGCCAGTATAAAATTTACAATGGACTTCGGGCACTAGGGTACTAAAGAAAGTGGCAATACGCAAAAATACACACAAATTTTGATAGCCTAAATGATAAACAGACTACTAATGAGTAGCCGGCATCGCACATATAATTATGTTTTTGATGGTAAGTGTAAAGTGTAAGTTAAACTGCCGTCCCTCGCACCTGATGCTGTATTTGGAGGCCAAAACATTAGCATTCCAGAAGGCAAAAGTCGACCAAGCCGAGCAGAACTAGTTTTATTTAGTTTGGCAAGACCGAATAAGACGTTTAGACAAATACATCAGAGTTTATTTTGGATGCAAGCCCGTTTCTTAGTAACAAATAAAAAGTCAATTTCGACATGAAAATTGCTGCAGGGATTAAAATTTAACTAAGGCTAGAACATAAAATGTTGTTCAAAAGTTTTATTACTGCCTTTTCTCAAATATTTAGTCAAATTTTGACAGACAAATAGCAATGTACAGAATTTTGAATACAATTTGTATTATTTACTATACAAACCAGTGAACAATATCGAATTTGAATATTTTGATAAGCATTGCTGCGTTTAAATTGTTTCTTTTTGTTCAGGAAATTAGATTTAAAATTGGCAAAGTTGAGTTTATGCACTAGTTTATAATCATATGATGATGAAAATAACAATGAGTATAGGAATTTTGTACCTGCCAATTTGGAGAATTCCTCCATAATTTCCTCTCTACTTTTCGTCTTTGGTATATTGCCAACGAACAGGCGCAGATTTGGAGTGGAAATGTTCACCTTGATTTTCTTTCCCGGGCGAATTTCATGGTCGTTGAGCTAGATTGAAAGTTGATGAAAAATATGAAAGGATTTCGGGCAGTAAATTTAGATTTCTTATTGTTTAAGTCTAAATAATAACTAATTCGGCCTTGCCAGTATTGACTCGCTGACACCAGGTAAGTAAACAGCATTTATAGGCAGAATAATTACATTATAATCTTATTAGCATCATACAGGTACGATTACAAAGTACTTTTTCTTAATCTAGCAAACTAGACAAAATCAGTGCGACTTCTACCAACAATGGCCCTCTCGCTATTCTGAAAAATTCCAGCTGCATAAAGCATTAATAAATAAATTTGTCATTTGAAAAACAAAGCATGATAAAATAAAATGCAAGCAAATTGAAATTGCAACAACAAGCCCTATTTTATTTATCCAACTCTTATAATTCTTTACTTCTTTTTGTTCAAGCATCCTTTATAATAATAAAATTACTAGTAGTGTAAATTTTAAATACTTGAACTCGCATTCATACTACTTGCATTGAGTAGCACATTAAAGCATGATATTTACCATAGTTGATTAGCACAATTGACTAAGAAGTTAATAGAACCAAAACGCGATTATCCCACGCATAAATTTATTATAGTCATTGCTAAAAGTCGCACTGACAAATCTAGATTTACTATTAACACAGAGCCCTAACTATTTGGAGCGAAAACGCATTAGTTATTACAGAGTATAGGAAAGCAAACTGCTTCACTTACCTTTTCAACCGCCATCCTAGCCGATTCCTTCTCTACAAAGCGGACAAAGGCGTAGCCCCTATTGTAGCCATTGTTGGGATCAACCATTATCCTCATTTCGTACAGGCTGCCAAGCTGTTCGCACAGTGGCACTAGCTCATCCTCGTAGACATCCTTGGGCAGTTTGCCAAGGAACACCTCCGACTGGTGCGTGGGCGGCTCGCCGTCCCAATTGGATGGCGGTCCGTAGTGACGCTGGCCGCTGGTCACCTCGTGATGAAAACCGGTGCGCTCTAGGAGGGCCTGAAAATATTCGGTGAAGGTGGCCTTCTTTGCTTTCACTACAGAAACTTCACCAGTGGCCTAATGGTGTAGGTACCTATAAAGTTCTTAAGTGAGGTAAATATGTTTTCAGTTTCAGCTTTAATGCGACTGAAAGACCTAGATTCTGGAATGGCTGTGAAGCTCTGAAGGGTTGGTACTTGGGCCTGAAGTGGCGGGGAGAATCTGAATGATCAGACCGGAAGTGGCGGGGAGAATCTGAATGATCAGACTGGAAGTGGCGGGGAGAATCTGAATGATCAGACTGGAAGTGGCGGGGAGAATCTGAATGATCAGACCTGAAGTGGCGGGGAGAATCTGAATGATCAGACCGGAAGTGGCGGGGAGAATCTGAATGATCAGACCGGAAGTGGCGGGGAGAATCTGAATGATCAGACCGGAAGTGGCTGGGGGAATCTCAATGTTGTGTGGGCCGATAATGATCAAAGTTATGACAATGAAACCATTAAAAGAGCAAGCGATTAGCAAAACACAGGTAATAAATGTCACCTTAATCATAGCCTCATTCGGACCGTGACTAGGCTGCGCGTGACCGCCAGTCTTTGCCTCGTGCCAGACGCGCAAAATGGATACAAGGTGTGCCGATTTGTCTCGAATCTCGGACAGATCAGTCTCCGTGAACTCTTTAATGGCACTGTTAATCTGATCCTCAGGGAAGTCTTTCAGACAGGCTAGGGCCTCCTGACTAAGATCCCGGTAATTGATAACGCCAGTTGTGAACAAATTCTGGACTTCACTGGCCACAGCATCGGAAATGCCCCGCTTAGTAAGGCGACTGAAATCGTCGATTGAATCATCTTCATTTTCTTCCTGAGGCTGCTGATGCTTTTCAGTTTCCTCAGAAGCGGCCGGATCTGTTTTAGTTTCACCAGCAACGGCCGCAGCTACTGGCGATGACACCGGAGCTGGGACAGCCTGAGCTGCAGGAGCAGCAGGTGTAGCATCAACAGCAACGGCCGTAGCGGCTGGCGATGACACCGGAGCTGGGACAGCTTCAAGAGGAGCAGCAGGTGTACCAACAACAGCAGCGATCTCAGCGCTAGCCGGCTTTGGCGACGACGCCGCTTCAGCTAATGCCGTTATTTCTGATGGCGCAGCTTCAGCAGGCTCAGCTGGGACAGGCTCGGGCTCAGGTGCAGCTTGAGGCTGCTTGGGTACAGTGCTGGCCTCTTCAACCACAGCGGCACTAGGGGCATCAGCTGCTCCTGTAGCTGAGTTATCAGCACTGGCAAACTGAACTGGCTCTTGCTGCTGCTGCTGCTCTGGCTGCGCCTCCTGGCTAGTTGACAACTCCTGGCTACTGGTATCGCCAACCTCCTGGCTATCGTCAGCTGACACCGTGGACTCCTCTGGTAATGAACAAACGTCAAAATGCTACCTGAGATCATTTGTAAGTAGTTTGAAAGCAAAAATAGTGTTTGCCTTAGCATAAGCCTAAATCTAACCCTAATTCCCAAAAAACGAATGCTTGTCTTAAAAAAGAGATAATTATTATTAAAGCTGTTTCAAAAAATGTTTCATATTTCATATTCAAACAATAACAAGATTAAGAGTACTTGATGCAACATAACAAAACAGAAAAAACAAAGTGCTATAGGTTTAATATTTGGATCAATTCAATTGAACCTCTACTGGGTACTATTAGATCAACAGAGTAAGATTAAATTTTTTTTGCCAAATAACTGGCATGTCTAAATTAACTCTTAATCAAGTATAATAGATTTATAGGCCTAATAGATAGGCAAGGCATGCTGAGAGTAGACTGTACTACAAACTTTTTCTACTATTTCTGCCTCTAGCATTATGGGCAGAATCTAAAATGCCCTAACAAAGACTAAATCGAATATACATACACTGTTCCCTATTTAAGCCAACACCTAAATGGACAAGTGACAAGGACAATACTACCTAATTGCACATCATACTTTATCTACCTTAACAGTAGAGATAGAACAAATGGTCAGATTTATAGAAGGAAAGCTGAAACTGATTTGTAGGATTTATAAAGAGTCAAACAAGAAAATATTTGAGGCATTTTATAAATCATAAATGGTACACACTGTACACAAGGCAAAAATAACTATACAAACAAATGTTTTAATGCTCCCTAAGCCAATTAGTTTTAACTACTTGCTACATTAGCATCAATATAAGCAACTACATATTATAAAATGAATATAAGCTTTTCTTTGGATTTTTTAAAAAGATTGAACTGAGTAGAAATGAAATATATAAGCATTTTGCCTTTTTGAGAATGATAAGTTTGTTTTCATTGGTTATTGTAAGCAGCTATTACTTAAAAATTGATGTGGCCTTGATGTGGCCTAGAATTAGTTTCCACATATACTGGATACATTCCAGACTGATGGGCAGATTGGCTACATATAAAAATCATTATAATATTGATTTCTGTTATTTAATATTTTTTGCTTCTGTTTTATTTCTATTTGTTTACATTTGCATTTGTTCTTTTCTTATTTTGATTAGTATTGAAACATATTGTAAATATATTATAAGTTGTTATAATACTAGGATTTTTCTAAAAGTTCCCGAGCCAAAAAGTAGACTATAAATACACAAAGCAAGACCCAAACATTCTTTATTTCCAAACATTGCCAATGGTTGCATCTATGTAACTGAAGGGCATGCTGCCTAGCTGAAACAATAGAATTGCAAGCAACACAATCAACCAATAAAAGCTAAAGCCAGGAAAACTAAAACATTCTTTTTAAATGGCCATTTAAAATTCTGAATAGGCCAATTTTTCTATGAATTATCCCATTAAAACCAACCATCAATAAAAAGGTTAATAACTCAAAGATTGACATTTTGAAAACAAAAAGTGATTAATATTAATTCATAGCTAGTCTATTGTATATATATTATATTATATATACAATAAACTGAAAATGTGTGACTTAGTAAATATTTTGCTTGAATACACGTAAATTGTGTATATATTTATTTTGTTACAAAAATATTTTTTAATATACTGTAATTATTTTGTTTAAAGCATACATTTCATTGCTCTATTTATGACTTAGTTTGCTCTCATTTGCTCTCTTTTTCTCTCCCTTTTTCCTTTTCTTCACGTCTTCCTTTTTTGTCCCTTGGTCCCCCCTTTGATTTTTTTGCTCTTGGTCAATTGGTTTTTGCGACTTACCTTGCTTGGCCCTCATTTCATCCAGCCGGTTCGGCCGGGTGTTGCGCATGTATGGTTTAAAGTGAAACACTTTGGTATGAATATTGGAGCAGAATCAAGGAAAAAACCTCAACCTTGTTCAACATAGTTTGTATATAATACTCAGAAGTGTTCTTTCATTATTTAATAAACCATATGGAGACAAAGGCAATCCTACACTTCCATTCGGTAAATTATTTTCACATTTGAATTCGTACCACTGAGTCAAATGACGTCGATTGGCAATGTGTCTATGGCCAAAAGTTTGAGCGAACAGAGTTTAAAGGGGTGTCAGTTTAAGGGAACTGTTGCTTGTGAGCTGCTTGTTTTATTGAGCTTCAATTTCTCATCTTTCTGTCTTCATTGCCATGGCTGGGCAACCTGCAGCACCCGGGTTCATCATCCCGTTAAACGAGGTTCGAAACACCACCAAGCTACTCAATCTCAACATGTCGCTACAGGATCTGCACATCGTCACCCAGGACACGCTGTCTGCAATGCAGTGGTTGGCGAAGTACCATCTGCTTGGCAACACTCGCAACTGTCCATGTGGAACAAACATGAGGCTGCAGCGGCGCCAGGGAGAACGCTACATCGACGGATACATGTGGGACTGTCAAGCGTGCCATGCCCAAGTGAATATCCACAAGTCTCCTTCTTTGAGGGTTCGCACTTGAAGTTGGTCCAGATTGTCGACCTGACGTACTGGTGGTCCCTGGAGACTAAGTCGGCAGAGGCAATGAGCCAGTGTGGCATTGGCAGTTGGAGTACAATCGTGGACTGGCACCAGTTCCTGAGGGATATATGCCAACAATTCCTCATTGACCACCAGCTCGAACTTGGCGGCCCTGGCAAGGAGGTGGAGATCGACGAGTCAAAGTTTATGCATGGTAAGTACCATCAGGGGGCCTGGCGCGAGGGCCACTGGGTCCTGGGTATGGTCGAGCGTGGCTCTAACAAGTGCATGATGACAGTCATTCCGGATTGCTCTGCCGCCACCTTGGTACCAATCATCCAACGGTTTGTACTACCGGGTACGCGCATCATCACCGATGGATGGTTGGTGTACGCTGGTCTACCCAACTACGTCTTGGTGAACCATCGGCTGCACTTCATAGATCCAGCGGACCCAACAGTCCAAACCAACACTGTGGAGGGCACATGGGCCCAGGCGAAGCGCAAGATCGGCAATATGCATGGCACGAGCAACACTCTTCAACGCACACATTGAGGAATTTCTCTGGCGTCGTCTGTATCCCCAATGTCCATTTGGGGCTATCCTGTACTGGATTGGACATTACTATCCATTGTAGACACCTTAATGACCTGCAGACACACTCTAAGTGACTATGCGCTCTAACAGACTGCTACCATGTTCCACTGTTTCAGTTTTGTTTGTTACATTGTTATTTAACACGCCTGTTCAAAATTCAGTGTCAAAATAATTTACTGAACGGAAGTGTAGGATTGCCGAGACAAATACTAAGAATTCAAGAGAGAGAACTAGAAAGTATTGCTGTACACTTGAGATCATTAGTAGTGCTTTTCAGAAAGTCAATACTCAGAAATACATACAATAAAGCTCTTTAATATATATTAGGGGTCCCAGGTCATTTCAGTGACAAGACATTTCAGTGACAGTCATTTCGGTGACAGAATTGGTCAGTTCAGTGACAACTATTTTTGCACCTAAATATGCTAAGAAAACAGCCTTCCACGATCCAGCAGCTGCTTAAAGCCTGCACTCGCCTTGTCAATCCAAAACTTGAAAAATGTTTATTATACACATTT
This sequence comes from Macrostomum hystrix, assembly GCA_950097015.1. Lineage (NCBI taxonomy): Eukaryota > Metazoa > Platyhelminthes > Macrostomidae > Macrostomum > Macrostomum hystrix. The sequence goes on from CATNEN010000002.1 coordinate 4,217,821, forward strand.
AATTAGGAACAAATAACTATTGAAACTATTGACTAGGGCCTACTCATTAAATAATTTAATAATTTAACTCATTTAAAGTAAAACCCAGACTTTAACATAGCAATGCAGCTTCTTATTAATACTTTTAGCATTATTTAATTAATATTTTATGTGTGCATAGTTAAAATGGAAGGCAGTTTTTTAGCATATTAAGGTGCAAAAATAGTTGTCACCAATCTGACCAATTGTGTCACCGAAATGACTGTCACCGAAATGTCTTGTCACCGAAATGACCTGGGGCCATATTAGGTACATTCTGAGAGATTAATTCTAAAAAAACATTGAAATAACTGAAAATATGCTTGCTACAACTTATATGTTTAAAAGAGGGTATTAGAAGAAAGAACTAATCTACAACTTTGTTGGCATCGGGAAAAACTTTTGAATAGTAAATAATCCTAGGATATATTCAGTGACATCATATCGTTAGGGTGATTAAATTAAATAGGGAAGCATTATGGCAACTTTAGTGGCATCATTGAGATAAAAAAATACTAAGAAGTTAGGCCTCCGACGCATAGTGCCTAGCCTACAATATAACTAAGCAAAATGGCCTACAAAGTGGCCTAACTAGACAATGCCTAGCACACAGTTTACAAAAAGGACAACAGGCTTTATCAACAAGCTTACATACAAACAAACTCACCAGCTTTAGCAGCCTTACTACCACGGCCCCGTCCACGTCCTCTACCACGGCCGCGTGCCATTTTGATTGATTAAGAAGTATGAAAATATTAATTTGAAGCCAACTAGATAAAGACAAAAGTTGATTCTTTGATTCATCATTTTAAAGAATAGAACTATAGAATTGTCAGACAAATTACTTTTTTGTCATTTAAAACAAAAAATATACCGTTTTATAAGAAGTGAGAATAAAAATGAGTAAAATAAATACCACAATCAAAACTTTTAAACTGTTTAGTGCTTAAGAGCTAAGAAAAATTTCTGTAATAATTTTTTCTTAAATTATTTAAAGATGTCAACAGATGCGTTTTACTCGTGGTCATAATTATTGTCATGGTCAACTTGTCCGATACTATCGTGATATTTAAACTAGAGTTTTAATTTCCTTGCGATTTCTGTAACTTCAAAAAAAGTAAAAATGAATGACACAGATCACCTCGATCTGTACAATATTGGTGAGGAAGAGGACTTTAAAACCGAGCCTGAGGTAAGCCAAACTTTAATATTTGTATCATAATTTCATAGACAACCATTTTGCATTACTGTTATATAATTTTTATGCAACAAAGAATTATACAACTGCAACTCACAAAGCAAAAAATCTTGAAGTAAGCTCTAGAACGTGCTGGGCCTGAATTTTATAGTTAAGAATTATCCTAAAGGTTAGGCCTATGGCTTCTTTCATGTCACTGCTGCCCAAAAAAAATAATTATTAGAATTTGCTAATCGCTATAGCTTATTGAGACAATTAATAGGCCATATAAAAAAGTGGGCATAAATTTACTTTTGTTTGCAAATTTTTTTTCTTCTTTTAAAATCTTGAATGATGAAGTGGATAACGTGACTTAATGTCAACTGGTAACAAAACTGGTGGGAAGCATTTTTAAATGGCACTGAGCATTGCTCAGTTCTGTTCAATGCAGTCCTGACTGTCTCAGATTCCTAAACTGGGTAATATTGACAAATCCAGTACAGAATGCTGCCAAAAGCCTTGTCAGGCCCCAGGTGAAGGCATTGCCATAGATACTTTTGAGTGTGCGATTCAAAGAGGGCATAGCTAATGCCATGCCACATAGTCTCGTCCGTACTTGCCATCACTTCCATCAGATCCCTTGAGTTCATATTTAGTTCTGTCAGTGCCTGTGCTGGCAGAACTTCATTTGGTGGCACAATCCACAATGGTCTTGGGGGCTGTCTAGCCATTTGCAAACCAGAAAAGTCTCAAAGCCTCTAAAATCCAAACTATAGTGAGGGCTCAAAAAAACTCAGCCAAATTTTTGTGTCCAAAACAACTTTACACGACTAGGCCCTACTATGGGCCATAGACAACTCCCATTCGTCATTCCATGTCATTGGCACCATTTTAAAAGAGGAAAAAAAATTGTGAATAAAAGTATATTTACTCCAAAAAGTGTTATAGGTTCTATTAATTTAAACCTAAACACAATTTTAAAACTTTTACATATTCACAAATTTACATGGCAGAGCTTATTCTCATGTTCCCATGCCGATAATTTCAATTTTATTTACACAGATCTGTGCCAATAATTTTCTGCTTATCCACATGGCAGCTTACATAAATAGGTCTACAACTAAGAAAATTGTTCAGCAAAAGCATTGGGACATCGTTTTAACTCTCAAGAATTTAACGCCTAAGTCCAAAGGACCCACAATTGTAAAGATTTGCAGAGGAAAGCGAGGAACTAGTTAGCATGCTTTTGTCAAGTTTCTGAAACCTTAATTTCGTATGGGAACAAGTCAGTAGTATTATTTGCGCATGTGCATCATATCATATTTCAAGCGTGTCTGCAATACAAATGTCAGTGCGATTCTTCATGCGATTGTTAGCAACATTACATGTTATTCAAAATTAATGATTCTTTGAAATTTAACATGTGCATTGCTTGTAATTAATAGAGGCCCTACTACAGGTACTGCAGGTTCTGGAAAACATGTATGGCCAGTTGTATATATAGTACATGAAAACTGCTACACAGTTCCTGTAAAATATGTGCTTTTTAAGTTCTTAAAGTTATCGGCAAAACAAGCTGCCGTGTGGATAAGCAGAAAATTATCGGCACGGATCCGTGTGGATAAAATTGAAATTATTGGCATGGGACCATGGGAATAAGCACTTCCTATTTACATTGCTACCAGAGTCCAGACTAATAATGGTTTCTGATTCTTTCTATTCTATTTGTATTCTGTCATCTTTTGTGATAATAACTTTAGAATAGTTTAGTCTCTAAAATAAACTTCATACAAACTCATTTGCCATATGCAGAATTATTAAATTTTTTTCTGCAGAAAATGTCATATTGATTGGTCACTTACTTACTTTAACACCCTTTATATTCATAATTTAGGTCAGGAAGTGGTCTCACTTAGCCCTTAGGCATGGCTGGGTGTCTGCAATGCACTTAAGATAAAAAGGGTTTTCAGGCCAAGAATTTTGTTGCCTTGTCTTGCATAATATTAGCTTATTATTATTTATAGTAGATATTAAAATATGTATAATCTTTATATTAGTATGTGAAGCAATCCTTTGTATTATTATACCAAACCATTTTCTTTTTCTCTCAACTCAATTAGGAGCCAGAGAATGATGATGGTGACATGGCTGGCAGTGGCTCTGCATCTGAGCAGCCAGTCTCCGCTGGCAATGGCGCCAGCTCCAGCAAGAGCAGTGGTGTCATCAAACTGTCAGGCATCACTGGCAGCGCCAGCTCTGTGAACGATTCTGGCGATTCCAATCAGGCAGCCTCTAGCACCAATGGTGGCCAACAGCAGCAGCAGCAGTATGGCCGCAAGGTGGCCATGTATGTTGGCAATCTAACCTGGTGGACTACAGATGAAGACATGATGTCCTGCATGCGCGAACTAAACATCAGCGATGTGATTGAGATCAAATTTCACGAGAACCGGCAGAATGGCCAATCCAAAGGCTTCTGTGTGCTGGTTGTCGGCTCGGAGCAGTCCAGCCGCACCGTAATGGATCGCCTGCCAAAGATGGAGCTGCATGGTCAGCAGCCGATGGTGATGCACTGCAACAAGCAAACTCTGCAGTACTTTGAACAGCAGGCAGGTGGCAGCAATGGCGGCAGCAGTGGCGGCGGTCGAACCGGCGGTCGGGACGACGCCAGTGCTAGTAGCGGCGGCGGTGGCTCGCAGGGCGGCATGCAGATGCAGCGTGACGGCTATCGTGGAGGCGGAGGCCAGGGCATGCGACAGTCGGGCATGCAGCAGGCTCAGTCTGGCTACAGGCAGCAGCCGCAGCCGCTTATGGCATCGGCTGCCCAGCCACAGTCTCAGCTGGCCCAGCAGATGGCCCAGCAGATGCAGCAGCAGCAGGCGCAAATGCTAGCTTATCAGCAGCGCATGGCTATGGCCGCTCAGCAGCAGCCGCCGCCGCAGTTCATGCGTCCCGGCATGCCGCCACCGCAGGCTGCGCCTTTCATTCGGCCGCCTGGCATGATGATGCCACCTGGAGGGCCGCACATGCCGCCGCCTCAGCAACCGATGCAGCCAATGCCCGGCATGCCACCGCCCGGCTCAGCAGCTGGTCCCGGCATCCCAGGCGGCCCGCCGCAGGGCATGATGATGCAGGGCCGGCCGCCTATGCCCGGCATGCCGTCAGGTATGCCTGGTATGCCACCGGGAATGCCGCAGCAGCAGAACCCGCAGGGCGGTCCGCCACAGCAGCAGCCGCCGCACAGCATGCCCGGCATGCCGCCACCTGGAGCAGCTGCGCCCCACATTAATCCGGCATTCTTTCCCAGGCCACAAATGCCAGGTGGACCGCCCGGCGCTCCTGGCATGCCGCCGCAGCATATGCAGCAGCAGCAGGGCCAGCCTCAGCCTGGCATGATGCCCGGCGGTCCGCAGCAGCAGCAGCAGCAGCTGGACATGTTCGGCAGGCCCATAGCGCCAGGAGCATATATGCCGCATCCGCAGCAGCAGCAGCATCAGCCGCCAGTTTCCATGCCTGGTGTCAACTCAGCAGCTCCGGGTATGCCGCAGTCCACTAGCGCTGCAGCCGCCGCCGGCTTGTCAGAATCTGACGCCGAGGAGATGCTGGCAAGGAACAAGACTGTCTGCAGCTCCGCCATCAGCCGGGCAGTTCAGGACGCTGCAGCTGGCGACTACGCCGCTGCCATCGAGACCCTGGTGACGGCCATCTCGCTGATTAAGCAGAGCAAGTTGGCAGGCGACGATCGCTGCGCCATCCTCATCAACTCGCTGCAGGACACTCTCCACGGCATCGAGAGCAAGAGTTACGGCAGTAGCCAGAAGACCAGCGGACGCAGCGGTGGCGGCGGCGGCGGCGGATCCAGCAGTCGCCGGCGCCGGTCCTACAGTCGGTCTGGCAGCGACGAGCCAGACGATCGGGTTGTCAGCGGCAGCAGCAAGCGATCGCGCAGTCGCAGCCGCGACGGCGGCGGCAGCAAACGACGCAGGAGCCGAGACCGCGACCGCTACGACTACGAGAGCGGCGGCGGCGGCAGCAGCAGCCGGCGTCATGGAGAGCGCTCGTCCTACAGGCACTAGGCAATTTAGTCGGGATCAGTGAGCAGGGAGAAAGGAAGAAAGTTGCGTAGGTATCCTCTGTACCCGCGTGTGCCAGCGCGCTGAATTATCTACGTGAGTTTGCTGCATAATTGCTTTGTGTTTTGTTATTTTTATTGTCTAAATCGACAATGTGTTTTTGTGCATGTGTGCTCGTTCATTTTATAACCTAGATTAATTATGCGGCTTTTCAAATCGTTGGTTCTATTAGCTTTGTAGGATCAATGTGTTTGGCATTCGAATTCTTTATTAGTCTATAGTCTCATAATTTTCTGTTATGCTAAAGGATATAAGTTTGAATTGTCTTAACAAAAATGGAGTTAGGTGTTAGTAGTGATTTCCTGTACAAATGTCGTTTAGGTGATTTCTAATCTTCTGTTTTCAGTGTAAAATGGGTCGCAATGCTGTTTCAAACAAATTAGCTAGCTAGTCAACAAACGCATTGTTTACTAATTTAAGCAGCAATCTCAATTCTAAAGTCTCTTTACTAGCAATTCAAATTGTTCCGGTGAAAATGTTTTATTAGGAACTTTTTCAAAACAGTAGGCACGCGCATGTACTATTGTTCGCCTATCCGCCCTGTTCAATTTATCTTCTTTAATTAGCTTGAATGTAGCTAGCTGGGTTTTGTTTTCATTTATTTATAATCTTGTCCGGCTTGCACTGTTCAGTTAGTCTTTCACTTTGTATACTGTCTTGGAAAGCAGATGTGTTTTTAGGAAATTTATTACTCAACATATTAAAGGCATTTAGTACAGTAAACTAATAATTATACCAATGATATGCAATCTTTCAACTGTCAATCCCTGTTTACTGGGGTGACATCATTATCTATTGATCTAAGTCTTCTTTTATCCTTATCTAATCTTCCCAGATCCTCATATTATTAATGGTCCCTAAATCTTACTGTTTATCATGTTTTCCAGCGCCCAAAGTACGTATGTTTTGTCTATTTAGGTTTCCGAAAAATCCCAAGTCTTTCATTGTCCCGTAAGATATGACCGGTGCTACTGCATTTGTTCATGGCTACTGGCCTTAATCCTTAACAAATCCTTGCTGAATGAGTTCTGGAAAATTTAATTTGTTAGACTTTATTAACTAGCCTAAAAGCTTCCACTAATGGTGCTTACCTAGAGTTAACAAGTGCACGTTGTTATTAATTTAGTGATGCGAATTTTTTGCAACAATGGCTACAGCCATCCATAGCTAGGCTGGTTGATGATAATGTTGCTAACAAACACGATTGTGTAAGTATGTCTATTTAAAATTAGTATCCCAGTGTAGACTTTTTTATGCACTTTTAAAGATACATTACAGAGGCTGCACTTTGTGTGGGTTCAAATTTTACAATTAAAATGCGTTCTGCTTACTTTTAGTAGCAGTATTTGAAACAAAATTTCGTGGTAATTTTTTACTGCTCAGTCTAGTGTTCCCCGTGTTCAAGTGTTCCCTAGTTTAAAATATGTAGATTAGAAATAAATATAATTAATTTAATATTCTTTATAAAGCGACCCTGTGTGATAACCAACCGCGTCCGCACTCACCGAACATCATCTTAAACATTCTATCCATATTTATATCTACTATTTGTTTAGTTTATTATGCATTCAGTGAAATTATTACGTTTTTTATTTACTTTTCGGGGTAATATTTCACGTTGCTGTCGAGATTCTCAAGTTAATTAGTTCTCCGTGTATCCGCGTTCTGTCTGGACAATCGCCTTATATTATGCCAAGGGTTTTTCACTGTCTTAGCGTTTGTGCGATATTTTGCACGAACTATTGCTAATTCTGAAGGTTAAACCAGATTTTGTTGATCTTTTTTTAATTCCTTGTAAGATAAATTAAATGAGTGTTCAGTTATTTATGTTTAGTCTTATTTTAAGCATACATTTATCTGTAAAGTTGAAATACCTCCTAGAAGTAAACGTACGCATTTGGCCCTTCAAAATATTGTCTCTGGTCAAAGTAACTCTGTGATTTCCAATCAGCGTTGGTTTGTGTACAGTGATGCACAATCTGCAGCCAAGTCGCGGTCCTTTGGACAAAGGTGAACAAACATGCCATTGCAATAATACATTTCAATCAAATAAATCGCCTAGGATTTTCAAGGACTAACCAGGGAGGTCATTTTTGTAGTTAATTTCGTTGATGCCATGACATTTTTTATATTATAATGTTGCTTACCTTTGCTGCTCTCCGTTATTTCTACAGGCTCCTCGAATTTGTGTCGTCAACTGGTTGCTACGGCGTCGGATCTGATTTGATATGGATCGATCGATGGATTAACTAATCCGTCTCTTGTAATTTTCTTTAGCGCTCGTGGCTGATCAATTTATAAAACCCGTGGCATTAAGTCTTCTAATAATTGTTCTAATATCAATCCCAGTCTCCTTGTTAATCCCCATTATTCCCTATTAAACTGACTAATCACCTTTATATTTTCTTTTGTGTTTTATATTTTAAGCGAACATACTTATAACAAGCTGTAAAATTATATTTTTTTGTTTCATTGTTTTCTTGCTGCAGCTTTTGTTATTGTCTTAACAAAATCGTTAATCCATAGCGGTGTCTGTGTGAGATTGCCCCTGTTGCTGCTCATTGTTGTTAATTCGCTCTGTTGTTTGTCTGTTCTGTGTGTACATGTATTATTAGCTTAGCTGCAGTTAGTTGACGTTCTGTCACCTTGAATTTAAGTTAATTGGTTCAAATATTCCTGCTTAGGTAAATGTACTAATGTCAACATCTACTAATTTTGAACGTTTAGATTTTACATTAAGGACATTAGGAAAATCTCATCTCATAATGAAATTTATATGAACTTCAACAAAACTCGTTTAATTGCTGCGTTGGTTTTTAACAACCAGGTGAAAACGTATCGCCATCCTTTTAATGTTAGCTGTTTGCAACATTGCTACTATACACATTGCTACTCATGTTTCATCTGTTACTCTCTTGGGGATCGAAGGAAATAAAACGAGGTAAAAATCCCACTGCGCTTTGTCAAGTAAAGTCGTGAAGATAAATTATTCCGATTGACTTTTAACGTTTTCATTTCCTTCTTTTTTCATGACGTGTTTGTATAGCCTTCTTAGAAGTCAGATGTTAACAATTAGGATAACTCATTGATTCATGAGGATCTGAGAGGAGAGCTCCCCGATTCATGAGGATCTGAGAGGAGAGCTCACCCCTCATTGATTCATGAGGATCTGAGAGGATAGCTCACTGATTCATGAGGATCTGAGAGGATAGCTCATTGATTCATGAGGATCTGAGAGGATAGCTCACTGATTCATGAGGATCTGAGAGGATAGCTCATTGATTCATGAGGATCTGAGAGGATAGCTTACTGATTCATGAGGATCTGAGAGGATAGCTCATTGATTCATGAGGATCTGAGAGGATAGCTCACTGATTCATGAGGATCTGAGAGGAGAGCTTACTGATTCATGAGGATCTGAGAGGATAGCTCATTGATTCATGAGGATCTGAGAGGAGAGCTCATTGATTCATGAGGATCTGAGAGGATAGCTCACTGATTCATGAGGATCTGAGAGGATAGCTCACTGATTCATGAGGATCTGAGAGGAGAGCTCATTGATTCATGAGGATCTGAGAGGATAGCTCACTGATTCATGAGGATCTGAGAGGATAGCTCACTGATTCATGAGGATCTGAGAGGATAGCTCTCTGATTCATGAGGATCTGAGAGGATAGCTCACTGATTCATGAGGATCTGAGAGGATAGCTCACTGATTCATGAGGATCTGAGAGGAGAGCTCACTGATTCATGAGGATCTGAGAGGATAGCTCACTGATTCATGAGGATCTGAGAGGATAGCTCACTGATTCATGAGGATCTGAGAGGATAGCTCATTGATTCATGAGGATCTGAGAGGATAGCTCACTGATTCATGAGGATCTGAGAGGATAGCTCATTGATTCATGAGGATCTGAGAGGATAGCTCATTGATTCATGAGGATCTGAGAGGAGAGCTCACCCCTCATTGATTCATGAGGATCTGAGAGGATAGCTCATTGATTCATGAGGATCTGAGAGGAGAGCTCACCCCTCATTGATTCATGAGGATCTGAGAGGAGAGCTCACCCCTCATTGATTCATGAGGATCTGAGAAGATAGCTCACTGATTCATGAGGATCTGAGAGGATAGCTCATTGATTCATGAGGATCTGAGAGGATAGCTCACTGATTCATGAGGATCTGAGAGGATAGCTCACTGATTCATGAGGATCTGAGAGGATAGCTCACTGATTCATGAGGATCTGAGAGGATAGCTCATTGATTCATGAGGATATGAGAGGATAGCTCACTGATTCATGAGGATCTGAGAGGATAGCTCACTGATTCATGAGGATCTGAGAGGATAGCTCACTGATTCATGAGGATCTGAGAGGATAGCTCACTGATTCATGAGGATCTGAGAGGATAGCTCACTGATTCATGAGGATCTGAGAGGAGAGCTCACTGATTCATGAGGATCTGAGAGGATAGCTCACTGATTCATGAGGATCTGAGAGGATAGCTCACTGATTCATGAGGATCTGAGAGGATAGCTCACTGATTCATGAGGATCTGAGAGGATAGCTCACTGATTCATGAGGATCTGAGAGGATAGCTCATTGATTCATGAGGATCTGAGAGGAGAGCTCACTGATTCATGAGGATCTGAGAGGATAGCTCACTGATTCATGAGGATCTGAGAGGATAGCTCACTGATTCATGAGGATCTGAGAGGATAGCTCACTGATTCATGAGGATCTGAGAGGATAGCTCACTGATTCATGAGGATCTGAGAGGATAGCTCACTGATTCATGAGGATCTGAGAGGAGAGCTCACTGATTCATGAGGATCTGAGAGGATAGCTCACTGATTCATGAGGATCTGAGAGGATAGCTCACTGATTCATGAGGATCTGAGAGGATAGCTCACTGATTCATGAGGATCTGAGAGGATAGCTCACTGATTCATGAGGATCTGAGAGGATAGCTCATTGATTCATGAGGATCTGAGAGGATAGCTCACTGATTCATGAGGATCTGAGAGGATAGCTCACTGATTCATGAGGATCTGAGAGGATAGCTCATTGATTCATGAGGATCTGAGAGGATAGCTCATTGATTCATGAGGATCTGAGAGGATAGCTCACTGATTCATGAGGATCTGAGAGGATAGCTCATTGATTCATGAGGATCTGAGAGGATAGCTCACTGATTCATGAGGATCTGAGAGGATAGCTCACTGATTCATGAGGATCTGAGAGGATAGCTCACTGATTCATGAGGATCTGAGAGGATAGCTCATTGATTCATGAGGATCTGAGAGGATAGCTCACTGATTCATGAGGATCTGAGAGGAGAGCTCAATAATTCATGAGGATCTGAGAGGAGAGCTCAATAATTCATGAGGATCTGAGAGGAGAGCTCAATAATTCATGAGGATCTGAGAGGATAGCTCACTGATTCATGAGGATCTGAGAGGAGAGCTCACTGATTCATGAGGATCTGAGAGGAGAGCTCACTGATTCATGAGGATCTGAGAGGAGAGCTCATTGATTCATGAGGATCTGAGAGAATAGCTCACTGATTCATGAGGATCTGAGAGGAGAGCTCACTGATTCATGAGGATCTGAGAGGAGAGCTCACTGATTCATGAGGATCTGAGAGGAGAGCTCACTGAACTAGCAGTAGAAATATACGCTCCAGAGTAAGAAAGTAGTAAATGAAATCTCATAGTCTCATTGAGTGTGGGAAAATCATTGTTTTTTATGATTTTAGCTACTAAATCACCCAAACATGCGGAATGAAGTTTCACGTAGCTGCAAAAAACTGACTTAAAATGGTGTTACAATTACATGTTTTATAGTTTAATTCTAAAATATGTGCTTCTGTAATCCGCAGATTGTGTTTGGGGCATGGCGACCAGCGAGTTTTCCCATTGGTTCCGCTGTCCTTATTGGCTTGGAATGTGTCTATAAAAAGTCTAGAGTTTATTTGATGTGCAATGTGGTGAATCTGGTTCGGGTGGTGAAACAGTCAACTTTCAATAAGGATATTTGGTGAGTTATTAGTTACATTTCAGCTTTTAAAGGAATAAACATTTGATTATCTACACTTTTTTTCTGCATATAATCACAGGGTTCTTAAATCTATTAAGTCTGTGCGTCAAAGAAGCTTTAGTTTAGAAACTGCTCGTTATGGTTCGATCCTTATTAGAAAAGGTATATTTCAATTCTATTTTCCCACCATTTAGTGGTTGCAAAAGCAACGCAATGTCATTTACTGTACAAGAATTGCAGGAGGACTGCCGCAACCACCCGCTGTGATTTTACATTAGTGAGTAAGAATAACATTAAATATTCAAATCCACTTCTCGTATTGTATATGCATGAGAGCTTAGCATAATGTGAGAAAGATGTTAACAAATTGCACATCATTTGAGAACAATTAAAGCGTTTGAAGGCGGCTGCGGACTACTGCAGAAAGCTGAACAGCGCTTTTTGTCACAAACTATAGACAGCTTGTCAAAATTTGTGCAACTTTTAGACTCACTGCAAGCCTGCAAGCTACTAAGTGACGGCACTTTTTCCAAGGACATTGAAATGGTGGGAAAGAATTGAGTTTCAGGTCGAAAATTTATCTCCCCATTTTCGTGACAGCTCCCTCACCTCTCAGGTCTACTCTCACCCGACCTTCTCATCTCTCTCCTCCTCTCCTCTCCCCTCTTCTTCTCTCCCCTCTTCTTCTCTCCCCTCTCTCCTCTTCCCTATCATTTTTTTGCCTCTTCTTCTCTCTTCTTCTCTCCCCTCTTCCTCTCTCCCCTCTTCTTCTCTTCCCTCTTCTTCTCTCTCCTCCTCTCCTCTCCCCTCTTCTTCTCTCCCCTCTTCTTCTCTCCCCTCTCTCCTCTTCCCTATCATTTTTTGCCTCTTCTTCTCTCCTCTTCTTCTCTCCCCTCTTCCTCTCTCCCCTCTTCTTCTCTTCCCCCTTCCTCTCTCCCCTCTTCTTCTCTCTCCTCTTCTTCTCTCCCCTCTCTCCTCTTCCCTATTATTTTTTGCCTCTTCTTCTCTCCTTTTCTTCTCTCCCCTCTGTCCTCTTCCCTATCATTTTTTGCCTCTTCTTCTCTCCTCTTCTTCTCTCCCTTCTTCTTCTCTTCCCTCTTCTTCTCATCCGTCTTCTTCTCTCCCCTCTTCTTCTCTCTCCTCTTCTTCTCTCTTGTTCTCCCCACCTGGTTAAATTGTTATCAGCTTGCTGCAATGCCTGTTGATTGCAAAATATTTTGAAAAGAATCCTATGCGAACAGAAAACTAAAGTGAGTTGCTACCCGGTTCTGCCTATCAACAAGAAAAACTATCTGCATATTTTCAGCGTCACAGCCACAGCCACTAAACAGTTTGCTTTGCTTTTCTTGTCCTTTGCTCTGACAGGGATACAGTTAATTTCTTACAGTTCGTTTTTAATTGCTTTGCTCGGCAATGCCATTCTGCAGGCTTTGGGGTTTCAATTGTTCTCAGCTATACAACCGCGCGCGTGTCTCGAAAAGTGAGTTTTTTCTCACCCGCTCTGTGGCCAAAACACTGCGCCCGATACTGATTCACTTCTCAAAGGCAATTTTTTTTCATTTCTTATTCTAAGGCCATAAAGCCTGCCTATCCAATACCATACTAGCGCCTTCACCACCGCCTCAAGAGGTTGTCTGGACAATTGTCTACATCGCCTGGTTGTATCGCAGCCACTGCAGCTCGATCTGCTGCTTTTAGACAGACTAAAAGACCAGCTTGCTAAAGCTGCATCTATTCGAGCTCGTGTAATAGCCGCACTTCATGGCTAAGAAGTGACGATGATAGGTGTCTGCTGCTGAGAGACTGGTGAAGCGAGGTCTCACTGATATAAGGAGTCCACACAAGAAGGTTGAGATAAGAAAGAAACTGCTTATGTAGACAGTGCGTGACAAAGTAGACAAGTTTTTTAGCATGAGACTATACATTCCTTTGGCACACCCGAGTATCTCTAGACTGACTAACGGTTAAAGGTGTTAGCAATAGTTTAAATTAATCTGCTGGACAAGCAACGGAGATTTGTCAAAGTCAACACTTTTAAAGAAAAGTTAATATTGATTTTCTCAATTGCTTGGCGAAATGTACAGACGATGGCCGGACGATCGGTGAGTGCATTGCTCAAATCTCACACTCACATCAGCTGCACCGTCACCATACCCCACTGCCTCACACACTGCCTCACACACTGCCTCACACACTGCCTCACACACTGCCTCACACACTGCCTCATACACTGCCTCACACACTGCCTCACACACTGCCTCACACACACACACACACACACTGTCCCATTGCCTCACACACTGTCCCATTGCCTCACACACTGTCCCATTGCCTCACACACTGTCCCATTGCCTCACACACTGTCCCATTGCCTCACACACTGTCCCATTGCCTCACACACTGTCCCACTGCCTCACACACTGTCCCATTGCCTCACACACTGTCCCATTGCCTCACACACTGTCCCATTGCCTCACACACTGTCCCACTGCCTCACACACTGTCCCACTGCCTCACACACTGTCCCATTGCCTCACACACTGTCCCACTGCCTCACACACTGTCCCACTGCCTCACACACTGTCCCACTGCCTCACACACTGTCCCACTGCCTCACACACTGTTCCATTGCCTCACACACTGTCCCACTGCCTCACACACTGCCTCACACACTGCCTCACACACTGCCTCACACACTGCCTCACACACTGCCTCACACACTGCCTCACACACTGTCCCACTGCCTCACACACTGTTCCATTGCCTCACACACTGTCCCACTGCCTCACACACTGTCCCATTGCCTCACACACTGTCCCACTGCCTCACACACTGTCCCACTGCCTCACACACTGTCCCACTGCCTCACACACTGTCCCACTGCCTCACACACTGTCCCACTTCCTTATCCAGTGTCCAACACTATAAGCAGAAGCGCAATCTCGCCAACGCCCAAGACTCCCTAATCAGCTCTAATCCCCAGTTATCCCAACTGAGTCCATATCATTTGGTCACTACGGAATGAGCACAGCCATGTGGATTGAGGCTGCTTGAGTCCACTCATAACTGAATAATTTAGTTGCATCCCAACTTACTTGTGGCAGTCTCTGGGCAGTTGATTCTGTCCCATAGCAGGAGGCGAGAGTGCGTTTGTGTGTTTATCCTGTGCTTATTACAAAGCAGAAGCTAATATTCTGCGGACTGCATCAATACAAGGCTAATTTCCAATAACCCGCACTGCCAATCGAAGCGGAAGCTCATTCATAATTCATCCGTGCTCATCGTTGAAGCGATGAGAATTTGAGTTGGGTTTTGCAGCCAGGGCCGTGTGCTCAATTTTCTTGCCATTTTTGCCAACAATGAGACCTTAGTTCTACAGATGAAATTGGCATGCAATCAACACTTGGTAAAAACTTTGAAGCTAATTAAAAGGGAAATTCTAGAAATTCTAGATGACTTTGGGCAAAGACATGGATTTTTTTGTTGGTGATAGAATCGGATTATAGTCAGCTGATCATTCTAGAAAATTGGAAAATGCCCCTGACAGTACTTTTCCAAAAAACATTCCGACAGTCTAATATGGGACAGTGTGTGAGGCAGTGTGTGAGGCAGTGTGTGAGACAGTGTGTGAGGCAGTGTGTGAGGCAGTGTGTGAGGCAGTGGGACAGTGTGTGAGGCAATGGAACAGTGTGTGAGGCAGTGGGACAGTGTGTGAGGCAGTGTGTGAGGCAGTGTGTGAGGCAGTGTGTGAGGCAGTGTGTGAGGCAGTGTGTGAGGCAGTGTGTGAGGCAGTGGGACAGTGTGTGAGGCAATGGAACAGTGTGTGAGGCAGTGGGACAGTGTGTGAGGCAGTGTGTGAGGCAGTGTGTGAGGCAGTGTATGAGGCAGTGTGTGAGGCAGTGTGTGAGGCAGTGTGTGAGGCAGTGTGTGAGGCAGTGTGTGAGGCAGTGTGTGAGGCAGTGTGTGAGGCAGTGTGTGAGGCAGTGTGTGAGGCAGTGCGTGAGGCAGTGTCTGAGGCAGTGTGTGAGGCAGTGTCTGAGGCAGTGTCTGAGGCAGTTTGTGAGGCAGTGCGTGAGGCAGTGTCTGAGGCAGTGTGTGAGGCAGTGTGTGAGGCAGTGTCTGAGGCAGTGTCTGAGGCAGTGTGTGAGGCAGTGTGTGAGGCAGTGTGTGAGGCAGTGTGTGAGGCAGTGTGTGAGGCAGTGTGTGAGGCAGTGTGTGAGGCAGTGTGTGAGGCAGGAGGCAGTGTGTGAGGCAGTGTGTGAGGCAGTGTCTGAGGCAGCGTCTGAGGCAGTTTGTGAGGCAGTGTGTGAGGCAGTGTATGAGGCAGTGTATGAGGCAGTGTGTGAGGCAGTGGGACAGTGTGTGAGGCGGTGTGTGAGGCAGTGTGTGAGGCAGTGGGACAGTGTGTGAGGCAGTGTGTGAGGCAGTGTGTGAGGCAGTGTGACAGTGTCTGAGCAGTGTGTGAGGCAGTGTCTGAGGCAGCGTCTGAGGCAGTTTGTGAGGCAGTGTGTGAGGCAGTGGGACAGTGTGTGAGGCGGTGTGTGAGGCAGTGGGACAGTGTGTGAGACGGTGGGGTGTGTGAGGTGTGTGAGGCAGTGGGACAGTGTGTGAGGCGGTGTGTGAGGCAGTGGGACAGTGTGTGAGACGGTGGGGTGTGTGAGGTGTGTGAGGCAGTGGGACAGTGTGTGAGGCGGTGTGTGAGGCAGTGGGACAGTGTGTGAGACGGTGGGGTGTGTGAGGTGTGTGAGGCAGTGGGACAGTGTGTGAGGCGGTGTGTGAGGCAGTGGGACAGTGTGTGAGACGGTGGGGTGTGTGAGGTGTGTGAGGCAGTGGGACAGTGTGTGAGGCGGTGTGTGAGGCAGTGGGACAGTGTGTGAGACGGTGGGGTGTGTGAGGTGTGTGAGGCAGTGGGACAGTGTGTGAGGCGGTGTGTGAGGCAGTGGGACAGTGTGTGAGGCAGTGTATGAGGCAGTGTGTGAGGCAGTGGGACAGTGTGTGAGGCGGTGTGTGAGGCAGTGGGACAGTGTGTGAGACGGTGGGGTGTGTGAGGTGTGTGAGGGATAATTAGAGACTTGTGAGTAGTTGTCATATTTGCCACGTTTGGCAAAGCAAGTTACACTTGTTTTTTTCTTTGCTTTGTAAAAATTGTGAAAACTTGATTGTGACTGAAAATGTTACTTTCATAAACAATACTGAGTTATTGTAGTTGAGACAGTGAGTATACCTTTCCGTGGGTTAATTGAGGTTACCCTGGGTGGCTTAGTAAGAAGAATTTTGCTAAGCCGCTTTTCTATTGCTTCCAACACGTACTCCGTGTGTCAGGACAAAAAAGGATTTTGAATTGGCAAATGTCCTACCAAATCTCACAGCGCTTCACAATAAAACGAGAGTTAGGATTTTCAATATTCCCGAGCATGTCAAATCCACAGCCACCACATCCTCCATTCCTTCAGCTGACTGCAGCCACCACATCCTCCATTCCTTCAGCTGACTGCAGCCACTACATCCTCCATTCCTTCAGCTGATTGCAGCCACCACATCCTCCATTCCTTCAGCTGACTGCAGCCACTACATCCTCCATTCCTTCAGCTGACTGCAGCCACTACATCCTCCATTCCTTCAGCTGACTGCAGCCACTACATCCTCCATTCCTTCAGCTGACTGCAGCCACCACATCCTCCATTCCTTCAGCTGACTGCAGCCACTACATCCTCCATTCCTTCAGCTGACTGCAGCCACCACATCCTCCATTCCTTCAGCTGACTGCAGCCACCACATCCTCCATTCCTTCAGCTGACTGCAGCCACCACATCCTCCATTCCTTCAGCTGACTGCAGCCACTACATCCTCATGCCATTGAGTTGCTACTGGATGGTGTATTATTCATTTCTGAAAGCATTTTATGTTCATCTGACTAGAGTGACTAGGAAAGCTGAAATTCTGGCAGGCAGAGCTCACAATACGAGTATACCTAGACAAAAGTGAGCAGTTTTTGGTCGTACAAATGCACTAAAAGCAGTTTTTGGTTTCGACGCCAGAAGCAACGGCAAGCAGACAGCAGCAGAAATGATAGACAGGATTTAGCCTGTCCATCAAACTGACCGCAGGGAACCCACAGCCCTGCTGTGAGCACAGCGGTAGCAAATGCATTATAAGATTGCCTGAAATGTTGTCTTCATTTCTACTTGAGTGCTGCGTTGAAAACAGCGAACTAGCTAAAAAAGAATTCGAGTGTAAGTGCGTGAAATGCTTGAGCAGTGCTGGCGTGTTACTTTGGTTGCCGAGTGTAAACAGCTCGGTCTCTTAATGTCCTCTATTTACCCAAAAAGCTTTGTTCTGCGATGGCCTTCTAAATACTGATTAAACAAAGACCTAAAGTTGATTTAGTAAAGGTTTGGGTAGTATTTCAAAGTAATGGCGTTGCCGCACTTCGGAAAGCGAGAAAGATTAAACAAAAAAACTATTTTTTAGGAATTCTAATTAAAGGTACAACCAGAGCCTCATACTGAGCTTCTAGTTCTCTTTCCTGCGAACATCGCTGCTCTCCACTGCGCTCCTCCGCTTGCCGATAAGTTCTTTATTTCCCAGCACGTGACCAATCACAGACAATGGTGATCTAGTTCCATTCTTGAAATTAGACATGCGTGTATCGTCGTTTCTAGGAAATTATTATTTTTCAAGACAGAATTTTTTAAACTAAACGTTGCGCGAAACTATGCAAGCGAGAAAGGGGGAGCTGTTCTGCTGGTCGTTAGAAAGTCAAGGCCCAGGTAAAAATGGCATAGGAAAAACTTTTACCTAGCTAGAGCAAACTCATATTTGAGCAGCGGGTGCCGCCGCCGACGCTGCCGCTGCAGCTGCTGCTGCTGAAGCTTGTATGTGTGCGTGCCCTGCCGCGATAGCACAGTGTCTGTGTTTCTGTGTATAAAAGGTAAATAGGAAAACAGAAAAGAGTTTAGCCTGCGCACAGTTCAGATAGTCTCCACTTTTCCTGTGTGTTTTAATAAAGCGAAACTCAACAAAAACTAGAGCTAGATCTGAGAGCTGTTCCATACAGCGGCTTTGCTTCAATTTTTTAGCTGGTCCGGATCGCCTGGTCCTCCAGCTGCTGCAGCGGGAGCTGGCGATTGCCGCCAACTGAGCATGAGTCGACTCGCTATAGATAGGTTGCGTCATCAGCAAGAGCAGGAGCAGCAGCAGCAATCGAGACTTCCACCACCGCAGCATCGAGTGATTCGAAGGCGGCATACGCCACCGTCGCTTTCACTGACGGCGCCGCCACCGCCTCCGCGTTCGCCTTCGCAACTGCGTCTGCCGCAGTCGCAGCGGCAGCAGTTTTTGCCCTTCTCTGCGTCGCATCGAGAAGATTCGCTGACATCTGGCATTGTCAGCGACGAGAGCTGCTCAGTCGTGGCCGGAGCCACCGCCGCTGCCAGTTGCGGCCCCTCAGTCCATTTTGGTGACACCCTGGTTCATCTTATACCGTCGCGATGCTCAGACGCATCGTCAACAGAGGAGCACGTCGATAATGACGACATCAGATACAGAGATTACGACGAAAATGACGACGGCATCGACTTTGAAGAATGTGACAGCGACGAAACACAATTTAGAGTCTTGAAATCCACATCGCCGAAGTTTGTTGATATTGACATCGACGCCGTGGGCGACTCGACCGAGGTCGAACAGCAGAATCTCGAAGACAGCGTCATGCGGAGGGTGGCCACGGATGTTCAGGCTAGCCGAAGGTTCTACCGACTGTGCTACAACGTGGACAGCGGCAGTGGCAGCGGTAGCTGCAGAGGAACCGGAAGGGACACTGTTGGCACCTCTGCTATGGCTCAAACAGGTGAGACTCAGAATTCAGTACTGATATCAATATCATGAATTGGTTTATACTCAAACAACAAAACATTTTCATTTTCAATTAGAAGCGCCAGCAGATGAACTCGCCGGGTCGCTGTATTCCTCAGGCAAGTGCATTCGATGGCTGCAGCACCAGCAGCAGGAGCCTGAGCAGCGGCCTCAGCTGCCAGAACGAGTCCTCCTGCTGGCCTTCAGCTACCTGGACTCGCCCCAGCTGTGCCGCTGTGCAGCTGTTTGCCGCACCTGGTACCGCCTGGCGTGGCACCCGGCCCTGTGGACTGGCCTCGAGATCCTCGACTCCCGCCTGGACGCCAACGCAGCCATCGACAGCGTGACGAAGATTCTCAGCTACGCCAGCTACCCGCACTGCCTCGGCCTGCTGCGAGTCAGTGTCGCCAATTCCGTCACGCTGACGGACAGAGCGCTCAGCCTGCTCGGCTCCAGGTGTCCACGACTTCAGCGGGCAGAGTTTCGTGCCTGTCCTCGACTCACGGGCCTCGGCGCGCGGGAACTTCTGCACGGCTGTCGACGCTTGCACCGGCTGCGTCTGGCCTCCTGCCACGGTGTCACCCTGGCACTGCCAGTGACAGCGCCGCGACTCGACAACCTGGAAGTGATAGACTGTCGCAGCATTGACGATTCCAGCCTTCGAGCTCTAGGCGACGGTTTGTGTCCGCGTCTCGCTCGTCTGAGCTTGCGAAACTGTCCAGCTGTCACTGACGACGGCTTGGCTGCGCTTGGTGCCGGCGGAGGCTGTCCCGGACTGAGGGAGCTTCGCCTGACCAACTTCGGCTGCGCTATCAGCGAGGTGGGTCTCGAACGCCTGTTGAAGCGCTGCGGAAAGAGGCTTCGCTGCCTCGCGCTGGTTCGCTGTGACGGGGTGAGTTGATGTAACTTTGGTTGCATGAGCACAGCCATGTGCACTTGCTATTGTCAAGATCGTAAAATATATTCCAAGAAGACAATTATAATCAGATAGTGTATTTCAACACATTTCAGATCAACGACGCCGCTGTCTTTCGCATCGCTGTGCGAGCAACCAACCTGCACCAGCTGAGCCTTCGCGACTGCTGGCGGGTCACCGATCTGGGACTCGAGCGCTTGGCCCGAGGCCTCGGACCGGCCGGGCCGCCGCTCGAGCTGGACGCAAGCGGTTGCGACATCACCGACGACGCTGTCGAGGCTCTGGCCAGCGCTGGCGGCTGCGCTGCCAGATTAGTTAGACTGTGCCTGCGGGGCTGCGATTGCATCACTGATCAGGTGAGTGGTAATCTTCCTGTCTGTGAACTATCTCTGTCTAGATTGGTGTTCGTTTTAGATGAAGAGTTGTTATAAATCATGTTTTGGACGTTACCTTCGAACACCAATGCCGCAGGGTCTCTCGGCTCTCGCTGCCCACGGTTGTCCCCAGCTGACCTACCTGAACTTGCTGGGCTGCAGCGTGTCGCCACATGCAGTGCTCAGCGCAAGGTCCGCCCTGCCAGCAAGCGCAGTCGTGCACTTTAGCCTGGCCTAAATAGCATCACTAATGTCAGGCCAGATTATTTCTTAATCGACTGATTTGGACTTTGGAACAATAAGATTATTTCTTGTCGGATAACCGATATTGCTGATGAATATTTGTTGCCATGCTTGCATATTTCGATGCGAATGTACGAGCTCGTATGAGTATATATTTTTGCGAGTGCCGATATGAATGTTGATGATGATTCGAACTTCGATGTCTCGAAGAACGTCGACGTCTATACGAACGTCGACACCTATACGAACCACGACGTCTATACGAACGTCGACGCCTATACGAACCACGACGCCTATACGAACCACGACGTCTATACGAACGTCGATGTATATACGAACGTCTGTGTCTATACGAACGTTAATTTATATTCTTTCGTCGACGTCACTGGGAAGTAGAACGTCGATATCTAGAGGAGACTTTGACGTGAATGGTCTGCGAACTACACAAAAATATTTATCGAAATTGACAGTCAATCATGCTTTTTGCTTCGCACATTGATTAATTAATGCAGCAGTTTCACATGCCTTTGTAACAATGCAATCCATTTGCAGCATTTGTGTCATTCTAAGCACCGATTGTTAATTGTTTTTTTTATCATGCCTGTTTTTTGTGACAAATGCAAACATTGTGTTGCAATGTAGCTAAATATATTCGGTCAACCTCAGAAATACAAAATTTACCTCATAAAGTCTCACCTCAAATATAAAATGGTTGTTTTTTGCTCTTCAGAGTCCTTTTACGAGTAGTATTTTAAATCAAAACATTTTTGACGAAAATAAATTCAAAACAAGTGAATGAATTCGATTTTTAAAAAGTACCCGCATAGAGTAGTGGGCTAGTTCAGTAGAAGTGACTTTTCATGAATGATGCCAAGAAATAAATATCTTGGTTATTTCTTCAGCCTTTCAACCTCATTCAACAGAAAAAGTCTATTCAGGACGCAACCCATTGTCCCAATTCAACGGACAGGTGTCCATACATGCCAGTCGCTAATTAAGATTCTTGCCTCTGAGTAGCTGGTTCTGCTGTCCAATTAGTTATTGTCAGATACTGTTCAGGCACTCAGTCTATTCAGCTTACCTGTCTATCTAATTGTCCATCTGCTGTCCATCAGCTTATCAATCTAATCTCGATGCATCTATCCATTTATTTATCTAGCTCGTCGCTTAAGGCTTTTTAGCCTAGTGGTTAGTTGTCTGACTAACGACTAGAAGATGTGTGACCTTTAGCTAGACACTTAACTCTTAGTTCAAGATGAAATTCGGGGCTTAATCTCGATTTTTTAAGGCGAGAAACCAGCCTTTTGCCCTGAAGGATCGGGTCGAGAGCCGCGAGATGGAACAAGGTATCCTTGTGCCGGTAAAAAGCTCACCTGTTGTTCCTGTGCTCAAGGCGGACGGCTCGGTGCGGGTCTGTGCTGACTTTAAACAGACGGTCAACCCGACTGTAGAGATGGACTCGTATCCCTTACCACGGTTCGAGGAGATCCGAAACTGTGGATTTGTCTCAGGCCTACATGCAGCTGCCGCTAGATGAGGCATCGCAGGAAATCTGCACGATCAATAGGCACAAGGGACTCCTGCGGTACACCCGGCAATTCCATTTGGTGTCTCTCCAGCAGTTGAAATTTTTCAGCGCCGAATGGACTGCCTGCTGCAAGGCATTGCCGGCACTGCCGGCTTCATTGATGACTTCATTATCACGGGCAAGGACGATGACAGCCATCTGAATTCTTTGAAGCAAGTGCTGGAAGCCGTCATCAGCCACAAGATCGGAAGTGTTGTCCGGCCAATCGCCTTTGTTTCTCGCTCTCATCACGACGCCGAAAAGAATTACTCGCAGCTGGAGAAGGAGGCGTTCGCAGTCGTATCCGCTGTCAAGAAGTTTCACGCCTACCTGTTCGGTCGGGCAGTCTTGCTGATGAGTGATCACAAACCTTAACTTGGTCTCCTTGCTGAGAACAAAGCGATGCCAGCTCTCGCCCCAGGGAGGGTCCATAGGTGGACACTGCTGCTTTCAGGCTACAGCTATCGCATGGTGCACCGCGCTGGTACCTCTGTTGTGCGCTGATGCCCTGAGCCGCTTACCGCTGCTAGGTTCCGGCGCTCCAGGTGCTGCACCAGTGCAATGCGGGGGCGTCTCGCACGAAATCGTTGACCAGAGGCTACTTCTGGTGGCTGGACACAGAGACGACGCTTCCGCAGCTTCATATTTAGTTTAATTTCTGGAAATATTGTTTCAAATTTTTTTATTATCCACGTTAACTGATTTCGAGACATGTTGTTTAATTAACCATCGCTTTTAATTATATTAACTTGAAAATCAAACATTTAAATTCTGATCAGTTAGTCGCTGTGTCACTACGCACTTAGCAACTATTTGATGGAATGAACGAATTAATACATGCATAGAGATTCTATTGGGTGTCAGCACAGGAGCTTTTGTGCGATTGATCCAAAATAAAAAAAAACGGTGTCGCTATATTACAGCATGCATTGCTAATGCAATGAGATGCAAACTATCAGGTCCCTTTGGGAATGGATTGATAGAGAAAACTTTGCACGACTGTCTACACCACAAAAAATCGATTTCAGGCGAGTTAGAAAATCAAAATGCGGATGAAAACGATGGAATAAGATATTGAAAAGAATAGCATTCTCGTAAAAGTGCTGCTAAGTTCTAATCAGTTGGCTAGAATCATTCGAACTCCAAGCTTCATAGTGTAGGTCAGTGCTTTCGATGCAAAGCACCAGAGTCAAATGTTGGTTTTTTCACAGCCTCAAATAATTACATTGCGGAGCTAAACCTGATTAAATATTTTTCCGAAAACCAATTTCGGTCCGTTGATGCTGCTGTTTGACAGGGCAGCTGCTAAGCAGGGAAGATGAAATTACTGAGCGATGCGATATAATCCTCCACTCGCTCAGCCCACGGGAACCAAAGAAGGAAGAAAAAAGATTTATCACTGCCATGTGCAATGGCGTGATTGATTTCTTCGAGATAATTTGCCTATTTTAAGTCGCAGCGCGCACTTGTCTCTCACGCGGGGAGGCCCTGCAGCTCGTCGTATTTTCCAGTTAGGACTGACGACGAGGCGTCACTCGAGAACGGAGCTGCGTGGTATGATAAACTAGTTCCACCCATGATCAACTACGACTCTAATGCAAACTGCGTTTTCACCAGGTTTGCTGGCTGGCCTTGGTATGGAATAGCCGAGACCAAATTGTCTGTCAATACACGGAGGAAATCAAGGAAGTGAACACTCCGAAATGGTTCTTGTACAGCCGCAATTGGCTTTCATTGCTGCTGCTTCCCTTTCATATGGTATGCGCTTAAAGTGCGTTTTATATGTGAATTATTCTAGCCTGAACTGAAGCACAGAGTTCTGTTTTTCTTCTGTTTTCTCTTCACTTCGAAAACATGGACAATCCAGACTTCATCCCACCGCTGCCACCAGGAACCCGGAGGAGCTACCGTTAACTCTAAAATTTTAATGTCCCTTTTGAATGCAATCAGAATAGCTAGGGCTTATTGTCTTCTAGAACTTGTATAATCCCGATCTCCCATAACTACCTGGAGGAAAACCTGGCCTTAAGCATGTCATTCTATAATGACCTATTGATCCAGTTTATATGAAGCAAGGCCAAATGGTTGGTTCTTTTATACTAAAAAAGTTTCACTTCTAAATTGGCTTTCTAACTAATGAGTCCGAAAGTGTTGGCCCACAATCTCTCTGCATTGCCTGCATTCTAAATTGCAAACGCGAGATCTTGTGTGCGCGAGCTAAAGATTATGAAGCATCTGGCCGACAGCCAATAGGAAATGGGAAAGGAAAAATGGCGGTTTCTAGCACTCGCTGAAGGGATAGAGATGGAGAGATGAGAAGGGGAGACGCATCGCTATGAGTAGATTCTTAAAATCCCGGGTCCAAGCCACGACAGGCGACTCGCAGCCAGAGAGATTTTCTTCATTCCGCGCCTCGTTTATCATCATTTCCGATCCATCTGGAGAGTTGCCACTGTTTCTTTCAACTACAAAAGCTTGGATCCCTCGAAGACACTGTTGCAGACTAAGAGCTCATTGGGATTCGCACTACCAGCATCAGGTACGCTCAGAGCAGTAAACCAGACAAAAAAGAAAATACTTCAATTCTAACTTTCTCACCAAACGCCAGCAATGCGGTCGCTGCTCATCCTGACGATTGCTCTGCTTTCCGCGATGATGTGAGTTCAAGACAGCTCAGAGTTTCTTGCAATCTCATTTTCGAGAGAGATTTTCCTAGCCCTAAGAAATCTTTCTAGGAAGACAAAAAATACTCGTACTAGCATCCTTTGTTAGCCGTACAGTAAGAAATTTAACTTTAGCTTTGACGGTCGATTTTGTATAGGGCTTCGGGGTACAATAACTGTTAGACATGACTGGACTTGTTGAAGCCTCATTGGTTGGAGAAATATGTGGTTAATGCGGTCCGGTTATTCAAAAATGGATAGCTCATTTCGGGATTATCAATTTCAATTGATACATTAGTTTAATTACTTCATCATGTGTAATACATGTTAAAGGGTCTTGATAAGATGATAATTGATCACTTATTTAGGTTGCTTCTACTATATAGACATCTTTCTGTTTAATTTCAGATGCTCAGTTTCGTGCGCTGATCATCATCACGAAGATTACAAGGCTCTCCAGCAGGCTGATGATAGTTTGAGCTCCGACAAGCGCTTCACTAGGTACCCCGACTTCATGCTCGACCGTGGCATCTTGAAGAAGCGCTTCACGAGGTACCCGGACTTCATGCTCGACCGCGGCATCCTGAAGAAGCGCTTCACGAGGTACCCGGACTTCATGCTCGACCGTGGCATCTTGAAGAAACGCTTCACGAGGTACCCGGACTTCATGCTCGACCGCGGCATCCTGAAACGCTTCACAAGGTACCCGGACTTCATGCTCGACCGCGGCATCCTGAAGAAGCGCTTCACGAGGTACCCGGACTTCATGCTCGACCGCGGCATCCTGAAACGCTTCACGAGGTACCCGGACTTCATGCTCGACCGCGGCATCCTGAAGAAGCGCTCAGAGTAAACAAAACAGTGTGCCGAGTGACGATTAGCAGACTGCTATTTTCAAAAGATGAAAGGAATGCTGTTTTGAAACAAATAGTTTGCACTGACCTTCCATCTTTTTGACTGAAACCAGAGCTTAATTAATTCCCGCCAAACATGGTAAAAAGCAGTTGGCTTACCCCCATTCTAAAGTGACGCCGTACAACCGAAAGCAGAGAAGCAATATGAAGCTCTGACATATCGACCCATAAGCTCAATAAACATATAATCAGAAGAGAAAGTCCGCAGTTCGATTCAACTGCCTGGCTTTCTTTTAAGCCGCAATACAGTTTGTTTGTTACCTTGCTCTCTTAAATTTATTTGGATCGTTACTCTAATAAATAGTATAGAATAGTATAGTTGATTCGTTGTTCCTATCAAGTCTCTATCTAGTCTCTATACCTCTAGAAACTTCATTTTGTACTAGCATAAAACAACTAGCCTCCTGGAGTTAGTTTGGAGCACAATATTCAAATAATACCTCGCAGAAGGTCAACATGTAAGACTGTTCGATAACAAGACCTCCCAGTTTCACCGCCGCACTGTTGCGTCCGGGGTTCGGGAGATGCACGTCCTCATATCACGGCGATTCGGCACGTCTTCCTTTTTGGAATAAAAAAACCCATGAGCAGTCTCAATGTGGACGGCTCGAACTCGAACTCAATGTGGACGGTGTTCTGCTTTATTATCGAATCTACTTGTCCTGCTTTGCCTTTTGCTATGCTGCTGCTATAGCCCCCATCTAAAGCCAAGTGGTTTCTGGTTAGTTTTTTTCGAATCCCTCGAATTCGCTTATCTATTTCTGTGGGCAAACATTCAGTGGGCGGGAGCTGTTGCCGCATCTTTGACTGTATTTAATGTGAGTTGGAAGGCTGGAATAAAGTTTAGCACAGAGTGCCTCTAATCTAGAACCTGCGATAGCTTCGTTCTACTTTGAAAACCGGCAGTGCACAGGCTGCAGAAGTGCTTCAACAGAAAACCCGCAGCTCAGCATTGCTTGCTCCAGATTCTGAATACCCGATGAGCATTCAACCACCCGAAGCGGTGGAAGCCGACCCTGTGTCAGTGGGCAACGGCGATCAAATCCCGGCTTCAGCTCCGCCTGAGCTTCGCACAATTATTAGACAGAACAGAGGCCGACACTCTGGCTGGCAGCGGCTGAAGACATTCATCGGTGACAGCGGCGGCGGACGCGACACAGGCAGCAGTGGCGGTGGCGGTGGCGGTGGCGGCAGTGGTGTCGACAGCAGCAGCAGTGCCACTGTCGGCGGTGGCGCCAGACCTCGTCGAAAAACAAAGCGTTGTACGGCCGATACCGAGTCCTCAAACTGTTCAGCCCTGAATCGACTGGATCCTAATCGCGACACTATTAGCAGCCTGCTGCACACGCAGCCACCGGCAAACTGTGCAGAGAGCTGGCGCTTCTTGGCCATCCTGTTCAAGTGCCTGTTTTCATCCAAGGTGTTCCCAGACACGCAAAGTGAGCAGCTCTATCAAATGTACTTTCGCAGGCTGAACCACCGTCTGCTACTGGTGCTGGTGGCGACCTTGGCTCTGCTCAGCGTTGGCGCCGCCGTCACCCAGCTGCCGCAGATTGTGCGCGGACTATCGGCAACCTCCTTGCTGAAGCTGTGCATCAGCGCTGTCGCCGGAGTCGGCTTCTGCGGCCTCCTAGCTGGCATGCTTCGCTGCCGGGTTGGACTAACGAGGCAGCAGCACCTGAGCTACGGCCTGATGGTCTGCTTCCTGCTGCTGCAGCTCGCCAACCTTGTGCGCCTACCGGACGACCAAGATCCCCTGTGCTGGAAGACCAGCAGCGGCCTCTTCACCAGCTGCTTGCTAATCATCATTGCCTACCTGTTTCTGCCCCTCAGAGTGCGCAGCCTGCTGGGCTGCTGCGGCCTTGTCACTGCTGTGCACCTGTTGACCCGACTCACTGGCATGGACCGGCCTGACTTTGGCGCTGGGGTGAGCACTTTATCTGGCGGCTGCAGCTGAATAGTGCATCGGGCCCAACAGGGCTAGGTGTAAATATTACCTTTTTTCAATGCGAGTTTACTGTTGACAACTTTCATCATAAATGTGGCGTTGCTTTCACCAACCAATACCACGGTTGCCTGTTTAAATACCAAGTTTACATACTCAAGAACTCGGGCCAACTTCTTCTGAAATAATAATCAAGTCGCCAGCCCTTCATGCCATCGAGATATTCAACGGCTCTGTTTTTTTAGGGAAAACTATTTTTAGGGAATCCATGGCCAGCTAGAGGCACTCTGCTGACAAGTGCTGACGGCGTTGGGGTGGTAACTGATTGGTTGACAGACTCGAAGAGGGTCTTGTGGTTGAGCCACGTCCCATATTGAGGCTTGATCAGAGAAATGGGAGAAATTTGCCTCATTTCTATTATTGATTGTTCACAAGCTACATCTTATCTACGCCTTTCCTCGTTAGTTTCATTATCCGAATCAGTCTAATTGAGTACTAAATAGTGAATGAGATTAATGTATCTGATTCGGGAATAAGTGTTTGAAGATAATATAACGGCTAAGCTGCAGAATATTTTATTTCGGCAGGAACCTATAGTACAAAGACGTAGAAACACTGAAGCAGTTTTTTTACTGGAATTTTTCTCAGCACTGCTCAGCAGAGGAGTTTTTCATCTAATATAAAATTTAGTTTCTGTTGCTAGAGCTTGATAGAATGCTAGCTTGGTGTTATTGACTGCTCGTTCTAGAAAACTGCTAATTGACCTAGCTTCCAAAACAAAATGGCTTCCTTCTGACTGACCCTAACCTTAATCGAGAAGTCGAAAAAATAGTCGAAAGGGGAGACTTGGCACGACTTGGCAAGGTCACCTAAGGTCACTTCATCGGAGCGTCAAATCACGCCACTTCCCGTTAAGTGTGCCAAACTTGAGACTGTCAGCTGATTAGGCTTACGGCGAATTCTAAAAAAAAGTGAGCAAACGACTCGATATATAGCAATAACGAAAACAGCGACTATGACAGTTTATAATGGGCTGTCCAACAATGATATCGCTGTCTAACTAATAGCGCCTAGAGCAACTCCGACCAACTCGATGCTCACAGGCCTCTAATTAGCACCGACAAGCCGCGCGCCGTATCCGGCCCGCCCGTATCTGGCCCATTTGCTGTCCCCTGCTACGCCAATCGAGCTCCGGTCTAGCTACTTTACCCCATTGACGAATCCCCTCAGGGGTGTTCGCAGTGTCTTTTTTCTGTCCTCGTCCTCATTTTGGAGCTCTCACTGGCCGGGATAAAATACTTTTAGATAGATTTGGATACTGAAATTGTGAATGTGTAAGAATGAGTAGCAAAGACCAGAAGTCATGGGCTGGAGTGGATTAGGGGCATGAACTGGTACGGATTAGTGAGCTGATCCGCGTCAGCGCGAACGCCCGCCAGCTCGGTAATTTCCTCTTTAAATTTCTCCTCAAAGTCCATCTTTGTCTCAATCGACGCTCTCCAGATGAGTTCTTAATTATTTATTTAACACGTTTCTAAAGTTACAAAGCTGATTTAAAGAAGCTAAATTCACTAAAAACCAAAAAATAGTTTCTAGGAGCCAATTCACCACACATAATTTGATTTTAAGCTCAATTTCGTTTAATCTCGTTTCCTGTCAGTTAAACATAAGATGCTTTTAGAATGTACATCGTGTTTCAGTCTCCAAAATATTATGAAAGAATATGACTGGTCCATGTACATTGAATTTTGTCCCTTTCGCCAATCATGGAGCCAGTTGCCGATCGAATGTACATAGAATTTCATCCCCGTCTATTATGAAGCCAGTTGCCTATTGAATGTACATTGAATTTCGTGCCCCGCCTAGCATAAAGCCAGTTGCCTATCAAATCTACATTGAAATTTGACCCCGCCTAGCGCGTGAAGTCAGTTGCCTATCGAAAGTACATTGAATTTCTTCCCCCGCCTAGCATAAAGCCAGTTGACTATAAAATGTACATTGAATTTCGACCTCGCCCAGCATTAAGCTTGTAATTAACGCACATTGAACATCCTCCCCTTGAAAAACTTATCGCTGGACCCACTTTAACAATCCTCAGTTGGCAGCGAACGCCTTCACCCTACTGGCCGCGAACATCATCGGGTTGTTTGTACACGGACCAGTTGAAATGGGTCGCAGACAGACGTTCCTGGAGACGCGACGCTACGTGGACGCCAGGCTGCACGCTGAACTGGAGAAGGACAAGCAGGTGGCAAATCTTTTGAGGGGCTGTCCATTGCTTTAAAATGAAATGGAATTTAGAATTCGCATCCTAACCGTATGCTGTCCGTTGTGAGAATGCTTGAGAACTCAGTTCATGGTTTTTGGGGAAGCCAGACAACCGGCTGGGAAAAGAAAATCAGGAAGTCCCACTGTGGCATCATCAAAAAGGTGACAATGTCTGTCGATCGTCATGGTTAAATATCCCCTTTATCCTGAAAGCTTAGGATGCATTTTCAATTCTGCCCCCAACTCCCCGACACCTGGAGTGCCTCATTTTCCCCAATGCGATCCCCTGGGTCTGATATTGAATTTTCACATCTTTTACCTCCTCTCATCGACGCCGACAATGGCAGATCTGATTACCCCTGCCAGTAGATAGCTCTGTGGACCACGGTTGAGTAAGATTTGAGCAGAGATTAAGAAAACTATGAGATTATTTCTAGATAGTTTGCAACCAAAGCTTAGTCTCAGAATTCATCTGTCTCTCTTCTCTCATTGATCAATGCCAAATCAATTTTGTTGGCAGATAGAAATTTGGTCGGGTCCCTGTGCTATTCAAATATTTTCAGGGGCCAAGAAAGATTAGATCAATATGAAATAGGAACCAGGTGTTATTTTGGGAAAACTAAATAAACTTGAGCTGTTGTCCTTAAAACAATAATTTTCAGGATCGTCTAATTCTGTCTGTACTGCCGGGTCACGTGGCATTACCGCTGCTTTATCCGGAGAAGAATCAGTATCCAAAGTCGGTGTTTAACAAGGTCTACATTCAGAGGCACGATAATGTCAGGTAGGCCAATTTTTATTTACTTCTAACTTTGAAGAGCCAATTAGCGAATAGGGGAGTAGGGGAACTACTTCTTGAAGCTCCGATTGGCTGAAGAGAAAAAACATTTTTGGCCCAGCCAATCAGAGCGCATGGAATCACTTTGGGAACAGTCGATGACTCATAAAGTCGTTTGAAAAATGTCCAAAAAGCATGGAACTAGGGCCAATTAAATAGCTCACCTGCTCTGAGATGTAGGTCTGGCTCACCGAACAGCATCAGGTGATAGGGCCGGGTCCTTGGGGTAGAAGGAAGGAGTAAAGTCGGAGTCACGTAAAGAAAACACACGAATCGTACATTGTATAGTCGGTTGAGCAAACGGTTGATGCCAGATAACAGGAATGGAATTGGAAGACTGAATAAAACTTGGTCAACAATCGCATATTGCTGGTGAAGAACTTTTTTAGAAAAGTTTTTTTCCAGAAATTTTTCTACACTGTAAAGGCATGCTATTACTTTCTTGTAGGGATGTAAGAAGAGGGGCTTGGGAAAGAAAATTTGGAAAGTATTTGACTGTCACAAATGTCTAAAAAGGCGGACAGCCCTCTTGAGAAATGTAAGACCAGGTGTGATGTTGTCAGTGCATTTTTTTTGGTGTATTTTCTGAAGATTTTTCACAAGGACACACGCACGTGTGTGTGGGCTTTAAGCCAAGTTAGTAAAACCTGGTTTGGGGCTGATGACCTCAATCACTGTTCTCCGTCAAACCCGGAATCTCCACTGCAGTATCCTCTTCGCCGACATTTGCGGCTTTACAACTCTCTGCCGCCAGAACGACCCCCAGTTCATCGTTGGCCTCCTAAACGTGCTGTTTGCCCGATTCGATCGACTAGCCGAGTCGAACAAGTGCCTGAGAATCAAACTGCTTGGAGACTGCTACTACTGTGTGTCCGGACTGCCGGAGGCGAGGCCGGATCACGCGAGGTGCTGCGTGGAGATGGGCTTGGATATGATCTCTACCATATCGTGAGTCTGCTCAATGGCTGGTTGGTTGGTTGGTTGGTTGGTTGGTTGGTTGGTTGGTTGGTTGGTTGGTCTCAATTTGCTTATTTAGAAGTGGCACCACCTGATACTCTTGGCATGAAGACCAATTAATTGGCAGTCTTTGAGTGTGTCGAATACGCTAGATTTCCAATCACATATCTGCATCTGCATAAGAGCTTATACAGCCTATCTATCATGTTACAGTAACTTAAGCATGTTCTCACAATTTGAGAATTAGATAAGACGTGGCCTGCAACTGACTTTTCTCGGAGTCATAAAATCAGGTTATAAATAAATAAACAAAATTTAAAGCCGGTCACCGATTGTCGTTTTCAATTATTCACAAAGAAAATTTGGCTGACCAGACTACAAAATGTGATCGAAAAGGAACCAAAAAGGAAAATTTTCTGTGGGATTAAAATAGTATTATATTCCCCTGACGTAAGGTCTTTGATATGCTTTGATTTACCCAGATGAAGCAAAATTATGCTTCGAATTCATGCAACGCTGGAGGATTAACCGTTCCACAAATCAATTAGCTCGTATATATTTTACTACTTCTCGATCCGCTTCATACTCGTATAGAACTTTTTGAGCACAGTAGGCTTAAGTAAGGTAGGTTTCGGCCTTGCAGGTTTGAGCACTGTAGGTTTCAGCACTGAAGGTTTCAGCACTGTAGGTTTGAACACTGTAGTAGGTTTGAGCAACCTAGGTTTGAGCACTGTAGGTTTGAACACTCCGTTTCAGCACTGTAGGTTTGAACACTGTAGTAGGTTTGAGCAACCTAGGTTTGAGCACTGTAGGTTTGAACACTCAGTTTGAGCAATGTAGGTCTGGGCACTTTAGGTTTGAGAATTTTAGGTTTGAGCACTTTAGGTTTGAGCACTGTAGTAGGTTTGAGCACTGCAGTAGGTTTGAGCAACCTAGGTTTGAGCACTGTACGTTTGAGCACTTTAGGTTTGAGCACTTTAGGTTTGAGCACTGTAGGTTTAAGCACTGTAGGTTTGAGCACTGTAGGTTTGAGCACTGTAGGCTTAAGCACTTTAGGTTTGAGCACTTTAGGTTTGAGCACTGTAGGTTTGAGCACTTTAGGTTTGAGCACTTTAGGTTTGAACACTCCGTTTCAGCACTGTAGGTTTGAACACTGTAGGTTTGAACACTCAGTTTGAGCAATGTAGGTCTGGGCACTTTAGGTTTGAGAATTTTAGGTTTGAGCACTTTAGGTTTGAGCACTGTAGTAGGTTTGAGCACTGCAGTAGGTTTGAGCAACCTAGGTTTGAGCACTGTACGTTTGAGCACTTTAGGTTTGAGCACTTTAGGTTTGAGCACTGTAGGTTTAAGCACTGTAGGTTTGAGCACTGTAGGTTTGAGCACTGTAGGCTTAAGCACTTTAGGTTTGAGCACTTTAGGTTTGAGCACTTTAGGTTTGAGCACTTTAGGTTTGAGTACTGTAGGTTTGAGCACTGCAGGTTTGAGCACTATTGGTTTTAGAATAGTAGGTTTAAGCACAGAAGGTTTGAGCACTGTAGGTTTGAGATTTTGAGAGTTCAGAGTTCAGACCTTTACGTTTAATTTGAGCATATTCTGACACTGCTCACTCGATGCCACCAAAGTCTGGTTCGCGTGATGACGGAGGCCCCTGTGGACATGCGAGTCGGCATCCACACTGGAAGGGTCCTGTGCGGAGTTCTCGGCCTGGTCAAGTGGCAATTCGATGTCTGGTCTCGCGACGTCTACCTGGCTGAGATTCTGGAGTCCAGCGGTCTGCCTGGCCGAGTGCACATCACCGAGCAGACACGGGACTGCCTGGATGGCGCCTACCTAGTAGAGGACGGCGACGGGGCTAGTCGGCATCCGTACCTGCGCGAGCATCAGGTGAGATGGCGGTTGAAATCCAAGTATCACACCCAGTACATGGCTCTAAAATTTGACACATGTTAGACATGATGCCAACCTGTGAGACACGATTCTAACCTCTAAGACAGGATTCTAACCTGTTAGATACGATTTCAACCTGTTAGACGCTATTCAAAGTTGTTAGATACGATTATAATGTATTACACATCATTTACGGAACTATCATTTAACTTGCTTAAAATATTATCCAATCCAATCAACAGGTTAAGACATTTCTTGTCCTGCCGCCAACACAGCAGCAGGAGCAGCAGCAGCAGCAACAGCAGCAACAACAGCAGCAGCAGCAACAGCAGCAGCAGCAGCAACAGCAGCAGGAGCAGCAGGAGCAGCAGCAGCAACAGCAAAATCGGAATCCGCAGAATTGCAGAATCTGCGCCCCGGCTGGAGGCGCCGTCCGTGGAAGACGATCGGCCTCGCACATTCACAAAAGGTATCAAATTATTGATTGACTGATTGATTGATTGATTAGTTGATTGATTGATTGATTTTCGAATATTACCATTAGCTGCCGTATCATAATAAATTGAATTGAGCTACGTGGTCACACTCGTTGGTTAAAGCATTTTTTTATTATCTGTAAATGACAGTAAAACCCGTGAAGAACAAACAAATTTTGTTTTAAAAAAATTGAAGTTTTTTCCGCGAGTTGACAAACTTAAGTGGGCTTTCGCCTCCTTTGACAGAAGTTGCCAAGGTCGCGATTTGAGAACACACGCTAATTGACATGCGTAAGAGGTGCTTCGACTCAAGCTGTTCTTATCATGGTCTTGTGTGCTCACAATCAGATTGCTATTTGCTTAACTTACTTGCCTATTTATCCACTGGTTGCCATAGCAACTAGAGTGCATAACGACGCATGAGTCCTGAAATATTTAGCTTTTCAAATCTACCATTCTCTACTCTATCAAACTCAAATCTACCATTCTCTACTCTATCAAACTCAAATCTACCATTCTCTACTCTATTATACTCAAATATACCATTCTCTACTCTATCATACTCAAATCTACCATTCTCTACTCTATTATACTCAAATCTACCATTCTCTACTCTATTATACTCAAATCTACCATTCTCTACTCTATTATACTCAAATCTACCATTCTCTACTCTATCATACTCAAATCTACCATTCTCTACTCTATTATACTCAAATCTACCATTCTCTACTCTATCATACTCAAATCTACCATTCTCTACTCTATTATACTCAAATCTACCATTCTCTACTCTATTATACTCAAATCTACCATTCTCTACTCTATTATACTCAAATCTACCATTCTCTACTCTATTATACTCAAATCTACCATTCTCTACTCTATTATACTCAAATCTACCATTCTCTACTCTATCATACTCAAATCTACCATTCTCTACTCTATTATACTCACATCTACCATTCTCTACTATACTCTTCCCTACTCAAATCTACCATGCCATACTCTACTCTACTCAAATCTACCTTCTCTAACTCTACCCTACTCAAACACAGATTGCACAGCCTACTCTAGCTGTATAACTCAACAGGCCATTGCTCAAATGAGCCACAGATGAGCAGTGCTCAATATTGTCTTCATCCGCAGACTCGGCGTGAACAACCAGGGCGATCGCAGCCGCAGCGTCACAGACGACGACATCAACTCGGATCTGAGCAGGGCCATTCTGTCTCACTCTATTGACAGACTGTATCGTGAGCACTGCCATCCGATCACTCTGCGATTCAAGACTTGCCGGCTGCAGAAGATGGTGAGAATCACGACCTGGATCAGGGTCATCGTCAGGGACAGTGTGTGGGTCATTTTGTGGGTTGAGGTCATGGTCTTGGGTCATGGTATGTGTCAGGATAATTGCGAGGGTCAGGAACATTTTTAGGGTCATTGTCTCGGTCGTTGTCAAGGTAATTGTCATGGCCTTTGTTATGGTCATTGTCATGTTCATTATCAAAGTGATTGTCTGGGTCATGGTCAGCGTCATTGTCTGGGTCATTGTCTGAATCATTGTCTGGGTCATTGTCTGGATCATTGTCTGGGTCATTGTCTGGGTCATTGTCTGGGTCATTGTCTGGGTCATTGTCTGAATCATTGTCTGGGTCATTGTCTGGATCATTGTCTGGGTCATTGTCTGGGTCATTGTCTGGATCATTGTCTGGGTCATTGTCTGGGTCATTGTCTGGGTCATTGTCTGGGTCATTGTCTGGGTCATTGTCTGGGTCATTGTCTGGGTCATTGTCTGGATCATTGTCTGGATCATTGTCTGGGTCATTGTCTGGATCATTGCCTGGGTCATTGTCTGTGTCATTATCATGTTCAGAGTTAATGACTGTCTAACTGATAACCAGTCAGTGCAGTTTTATGAATCTGACAGGTAAAACAAATTTGAAACCTTACTGATAAACTTGACGCAGTAAAGCGAATAGCAACAACCGCAAAGGGCTCATTTTAGCTACCCAACCGAATTCCCATCTCCTGCCAGTTCGCCTACGTGAGAGATCCCTACTTCTCCATTGAGATCAGCGGCGTCTTGTTGGCCTTTTTCTGCGGCACTTTCTGTGTCCAGCTGATCGTTCAGAAATGGTGAGTGCGCTGCGCACCCGTGCCTAGTTTTGGTTTGGCAAATTTGTGAACTCTTTGCTTTTTGTTTGTGAATTAAGAATTCGAAATTTTTGAACCCTCCATCCTGACTCTCCCTAAATCTCACCCTGCCTCTTGCTCTCACCCTGCCTCTCGCTCTATCTCACCCTGTTTCTCCCGCTCTCTCACCCTGTCTCTCCCTTTAATTATCTCACCCTGTCTCTCCCTCTCTATCTCACCCTGCCTCTCGCTCTATCTCAACTGTCTGTCCCTTTATCTCACCCTGTCTCTCCCTTTATCTCACCCCGTCTCTCGCTCTATCTCACCCTACATTTCCCTCCCGCACAAGTCCACTTATCCGGGCCGAAATTCCCTGTGAAAAATAGTCTATTGAAAATCTTTCGCTTCGCAGAGACTAAACCGTCCTGTCTGGCTGTCTGGCTGTCTGAGTGTCGCAACTTGCCAATTAATTTAAGCAATTTATATATATATATATAAGCGAAACCATATATTATTAATTAATCGCCAATGATATAAATAGGTAAAGGACTCTTTTTGTTAGACATCGCACAGTAGCTTTAGCATAGACAGAAGCAATATGACCACGTCAGAGGGTAAAATTGTCACTGACACTGACAGAGGAGTAAATAAACACAAGCGTCACAATTCTCCACTCAATAACCTCCCCTCAATCAGACTCCCCAGGTAGACTCAAACAGACTCGAAATGCAACCTCATCTTTGAGTGCAGGACACTTGTTCTTTAACATTCATATATCATCATATAGGCTTAGAGCTATCAATCAAATCTATTGAAGACACGCCTAAGGAAACTAGAAATAAAATCTGAAACACCTCGACCCCTCCCCAGCTCAATGGCGATGGTGCCAATTTACCTGTTCTCATTCGTCACGCTGATCACGCTGTTTGCCTGCGCTGTGGCTTTCACAACCGACCGAATGGTAAATAAAATAAAAAAAGAGAAAATACTCACTCTCGTCTACTTACAGTAGAAATGTCAGAAACTCATCTTCTAAGTTTAAGTTTCTTATCTGAATGTTTTTTTCAATTTCAGAAAATTGCCAGCAAGAAAATCTGGTCGATTTTTGTCAATGGATCAATTCTGATTGGAATGGTTGCAAATTTTGTTTCAATTTTGGTACCGAAGGTGAGTCAATGTCTTGGTTCGACTAGGGAACAATGCTTGACCCGCAGTGAGAAAAAATTTGTCACAATATTATTTAGATAAATTGACACAATGTCCTCCAGATAGATAGACACAATGTCCTCCATGTAGATAGACACAATGTCCTCCAGATAGATAGACACAATGTCCTCCAGATAGATAGACACAATGTCCTCCATGTAGATAGACACAATGTCCTCCAGATAGATAGACACAATGTCCTCCAGATAGATAGACAGATTGTCCTCCAGATTGATAGATACAATGTCCTCCATGTAGACAGACACAATGTCCTCCATGTAGACAGACACAATGTCCTTAATGTAGAGAGACACAATGTCCTCCATGAAAATAGACACAATGTCCTCCATGTAGACAGACACAATGTCCTCCATGTAGACAGACACAATGTCCTTAATGTAGAGAGACACAATGTCCTCCATGAAAATAGACACAATGTCCTCCATGTAGACAGACACAATGTCCTCCATGTAGACAGACACAATGTCCTTAATGTAGAGAGACACAATGTCCTCCATGAAAATAGACACAATGTCCTCCATGTAGACAGACACAATGTCCTCCAGGTAGATGGCCACTATTTATTTATACATAATAATAATAATACAATATAATAATTTCAGCTATATGAAGAGCGATGTGACCTTCAGAATCACATCGAAACTGTTTATAACAACAATTGGACATTGTTCTGCACGAACAGCACGAAGGTTGACAGCCTGTGCCATCGCCCAGATTTGGCTGTTCCCGAGGTAAATCGGGTGGCATGTTGGCAGAGGGTCAAAGTAGCTAGTGGTTTGAGCTGGAAACTTATAATTTCCAATCGTTGTACTTAATTTAATCAGAACCCAAATCCCCTTAACTATCACTTCAATTCCAGTACACAATGTACTCAGCGTCGCTGACAATTATAAGTCTGACATGCTTCACGTACAGCACTTTCCTGTGGAAGTGGGTCGTAGGTCTTCTGTTCTCAGGAGTGTACCTGGCGGCCAGCTATTTTGCCTTCTATTCCGAGTTTCAAAATGTGGATCTGGTGCAAAAGCAATGCTGCGACGATAGGGACAATTTTCCGCTTCTGTGGCTCAACTGCGGCTTGTTGATCCTGTCGGCGCTGTTGATAGTGATTGTTCAATCTCACCTGGCTGAAATCACCGTCCGTCTAGACTTCCTGTGGAAATTCCAGGCCTTCGAAGAGAACGAGAAGACTGAAGAGATGAAGCGAAGGAACCAGGCCCTGGTTGACAACATTCTGCCCCCGCATGTGGCCAGTCATTTCCTCAACTCGGAGGACATCTACTCAGAGCAGTGCACTGAGACCACGGTGATCTTCGCGTCCATTTGCAATTTCTCCGAGTACTACCTGGAGGTGGCCCAAACTGACGAGATTGTCTGCTGCCTAGTACTGAACGAGATGCTGTCAGACTTTGACGACCTTCAGAGGCAGTTCCGCTGCGTGGAAAAGATCAAGACGATTGGCTCGACCTACATGGCTGCCGCTGGACTGTCAGCCGACACCAGGTGTCGCAATGACACCAGAGCTCATGTTGCTCAAACTGCCGACTTTGCGCTGGCTCTGCTGCGCCTCATCTGCGTGCACAACAGGCACCTGTACACCTCCTTCAAGATGCGCATTGGTGAGATGTCACACAATAATAATAACATTCGCAGGAGGGCTGTGGGCAATGACACAAAACTTGATGACAGTAGATCCACAGCCAGCGAGCGAGGAGGCAGTTCTGCCCATTCCACTGACTCCTGAGCACACACGCACAGAGATACTGTACGCAGGCACACACTCACACAGGCGTGTACATCTGCCCTGACTTTCTCATCGTCAGACGTCAAGATCCCAAGCCTTCTCTCGGCGCTCTAGGCCTCGCCGCGGAATCGAGCTCAGGGACGAAAGGCTAACGCGTTAGACCGCTCTGCCACTCACCCCTGGAGATGCCCCATTGGAACCAAACGTGCGCGTTTAGGAGCTGGTAGATTGCTGAGTGACAGAGTGATCAATGTCCTAGATTGCTGAGTGACAGAGTGATCAATGTCCTAGATTGCTGAGTGACAGAGTGATCAATGTCCTAGATTGCTGAGTGACAGAGTGATCAATGTCCTAGATTGCTGAGTGACAGAGTGATCAATGTCCTAGATTGCTGAGTGACAGAGTGATCAATGTCCTAGATTGCTGAGTGACAGAGTGCATGATCAACGTCCTAGTGATCGACTTCGCGGCGAGGCAACATTAATTTTTTGTCTCAGATAGAAGTACAAGTGTATGTTGTGTGAGTAGTATGTGACTCACACAAGGGTGTGAGTAGGAGACGTTACAGATTGGATTGAACGCTCGAACCATCTTCCGCATCAATCGCAGGCATCAATCACGGAGTGGTCATCGCTGGCGTGATCGCCACCCGCAAGCCG
Source organism: Macrostomum hystrix (assembly GCA_950097015.1). Lineage (NCBI taxonomy): Eukaryota > Metazoa > Platyhelminthes > Macrostomidae > Macrostomum > Macrostomum hystrix. Next base: position 4,257,852 of record CATNEN010000002.1, read on the forward strand.
CAGTATGACATCTGGGGTGACACCGTGAATATCGCATCTCGGATGGAGAGCAGCGGGCTGGAGAATCGAATCCAGGTGACTGGCACCGTGCAGAAGCTGCTGCAGCCACGCGGGTACAACTTCGAGACCAGGGGCTCCATCACTGTCAAGGGCGTGGGCTTGCTCACTACTCACTTTCTACTCAACGGACCTGTGGATCCGACAATCTTTGTTCGTCAAGCCTTGCCGGATGTTGTTCTGGCTGACAATCTGTAATTCGGTACATAGGGGTTCCTGAGCTCGAATCCGCGCTGACGTCGCTTGTGGGCTTGTCGTGCAATTTACGCCCTTTTGAGGGCCAACACCTCAAGTCTCATTTTCAGGTAGTCCAGTGATAGAAAACTATTATTATCCAATAGTGTAGCTGTAAAACTTCAACCAGCTGTAGGCCCCTGCAGTCCATGGACTGAACAGCTGGACACAGCTGTACATCTGTGCAGAACTAAACGTTTACGTACGAGCTGTACATTTGGACAAACATTATGTAATTTAGCACATCAATTTCTCGCCTTGTACGTGTAAATATATATTTCGCTTTTCTCTCATTTGTAAGGTATAAGGTGTAAGGTAACATTGAATTTTTGTTTTAACTTTCTGTTCAGAACAAGAGTGTTTCTGTTCGCGCAAAAGTAAATGAAATTCAGTCAATATCTAAACTTGTCTACTTCAGAACTGCTTGAATCGATTGAAGTATATCTTTGATATTCATTCATGTGAAAAATATTATAATTAGAAACATGCGAAAGTTATTATTTTCACAGCAAAAATTTAGCTGTAACTGATTTGGAAGAGTACAGCCTCAGCGAAAAAATCCAATTTTTCTGAATCTAATCCAAAGAGACGGAATTTAACGTAGTTTAATAGTTTAATTTTTTAAACAGATAACGAATTTTAGTACGCATACGAAAGCAGCCAAATTTTATGGAAATCAACCGTATCTTCTTAACTGTTCATGTACTACCTTTAGCCTTGTAAAACAATCCCATTCTCACTTCCTTATTTTCCCCCGTCGCTTCCGATTTGCGCCACCCGGAACTTTGAGCTTGGGCGCCTCTCGTAGGCCAAGCAGACTCAATGCTTGAGACACCGTGTGAGTAGCGTCTATGGCCTGATGCACCTTTGTGTAGCCGCTGAGTTTGCTAGTCGGTTGCACGGCTGTCTGTTGCTGTGCTTCTTGGGCTGGCTGCTGCTGCTGCTGCTGCTGCTGCTGCTGCTGCTGCTGCTGCTGATTTCTCGCCCTGATAACAGCCTCCATAGATGGCTGCTTCTGCTTTTCTGTCTTCTGCTTTGGCCTCAATTTCAATTGCTTGCCATGAGCAGCAGCGGTGGCGGTGGCGGCAGTGGCACCACTCGAGCTGGCAACTTTGGCAGCCTTCTTTACCACCTGTTTGGCCCTCATTGCCTGAGTCGTTTTTTGGTGATAAAAAGTTAGTCTCCACACTGTAGAAGAGGTAAATAAGGCAAGCAGGAACACGAACCCAGCTCAGCAGTTTCAGATCGAAGTCATTATGCTTGCTTCCACACACCCACCCCCTTCACTAGCAATGGTCCACCGTCCAGCATGAGTCTGCAGAAAGTGCTGACACACTGCTAGAGTGTACAGTACGGAATACATCTGCGAGAATTTCAACTTTTCCATCCCGCCCCTTTCTTCCCCCCCCCAGAGTCCTGCAGCTTCACTGTCTCGAGTGTAAAGGAAAGCCGGATCTCAGAACTCTGAAGCAAAAAAACCGTCTATTACCTCCCCTACCAATGAGCTGTTCTCCGTTACCCAGGGAGATGTTAAGGACGCTTTCTGCTCCACTGTTGCAACCAAAAAACACCCACTGAAATTTACTCACCTAAAGAATTATTGTGACTTTGGAACTACAGACACAATTTCCTATCAATGGGAATTAAACAAGCAGCTTTGCTAAAGACATTACTTCTCGAGGACACCGTTCTCAAAGACATTCTTCTCAAAGATACCATTCTCAAAGAGATCCTGAGTAAGACCCCTTCTAAAGACACATTTTAGTCAAAATTATACTCATACAACGAGAAGTCATATTTTGCGAGACTGCAGAGATGTGAAAAATTAATTAATATCATAATAAATCAATAAATACCTTTAAAATCCACGAAAGTTCTGCTTTAAAACCGATTAACTTGTCACTTCTTGTGTATAAACTGTCGCAAAGATTCGAAAGTTTTATTGTTAATAATTGGCAAGTTTTGCAGAGAACACAATTAGACACAGGATTATGTGTGGCTAGTGCTTGTTATTGCTTGCGCTTTGTACAATGCTTCTCAATTAATAAACTAGCCGAAAATTTATATTTAAAGCTCTATTGTACTAAAGAATAGGATAGAAAGTTGAACAAGCAGAATAATTGGAAAATGCTTCTCAATGGGCAGTTAGTTGCTAAGTGAAAGCTGTAAGCAACCTTGTGAGACAGTTTGGAAGTAAGAGATTGTCTTATTTCGAGTGTAGAACTACTAACAAACAATTCATACGAGTTACTCGTACAATAGCTTCTTCTAGTGTTCTGTAATTTATTCCTCTTACAATGGCATGAGATTGTCAAGACTTGTATATTTAATTAGCTTCTAATACCTTATAAAGCGTTCAAACGGACACTTTCGATAATATTAATTCTCAGAGACACCCTTTCAAAGGACACACTTCCAAAGGACACCCTTCCCGAGGACAACCTTCCTTTGGACACCCTTCCTTTGGACACCATTCCTTTGGACACCCTTCCCAAGGACACTCTTTCTTTGGACACCTTCTTTTGGACACCCTTCTCAAGGGCACCCTTCGTAAGGACACCCTTCCCAAGGATACCCTCCCTTGGACACCATTTTAAAGGACACCATTCGCAAGGAGATCATTACTTTGGACACTCTTCCTTTGGACACCGTTCCCGAGGACACCCTCCTTTGGACAATCTTCCAAAGGACATCCTTCCAAAGGACAAACTTCCCAAGGACACCCTTCCCAAGGACACCCTTCCCAAAGGACACCCTTCCCAAGGACACCCTTCGTAAGGACACCCTTCCCAAGGACACCCTTCGTAAGGACACCCTTCCCAAGGATACCCTCCCTTGGACACCATTTTAAAGGACACCCTTCGCAAGGACATCATTCCTTTGGACACCCTTCCGTTGGACACCGTTCCCGAGGACACCCTCCTTTGGACACCCTTCCAAAGAACGTCCTTCCAAAGGACAACCTTCCCAAGGACACCCTTCCCAAGGACACCCTTCCCAAGGACACCCTTCGTAAGGACACCCTTCCCAAGGATACCCTCCCTTGGACACCATTTTAAAGGACACCCTTCGCAAGGACATCATTCCTTTGGACACCCTTCCTTTGGACACCATTCCCGAGGACACCATCCTTTGGACACCCTTCCAAAGGACATCCTTCCAAAGGACAACCTTCCCAAGGACACCCTTCCCAAGGGCACCCTTCGCAAGGACACCCTTCCTTTGGACACCCTTCCCAGGGACACCCTTCCTTTGGACATCTGCGAAATGACACCCTTACCAAGGACTCAATCTTTAAAGACACTTCACAAAGACAACCTTACAAAACAAAACTTCCAAAGACATCAGAGACACTTTTTCCAAAGACACCATTCTCAAATTCACCCATATTTAGGCAGCCGGCCTTCTTTCATGATTATGACACAGTTTCTCGGTACACCCTGACTAAAGATACCTGTCTGAAGACACCCTGTAGACATTTATGTTTACGTGATTTACTAGCCATGACTAGCAGAACTCTACGCTCGTACTTAGCATTCGTTAGTGTGAGTGGCACAATGAGCGGTCCCACGTCCTACCTAACTTTTATGCTCTACTGCAAGTATAGTACCAAGTACCAAGTACCAAGTACTATAGTACCAAGATAAAGGAATGCTCGTATTTCTTGATAGCAAACACAAACAACCGATTGAGTATTTTGCGCATTCAAGCCTTCGTGGACTTCAGTCTAGGCGCGAGTCTTATCAGGTACCTGATCAATTTTAACTTACTTAATATTGCTACTCTATGCAGATTTGCACATGCTTAGACAAACGTAATACCCACCAGCAGATAAGATAAGGGCTCTAAACTGCTGCAATGCGTTTTACAGTTTGTAAATTTATTAACTTAACAACAGAAAGCAGAGCGACAAGAAAGTATTTGGCCATTCTGCCCAGCTTGTCTTTAGGGCCACCTTTAGGTTTAAGTAATTTAGCAACTTAACAGGTTATTTAGTAATCCAAGCACTTACCACTCAGGTTATTTAGTAATCCAAGCACTTACCACTCATGTTATTTAGTGATCCAAGCACTTACCACCCAGGTCATTTAGTAATCCAAGCACTTACCACCCAGGTTATTTAGTAATCCAAGCACTTACCACCCAGGTTATTTAGTAATCCAAGCACTTACCACTCAGGTTATTTAGTGATCCAAGCACTTACCACCCAGGTTATTTAGTAATCCAAGCACTTACCACTCAGGTTATTTAGTGATCCAAGCACTTACCACCCAGGTTATTTAGTGATCCAAGCACTTACCACCCAGGTTATTTAGTGATCCAAGCACTTACCACCCAGGTTATTTAGTGATCCAAGCACTTACCACCCAGGTTATTTAGTGATCCAAGCACTTACCACCCAGGTTATTTAGTAATCCAAGCACTTACCACTCAGGTTATTTAGTGATCCAAGCACTTACCACCCAGGTTATTTAGTAATCCAAGCACTTACCACCCAGGTTATTTAGTAATCCAAGCACTTACCACCCAGGTTATTTAGTAATCCAAGCACTTACCACCCAGGTTATTTAGTGATCCAAGCACTTACCACCCAGGTTATTTAGTAATCCAAGCACTTACCACCCAGGTTATTTAGTAATCCAAGCACTTACCACCCAGGTTATTTAGTGATCCAAGCACTTACCACCCAGGTTATTTAGTAATCCAAGCACTTACCACCCAGGTTATTTAGTGATCCAAGCACTTACCACCCAGGTTATTTAGTAATCCAAGCACTTACCACCCAGGTTATTTAGTGATCCAAGCACTTACCACCCAGGTTATTTAGTGATCCAAGCACTTACCACACTAGCTACTTTGCCTCAAAATCAATAGATGCATGTAGCTTGAAGTAAATAATGATAAAATTGTTCCTATCAATTGCTAGCTGAGCACAGCTTGGTTTGAGCTAATCTGTGGCTTGAGATCAAATCAAATGTCAACAGCCTATGACTGTCTGTTTGCCATCGTATGCATGCGTGGGTGTTCTAAATGCAATCAATTTGTTTTGTGACACAAAGAGTTAACCATTGTGAGCATTAACGATCAAAGTGCTTTGTAAATTATTCTGAGTAATATGTCTGCTTTGCGAGCCATAAGCCGTAAATGAAGGTCAAACTATCACTCACTAACCACACTGTGTGTACTGAAACTCATTGTGGAAACAGGCTGTAATTAATTAATTAGCTACAATAGTACACATTACACTAAGCTTGCAAAACTGTCTCTACTAATGCGTAAATAACTGACCAAGGGTACACATGACACGACCCACAAAAAGTGCAATTTATCAAGCTGTTTTGTTTATTTTTAATTACCAAGAAGATTCTAGCCACTGTTCTTGGTGCGATTCTAGCTACTGTTCTTGGTGCGATTCTAGCTACTGTTCTTGGTGCGATTCTAGCTACTGTTCTTGGTGCGATTCTAGCTACTGTTCTTGGTGCGATTCTAGCTACAGTTCTTGGTGCGATTCTAGCTACTGTTCTTGGTGCGATTCTAGCTACTGTTCTTGGTGCGATTCTAGCTACTGTTCTTGGTGCGATTCTAGCTACTGTTCTTGGTGCGATTCTAGCTACTGTTCTTGGTGCGATTCTAGCTACTGTTCTTGGTGCGATTCTAGCTACTGTTCTTGGTGCGATTCTAGCCACTGTTCTTGGTGTGCTTCTAGCTACTGTTCTTGGTGCGATTCTAGCTACTGTTCTTGGTGCGATTCTAGCCACTGTTCTTGGTGCGCTTCTAGCTACTGTTCTTGGTGCGATTCTAGCTACTGCTCTTGGTGCGATTCTAGCTACTGTTCTTGGTGCGATTCTAGCCACTGTTCTTGGTGCGCTTCTAGCTACTGTTCTTGGTGCGATTCTAGCTACTGCTCTTGGTGCGATTCTAGCCACTGTTCTTGGTGCGCTTCTAGCTACTGTTCTTGGTGCGATTCTAGCTACTGCTCTTGGTGCGATTCTAGCTACTGCTCCTGGTGCGATTCTAGCTACTGCTCTTGGTGCGATTCTAGCTACTGTTCTTGGTGCGATTTTAGCTACTGTTCTTGGTGCGATTCTAGCTACTGTTCTTGGTGCGATTCTAGCTACAGTTCTTGGTGCGATTCTAGCTACAGTTTTTGGTGCGATTCTAGCTACTGCTCTTGGTGCGATTCTACCTATTGTTCGTCCTTCTTATCCTATGGGTATAAAATACGAGCTTGAAACGAGTGATAAGTATACTTTAAGTAAAAATTAATTTGTATTCTGGAACACAATTTTCAAATTAATTATTTTTAAAGGTCAAGAAATGTTACAGCTCACAGTAAAGCGTTGTTAGAAAAGCGGTTCAAAGCAAACAATTGACTTCGTTCGAAGCGAGAAAACAAACAATTTAGAAAATCAACGCAAACACTACAGCTACAGTAGATCCGTCACGATCCTACACACGCGGCTAGATAATATGATTAAATAAGTATTCACATAACTAGTTTTAGACAGAAAAATCATTGCTAATCATCCGCTCTGGTAAACAAGATCTAAAAGTACATTAGAAATTCCATGAACATCGCGAACGCATAGATAGCGGACTATAATTACTGGCTACTTGACAGCAAATAGAAACTAACAGTTCCGCTCTCGAAGCTTAGTTCGATAAGTGCAGGGAAAGAATGAGCAGCTCAACGGCCTCTCACGATGGCGCCGCCTGTCGCCGCTTCTTCGCACTGTCGGATCCGTTGGCCCGGACTTCCTTGGGCTTGTCTGCTGCCTCCTTTTCCTCCTCGGTTGATTCCTCCGAGTCCGATCGGGAGTCTTGCCGATTCCCGCTGAGTACAACTCTCAGAGCAACCTTGCCGATAAAGTAGGACCAGATGATGTGCAGCGCCTGCAGAACAAGCAGGCAGGCCTGCAGACAGCGGAGAGCCGGGCTGCTGCCGCACTCCGAGTTTAACTCAGTCAGGGCTGTCAGGACAATGCGGAAAGGATACAGAATCAGCCGGGTGACGAACCAGACCGTCATGAAGGTGACAAATGCCGGGTCGCTGAGCCAGCGCAGCTTTGTGTAGCTGCCAATTTTGGCAAGGTGGAACAGCGGATCGACGGCGTCGTGCAGCGCCAGGATTAGCGCACCAATGCGGGTGAAGTTCAAGGACCAGCTGAACACCATCAGGATAATGGTGATGCAGTGGTGCAGCAGCATCTCTTTGAAATCCTTGCGCTTCGTGTCGTTGAACACGGTGGCCAGGGCGGTCCAGTAGTAGCCTAGCTCCACCATGTAGTACCAGTACACATCATCGGTCACGTGATGCTCCGGCCAGCCGCGCCAGATCTCGATGGTGCTCCACAAGTAGGGCTTGCTCCACAGCACAGCGACGCCATAGAAGAAGCTGATTAAATAGAATGTCAGCTGCCAGGCACTTTCGGCGAATTTCGTTAACTGGCTGGAGCGGTCGCGGTTGCGACGGACTCGGAACCAGTTGCTAACGAACAGCTCCGAGCGATCAATGGTCTTCGACAGGCTCTGATAGTCGACGCTCTCGCCGCTGCGCTTGCTACGCTGGAAGGCTTGTTCGAGACGGCGATCCTCCTTGCTCTTGGGCTGGTAGGTGACCGGGTCTTGCAGTCCCAGCCGACAGCCGAGCGGTCGAAACAGCAGCCAATCGAGCAGGTGACGAATGCCAAATAGGACGGCCGCGCAGACGAACGAATACTTCAGGTCGGACAGGCGGGCTTTGAACACCGACGGGGTTGGATCCGACTGGCGTTCCAGACTGCGCCACGTGTAGCCGGGAGGCAGCCAGAAGCTCTCAGTCCAAAAGAAATCATAGAGAAACTCGGCCATGGCTGTTCTGCCTAGTGTCTGGTGTTTCTTCTGCGTCCGTGCGGCAGAAAGATTTCTTTCACGCTCTCCTAAAGCTTTGCCTGAATGTAATTATTCTGCTGTAGAATTCTACCACTCTGTTACGGCAGGGGTTAAAGTAGCCGGATTTGTTTATTTGCGCAGACTAGCTAAAATACATGTTGTGCAGTTTATGCACGCCTTAGCTTACGGTCGGTGCCTAACACAAGCCTCATAACGCTTCATAATTATATAAACTGTACGCTTTAGGACCACGCTGGCTACGGGTGTTCTGAAAGGCGTTTTATCAGACGGGTCTCACCTTGTGGAACAGGCTAGTCTTACCAATGTACAGAGGGAAAGAAATAACTAGCAGAGATTACAGTGTTCTACAGTGTTTTTATACTGTGGTCCGACTAATAAATTCCCGAGTACATTAAAATCAACACTGTGGGGATAGACTGACAATCGCAGAAAATATCAGTTCTGCTATTAGGAATAAAGAAACTTATGTGAAACGTACTATTTGACAAGGTCGTTAGTATAGTTTGCGAACTATGTTGTCTGTCTTTCTTTGTTGCTAAATTTAGCTAGTCTGACTGGTGGCCTAATTCTGCAGAGATGCTGAGCGATGCTGAGCTGCGCGAATTGCCAGGCTTCTTCTGAAATGCGGCATTTGGATAGGGTTAAGCACTATTACCCGGGTACAAAAGTGTTTCATATGCATATAGAATGGGCTTGAAAGAATTAAGCGCTTTGTACACTTATACACAGCTAAGCATGGTTCCATGACCATCTATCTTATGCACTTTTAACTGCGGCAAAACTATTAGAATGTCAATTTAGTCAAGGCAGGTCAAAAAATTCCAATGCTCGTTTTTATTTATTAAAATACCGATTTCCTGATAGCCCTACGTTTTTCTAGACTAAATGTATTTGGTATTGATGTGACTGCAGCCATGCCTGTACATATTCTGTTTGAGTTGGTGTACTGTCACTCACCTGGCTAGCTACAAGATTAGCGCTGCTGCTGCTGCTGCTGCTGTGTGCTCCGCTGTTGCGATTTGTGTCTGCGAGAAGGGGATTATCACTAACACACGGGAGGACGTGGACCATGCCACTAGTCTTTTCGCAGGCTGTCTGACTTAGCAGAATTTCCTTAGCCAGACTGACAGAGCCCAATCTGCTGGGCTCCGGGTTTCTCTCTGAGGTGGGCACGACAGTTTCTTGTGTTCTTAGCTTGCTGAGAGGGAGTGAGACGGAGAGTGCCTTTCTTCCTTTCAACCGACTCCTCCTTGGCCGGGAGTTTGGTGCCTTTCAGTGCTGTTTTGGCTTGAAAAAAGCTGGGAGAGGCCGCGTATGAGAATAGCAAAGTAGCGTATGTCGCTTCACACTCTGAGCTATTTTTGAACTCAGGGAGGGCAGAGTTGGAGCTGACTTTGACTGGCTAAGGGTAAGGCCACGAGGGGAGCCAGTTAGTAAGGGCTGGGTTTGGGAGCACTGGACGCTATTTATTTTAGCAGTTTCTCGCCAACCTCCGCCGATTTCTCTCCACACGCCGCGGGTAAGGGGGGGAGAAGAATAAGCGGCTGATTGGGAAGCAAGCAGCGCTAAAGGTGGGCAGGAGGGGAGAAGGAAGAGGGGAGAGAGGAGAAACGAGGTGGGCAGACGGGCAGTATGGTCCTGGGCTGACTCAACGCATTTAGCTTTCTACCCGCTAACCAATCAGCTGCGGCCCATCCTCATTGCTGGAGGATTCTCCACTCAAGGACAAACCATTTTTTATAAATGCATCATTTTCTGCTAGGAAACATGCATACAGCGCGTGCTTATCATTTATCAAATAGCCCTGTTGGGGCAACTGAAGGAGAATGTTAATAGTGCTTAAAATGGCACCACCCATCTGTGGTCAAGGTGGGTCTGAGGTTGGCTTTGACTGGCAGACAGGGATTAGTTAAGACCATTGTCGTCTTATGTATTTTGTATTCTCAATCGACGGGGAAGTCACACCCCAAGCATCAAAGCTAAAGGCAAGTGGGAAAATTATCCCAATTCCAATTATATTATGAAGGCGTGGCTGCAGCTGTGCTTCTTGCAATGGCTGCGAAGGCTTCGTTTCTACGCTCGTAAATTATATTTTGCTAAGTATTACTAAGTACTTGACGCAACTGTGTCTGTACCCAATGAACTGTTTACTCTGGAATAAAATCTGCATTCAGTATAGGCTGGCCAGCTATAGAAGCTAAAAATAGAGCCGTGCCTCGATCGCTGCGTATATTAAGCTAGCAGCAGTTGTTTACATGTTGCTTCAAGCGACCACTTCGAAAATTTTAACATTTTGACAACCAGACTACAATATAGGCCTTCTTGCTTTACATTTCATTATTAGCTGTAAATGTTTAAAAAAGCCTTGTCATAGAAACGCTAAAGCTTGTTAAAACCAAAATTTATTTATCTAGCAGCTAGTATGTTATTAGCACTAAAGCAGAGGTTATCAAGTGTCAAAGGTGTAGACTCAGCTTTAACCAACCCTTATTATTATATGTTTCATTCAGTAGTTGCACAAGCGACAATAAATAAGCAAATGTTATCGATAACAGGAAGTGAGCAGTTACGCTGGCCGCACAAATACCACTGAAACACATTTTTAACGCGTAGAAACTTACGGAAATTGTTCACTAGTCAGTAATTATAACTCTGATCTGGTGTCCACCTCTTCCTTGCTTTTGTTAAAATAGAGGCAGGCAAGAACAAATTTGACGACAATATCTACCGTACACTGGAAGTTATAATGTTATAGCTTGTTTAAATATTTTGGATGCCATGTTCTTGAGTCAGATATGGCAGAAAAACTGAGAAAGCTTCTATTGGCTAGTGTCTTTGTCTAGTTACTTTCCGATTCTTTCTTGAACATTTAGCTGATAATGTAGTTTGAATCGATGGTCGAAACGGCAGGATCGCGCTCTCTGCGACTGTCTATGGCCAAAAAGGAGACACTTGCATGGAAGTGTGTGAAATTTTTCCGCAGCATTTCTCGGCTAACACAAAACTAGCTGAAACCACCACAGGTACTAAATACCATAGATAGTTCACTTAGCACTATCTTTATATTTGCTTTATTTTCTGTCCTGACATGAAAATATGGCTGGCTTATCGTGTCACATTCGCGAAACTTTGCTGCTTTCAATAATTTTTTCTATGGCCAATCTTGGCATTGGATTATGCTTTATAAAAATATGCTTAGCAGAAGCTATAAACCGAATTAGCGAAAAATTTTGCCCTCCCCAATGAAAACGTATAGCCTTGGCCATAGACAACCGAAATCAATCGACTTGTAAGTTAGCAGTCGAGTGGGATGAGACCACAGACCAAGAAATATAACTAGACTGCGCATGAGGGTAAAAAAAGTTGTGCCTTTTTCCTAGTAGGAAAAGTGGCACCCCCCACGATCGATAATTGTGCCCGGGCCTTTCTTCTTACCCTCAGCCAACTCAGCTTGTCGGGGTCTCTTTTTTCTTTATGTTCGTAACTAGTAAAAATTCAGACTCAGTAAGAAATAAGATTAACAAATTAACAACTACAGATTCATTTTTAATTCATCTAGAAATTTTTGTATCTAGAATGCCGCTGCTTCGTTTAACATGCACTTGGCCTTTAGATCCAGAATTGCGTCCTTCAATGTTTTGGCTCTCTGTTTAATTTGCCTGTGCTTTGAGCGCAGAGATCGAATTTTTCTGTACTTGCTCTGTACCGTCCGACGCAGGATTTCAATGGCCTTAGCACTTTTCTTAGATCTCTTATGAGCAGCCAAAAGCCTATTGTATCTGCAACTCAGGTTTTTTAGGACTCTCACCTTTTTTTCGAATTGTTCTCTGGCCACACAGTTGGCATGCAGTTCTTGTAGGGGTTGTTCTGGTTCATCTGCCTCCGTGTCAGTTGGCTGAGCCTTCGTCTTGCTACATTCCGGCGCTTTCAAAAATGCAGCAAAGTCAACTTCCTGAGCAGCGGCGGCGGTGGCTGTTTTTCGCTTCTTTTCAACAGGCAGCAGGCGGTCAGGGAGCGTCGGGAAGATAGAAGGAACAGCATTTGGATACAGCCGCCTTCTTGTGGTGGGCAGAAAGCCGGCTAGTTGTTCCTTGAAGCAAGACTCTGCAAAGTGGACCGAGCAGACTTGGGTGGTCGCCGATGGTTTGAACTCCGACGCAACGCAACCAGCCACTTTCTCTTCATTTCAGTCTCCTTTGGAAAAAATGGAAGGACACTGCCGGAGACATTGACGAGTTGTTCGAGCAGCCTAGAGCGCAGCAAAAGCTGCCGTGACTTTTTCTGCTAGGCAGTTTTGAAGAATTAGATTCTTCCATGGCAGTTCGATTTGGTGAGGATTGATCTAGATTAGACTGAAGCAGCTTGCTTTGTATTTCAAGTATGTGTTTTATAAGTTTATATTTTTGGCCCCAGACCACGTTAATATATAGCTATATATCAACGCAGGCGAAAAGAAAAGCAGGCCTGTACCCTAACTTCTTGCCCAAGCACAATTATCGATCGTTTTCGAGTAGGGAGAGAGGGACCATTTTTTTCCACTGTCATTTGGTCAAAAACAAGCCCAAGAAAGAAATGCGGGATGCGCAGTCTAGTTATATTTCTTGGTCTGTGGATGAGACACATTGGAGTTAAATGGTTGAGGGCGGAGACAGCGAAGGGAAAGACTTTATACTTCGCGATTGAAACCAGCAAACAGCAGGACTGACAACAACACCGCAAGGGCAATCCAGACAGGTGGCATTTCAATAGCAGGTCGTCTAATGCAGAAGGTCAGGCGTCATGCCGTCTGGCTGGAAGCTGCTCAGTACATTGGCGGCTATATGTGCTTAAGCAAAGCCGAGTTCTTGACTGTCAGCTGTGCAACTCTTTGCTTACAACATCTGCACCTGTGGGAGTTCACATTCAGCACAAGACGTACCCGCATGCATTTCGCGGGTTAACGGCACCATCGCTTGTGGCTCTTGTTGCATTTATGAGGACTGAGGCCGCCGTTACAGCCCTGCAACCCAGCTTCATGATCCAGCCACGTGTGGCAGATCGTTTTAAGGAGCCTCCTCTGGACACAATTAAAATCACTAAATTACACACGGGTGCTAAATCAAGTGTTTCATACATTCGCTCACCTGCGGCTGCACAACTGGTGCCGTCGCGAAAAGAGGAATCTGCGTGCGCGGTTGCTCAGAAAAAAGAAGACCATGTACTTATTATAACTATTTCCCCTTTCATATCCTGCTTTTCTCACTTGAATTGCTCGAGAAATATTGTTTGAACGTTTAATGAATGACAAATATTTCGGTACTCAGTACAAAACTCAATAATTAATCAATGCAAAAACATAGGAAAAATGGAATTCGAGCGTTTAAAATTCTTTGAACCTTGATTTTCTGTATTTTTTCGTAATCAAGTAATTAAGTAATAACAACGTATATAAAACAAATAAGTACGTTCATAATACCGACCATAAAGTAATTTTCTTTAAAAATCGTTAAGTGAACCAATCTTGTGGTATTTTAGTATCTGTGACCGAAACACTCGTGGCGAGAAAATGTCCATATAAAAATATCACTCATTTCCCATTTGGCCATAGACAGTCGCAGAAAGCGCGTGTCGGCCGTTTCGACCTTATTTCGATATGCATAGGCAATGAAATACCATGCGCAACTCTTGTAATTCAGCAAATATTATGATATTATCAAGTTGCCAGCAAAATATTAATTGCTTAATGAATTCAGCCATAATTCAGACAATTTAGCAAAAATTGCGGAAGACTTTGCATTGTTTCTTTTCGAGTCTACCGTTAAAATGTATTTCACTTTTAGAATGCCGCGAGGATAAATATAGAAAACGAGCTTTCTAAAATAAAAAAACTAGATTTAGTCCCGGTAAAAGTGACTACAAGCAGATAATAATATAACACATTTTAGGAGTATAAATATAGTAGGCATCGTTTATTGGATTTGCTTAATTATCTGCTAAGTCATTGAGCTACAAAGCTACTTTTTAAAAATAAGATATGCACTTGCAGGCTACAACTAAGTTGAGGCAGATTACAGCTTTATTGGTATATTAAAACTGAGCAAACAATTTGTAGTTTTTGTTTGAATGATGACGCACACTGAAACAAATTAAATACGCGCAGCTCTCACAGACTGCAAAAGATGTTTGAGACTTAAAAATCAATGCTTTAGCTAATTTGAATCACGTGCACAAGAATAAGGATAATTGTTGCAAAATACGGAAGTAATAGCCAATTTACTGCCCGCTCAACCAACCTGACATATTGACCCGACAAAATACAAACAAAAGCTATAAATAGAACACATCGTCATCCATCATAAGGCCACGACGCTCACCACCATTTCTAAAAAAATATCACAGGCTATACAATTAGCTCAATCATGCGCCCAATGCGTGCTTTGAAGTCACGCGCCCAATGCGTGCTTTGGAGTCACGCACCCAATGCGTGCTTTGGAGTCACGCACCCAATGCGTGCTTTGGAGTCACGCACCCAATGCGTGCTTTGGAGTCACGCACCCAATGCGTGCTTTGGAGTCACGCACCCAATGCGTGCTTTGGAGTCACGCACCCAATGCGTGCTTTGGAGTCACGCACCCAATGCGTGCTTTGGAGTCACGCGCCCAATGCGTGCTTTGGAGTCACGCGTCGGGTGTCTGACGGATTTCAGCAAGCGTGAATGCGCCCCACGCGTAAGACACTTTTCGAATTTCATAAAACTCTAGCCTTAAAAAATCGAAATTAAATATGACACCGTGCAGAGAGTTACAGAGTAGCGTTTGCTAGCATTTGCGGTCTACCGAGGAATTAAAAAAAGCAGTCCAAAAATGTAAGTTTACTTCCGACGATAGTCCATCGGATCAGTGATTTTAGAATTCTCATCGAATGCCTCAATGCACAGAACCACCAGCCGGCTGTCGCAGGTGATCTCGCGGGACTGGAACAGGCTGCCACTCAGCAGGTTGGTGGCACGGCCGGTTTCCATCCGATCCCGGTTGCTGAAGCCCTCGCAGTTAGGCTCCGACATGCCCTGCGACCTTCGAATACCCTGCCAGGCCAGGATCTCCTCGCTGCGGATGGCAGAGAGGAGGATAGCGACATTGTGCATCATTATTGATTTTTTAATTGAACTTAAATCACGCACGACTTCCGTGACAAATGAAAAGCTTGGGGCAAGTGAGCAAAAAAGTGCTCGAGTGTTTATCAAGCACTATTAAAAACTCACCGGCCTATGTTCTCCGTCCAGTCTGCGATGTCTTTGCCACTGAAGTCCTGAATCTGGATGCGATTGTTCCAGTTGCCATCAAGCAGCATGTCTTGAAAGCTGTTAAACAGCTTCTGGCCCTGTTTTGAGAAGAGACGTTGAAATTTTTGTTGTTTCTCCTATAGCCAAGCCTCTCTTCGTAATTCGTTTCACTTTCATCTTGCTGGCTGCGACAAGAGAAAAAAATTTCAATTTTGCGCAAAAATACTCACATGAAAATTGACCACAGGTACCGTGGTTCGCTGGGACATTTGTACCACAGTGTCTAGTCTGTTGTACATGCCGTTCAGGAACACCTTGAAGTAGCTCCTAGCTAGGCCGGCTTTTTGCGCAGCGTCCTGACAGGCGTAGTCGCCCGCTAGAATGCTGGAGGCGCTGCGATAGTACAGGTCGCCCGGCATCGTGAATGGCAGCGCTACTAGGCGAAGCTGTTCATGTTTTTTTGGGGCATTGGGGTTGACGTCAGCTCGCTCCCCTCTCTTGGCATACTTGTGCGCCCCTTCTAATTCCGCTCTACTCATCCGCCCGCTCTCCAGTCCCTTCTTCGCTCTCCGGCTTCTTCTCCCTACTCATCCATCCCTCTTCCGCCCCACTCATCCATCCCTCTTCCGTCCCACTCATCCATCCTTCTTCCCCACTAATCATCCGCCCTTCTTCCCCACTACTCATCCGCCCTTCTTCCCCACTACTCATCCGCCCCTTCTTCCCCACTACTCATCCGCCCTTCTTCCCCACTAATCATCCGCCCTTCTTCCCCACTACTCATCCGCCCCTTCTTCCACACTACTCATCCGCCCCTTCTTCCGCTCTACTCATCCGCCCCTTCTTCCATACTACTCATCCGCCCCTTCTTCCCCACTACTCATCCGCCCCTTCTTCCCCACTAATCTTCCGCCCTTCTTCCCCACTACTCATCCGCCCCTTCTTCCACACTACTCATCCGCCCCTTCTTCCACACTACTCATCCGCCCCTTCTTCCCCACTAATCATCCGCCCTTCTGCCCCACTACTCATCCGCCCCTTCTTCCACACTACTCATCCGCCCCTTCTTCCGCTCTACTCATCCGCCCCTTCTTCCACACTACTCATCCGCCCCTTCTTCCCCACTACTCATCCGCCCCTTCTTCCCCACTAATCTTCCGCCCTTCTTCCCCACTACTCATCCGCCCCTTCTTCCACACTACTCATCCGCCCCTTCTTCCGCACTACTCATCCGCCCCTTCTTCCACACTACTGATCCGCCCCTTCTTCCCCACTACTCATCCGCCCCTTCTTCCGCTCTACTCATCCGCCCCTTCTTCCACACTACTCATCCGCCCCTTCTTCCCCACTACTCATCCGCCCCTTCTTCCCCACTACTCATCCGCCCCTTCTTCCCCACTAATCTTCCGCCCTTCTTCCCCACTACTCATCCGCCCCTTCTTCCACACTACTCATCCGCCCCTTCTTCCGCTCTACTCATCCGCCCCTTCTTCCCCACTACTCATCCGCCCCTTCTTACCCACTACTCATCCGCCCCTTCTTCCGCTCTACTCATCCGCCCCTTCTTCCCCACTACTGATCCGCCCCTTCTTCCCCACTATTCATCCGCCCCTTCTTCCGCTCTACTCATCCGCCCCTTCTTCTCCCTACTGATCCGCCCCTTCTTCCGCTCTACTCATCCGCCCCTTCTTCCGCTCTACTCATCCGCCCCTTCTCCCGCTCTACTCATCCGCCCCTTCTTCCGCTCTACTCATCCGCCCCTTCTTCCGCTCTACTCATCAGAGCACACTCACCCTGGGTCCAGAGATGACGTTGGATCTGAAAATGGGTGCCTGCGGCGCTCTGGTACTCCTGGCTGTTGGAGACGACTGAAGCAGAAAAAAAAAATTCAATATTTTTTACTATTTAAAATAGAGTGAAAATCAATCACTACCTTCTATTTTACTAAATCGACTTACCGGGAATGGCATTCTTCTCGATCGCCTGTCCTGAAAATTTTGTGTTGTGCGAAACGGCTGTGAATTGGGTTCTAAAAGTACAACACCCCTGAGACAGCTTGTTTTAGCAATCCTTGAGGCTTAGCGCTTTGAGCAGCCCCAAATCCTTTGAGTCAACACGGTCCAGTGGGGTGGGGGTAAGTTAAGCTGCAGACTACAGCTTGACACGGGACTGAGTATCCGACAGCTCACAATAGTTATTTTTCAAGCCCCCTAAAGCTTGTCTTGCAAAAGTACTTTTAAAAAATGAGCAAGAGAGTTTAGAAATATGAGATCAGAATGAACAGAACAATAACAAAGAGCATATCGCTAACGAGAAAAGATTTACATACGTCGATAATCCTTTCTTAATCCGCTTTTAATCCCAACCCAACCAGTCCTAAATCCACCTTAATTCTCCAGTAGTTAATATCAATCCGAGCCTACTAAATAATCAATTTTATATCCACCATTGATCCAAACTCCAACTTAATCCACCAGCAACCCAATATCAGTCCACCTACAATCCATCCTTAATCCACCAGCAACCCAATATCAGTCCACCCTCAATCCATCCTTAATCCGCCAGCAACCCAATATCAGTCCACCTACAATCCATCCTTAATCCACCAGCAACCCAATATCAGTCCACCTACAATCCATCCTTAATCCACCAGCAACCCAATATCAGTCCACCTACAATCCATCCTTAATCCACCAGCAACCCAATATCAGTCCACCCTCAATCCATCCTTAATCCACCAGCAACCCAATATCAGTCCACCCTCAATCCATCCTTAATCCGCCAGCAACCCAATATCAGTCCACCCTCAATCCATCCTTAATCCGCCAGCAACCCAATATCAGTCCATCTACAATCCATCCTTAATCCACCAGCAACCCAATATCAGTCCACCCTCAATCCATCCTTAATCCGCCAGCAACCCAATATCAGTCCACCCTCAATCCATCCTTAATCCACCAGCAACCCAATATCAGTCCATCTACAATCCATCCTTAATCCACCAGCAACCCAATATCAGTCCATCTACAATCCATCCTTAATCCGCCAGCAACCCAATATCAGTCCACCCTCAATCCATCCTTAATCCGCCAGCAACCCAATATCAGTCCACCCTCAATCCATCCTTAATCCGCCAGCAACCCAATATCAGTCCATCTACAATCCATCCTTAATCCACCAGCAACCCAATATCAGTCCACCCTCAATCCATCCTTAATCCGCCAGCAACCCAATATCAGTCCACCCTCAATCCATCCTTAATCCACCAGCAACCCAATATCAGTCCATCTACAATCCATCCTTAATCCGCCAGCAACCCAATATCAGTCCATCTACAATCCATCCTTAATCCGCCAGCAACCCAATATCAGTCCATCTACAATCCATCCTTAATCCACCAGCAACCCAATATCAGTCCACCTACAATCCATTCTTAATCCACCAGCAACCCAATATCAGTCCACCTACAATCCATCCTTAATCCACCAGCAACCCAATATCAGTCCACCTACAATCCATCCTTAATCCGCCAGCAACCCAATATCAGTCCACCTACAATCCATCCTTAATCCGCTTTTACCCTTCAACCGCCACTTACCGTGAATCTGGCCACGCTAATCCATTCGTTGTTCTGGTGATCTATTTTTAGAAACAGCTCCTTGTCCTCGGCCGTGTACGCGATGGCGCCCTCCGGAAGCGCGTAGCTAATGTCAGAGAAGGACTTGTACGTGTCTATGATGCGCTGCAGAAAGGGTGAATTTCCGGTGGGGAGGGCTATGTTGGTTGAGTTCGATCTGAGTTCAGTTTAATTGTGTTGAGTTGGACAGGGGCTGCAATAAAATTAATTTGTCAATCAATTCCTTGCGTTTTCAGTTCAACAACAACACCGATGCACCAAATCAAGAAGCGGATTCTTCATTACTACTTTATCACAGACGAAACGCAATCTTGTGATCTACTTTAAGTAGAATAGGCGATTTTTTATGAACAAAAAGTGTTAAAAAAGTTGATTTTGAATGGCATTTTTTGGATTAGAAGAGGATTCATGTTAGATTAGTAGCAGATCAATGTTAGATTAGCTGCCGATCGATGTTGGATTAATAATAATAATATTAATTAATAATAATTGATTACACCTGCCCCAATAGGGCTAGATGTGCAGCCGACAGCACAGCCGCGCTATTGCGCGGCGCATCTGAAGGCTGCGTACAGCTGTTCAGTCCATGGACTGGGGGGACGCCACACCCACCTTCAATTATCCCAGCTGATGCTGGTACCCATTTAACAGCTGGGTGAACTGAAGCAATGCAGAGCTAAATGTCTTGCTAAAGGACACAAATTGTTTCAGTGGATTCGGGAATCGAACCCCCGACCTTTAAGTCGTGAGTCCGACGCCCTAACCACTAGGCTGCAACCTCTTGGATTAGGGGTGGATTAATGTTGGATTCGGGGTTTATTATGATTGGATATGGTGATGATTCAGAGTAGATTATGGATTAAGGATTCAGGATTCGGGTCGGAATGAGTACACCCATTGAGTAATCCCTGAGACTCACAACACCGGCCAAGTTCAAGAGCATGGCGGTGCCCAGGCTGGTGTCGGGCTGGTTGTTGCTGTTCGATTGGCTCTGTTGTCGGCAGCCGCAGCGGCCCGGCTCGCCTTTCTCTCCTCTCTCGCCAGGCGGTGGCGACGGCAGGTTGAGCAGAGCCTGATTGAGCTGGTCCGTGACCAAGCTGCGCAGGGTGCCAATGTCCACACTGCCGGGTTCGCCTTTCTCGCCAGCTGGACCAGGAGAACCGGTGACACCTGTGCACAGGTCAATGCTGCAGACTCCACGCGGACCTGTTAGGCCCGGCTCGCCCTGTTTGACAGGTTGATCATTGACAGTACAAATCAATAACAATTGGTCATAGAGAGTATCTTATGAGCACTAGTCATTAAAAGCAGAGCGGTCTAACGCGTCTGCCTCTCGCACCACGGTCCCTAAGTTCGATTCCACGGCGAGGCCACATTCATTTGGGGCGCAGCCGCGGAGAGAAGGCTTGTGGGCTTGTCGTGCAGTTTATGCTCTTGAGGGCCAACCTTCTCAAGGTACAGTGAGAGTGTACACTGCCTGACGATGAGAAAGTCAGTGCAGATGTACACACCTGTGTGAGCGTGTGCCTGCGTACAGTATCTGTGTGCGTGTGTGCACAGGAGTCAGCGAAATGGGCAGAATTGCCTCTCCACTGGCTGCGGGTCTGGTGTCACCAAATGGTGATGCATTCCCATGTTTATGCATGTTTATAGGTCAGTAAGGGTAATACCCTTACATGTAAGTCTATTTAAATCTACAGATCTTATGATTTATTTCAAAATCAATTGCTCACCTTAACTCCAGCGGGTCCTTGCGGCCCCTGAGAAATAAAAGTACAAAAAGTTTAAAAAAAACTGCATGAGATTTTAACTGCTTTTTTATCCTTTAATTATGAGAAAATCTGGTTTATTTTGCAACTTACAATGTCACCTTTTGGCCCGGGTGCTCCAGGTGCTTGAGTCGCCCTGGTGTTGACGCAGTCGGACAGATTGGGGCAGCTGCCAGGCGGACCCTGCGGACCCCTGTCTCCCTGGAAATTTGATGTCATTGGAAACACTTTTAGAAACAGCAGTAGAAAAACTGCCGGGCAAGTTGTCTCATCAGATAGAGCGGAAAATTGTAGCCACTGTTCTGAATTTTCATCGCGATTAATTGAATATTTAGAAAAATACTCAAAAATAAAAATGTGGGTTCTTGACATACCCTTGAGGTCTGTCTTACTGCGTTAACGCATTACAAATTGCGTTACTTTTTTAAACTGCTGGATGGGGTACAAGTCCATGAAAATGGGCTGCTACTTAAATTCTGATACCCCATTTCGTATTGTGACGAATTGTGACCCCATTGGGAAAAAACACTGCTTATAACACGACGATAAAACTTGTTCTACGAGCGTACTACCTCAATGTTGGCTTCCTCTAGTAGCAAATTTACCTTTTCTCCCTTGATCAAAATCGGCTGTCCGGCTGCCCTTGACGGAGGCGAAAGAGATCTGCCACTCGACGATGTGGCGCTTGTTGGCGGTGAATCGGTGGTTGTCAACTTTGAGGACACCTGTAAAATGAAGCGCGTGTTACACCTGGATGCTGAATTCCTATTTCGAAGGCAAACACACAGTGTAACCTCGCAAGGTCGTGTCGCGATAAGATATCAATTATCTTGCTTTAAAAGAATGAAAAAAGCGAACAGTTGGTTCTGGCGTATCAGTTTGTGAACCAGATGAAAAGCATCAGTGAATATACGTCAGCAGATATTTTATTCCCCTTGAGGGGATATGAAGCAGTCTGGGGGATATGATTGACGTAAAACAAACGTTGAATAAACCCAATGCTTGGACTGATTGATCCAGGGTTCTAATAGATTTTGCTGATAATATGAGATATGGTTCGAATATCTGCATAGAAGAAACGCATGCGAAGAATTTTCATTCGGGCTGGAGAGTAAAAGTAATTGATTGCTTGATATTAAAGCTATTTAAGGATGGAATATTTGATGGAGAAGCGATGATGGAGATGGTAGAGAAGGAGAAAGAGAGGGAGAGAGGGAGAGAGGACACTGCCCATTGGATTTCAAAAATCTAATGTTGGAATCGATTCCGATATGTTTCGAAAAAATTGAAATCCTGATTCGAACCAAGGCAACTCCAGACGCGTTTCGCTCTTATTGGAGCTTATCAGAGGAAAGAGAGAGGGAGAGAGAAGGAAAGAGAGAGGGAGAGAGAAGGAAAGAGAGAGGGAGAGAGAAGGAAAGAGAGAGGGAGAGAGAAGGAAAGAGAGAGGGAGAGAGAAGGAAAGAGAGAGGGAGAGAGAAGGAAAGAGAGAGGGAGAGAGAAGGAAAGAGAGAGGGAGAGAGAAGGAAAGAGAGAGGGAGAGAGAAGGAAAGAGAGAGGGAGAGAGAAGGAAAGAGAGAGGGAGAGAGGAGGAAAGAGAGAGGGAGAGAGAAGGAAAGAGAGAGGGAGAGAGAAGGAAAGAGAGAGGGAGAGAGAAGGAAAGAGAGAGGGAGAGAGGAGGAAAGAGAGAGGGAGAGAGAAGGAAAGAGAGAGGGAGAGAGAAGGAAAGAGAGAGGGAGAGAGAAGGAAAGAGAGAGAGGGAGAGAGAAGGAAAGAGTGAGGGAGAGAGAAGGAAAGAGCGAGGGAGAGAGAAGGAAAGAGAGAGAGGGAGAGAGAAGGAAAGAGAGAGGGAGAGAGAAGGAAAGAGAGAGGGAGAGAGAAGGAAAGAGAGAAGGAGAGAGAAGGAAAGAGAGAGGGAGAGAGAAGGAAAGAGAGAGGGAGAGAGAAGGAAAGAGAGAGAGGGAGAGAGAAGGAAAGAGAGAGGGAGAGAGAAGGAAAGAGAGAGAGGGAGAGAGAAGGAAAGAGAGAGGGAGAGAGAAGGAAAGAGAGAGGGAGAGAGAAGGAAAGAGAGAGAGGGAGAGAGAAGGAAAGAGAGAGGGAGAGAGAAGGAAAGAGAGAGAGGGAGAGAGAAGGAAAGAGAGAGGGAGAGAGAAGGAAAGAGTGGGTTGTCCTTTACTTTATAATCTTTCGTGATTTCTGATTATATTTTTCCTTTCACTCAATTTCCTCATCGTAATGCAACTTAATAAAAAAATTGCCCTTGCATATGAGGCACGTCTGAAAAATAAATTGGTAGTTTAGAAGCTTGGGTCATATCTAGTTGAATTGTGATTCTTGTTCCTTTCAAGCTCAAATTAAGAATGTCTACAAGCGAGTTAACGCACAGAGGCTGGCGCGTTTGTTCTTTTCGTTGGCGACGGAGTAGAATGAGTTTTTGTTGGCGACTGAGTTTCGAAATTGCTCTCATCAGCTGCCCTTTGATCCGAGGCCGAGTCTGTTGTAAATGATAAGGAGCAAAGCTGTTGTTAAAGTTGAAGTGCAGACGAACTTTAAAAAATAAGTAATACGAACGCTTTCGCAGGAGGGCTGTGGGCAGTGGCACAGCACTCAGTAACACCAGACCCGGAGACAGTAAGGAGGCAATTCTGCCGATTTCTTTGACTCGTGAACACACTCGCACACAGATACCGTACACAGGCACAGGTGTGTACATCTACTTTCTAATAGTCAGGCAGTGTGCACTTTCACTATGACTTGGAGGTTGGCCCTCAATTGCGTAAATTGCGCGAAAAGCCCCCAAGCCTCCTGTCCGCGGCTGCGCCCCAAATGAATGTGTCCTAGCCGCGGAATCGAGCTAACGGACATTGGTGCGAGAGGCAGACCCGTTAGACCGATCTGCGACTCACCCCCCGACAAGTAGGTAGACAGTCAGGCAAATTACATACAATTAGTCACACAGGAAACATAGAGTTGAAGGTTTCAATCAGAACAATTCTCACCTTTATCTTCAAATTTGCTCAGATTATCCTCCATATCAACATGCCGATCATTATCGGCTCCCTCCTGAAGCTTCGGCTTCTCGCTCATCGGCCCGTCCAGATTAACCGCTTCGTCAAGCCATTTGGCGGGTTGCGAATTTCGAGACGATCTTCGACTGCTAGCCGGACTGGCAGTGGTCATGTTCAGCAGCAGCTGGGTCAGCATCAGGGCGCTGTTGAAGGTGCAGACTGTCTGGCTGCCAACAAGCCGACAGTTCTGAACTGGCGGCAGCTGACTTGCTGGAGGTTGTTGCATCAGCATGACTTGCCGATTCGATGGAAACTATTCTAGCTCTTCGATGATTCTAAATCTGAGCTCGCTGGTGCCAAGCGGGGTTTCTGTCCGATTTTATACTGACGTCGACGGGTGGTAAAACTGGTAACAGAAAGTTCTCGCTTCACATTGGAGGACACAGAGACAGAGAAATGAGGCTGGTCTATTAACTTTCTTTCTACCACCCACTCGCAGTCGATCTAGTGTATCTGGATTATAAATATAATGAAGGTATTTTTTGTAGAGCTAGCATCACTAAAAGTCTTGTTCGCAGCTTTGCTGTTGGCTGTTCTGATCCAGTCGATAAAAACTCACTCTTCACTCTTTCTCTTTCTGTGTGTTGCAGAAATTTCGAAACTTTGTTGTTTAGCTTCTCTCATTTCAATTCTACGAGATTCTCAATTCTCGTATATTTTTCATCTCAGATTTTTTGCCACTCATAAAACATTGGTGACCTCATTTTAAGACATTAATTTTTAACCTACTTTTTTCAACTGTACTCTCCACTAACACTCTTTCTCTGCCACTGTTCTCACTTCTCCCATGTTCTCTATCTTCCACTCCTGCTCTCTCCCTTCCCTTTTTCTCTTATTAACTCTCTCTCTCTCACTTTTATGTCCCCCTTCACTCTTTCTCACTGTCCCTTCACTCTTTCTCACTGTCCCTTCACTCTTTCTCACTGTCCCTTCACTCTTTCTCACTGTCCCTTCACTCTTTCCACTGTCCCTTCACTCTTTCTCACTGTCCCTTCACTCTTTCTCACTGTCCCTTCACTCTTTCTCACTGTCCCTTCACTCTTTCTCACTGTCCCTTCACTCTTTCTCACTATACCTTCACTCTTTCTCACTATACCTTCACTCTTTCTCACTATACCTTCACTCTTTCTCACTGTCCCTTCACTCTTTCTCACTGTCCCTGCACTCTTTCTCACTATACCTTCACTCTTTCTCACTGTCCCTTCACTCTTTCTCACTGTCCCTTCACTCTTTCTCACTGTCCCTTCACTCTTTCTCACTGTCCCTTCACTCTTTCTCACTGTCCCTTCACTCTTTCTCACTGTCCCTTCACTCTTTCTCACTGTCCCTTCACTCTTTCTCAGTGTCACTTCACTCTTCCTTTCTCCCCTTCATTCTTTCTCTCCCACCTTAACTATTTTTCTCTTCCCTTCCGTCTTTCCCACCCGTTTCCCCATCACTGCACAGTTTATTGTTTGCTTCTGAATTACGTAGAAGAATTACGTAGACACAGGTCACCGAAGGACGTACATCAACATCAAGAACTGTCAGTTAGGATGCAGATGAACAGATTGGCTCTGCACTAAATAAGCGAATATCAAATCTAATTAGGTGAGATTTTATCTGTCAGGAAAAGTATTTTAAGCGGAAGACATGAGATAGAGAGTGTTTTCGAGAAGAGCAACACAACACAGCTGTGTTAAGTTCAGATGAAACTCTATACACTCTACCAGCTAGTTTGATCCTGAGACACCATAATTGGAGAATGAATCAAATTTAACTAGAAAGCCGAAACCCAGTTTGCTAATGAAGTGACCAAAGCCATAAGATTCTAGGAAAGGGCACTGAGCTGAAGGCGTTGTAAACAGGTTTTGTTTCAGGTTCAAACTCGCTGTCTCTGAACAGGTTCTTCCTGTCCGAGCATCGGCTAAATCAACGGTGACCAA
The DNA here is from genome assembly GCA_950097015.1 of Macrostomum hystrix. NCBI lineage: Eukaryota > Metazoa > Platyhelminthes > Macrostomidae > Macrostomum > Macrostomum hystrix. Next base: position 4,283,696 of record CATNEN010000002.1, read on the forward strand.
ATCGCGTTGAAAACCGATCTAATGCAACTTGTTTTCTCACGTAAAAAATAATTACAAAGAAATTAATTAGTGCTAGAACCTTCGAATAAAACAATATTGACTTGAAGGTAAACGAAAAATTATTAAATTGTTAGAGGAGAAAATTTAACTTACTGTTGTTGAGAGTTGCAGAGCTGCAACTGTTGTTGGTCTTGCTGATGTTGCAGCTTCTGCAGTTGTTGCTGAGGTTTTGGTGGTAGTTCGAGTTGTTGTGGCAGTAGGGGCTGTTGTTGTGGTAGTTGGGGCTGTTGTTGTTGTGGTTGGGGTTGTTGTTGCGGTTAGGGTTGTTGTGGTAGTTAGGGTTTTTGTTGTTGGGGCTTTTATGGTAGTTATGCCTGGGGTTGTAGCTAAGATTGTTGTTGTTGGGGTTGTTTTTGTGGTTGTTGTTGTTGTTGTTGGGGTTGTTTTTGTGGTTGTTGTTGTTGTTGTTGTTGGGGTTGTTGTTGTTGTTGGGGTTGTTGTTGTGGTTGGGGTTGTTGTAGTTGTTGTTGTTGGGGTTTTTGTTGCGGTTAGGGTTGTCATGGTAGTTGTGGTAGTTGTGGTTGTTGTGTTTGTTATGGTAGTTGGGGTTGTTGTTGTTGTTGTTGGGGTTGTTGTTGTTGTTGTTGTTGGGGTTGTTGTAGAGGGGGTTGTTGTTGGGGTTGTTGTTGTTGTTGGGGTTGTTGTTGTAGAGGGGGTCGTTGTTGTAGAGGGGGTTGTTGTGGTAGTTGAGGTTGTTGTTGTTGGGGTTGTCGTGGTAGTCGCGGTTGTCGTGGTGGGCGCAGTGCTGAGAATGACGTTGAAGTCAGGCAGAGGTAGCGGCAGGTCCACGCTCGAGCTGCCGGGTCCGCTGGGTTTGTCCGGAAGCGGAGGCCAGTAGGTGCCAGTGATTTCACTGCCACCAGGACCTGGAATTGGCGGCGCATTGTCGCCAGAGCCGCTCTTCGGCAGCAGTAGGGCTTGACCTGTTCGTCGGGTCTCGCGTGGCTGCGCGAGAAAAAAAAGCGGAACACGCGTTTCGTGCGTGGATTCTATTTTTAGCAACAAACGACCTTGAACCACGCGTCATGTGCATGACTAAAGCTTGTCTAGCGCTTTGAAATCAGAGAATGCAAAAATCATCCTCCTGATCACATTTCGAGTTTCGTAGGTTTTACTGCAAGTAGGTAGCAATGCTTGCCAAAAATATATTTAACAATAAAAATCCTAATGTTCTCTGAGAAACTACCAACCTGTCAAGCCTTTATTTGTCTTACCAATCGAGCGCGACACTTTTTGGCCCGTCGACTGTAGAGAGTTTTAGCCGGGCTGATCAGAGCCAGTCTGTAGATGTCACCCTGACGAATGTTGATTTAGTAAGCGTAATGTACTTTTATTGTAATACTTTATTGTCGCATTTAATTCTTTACTCCGTCCCTCTTTAGTCTTTGTTTTGTGCCTTTTTATTAGTTGTTCCGGCTTTCTTAAGTATTTGTTCTGTCACTCCATAATCTTTGTTCAGTCACTCTTTAGTCTTTGTTCTTTCACACGTTAGTCGCTGCTCTGTCACTCTAGACTTTTTTGCGACCCTTTAGTCTTTGTTCTGTCACACCATACCCATACGGCTTGCATCTCGCTCACCTGGAAAAAGTCGCCGACTCCATCCGACAGCAGGTGAAGAGACGATCCGGAAACAATGTCAAATCCCTCGCTGGATGACAAGCTTTTGGAGCGACCAATTGTCCCGCCATCCGCCCAGCCGGCTTCATCTTCGTCTTGGGCGTCGTCTATGGAGTCGACGACAACTTGGGAATTTCGTCGACCGAGCTGACGCGGCCCGAGCTGGTGCTCGTACTCCGGGTTCCCCGACCAGTAACGCTGACTGCGAAATCACGGTGAGTGACGTGATTGCGGTATCCTCATGAGTCCAATCCTAATTGGCACCGAATCAAATTAAATTCAATCCCAATCACACCCAAATCCCATCACACCCAAATCCCATCACACCCAAATCCCATCACACCCAAATCCCCATCAATCTAGAATCCCCATCACACCCAAATCCCCATCAATCTAAAATCCTCATCACACCCAGATCCCCATCACACCCAAATCCTCATCACACCCAAATCCCCATCACACCCAAATCCCCATCACACCCAAATCCTTATCACATCCAAATCCGTATCACACCCAAATCCCTATCAGATCCAAATCCCTATCACACACAAATCCCATCAATCTAAAATCCCCATCACACCCAAATCCCCATCAATCTAAAATCCTCATCACACCCAGATCCCCATCACACCCAAATCCTTATCACATCCAAATCCGTATCACACCCAAATCCCTATCAGATCCAAATCCCTATCACACACAAATCCCATCAATCTAAAATCCCCATCACACCCAAATCCCCATCAATCTAAAATCCTCATCACACCCAGATCCCCATCACACCCAAATCCTCATCACACCCAAATCCCCATCACACCCAAATCCCCATCACACCCAAATCCTTATCACATCCAAATCCGTATCACACCCAAATCCCTATCAGATCCAAATCCCTATCACACAGAAATCCCAATCACACAGAAATCCCTATCACACACAAATCCCATCAATCTAAAATCCTTATCGCACCGAATCCCGCTCCCACAAAAGATGCTAGCAGGGCACGAACCCAGGACACCAGAACTCAAATCTGGCAGTATTCTGGCTCAAATGCAGATAGAATAGAATCCAGCTCTCGCCCAGAGTGAAGCTGCGAACTTCCCGAAACTCGGCGCTCGGTTGCTGACCTCCGCCCGCAACGCTGGGGCCGTCCAGCTTGCCTTCGTGGAGCTTCTTGGCCAGCAGGGTGACATTGTCTGACGACTCTCGCCAGAGCCGGAAGGTCAGCACCGTCTGCTGGGCGCCGTCCTCCGTGTAAGGTTGGTGGGAGCCGAACGGTGTCAGGGTGAAGGCCAGGCCAAACTGAATCACCTGCCCACTGGGGTCTCGGATGGCCAGCAATGTCCCGTTCGGCTTGCTCGGCCTGATGATGACGGCCAGAAGGAGATCGTCTGGTAGGGAGAGTCTCGGCGCCATCGGCAGCGTTGCCGGCGACGGTGGCAGCGACGGCGGGCGGGCGATCTCTGCCAGGGGAGCCGTGATTGGGCTGTTGGCGGAGACTCGCCAAACCACCGAGTTGTCGAAGGCCCCGGAGTCGCTCTCCAGCATGTAGTGGCGCAGCTGAGTCTGCGAGCTGTTCAGCTCAACCAGGCTGTCTTGCGGACTCAGGTAGCGGGTGAGATCGCGAAGGTACGACACTGGGGGACAGGGAGAGAAGCGGTGGAGCTGCTTGAAGTCTGGGCTCCATTCACGATCGGGAAGAATTTAGGAGGGATGTGTATTTTTTTAAAGGGGATCTGGTGTGATGAGGATCTGGTGTGATGGGGATTTAGTGTGATGAGGATCTGGTGTGATGAGGATCTGGTGTGATGAGGATCTGGTGTGATGAAAAATTGGTGTGATGGGGATTTGGTGTGATGAGGATCTGGTGTGACGGGGATTTGGCGTGATGGGGATCTGGCGTGATGGGGATTTGGTGTGATGGGGATCTGGTGTGATGGGGATCTGTTGTGATGGGAATCTGGTGTGATGAGGATCTGGTGTGATGAGGATCTGGTGTAATGAGGATCTGGTGTGACGGGGATTTGGTGTGATGAGAATCTGGTGTGATGGGGATCTGGTGTGATGGGTTCGTGCCCTGCTAGCATCTTTCGTGGGAGAGGGATTCGGTGCGATAAGGATTTTAGATTGATGGGATTTGTGCGTGATGAGGATCTGGCATGATGGGGATTTGGTGTGATGGGGATCTGGTGTGATGAGGATCTGGTGTGATGAGGATCTGGTGTGATGAGGATCTGGTGTGATTGGGATCTGTTGTGATTGGGATTTGTTGTAATGGGGAGTTGGTTTTGATGGGGATTTGGCGGGATGAGAAATTTTATTTTAGTTGTTGAAGGTATATTGACTTAGTTTTTGGGGCTAATTGGTTTAGTCGATGTACCTGCTTCCTCAGATGGATATTGTGCTGTAGTTCCTTGAAGAAGCTGTGCCATTGTCACTAAAATCAGTGACAGCAGCAGCATCGGCGGCGGCAGTTTTTTTGGCTTCATTGACCGATCGAAAGTACTCGACGACGGCATTTTTCTGGAAATTCAAAGCAATAAAGAATTGCGAAACGAAAAGCTATTTCCAAATTGGTACTGTAGGATTCCATGCATCGTTTTGCAATAGTTAAGTGAGCATGTCCCAATGGTACAAGTGCTGGGGCACTGACGAAGGTACCAAGGCTATAATTTATTACACCTGGCTATTGTAGCTAAAGTTGCTCTACGAGTTTTAGCCATAAAAGAATAGGCTTCTATTTTATATTTCATTGTAGAATGGGATGCATTCGAATAGAAATTAAAAATAATACAAACCATAGAGTTTTAAAAAACGGAAGGATCAAGGGTGAGTGCCAGAGCGGTCTAACGCATTTGATTTTTCTCGCACCAAGGTTCCTGAGTTCGATTCCGCAACGAGGCCACATTCATTTGGGGCGCAGCCGCGGAGAGAAGTCTAGATGCTTACGGCCTTGAAGTCCGAGTACAACCTCAAAGGCACAGTGAGAGTGTACACTGCCTGACGATGAGAAAGTCAGGGCAGATGTACACACCTGTGCGAGTGTGTGCCTGTGTACAGTATCTGTGTACGTGTGTGCTCAGGAGTCAGCGAAATGTGCAGAATTGCCTCCTCGCTGGCTGCGGGTCTAGTGTCACAACATGATGTGCCACTGCCCGCAGCCCTGCTGCAATTATTAATATTATTTTTAGCCGAAAAAGATCAAAGTAGCGCGGCGCTGCTTTCAAGTAACAGTCAAGGACTAATGGAACTACTGGTCCTTGGTAACAGTGTAATGTATGGGTCTGTTCTCAATTTCATACTTATCTCAGTAAGTGCAGCATGAAGCCTAATTCTAAAATGTCTAAATGCAGTACCAGCAGCAGCAGCAGCAGCAGCAGCAGCAGCAGCTATTTCTCACGACTTGTCTAAACGCCCTTCTCTTTCAGAGAAAAAAAATTAGTGCCTTGATACAATTAGCAATCTTCTTAGGCCGTACTGCTTAGATTTGTAAATAAAAACTGCTAAAATTGAGAAACTGTTGCGAAATACGAAATAGGTTTCTGTAGTAGCTCGTATTTTCTCGTATTTTTAATGACCGATTTATCAACAAAAATGCCGAACCCTAAAATGGAATGGAGTTGCGTTGGCTTCATTTTAATTGAAAAAATCAGAAAGTTCTAAAAATTGAATTTTATGAACCGTATTTTTATGAGCCTAGGTTTTACTGAATTTATTAACATGGTCAAGTTAAACTGTACATCAATAAAAACTGGGTCATGGTCGAGGAATTTAAGGGTCAGCGGCTTAAATTAAGGATAAAGGGTCATCAATGAAGGCAGCGGGTCATCAGTGAAGGCAGCGGGTCATCAGTGAAGGCAGTGGGTCATCAGTGAAGGCAGTGGGTCATCAGTGAAGGCAGTGGGTCATCAGTGAAGGCAGTGGGTCATCAGTGAAGGCAGTGGGTCATCAGTGAAGGCAGCGGGTCATCAGTGAAGGCAGTGGGTCATCAGTGAAGGCAGTGGGTCATCAGTGAAGGCAGTGGGTCATCAGTGAAGGCAGTGGGTCATCAGTGAAGGCAGTGGGTCATCAGTGAAGGCACTTACCCTAAGCTATTCCGTCAGCAGGTATTCTCTGGCATGTGGCAGAGCTGCTGTGCAAAACTCTAAAGCAATAACAATAAAACTGCAGGTAAACTCGCAAACTGCGGTTCAGAGGCCGAGGACACTTCGGTGCCAGATGCAGGCAGACGGGTTCCTTCAGCGATGACACGCGGCCTAACGGCAGCCAGTTTGGGGGATGTAACCAATTTTGGTTCATTCCCCACCCCTCAAACCAATGCTTGCCCAACCCCATCCGTAGCCAATGCGTAACCAAACCGACAGTGCAGGGAAGGGTTGCTAGGGAGGGAGCAGAGCCAGATATTAGGTTTGGGCGATTTACCGTTGGGCAGAAACTTATTCCTGCCTTCGTCCCCGCACCAAAATTCGGCCCTTAAAGGGATCACCCAAAAGTAGGTATATACGGGGATTGGGGATTTAGAAAATAGTTTTTTTCAACAGCAGATCCCAGGTGCCATATATACACACAGATGCAATGGATTCTGCGATGTGCAAGTGGGGGGTGGTCAGCCCCATAGGACGGGGGCTGGAAACAGACAGACGGACGGACGGATGGATAAAGATAAAAGAAGACAGAACGCAAGCTGTATTGGCTGTTGCTTGTGATGAGGCAGTCTGTGAGATTATTAGTACGCTTATAGAGAAGAATAATTGTATGACTAACAACTTATTGATGATGCTGGCTCAGTACACTCAAGAAAAATTATGATTGAATGCAGCATTTTTCTCAGTCAGTAGTTTATCCTCTTGGAAATAGTCTTCCCTCACTAGAATGAATAAATAATAGGACGGATATTTAATTTCAAATGCTGTCAATTGCAGGCACAGGTCTGTGAGATTTTGCTTAGAAGCATAGCATGCGAACCTAACTCACAGGACATTGCTGTCCCAGTGCGGTGTAGGAACATTTATGAAAAATCTACCCCCATTCCCACATCTACCCCCATTCCCTAATCTACCCCCATTCCCTCATCTACCCCCATTCCCTAATCTACCCCCATTCCCTCATCTACCCCCATTCCCTAATCTCCGTCCATTCCCTAATCTACCCCCATTCCCTAATCTACCCCCATTCCCTAATCTACCCCCATTCCCTAATCTACCCCCATTCCCTAATCTCCGTCCATTCCCTAATCTCCGTCCATTCCCTAATCTACCCTCCATTCCCTCATCTACCCCCATTCCCTCATCTACCCCCATTCCCTAATCTGCACTCCATTCCCTAATCTGCACTCCATTCCTTCATCTACCCTACATTACCTAATCTACCCTCCATTCCCTAATCTACCCCCCATTCCCTAATCTCCGTCCATTCCCTAATCTACCCCGCATTCCCTCATCTACCCCCATTCCCTAATCTACCCCCATTCCCTCATCTAGCCCAATTACCTAATCTACCCCCAATCCCTAATCTCCGTCCATTCCCTAATCTACCCTCCATTCCCTAATCTCCATTCCCTGATCTGCCCTCTAATCCCTAATCTCCGTCCATTCCCTAATCTACCCCCATTCCCTAATCTACCCCCATTCCCTAATCTACCCCCATTCCCTAATCTCCGTCCATTCCCTAATCTACCCTCCATTCCCTCATCTACCCCCATTCCCTCATCTACCCCCATTCCCTAATCTGCACTCCATTCCCTAATCTGCACTCCATTCCTTCATCTACCCTACATTACCTAATCTACCCTCCATTCCCTAATCTACCCCCCATTCCCTAATCTCCGTCCATTCCCTAATCTACCCCGCATTCCCTCATCTACCCCCATTCCCTAATCTACCCCCATTCCCTCATCTAGCCCAATTACCTAATCTACCCCCAATCCCTAATCTCCGTCCATTCCCTAATCTACCCTCCATTCCCTAATCTCCATTCCCTGATCTGCCCTCTAATCCCTAATCTACCCTCCATTCCCTAATCTACCTTCCATACCCTGATCTACTTTTCATACCCTGATCTACCTTCCATACCCTGATCTACTTTTCATACCCTGATCTACCTTATGCTGAACTAACTTCCATACCCTAATGTAACTTCCATTCCCTAATTTAACTTCCATACCCTAATCTACGTTCCCAATCTACCGTACATTCCCTAATCTACGTCTCTCTATTTCCTAATCTCCCTGCAATCCCTAATCTATCCTCGATTCCTTAATCCCACATTCCTTCGCTAATCCCTAATCCCAGCAGAGTACAGACAATAACCAGGCCCAGATTTGCATTTATTGGACAGCCGAACAAAAATAACAAGTTGCCCAGCGCCCGTCAGTTGGGGCTGGCAGATACTGTTGCTCGGTCGATCATTAGTTTTTTTTACGTCAAACTGGAAATTATCTGGACAAGCACTAATATTACTTATTATTGGTACATTATTAGCGTGCACTAAATCTGAAGTTCGAATAGGTATTTAGTTAATAATAAACTCGAACAAAAGACGCTGAGGCAACAAGAAAATGGTTTCTAAGCCCAAAGTGGCGGCTCTAGTCTGGTGTCTGTCTGTCGCTGCGCGACAGGATTTGCGGCAAGTAACAGACAAACTGACCAAAGCTAGTAAGGCCATGAATCACTGACACGCAAACACAAACAGTTGGAGCGGAAATCTACACAAACCAGATTTCGATGGGAACCCAGATTCTAGTTTTTTATCAACCGAGAATGGTGCCGCGAAGTGGGTATTGCGCACAAATATGGTAAATCGAAACCTAAGATTATATTTCACAGCAGATTTCAGTACTGTACTGTTTTCCATTGTATATTTATTTCTATCTAGCGCAGACAAGGATAAACTAATCCAACTGAACAATTGAGTGCACAGTAGGATTATTTAGTTTCCAGTGAGATTATCCTATGTACATTTTCCAAATCTACCCTCCATTGCCTAATCTACTCTCCATTGCCTAATCTGCCCTCCATTGCCTTATCTACCCTCCATTGCCTTATCTACCCTCCATTGCCTTATCTGGCCTCCATTCCCTAATCTACCCTCCATTCCCTAATCTGCCTTCCATTCCCTAATCTGCCCTCCATTCTCTAATCTGCCCTCCATTCTCTAATCTGCCCTCCATTGCCTAATCTGCCCTCCATTCTCTAATCTGCCCTCCATTCTCTAATCTGCCCTCCATTGCCTAATCTGCCCTCCATTGCCTAATCTGCCCTCCATTCCCTAATCTGCCCTCCATTCTCTAATCTGCCATCCATTCCCTAATCTACCCTCCATTCCCTAATCTGCCCTCCATTCTCTAATCTACCCTCCATTGCCTAATCTACCCTCCATTGCCTTATCTACCCTCCATTGCCTTATCTACCCTTCATTGCCTTATCTACTATCCATTGCCTTATCTGGCCTCCATTCCCTAATCTACCCTCCATTCCCTAATCTGCCGTCCATTCTCTAATCTGCCCTCCATTCCCTAATCTGCCCACCATTCCCTAATCTGCCCTCCATTCCCTAATCTGCCCTCCATTCCCTAATCTGCCCTCCATTCTCTAATCTGCCCTCCATTCTCTAATCTGCCCTCCATTCTCTAATCTGCCCTCTAAAGTAGGATTATCCATTGTACAGAAGGATTATCCGGAAATTTAAGTTTAATCTTACGGGTAGTTGAGCATAGACAGTAGTTGTTCAGTTATAAAAAACAAATGAACAATTAGACACAATGAGTCAGTAATTTTTTTATGAAATTGAAAACAGTTCGATATAATGTCGGAATCAATAATATAAATTTTATATTTGTATAAAAAAGTTAATATTATGCTTAATAAAATAGCACCACAGTAAATAGACTTCATTATCAGATCACAGTCAAGCAGTGAGGAAATTATTTCAGAAATCAAACTGAATCACTGTTCAAAAGTGATTTATAGTAATCGTGTTAACTTAAAAATAAAAAAATCCTCAGAAAGACTGTTCCCAGTTGAGGATAAACATCTGGAGGATCACCAGGGAGCGCAGGGGTCAGGGCACTCTCGCCGATAGGCAACTAAAGTGGCGTCGTCAACTCGCATCAGCGCCGTGTAGACCGTCAGCTTGTTTAGCACAGGAATCGAACTCAGGACGTTGAACAGGCCGGCAAAACTGGCAGCCCCAGTCTGACCCTTCTTAGTCATGCAGGCATTGGCTGGACCGCGCCGATTATCGATCGGATTTGGCGATTTCCAATGATCGTAATTGGTCTGCAACACATACCAGGTGTGGTTGCTGACTGAAGCCCGCTCCCAGATGTCCGCAGGGCCGACGCGATCCCTGGTGATGACGCAGCCTTCCAGGCGTTTAACGCCGCCAAGAATGAAGTACACTGGAGCAACGAGTTTCCAATTAGCCAGGCTGGACTTGGCCTCCGAGTAGCTGGTGGCATTCTCCAAAACTGAGCGGGTGGCGATGCCGAGCCAGAACTGATCCCGGATGCCAAGCAGCCATTCGAGGACGCCGGCGAAACTCTGCGGCTTGGCGCCCACCCTACTGTTGACCGTCAGGCTGAACTGGCCAGGCCGGAGTCCGGTCAGCACGCCGATGTAGCCGGCGAAATGGCTGGACATGAACAACTGTGGCAGACGTGGGTGGAGAAGAGGATATTAGCGGAGTTTTTTTTAATTTCTTAGTGCCCTTAAGAACCAACCACGAAGGCACAGTGAGAGTGTACACTGCCTGATGACAGTACACAGTGTACGGGTATCTGAGTGTGTGGATGGGTGTGGCGGTCCCCCCAGTCCATGGACTGAACAGCCGTACGCAGCCTTCAGATGCGCCGCGCAATAGCTGCGGCTGTAGGCTCAATAGAGCTGGTGTAATCAACTATTATTATTATATTATGGAGGGCTGAGGGCTATCAATGGCACATCACTTGGTGACACCAGACCCGCAGCCAGCGAGGAGGCAATTCTGCTCATTTCGCTGACTCCTGAGCACACACGCACACAGATACTGTACGCAGGCATACGCTCACACAGGTGTGTACATCTGCACTGACTTTCTCATTGTGAGTAAGTGTACACTCTCACTGTGCCTTGGAGGTTGGCCCTCAAGGGCGTAAATTGCACAAAGATTCTCCAAGTCTTCCTCTGCGGCTGCACCCCAAATATGGAATCTCTGATAATCTGATAATTTTTCTCTTTTCTTTCTCACCAGTTTTCCATCCCTATAGAACTCCACATTAACCAGCAGTGGTCGCAAATAGTCGGCAATGATCCAAGAACTATTGGTGACATTCCAGCCTAGGAACAGGCCGAAGTCCATATTCCTGGCGTGGTACAGTCGGCCTGCCGAGTCCTCGGCTAGAATAGACGTGCACAATGGAAACAGTTCGTAGAATACGTTGAACAGAGTGACCTCGCCAAGGCTGAGATTGGACAGCGCCGACACTCCGGCCAGCTCGCTGCGAAACGGCTCCGGTAGGGTTTGTGCCAACGGCACCATCTCCTTGTCGACTAGGTTCATCAGTGCATCGGAGCCAGTGAGGTTGAACAGGAACTGCCGGAACTGGCCCAGTAGGGCGCGCATGCCGGCGGCGCGAGATTCAACAACCGGCCGCCAGCGAGTAGCCGGCGAATCGTCAAGATTGACGCGAGCCACCGGCACTAGGCTGTCCGGCGATGGCGGAAACGCGTCGGACACGCACTGGGCCAGTGGAGGTTGCGGCTGCTGCAGAAAATAAAAATCATAACTGTCGCTAGAAGGATATTGGGACGAAGTCGCGACTGGCCAATGCGCACTAGCGACCAGAACTAGCAGCAGAAAGGAGGATAGCAAGCACTGACGCATGGCCTTCTCGGCTTGTATAGGCTGCAATGTATTTGATAACTTCTACTATTAGTAGGCAGATATGCGCATTTGATTAAAAATTTGTTTGCTAATTAGCCTAATATAAAAGGGGTTGAGTGGCTTGCGGTCTAACGCGTTTGCCTCTCACCAAGGCGCCTGAAGCTCGATTCCGCGGCGAGGCCACATTCATTTGGGGCGCATCCGCGGAGAGAAGGCTTGGGGGCTTGTCGAGCAATTTACGCCCTTGAGGACAAACCTTCAAGGTACAGTGAAAGTGTACACTGCCTGACGATGAGAAAGTACATTACCTATCGCATTACGGTATCTGTGCGCGTGTGTGCTCAGGAGTCAGCGAAATGGGCAGAATTGCCTCCTGGCTGGCTGCGGGTCTGGTGTCACCAAATGATGTGCCATTTGCCTACGGTCCTGCAGATAGGAAATTATTCCCATTAAGCAGCCACTCATTATCCTTGTACCCTGTACCTAGGGGGCAATGATTCCACTTTGCCAAAAATCGAAAAAACTCAGAAAATGTTGAAAAGCTCATTGCGCTAGTCAAAGCACTCGAACAATAAATATTATATTTACAAAAAACCAAATTAATCCTGCGTAGAACAAATTCTATTACTGCAAGTAGCTAAGTGATCAATAAGGCAAAATAATATAGAACATTTTGTTTTCATTAACAAGACAGCACATTTATTATAACAAACAAACAAAGGAAAGCTAGACTTGTAGTTTTCAAGTTTCACTACTTATAGTACCCAAGATTGAAGATACACCGTTGAAACTATTCATTTTTATAAAGAAACACTAAAACTTTTTAGTTTGATGTTTTAGGAATTAAAGACAAATAATTATAACATTGCTAGACTAATGATAGCCAGACACTTGTCTTTTGATAAGAGGAAAGCAGAAAATATAACAGAGCAATAGGTAGAATCGGGATTTATTAGGGGGAAGTGGGAGAAAGATGGAGAAAGCGTGTGAAGGAGGCTAGAGGAAGAGTTGGGGAAGGGGCAGAGGAAGAGTGGGAGAAGGGGCAGAAGAGTGGGAGAAGGGGCAGAGGAAGAGTGGGAGAAGGGGTAGAGGAAGAGTTGAAGATAGTTAGAAGCAGTTCACATGTCAAGAATAACCGGCATTGCTGACAGACAAATCGATAAGTCAATCAGTGAACGCATCAATCGGATTCGCTGCTATTGCCATCGCTATCATAGCCAGTCACCAGGCTGCCAGAGCTGCCACCGGTTGGCACAGTGGCCCACTTGGACCGGGTGAAACTGGTCGCGGCTCCGCTGCCAGTTGCGGTTCTCGCCGAGGACGAAGCGGCCAACAACAGCGGCTGCCCGTCGACGTCCAACGGATCGCCGTCGTAGTCGGCGATGCCAGGCAGCAGCTGCAGCGGTTGGCCGTCCAAATCCGCCGACACAGTCGACTTGCCGTCTCTCCTGGCATCGGGCTCCAGGCTGGAGTCCGGGGCCGAAGCCGCGGACTCGTTAAACATAGCCGGGACAATGTCCGAGTCGGCAGCGGACGGCACCACCAGGCCCAAGAAAGCATTGTTGAGCCGCATGAGATAGTCGGCCTGGTAGAGCGCCCACTCGGACCAGGCCTTGATCACCGAGGACACCGGCTGGCGATGGCGTAGCGCCTGCAGGCTGCTGCCTAGGCGGGCGAACACTCGCGGCATTCGCGCCTGTTGGGATATTGTTGAGAAAGGGATTTTTTAGGCGAATGAAATGTTAAGAGATCTTAAAACCTCTACTGTCTAAGATCCAAAATCTCACCTCTACTATCAAAGATTCAAAATCTCACCTCTAGTATCAAAGATTCAAAATCTCACCTCTAGTACCAGAGTTTTAAAATCTCACCTCTACTGTCTGAGATTCAAAATCTCACCACTACTGTCTGAGATTTAAAATCTCACTTCTAATGTCTGAGATTCAAAATCTCACCACTACTGTCTGAGATTCAAAATCTCACCTCTACTGTCTGAGATTCAAAATCTCACCACTACTGTCTGAGATTCAAAATCTCACTTCTACTGTCTGAGATTCAAAATCTCAACTCTACTATCAAAGATTCAAAATCTCACCTCTAGTACCAGAGTTTTAAAATCTCACCTCTACTGTCTGAGATTCAAAATCTCACCACTACTGTCTGAGATTTAAAATCTCACTTCTAATGTCTGAGATTCAAAATCTCACCACTACTGTCTGAGATTCAAAATCTCACCTCTACTGTCTGAGATTCAAAATCTCACCACTACTGTCTGAGATTCAAAATCTCACTTCTAATGTCTGAGATTCAAAATCTCACTTCTACTGTCTGAGATTCAAAATCTCAACTCTACTATCAAAGATTCAAAATCTCACCTCTAGTACCAGAGTTTTAAAATCTCAACTCTACTGTCTGAGATTCAAAATCTCACTTCTACTGTCTGAGATTCAAAATCTCACCACTACTGTCTGAGATTCAAAATCTCGACTCTACTGTCAAAGATTCAAAATCTCACCTCTAGTACCAGAGTTTTAAAATCTCACCTCTACTGTCTGAGATTCAAAATCTCACTTCTAATGTCCGAGATTCAAAATCTCACCTTTACTGTCTGAGATTCAAAATCTCACCTCTACTGACTGAGATTTAAAATCTCACTTCTTATGTCTGAGATTCAAAATCTCACCTCTACTGTCTGAGATTTAAAATCTCACTTCTAATGTCTGAGATTCAAAATCTCACCTCTACTATCAGAGATTCAAATTCTTCCAAAAAATGCAAATCGAAACTCATTTTAAAGTTTACTACTCTAAAACAGTCTCAAACTGTACTCAAGTCTCACCTGAAAGTGAGTCCTATAGAAGGCAGCGCAGGGCAGTTTAACAGCCGAATTGTGCAACAGATCCGAGGCCAAGAACAGTGCTGACAGCCGTCTCTCTGGTTCCACATCGGCCTCAGTGGCTGCTGCTGCCACCACAGAGTCGACGATTTCTAAAGCTGACTCTGCGTGCTCCAGACACCAGACCATGGCCTCGGCTATGCTCTGCCGCTTCGGTGTCAGGTTGGCTGGAAAATATCAGAGAGAAATCGATTTTTAAAGACCGACAAGTAGCTGGAATAACACCACGAAATCCGAGAAGTGAAATCTGGAAATTTAGAAAGAAGCCCTGAACAATCGGGTGTGAGACCTGAAGAATCAGGAATGAGACCTGAAGAATCGGGAATGAGACCTGAAGAATATTGTATGAGACCTGAAGAATCAGGAATGAGACCTGAAGAATCGGGAATGAGACCTGAAGAATATTGTATGAGACCTGAAGAATCAGGAATGAGACCTGAAGAATCAGGAATGAGACCTGAAGAATATTGTATGAGACCTGAAGAATCAGGAATGAGACCTGAAGAATCAGGAATGAGACCTGAAGAATCAGGAATGAGACCTGAAGAATCAGGAATGAGACCTGAAGAATCAGGAATGAGACCTGAAGAATCAGGAATGAGACCTGAAGAATCGGGAATGAGACCTGAAGAATCAGGAATCAGACCTGAAGAATCAGGAATGAGACCTGAAGAATCAGGAATGAGACCTGAAGAATCAGGAATGAAACCTGAAGAATCAGGAATCAGACCTGAAGAATCAGGAATGAGACCTGAAGAATCAGGAATCAGACCTGAAGAATCAGGAATGAGACCTGAAGAATCGTAACCATGTCAGTGAAAGCTACAATCGCAAGCGTCTCACCCAGCATCTTGCTCAGTAGAGCCTTATTATTGTCAGACAAAGGTCGCTCTCCAGGATTGTACTTTTGCTTAACAGTGCTTTCTTCCTTGACTGCGTCCTCGGAGGCTCCGTCTGGCGAATTTCTACGCCGATTCCGATTAAAGGACGACCCAAAATTGTCGCCGCCGCCGCTGCTTCCAGGCGAGGGTGACCTTCGATTGGCGCCAACGTAGGGTGGCAGGCCGTTCTCGTCAATGAGCTCAGGCGGCATACCGGCGGTAAAGACGTTGATGGGCGGCGGCCGCCACCAGGAGCCGCCTTTGTACATTCGAAAGTCGCCCAGTCGCCAATTGTGAGCCGTGTCGCCGTGCAGAATAGAGTACAGGCGCCAACGATAATAGACATGCTCGGGACTGTTGTAGTCCGTCAGGAAGCGAAATCTGGGATTCTCCGACTCGCGTTGAATCGCTAGCAGCTCCAACAATGGTCCCTCTCGAACAACGTGCTCAACCATGCGATTGATCGAGCTGAGCAGTACGCGATCAGCTGGCACTGTCACTTTTACAATGGCCTCCGATATGAGCTTCTCTTGCTCTGCCTCGCTTAGACTGCTCAAATCTATTGGGGTGCGCTCTGCGTGTTTTGAGACAGGATTTTAGGATTTAGAAGGAATCGAAGCTAGTATTTAACAGGCTCGGAATCCAATAGAGATCACTAGAACCCTACCAGGAATCAAAGCTAGAAGCCTACCTAGAATCGAAGCTAGAACCCTACCTGGAATCGAAGCTATAAGCCTAACGGAATCGAAGCTATAAACCTACCCGGAATCGAATCTAGAACCGAACCGGAATCGAATCTAGAACCCAACCCGGAATCGAATCTAGAACCGAACCCGGAATCGAAGCTAGAACCCTACCTAGAATCGAAGCTAGAACCCTACCTAGAATCGAAGCTAGAACCCCTACCTAGAATCGAAGCTAGAACCCTACCTAGAATCGAAGCTAGAACCCTACCTAGAATCGAAGCTAGAACCCTACCTAGAATCGAAGCTTGAACCCTACTTGGAATCGAAGCTAGAACCCTACCTAGAATCGTAGCTTGAACCCTACTAGGAATCGAAGCTAGAACTCAACTTAAAATTGAAGCAAGAACCCAATACGATACTGGCCCATTCAGCAGGCAACTCACTAGCATTCCTCTGCTGAATAATATCGCCAGTCATCCAGTCTTTCGGCTGAGCATTGAATGGCAAGCCGGACACTGGCGGAGGATCAATCGAAGCCTGCAGCATCGGCGGCACGTAGATAGGATAGGTCGGTATCGGCACAGATTTGCCCCAACCAATCAGCATCTGGTAGCCCATCAGATCGCGATCCCGCAGACGATCGACGGCCCGCTCGGAGTCTCGCCGACACATGTAGGCAACGAAGCCGCAGTTGCGCTTCTTGCTGCGCTCCATCTCAGTTCGGGGCCACATTATCTTCACGCTGGCTAGCGGCCCGAACCGGCCAAACAGGTCCATCAGATCGCGCTCAGTTATCTCCGGGTTCAGGTTGCCCAGAAACAGGTTAGTGGTGTCCTGGGGATAAACAATCCATAGGATAATTCACGATCGAAAATCAAGGTCACACATTTTCCTATGGGCTAAGAATCGAACTCTTGACCTCCTAGTAAGGAGATTGAGTCTCTAATGACACAATCTGAGTGAATTATGACCCAATATGACGGAAACATGACCCAATCAAACTAAACTATGACCGAATCAAACTAAACTATGACCGAATCAAACTAAACTATGACCGAATCAAACTAACTATGACCCAATCAAACTAAACTATGACCGAATCAAACTAAACTATGACCCAATCAAACTAAACTATGACCCAATCAAACTAAACTATGACCCAATATGACGGAAACATGACCCAATCAAACTAAACTATGACACAATCAAACTAAACTATGACCCAATATGACGGAAACATGACCCAATCAAACTAAACTATGACCCAATCAAACTAAACTATGACCCAATCTGACGGAACTAAAATTCAAATTCAAAGAGTGAATTCTTCGCATTCGCAAGAAATTCAGCTATAAAAGTACACCGATTCCTTCAATTAGAAAATGTTTACCTTATCAGCTTCAAAATGAGAGGACCCGAAACCAATTTCGGAAGGGTCCAGGCTCAGCTCGGATCGAATGGGACTTGGCGGTCTCAATGGCGGCTGCTGCTGCTGCTGCGGATCAGGCTCAAATCGACTGCTAGACCGCCTCTCCGGCTGCTGCTCCTGCTGCATCATCTGCTTCCTCTGCTCCCGCTTTTCCTGCATGACTTTCAGCTCCTCCTTAAATAGCTCGAGGTTGGTCTTCCGTTTACCGGCGTCCTTGCGCTGCTGCCGAGAGGCCAGCGCGGCCGCCTTCTCAGACGCCGTCGAACTGGACGATGAAGAAGCGCCAATTGGAGGCAGATCTGAAGGCTGCGACGGTGGACTGTTTGATCTGCGAGTGGGCAGTGTTTTAAATGGTTACGCACTGACAACTAGTGCAATCCGAACATGCGTTGGTGAAAATTGAAATCCGAATTTTAGCGAAAATACTAGCACACTAAGCCCCCCTTTGGGGGGCACTACTGTTCAAACAAAAATATTGTGTAATGCAGAAGGACAAAATAAACCTGAAAGCAAACAAAAATGAAAACTCATGTCGTCAGTATTAATTTCCCTGATTGCAAATATACACTCGTATGTGATTGCGATTCAACGAAA
This sequence comes from Macrostomum hystrix, assembly GCA_950097015.1. Taxonomy (NCBI): domain Eukaryota; kingdom Metazoa; phylum Platyhelminthes; family Macrostomidae; genus Macrostomum; species Macrostomum hystrix. The sequence goes on from CATNEN010000002.1 coordinate 4,301,720, forward strand.
ATTTGAATTCTCACTAAATACAAAAATAGTCTGTCTGAGACATTCAGTCTGTACACCAAGAGCCCCATCGGGGCAAAATTACACAAGTAACTTACGTTTGATACAACTCAGCTTAATGCTACTTAAGTACATGTGAAAACTATCCCCTCAGCAGTAAAAAACCAGTGTCTCCCCAGCTGCAGAGAAGTAATTCCCCCCCCCCAGCAGCAAAGCGGTAATTCCCCCCAGCAGCAGAGCAGTAATTCCCACCCCAGCAGCAGAGCAGTAATTCCCCCCCCCAGCAGCAGAGCAGTAATTCCCCCCCCAGCAGCAGAGCAGTAATTCCCCCCCCAGCAGCAGAGCAGTAATTCCCCCCCCAGCAGCAGAGCAGTAATTCCCCCCCCCAGCAGCAAAGCAGTAATTCCCCCCAGCAGCAGAGCAGTAATTCCCCCCCCCCAGCAGCAGAGCAGTAATTCTCCCCCCCCAGCAGCAAAGCAGTAATTCCCCCCAGCAGCAGAGCAGTAATTCCTCCCCAGCAGCAAAGCAGTAATTCCCCCCCCCAGCAGCAAAGCAGTAATTCTCCCCCAGCAGCAGAGCAGTAATTCCCCCCCCCAGCAGCAAAGCAGTAATTCCCCCCAGCAGCAGAGCAGTAATTCCTCCCCAGCAGCAAAGCAGTAATTCCCCCCCCAGCAGCAAAGCAGTAATTCTCCCCCAGCAGCAGAGCAGTAATTCCCCCCCCCCAGCAGCAGAGCAGTAATTCCCCCCCCCAGCAGCAGAGCAGTAATTCCCCCCCCCAGCAGCAAAGCAGTAATTCCCCCCCAGCAGCAAAGCAGTAATTCCCCCCAGCAGCAGAGCAGTAATTCCTCCCCAGCAGCAGAGCAGTAATTCCCCCCCCCCAGCAGCAGAGCAGTAATTCCCCCCCAGCAGCAGAGCAGTAATCCCCCCAGCAGCAGAGCAGTAATTCCCCCCCCAGCAGCAGAGCAGTAATTCCCACCAGCAGCAAAGAATACTGGTAAACCCACTTAGAAAACTGTTAAACACTTTTAGAAAACTTGTAAACACATTTAGAAAACTGGTAAACACATTTAGAAAGCAGTTAATCCACACTTAGAAAACTTTTAGACACATTTAGAGAACTATAAAACACATTTAGAATACCGAAACCCAGTTTTAGAAAACTGTTAAACACGTTTAGAATACTGTAAAACAAATTTAGAATACTGGTAAACACATTTAGAAAACTGGTAAACACTTTTAGAATACTGGTAAACACATTTAGAAAACTGTTAATTAAAAACATTTAGAATACTGGTAAACACATTTAGAATACTGGTAAACACATTTAGAAAACTGTTAAAAACATTTAGAATACTGGTAAACACATTTAGAATACTGGTAAACACATTTAGAAAACTGTTAAAAACATTTAGAATACTGGTAAACACATTTAGAATACTGGTAAACACATTTAGAATACTGGTAAACACATTAAATAAACTGTTAAAAACATTTAGAATACTGGTAAACACATTTAGAATACTGGTAAACACATTTAGAATACTGGTAAAAACATTTAAAATACTGGTAAACACATTTAGAATACTGGTAAACACATTTAAAATACGGTTAAAAACATTTAGAATACTGGTAAAAACATTTAGAAAACTGGTAAACACTTTTAGAATACTGGTAAACACATTTAGAATACTGGTAAACACTTTTAGAATTCTGGTAAAAACATTTAGAATACTGGTAAACACTTTTAGAATACTGGTAAACACATTTAGAATACTGGTAAACACATTTAAAAAACTGTTAAAAACATTTAGAATACTGGTAAACACATTTAGAATACGGTTAAAAACATTTAGAATACTGGTAAAAACATTTAGAAAACTGGTAAACACTTTTAGAATACTGGTAAACACATTTAGAATACTGTTAAAAACATTTAGAATACTGGTAAAAACATTTAGAATACTGATAAACACTTTTAGAATACTGGTAAAAACATTTAGAATACTGGTAAACACTTTTAGAATTCTGGTAAAAAAAAACATTTAGAATACTGGTAAACACTTTTAGAATACTGGTAAACACTTTTAGAATACTGGTAAACACTTTTAGAATACTGGTAAACACATTTAGAAAACTGGTAAACACTTTTAGAATACTGGTAAACACATTTAGAATACTGGTAAAAACATTTAGAATACTGGTAAACACTTTTAGAATACTGGTAAACACATTTAGAATACTGGTAAACACATTTAAAAAACTGTTAAAAACATTTAGAATACTGGTAAACACATTTAGAATACGGTTAAAAACATTTAGAATACTGGTAAAAACATTTAGAATACTGATAAACACTTTTAGAATACTGGTAAAAACATTTAGAATACTGGTAAACACATTTAGAATAGGCCCTACAGGTAAACACATTTGGAATACGGGTAAACACATTTAGAATACTGGTAAACACATGTAGAAAACTGTAGGACATTTAAAAAACTGTTGGACATTTAAAAAACTGTTGGACTCTTTTCTCGATTGAAATTTTGTTAAAGATTTGATGATTTATATGTTGTAGTAAGAAAGGAGTAGATGTCTCAATATATCGTTGAATTGAAGTCTGCTATGCACATTTTACCTATTCAAATCAAACACACACACACACACACACACACACACACACACACACACGGGTGAGAAAAGCTGTGATGTAATCTATTTATAAATTCGCACTGACTGTCTCGCCAGTGGGGTTGACATAGCTATGTACATTTGACACAGTGAAATTCTTATCAGTGTACTCACTTTTAACGAAACTGGCCCTGATGCAATCATTAAAATTGGCAGCGAAATGCACGTTGACAAAACTGGCTCTGATGTAATGCATTAAAAATGCTATCTAAAACAGTTTTTCGAATATTTAATCCCCTTGGCAATGGAATTAAGCTTAATAAAATTACGTGTATATGTGTCCCCATATTTGGCATCTTTTGGTGAAGAAATGGTGAAAATCGGTTGAGCCGTTCGGGAGAAAATCAATTACAACCAAGTAACCAACCATTTCATTTTTAGTATATAAGACTAGCAAGTTTTGCCCCCCTTCGGGGAGCAGAAATACTTTTAATTCGTCTAGTATATACTTTTTAGCAGCTGTATTTACAGCTTTTTAAAGCTACAATGAACCCCCAGTTGACAATGATCCCCCCGTTGATGATGATCTCCTAGTTGATAATGATCCCCCAGTTGACAATGATCCCCCAGTTGACAATGATCCCCCAGTTGACAATGATCCCCCAGTTGACAATGATCCCCCAGTTGACAATGATCCCACGGTTGACAATGATCCCCCAGTTGACAATGTTCCCCCAGTTGACAATGATCCCCCAGTTGATGATGATCACCCAGTTGACAATAATTCCCCAGTTTACAATGATCCCCCAGTTGATGATGATCCCCCAGTTGACAATGATCCCCCAGTTGACAATGATCCCACAGTTGACAATGATCCCCAGTTGACAATGATCCCCCAGTTGATGATGATCCCCCAGTTGACAATGATTCCCCAGTTAGCAATGATCTCGCAGTCGACAATGATTCCCCAGTTGACAATGATCCCCCAGTTGATGATGACTCCCCATTGATGATGACAACAAGTTGACAATGTTCCCCCAGTTGACAATGATCCCCAGTTGACAATGATCCCCCAGTTTACAATGATCCCACAGTTGACAATGATCCCCCAGTTGACAATGATCCCCCAGTTGATGATGACTCCCCATTGATGATGACAACAAGTTGACAATGTTCCCCCAGTTGACAATGATCCCCAGTTGACAATGATCCCCCAGTTTACAATGATCCCACAGTTGACAATGATCCCCCAGTTGACAATGATCCCACAGTTGACAATGATCCCCCAGCTGACAATGATAACCAGTTGACAATGATCCCACAGTCGACAATGATCCCCCAGTTGACAATGATACCCCAGTTGATGATGATCCCCCAGTTGACAATGATCCCCCAGTTGACAATGATCCCCCAGTTTACAATGATTCCCCAGTTGACAATGATCCCCCAATTGATGATGATCACCCAGTTGACAATGATCCCCCAGTTGATGATGACTCCCCATTGATGAAGATCCCCAGTTGACAATGATCCCCAGTTGATGATGATCCCCCCAGTTGACAATGATCCCCCAGTTGACAATGATCGCCCAGTTGACAATGATACCCCAGTTGATGATGATCCCCCAGTTGACAATGATCCCCCAGTTGACAATGATTCCCCAGTCGACAATGATTCCCCAGCTGACAATGATCCCCAGTTGATGATGATCCCCCAGTTGACAATGATCTTCCAGTTGACAATGATCGCCCAGTTGACAATGATCCCCAGTCAATAAATGTTCCCCCAGTTGACAATGATCCCCCAGTAAATGATGATCACCCAGTTGATGATGATTACCCAGTTGACAATGATCCCCCAGTTGACAATGATCCACAAGTTGACAATGTTCCCCCGGTTGACAATGAACCCCCATTTGATGATGATCCCCCAGTTTACAATAATCCCACAGTTGACAATGATCCCCCAGTTGACGATTATCCCGCAGTCTACCATGATCCCCTATTTTATGAAGACTCCCCAGTTGACAATGTTCCCCAGTTTAATTTTTTATTAGCTGCTATTGTAGAAAATTGAGAAGAACAACATTAGTTGAATATCAGACAAAATTATTTTCATACAAATGTATATCATTATGACGTTATATGAGAATTCATCAATGGCAAAAAAAATTGCTATGATTCACACCCTGGTTTTCCTATGATTCAAACTCTGGTTTAGCAATGATTCAAACTCTGGTTTAGCAATGATTCAAACTCTGTTTTAGCCACGATTGAAATTCCGGTTTAGCCATGATTCAAAATCTGGTTTAGCCATGATTCAATCTCTGATTTTGCCATGATTCAAACTCTGGGTAAGCCATGATTCAAACGCTGGTTTAGCCATGATTCAAACTCTGGTTGGCCATGATTCAGACTCTGGTTTAGCCATGATTCAAACTCTGGTTTAGCCATGATTCAAACTCTGGTTTAGCCATGATTCAGACTCTGGTTTAGCCATGATTCAAACTCTGGTTTAGCAATGATTCAAACTCTGGTTTAGCCATGATTCAGACTCTGGTTTAACCATGATTCAAACTCTGGTTAGCCATGATTCAAACTCTGGTTTGCCATGATTCAAACTCTGGTTAGCCATGATTCAGACGCTGTTTTTGCCATGATTCAAACTCTGGTTTAGCCATGATTCAAACTCTGGTTAGCCATGATTCAGACGCTGTTTTTGCCATGATTCAAACTCTGGTTTAGCCATGATTCAAACTCTGGTTTAGCCATGATTCAAACGCTGGGTTAGCCATGATTCAAACTCTGATTTAGCCATGATTCAAACTCTGGTTTAGCCATGATTCAAACTCTGGTTAGCCATGATTCAAACTCTGGTTTAGCCATGATTCAAACTCTGGTTTAGCCATGATTCAGACTCCGGTTGACTATGATTCAAACTCTGGTTTAACCATGATTCAAACTCTGGTTTAGCCATGATTCAGACTCTGGTGTAGCTATGATTCAAACTCTGGTTTAGCCATGATTCAGACTCTGGTTTAGCCATGATTCAGACTCTGGTTTAGCCATGATTCAGACTCTGGTTTAGCCATGATTCAAACTCTGGTTTAGCTATGATTCAAACTCTGGTTTTGCCATGATTCAGACGCTTGTTTAGCTATGATTCAAACTCTGGTTTAGCCATGATTCAGACTCTGGTGTAGCCATGATTCAGACTCTGGTTTAGCTATGAGCCATGATTCAGACTCTGGTGTAGCCATGATTCAGACTCTGGTTTAGCCATGATTCAGACTCTGGTTTAGCCATGATTCAGACTCTGGTTTAGCCATGATTCAGACTCTGGTTTAGCTATGATTCAGACTCTGGTTTAGCCATGATTCAGACTCTGGTTTAGCCATGATTCAGACTCTAGTTTAGCCATGCTGATGATGATGGTTTAGCCATGATTTAGTCTCTGGTTTAGCCATGATTCAAACTCTAGTTTAGCCATGCTGATGATGATGGTTTAGCCATGATTTAGTCTCTGGTTTAGCCATGATTCAAACTCTGGTTTAGCCATGATCCAGACTCTGGTTTAGCCTTGATTCAGACTCTGGTTTAGCCATGATTCAGACTCTAGTTTAGCCATGCTGATGATGATGGTTTAGCCATGATTTAGTCTCTGGTTTAGCCATGATTCAAACTCTAGTTTAGCCATGCTGATGATGATGGTTTAGCCATGATTTAGTCTCTGGTTTAGCCATGATTCAAACTCTGGTTTAGCCATGATCCAGACTCTGGTTTAGCCTTGATTCAGACTCTGGTTTAGCCATGATTCAGACTCTGGTTTAGCCATGATTCAGACTCTGGTTTAGCCATGATTCAGACTCTGGTTTAGCCACGATTCAGACTCTGGTTTAGCCATGATTCAGACTCTGGTTTAGCCATGATTCAGACTCTGGTTTAGCCATGATTCAGACTATGGTTTAGCCATGATTCAGACGCTGGTTTAGCCATGATTCAGACGCTGGTTTAGCCATGATTCAGACTCTATTGTTGCAATGATTCAAACTCAGATTTGCTATGATTTATGATATTTTATTTACGAAATGAAAAAAATAAATCAAAATAATCTTCAATCACTACTGGCTGAAAATTAGTCTAAATGATTTGACGCAGTGCAAAATCGAACCCTAGCCATGCCTAACTTATTCCTAGTGCCTACACATCGGCTATTCCGACTGTTGGTTAGTGGGTGCAGAAATCAGCCTTATAAAATGAATTCTCAAAGTTCTGGCTTTGTACAATGAAGTAAGAAAATAGAGTACACTCAGTCTCGCGGTTGGTTGTGTACATTTATTTCCAATTTGTCTCCAGAGTGCAGGCTTCAAATTCAATCAGCTTGGGGTTGTTGCGCAATTTGACGATGCAATTTCAATTCAGTGGCAGTGAGTGAAATTCTCAATAGGCCAAGATGGTTTGACCTTTGAAAAAATCATGTTTTTCGAATATTTAATCCCCTTGGCAATGGAATTAAGCTTAATAAAAATACGTGTATAATTGTCCCCATATTTGGCATCTTTTGGTGAAGAAATGGTGAAAATCGGTTGAGCCGTTCGGGAGAAAATCAATTACAAGCAAGCAAGCAAGATTTTCATTTTTAGTATATTAGACTAGCTGCCTTCGCTACCCTCTGGGTAGCCTCCCTGTGAGTTCTTATCAGTTCGTTATCAAAACTGGCTCTGATGCAATCATTAAAATTGGCACTGGAGCCTCACTGTGCACAAGCTGAAAACAAGAATGCATTAGAAAAGCCTATTTAAAACTGTTTTTCGAATATTTAATCCCCTTGGCAATGGAATTAAGCTTAATAAAAATACGTGTACCGATTCCGGCCCATTTGTGATCTTTTGGCGAAGGAATTGCGAAAATCGGTTGAGCCGTTCGGGAGCTAGTCGATTGCAAGCAAGCAAGCAAGCAAGATTTTCATTTTTAGTATATTAGACTAGCTGCCTTCGCTACCCTCTGGGTAGCCTCACTGGAGTTCTTATCAGTGCGTTATCAAAACTGGCTCCGATGCAATCATTAAAATTGGCACTGGAGCCTCACTGCGCACAAGCTGAAAACAAGAATGCATTAGAAAAGCCTATTTAAAACAGTTTTTCGAATATTTAATCCCCTTGGCAATGAAATTAAGCTTAATAAAAATACGTGTACCGATTCCGGCCCATTTGTGATCTTTTGGCGAAGGAATTGCGAAAATCGGTTGAGCCGTTCGGGAGCTAGTCGATTGCAAACAAGCAAGATTTTCATTTTTAGTATATTAGACTAGCTGCCTTCGCTACCCTCTGGGTAGCCTCCCTTGAGTTCTTATCAGTGCCTTATCAAAATTGGCTCTGATGCAATCATTAAAATTGGCACTGGAGCCTCACTGTGCACAAGCTGAAAACAAGAATGCATTAGAAAAGCCTATTTAAAACTGTTTTTCGAATATTTAATCCCCTTGGCAATGAAATTAAGCTTAATAAAATTACGTGTACCGATTCCGGCCCAATTGTGATCTTTTGGCGAAGGAATTGTGAAAATCGGTTGAGCCGTTCGGGAGCTAGTCGATTGCAAACATACAAACATACAAACATACAAACAAGATTTTCATTTTTAGTATATTAGAAGAAGAAACTGAGGTTTGTAAGAAATCCTGGAAAGGTAACTGACTCAAACTGACACCCAAAACAGAGAGCCAAGCTCAAACCTCATCTGTCGTGACGCCGGTTCAGTTGGGCCGTATTTTGCCTGCGGAATGTACACCCGCCTGGTGTCAGCCAGTTGAATCTCGCCGGCTCCCGGTTGAACCACACCCGCCTTGATCCACATCCGGCCCGCTGCGGCGCCGCCGCTCCTTCCGCCAGGCCGATTGTCGACTGAGAAGCTGTCCACCATCTGCTGGTAGATGAGCCGCTCCTCTGGCGCGGCGCCTGGCAAATCCGCTGCGAGGCTGCCGCCACCGCCGCTGCCGCTGTTGCCAGAGTCTGAAGCGCCGCGTTTCGCTAGACGCGATGGCGGACCTTCAGCCGGCGAAGCAAAATGTCGCTTGCGCATTGCCAGTTAGAGCTTTCTTTTTCAAAAATAACTTTTGCTGCAGGAACCGATACGTTTCGAAAAATGCATTTTGCTAGTCTAAAGATATAACAAATGTTCTGTTTTTTTTATTTAAAGGACATCGTTTAGTACTTTGTCTTAATAATTCAAGGCTTCTACGAAAACGCAAGAGATAATTTGAAAACTAAGGCCGAGGGGTAAATTAGAACACTTCAGGATAATTTACTGTGGGGATGATTCTAGAACTTTCTGGATAATTAGAAAACTGGATGATAATAAGAAAACTATGGCGATGGTAACAAATCTAGGGTGATAATTAGAAAACTGAGGGGATAATTAGAAAACTGAGGGGATAATTAGAAAACTGAGGGGAAAACTGAAAACTGAGGGGATAATTAGAAAACTGAGGGGATAATTGAAAATTGAGGGGATAATTGAAAACTGAGGGGATAATTAGAAAACTGAGGGGATAATTAGAAAACTGAGGGGATAATCGAAAACTGAGGGGATAATTAGAAAACGGAGGGGATAACTAGAAAACTGAGGGGATAATCAGAAAACGGAGGGGATGACTAGAAAACTGAGGGGATAATTGACAACTGAGGGGAAAATAGAAATCTGAGAGATAATTGAAAACTGAGGGGATAATTAGAAAACGGAGGGGATAATTAGAAAACTGAGGGGATAATTAGAAAACTGAGGGGATAATTAGAAAACGGAGGGGATAATTAGAAAACTGAGGGGATAATCGAAAACTGAGGGGAAAATAGAAATCTGAGGATAATTGAAAACTTAGGGGATAATTAGAAAACTGAGGGGATAATTAGAAAACGGAGGGGATGACTAGAAAACTGAGGGGATAATTGAAAACTGAGGGGAAAATAGAAATCTGAGGGATAATAGAAAACTGAGGGGATAATTATAAAACGGAGGGGATAACTAGAAAACGGAGGGGATAACTAGAAAACGGAGGGGATAACTAGAAAACGGAGGGGATAACTAGAAAACGGAGGAGATAATTAGAAAACGGAGGGCATAATTATAAAAAAGTTTGGGAATAACTGAAGAATTCGGACGGATAAATTAAAATCTGCGAGAATATTTGAAAACTTTTGGGGGGATAATAAACGACAAAGGTGGATAACTTTCTACATCGTCTTTCATTCTTTTATTAATTCCCACTTCACTAAATCATAAAAAAACCGAAGACAAAACCGAAACAAATAACGAAAAAACTAGAAGCAAGCTTGCGTAGGCAACTACAAGTTTTTTTCAGTCTAAATATTCACTTGCATGAAGGACCAACTGGCAAATTAGGCCACAACATTTAAAAGTAAAAAAAGAACAAAAATATATAAAAAAACTACATCTGCTTTTAAGCAGCAACCGATTAAAAGTGGCAGATACTGTAGAAAGCCCATTAGTCATTTTGGATTCAATCTTAGCTGATATAACTGCAATAACTAGGTCACAGCAACTGTCGAGTTGGGGATAATTAAGCATGAAACTGTCGCTGGCTAATTGCATTGCGATACATGAACACAACAAAGATCAGGCACAGCAGTAGCACCACCAAATCGTCTAACAATCCTAGCAGGCCGAACACGGCCTCCGGTAGAATGTCCAATGGCGCTAGAAGGTAGGCAAAGCACATCACAATGACAATGCCGAACCTAGCCATGTAGATAAATGAGAAGCCAGTTGGACTGAACAGATCAGCTATGAAGTGACGCAATAGAGTTGGAAAATCACGGATTAAATCAGTTAGCGACAGGCCGCGACCGGAATTGTAGCGATTGAATCGGTTCACTCTGCAATTTCATTTGTTTCTGCTTCAATTTAACAGTAGAACTACCAACGGAAGGATTTCCAACCCTCCCCTGACAGGTTTTTGCTGCACCCGGACAAAGCAATGCAAGCACAAGAAACTCAAGAACACGGGCCAACTTTTTATTGCGCACCTTCAGATACAAGAATCCAGTCGCCAGCTCTTCAGACCGTCGAGATATTCAACGGTTCTGGCCGAAGGTCAAACGGCAACTTTTTTTGGTATTCCTACTGTTAAACACGTTTCACTAAGAAGCTGACGAGGAACAGCTAATAGCATAGTTACTCCCGCCTTTTACCCATCCCAGACAGGTTTAGCATCGACTCACCTCGCCAACACCTGTTCAATTCGTTGATAAGCTTCTATATCGTTTTGATTATTATTATCATTAGGATTGGCTGTTGCGAGTTCATCTGTGGTAAACACTGGAAACAAGATAGTAACAGCCTGCCTGCACAATGGACAGGCTACAGAGTTCAATAGCCGATCATTCCACAGAGTGAGGAAGCACGGTCCGCAGAAGTGATGACCGCATGAGGTTTGCACAGCCAATTGTGGTGATTCCTCTAGGCAGATTGGGCAGGGGTCCAGCTGTAGCTGGGGTGGGCGCGGTTGCAATTGGAAGCGCACACTAGTTGCCATGGCAATTGGGTGAAAGATAAAGGTTGCAAGTTTAAGTTTATCATTATTGGGTTAAATAACAATTGATCCATAACACAGCAACGTACTCCAATCAGAATCAATAAAGCCTGGTAAGGGTGCAATTGTTAAGAAGACAATAAGAAAGAAATGGAGACAAGAAGAATATTAGGATATTGGGCTATCAAGATATAGCTTGAGCAAATAAAAATTATAAATTAGCCAAGCAATTCTAAGAAATAGCTCATTAAAGTATGATAATTATTATTCTTGTTGATAATAAACACAGAAGCTTTTGTTAAAATGGAGTTAGAATTATCTTAAGAATGGAATATAAAAACATTTGTATATATAATTGAGATCATTACTTGATGCAAACTTCCCCTAAGCTAGTGTTTCTTGACTTATTTAGTACCAATATCAACATTTTGCCACATTCCATAATTAAAATTGGCACATTTAATTAGGATTGTAACAAATACTTTCAGGAATACTTTCAAATACCTAGTTAGACAGCCATTTTTAGGAAAGTTTACATAAAATATAAAAAAACTAGAAAATATTTGTTTCAAACAAAAAACTAGTTTGTGTATATAAGCATCTTTATAGTGCATTTGCTGTGCTGACTATAGCTGATTGGCAATACACTACTGTGTATCTAGCAACAGCAAAAAGGAAATACGCACAGTAAGATCACAATGCACTTTAAGACCTATAGACAATACATATATGATATTGATACCTATATACATATACATATATTGATATCAACTATAGGATTGTAACATCAAATGTGTTTAAGTGGCATGAACAGAGAGCAGTGCTGGCAAAGTTTTACTATGTTTCCTATAATTATTTTTCTGCAATGTTCTACTTCTGTTTTTTATATCACTTTTTTTGTTTGCAAACGACAGATAACAACAAAAAACAAGCTTAATGGTAATAAAAAGTCAGTACTTAGTTTAGTTCTGAAAAGTTCTGAAAAGTCTTGGTCAGTCTTTCTTCTTTCCAACTGGGTAATAGTGCCTAATCCAGTAGAGGAGGGCACGAAAGCTATTCTTGGGGAATAGACGGTGCCATAAGAATTCTTTGAGGTGGCTTTCAAATAGAGCAGCACACGTGCCAAGCATTTGACACAGCTTGGCCTTCGCAAAATCTTCAGCTGCAGAATTGCTGTGCTTTAGGCCTAGCTTCCTGTCCCCCCATATTTGCCAGATTTTGCAATAGACTTAGATCTAAGTGTCAAATAATGGCAAAGCCATGTCAGCACAACTTTTTCAAACTCAGAATGCATGTGTGGCATGAAGTCAAACGAATAAATAATATAACAAATGGAAGTAGAACATTGCCTATTTTTCCTTTTGAATTTCTATGTCCTTATCATAGAATATCATAAAACAATTAAATAGGCCTATACAAAGAGCAACAAACAGCAACAAGATGGCACTTCAATATTTTGTCCCAATTCATCCCTAGCGCCAGCACACAAAGCCGGGAAATGTCTATGGTACTTAATCCCCAAAAAAAATTTAGCACTTAAAACCTTGAAAAGCTACATCAGCATGTCTGTGACCCTTGCCATGTCATATTATCCATCACCATGGTCATGTATTGTATTTGTAAGTTTTAATCAGTTAGAAAAATAATTATGTAAAACAAAGTAAAACATTGCCAAAAAACATTCCCAATCTCATCCTGTAGGAGCTATACCAAAAAGCACTGACAGGTACCAAAATGCCAGAGCTGGTACTAAAATGCAGAGAATCCAAGTGTTTACTAGGTAGGCTAGGGTGCATAAAAAATTATTTTACACCAGCAAAATTGGCTAGGCCCCAACTGTAAGTATGAGTCGTATGATTGATTAAGTAAAATGAGAAAATTAGGCTTATTAAGTTACTAGCTAGACAAATGGAATTTAAATAAATCTGTTAATAATTTACTTTTTTCTTTATCCTTGACCTTAGCTAAGTTGGCATTGAAGCAAACATAAAAACTTGCAGATCAAATGATTAAGATCCTACTTACCCAGGGTTTCCATTTTCTCCAGTACCTGTAGACGTAGTTGTAGGCCTATGCATAGCCATAGATACTAACAACATAGCTAGACCACCCATGACAACAATAATAAGAACAACCTCATAACCAAGACCATCAAAAAGCATTGTAGAAAAATCTGCATTAAGTGAGTTCATTTTGACAGGCCTTGATAATGTATTATTAATAATGGCAGTGTGTTTAGCTTAGCTAGTAGCTAGACCACCAGACCGAGGCGTAATCTAAATAGATTGATTGGGATAGTAGGCCTAAACGAGAAAGGGAACTAAATAAGGGCTGCAATTTAAGATTATGCAATAATAATAACCTATTTTCTTTCTTTAATGTTGTTTCTGTATCTGTCTAGCTAAGTATCATGGCCACAATGACAACGATTAAATAGAACCAGCTTTTAAAGCTCTAAATAAGCTCTCGAACACACAAATTTATTAAAAATTGTACTGATTTTTTGCATTTGAAAAAAACGAAAAACTCTAACAGGTGAAACAAAACTTTTAATTAACATCAGCAGTGCTTACAAATGTTTTTAGGAGAGTTGTAAATTCTTCATGAGGAGATCTACCGTATTAAACACATATTCATCAGCGAAAGAAAGGTACACTGAACATTTTGTTCCTTATGTAATCAATTATTTTTTTAACATTTTGTATCAATCCTTCCAAAAAATTTCGCCAACTTGTTGATGCTGTCGTCGACGTAATTCTCGAAAAGTCTTATCCTGCACGATGACTCACACCTGCAAGAGCTAAACTTTTAAAATCCCCTCCCTTTCAGAAATACAATTTTAGTGGTTTTTGCTTGTCCGATTATACCCATCCCCTGATCCTTTTTAAAATAATCCATTGCTTTCCTTATCTGTCAAGTTTCACTCACCTCCCTCCTGCCCCAATTGCGCATATAGTACTAATAAAAATAAATCCTATTTTTTCCTGGTACACCCACCTCCCTCCATGCATTCATTTGTTCTCCTATCCTCCATCCAACATAGTAATCACGCGCCCACCTCCCTCATATAGTCACCAATAACATTTCCTCTAGTCATGCACCCAGCCCACTTTCGTCCTAACCAATCACCGCGCGGCGATCCGAACCACATGATCCGGCTGTCTGGTAAATATGTTAAGGTCGGGTGAACCATCATGCGATCACGGAGTGTGCGCGTGATTCTCACGACTCAATATAAAGCAGGTGCACGGTGCGGCGCCCATTTGGGAGAAGACTTTTCCTGCCATGCGGACTCTTTCCGTTCCGGTTGGACATTTCCAGTCATCTGTACGTAGACCTTAGCTTTTCGTCCAGTTCCCATCTTAGTCGGACTTTTCGTCCCCCTTCGGCATTCGTCATTTCAGCAGCTGATCTAAGGTTCACGCCTTAAGTACATGATCGATCGGGTCGGTTTTGTGAATCCCGGCTCGCCGCACAACAACGGCGTCTCGCCCACACTAAGCTAGAGCTATGGGCCTGCACGCATCGACCGGCCGTTCGACATCACCAGAGTAACGCTCCACACAGCGCAAAGAATTTAACTGACTGAATGGCTTACACAGGTAGTTTTAGCATTTTTATATATAGATTTTAACATTGAAATAACAAATTCTGATAAAGAAATGCTGACACATAAGATGTTATGTAGTACACTTTAGATCAAACATGCTCGCTCGTGCGCGATGCATTTATTTATCGGCGATTTCCAAAAACGAAAGCTCGTACAGTCCAGAATCGTTATTAAGAGCTTCGGATTTCTGACTGACAGTGGTCGGAGGTTCGAATCCTGAGATGAGATAATTGCTCACAAAAAGCGAAATCTAGCTGCAATGCTGAAGTGATCGGATGCCAAATTCTGATCCGGCACGAAGTCTTTGTCCTGTAGGATGTACAAAGACGGCACCTCCAAGACAGCTACTGAACCCAGCTGAACCGGATTGTAAAATATGAAATCCACACATCCGGCATTGTTTGTCAGATTCAATGTGCACTCGGGCTCCGAGTCAGCAACAGCCAGGTAGGCACTGGCAACACCAGCACCGCAACCGTTTTGATTTCCTGCTGCTGTTGTGAGAAGGTGCGTTAAAGGCAGCTGTGCCTTTGCCTCTGTCTCTGCAGAAGGTGCCAAAAGTTTGTCCTTGTCAGGCGACGCCATCGTAATGAGTCGATAAGCCATCGACTCCGGTGTTGAATTGAAATCTCCGCACAATAGAAAACTGTCTCCATTGGCAACTGACGCTGTTTCGGCAACCATGGCAACCGACTGAATTGTAATAGAAAACAGAAGGGAATGTCAGTTTTTTTAATAATTACAAATTCGGTGGACTTAATCGGTTGTCGACACAACAATGTTGCAACAAATATTTATCAGGCCACATTTAGAACCAAGTAATTGTAGGTAGACTTACTTGAGCTGCTCGAAGATCAGGCTTTGGTGGGCGCTGATAGCTGATGTGAGCATTTCCCACAGTGAGTTTTCGCCCTGACTTTCTGTGTCTCAACTGCGCAATGCAATACCTCTGAGGCGCCGATGAGTAGTTAGCAAGAGACTGAAAATCTGGCAGCTCAGGATCTAGCAATCGAGTCACAACAAGATCCGACAGACGGCCGCACCTGTCTTCTTCGTCAGTGCGTTGAAACGCAGTCTCGCGCGCGCAGGTAACCACACCTTCGCTGGGTTCCTCGTCTCGCCAGCTGCAGGCTTGGATTGTGTAACCTCGCTGGAGAAGATCAACTTCTAAATGCTGAGTCCAGTAGTCCTTGTCTACCTCTTGAAGGCACAGTAGGTCAGCGCTTACCCTATCTAGTTCACTCAAAAGGCGCGCATGCCTAGTCGCTCGATTCCAGTTTTCCGGCTTTATTTTATTAAAGTAGGATGATTTCCTTAGCAAATGTTCAGACAAAATATTGTAGGATAGCAGTATAAAGTCTGGCTGCTGGCTTGTTTGAAGACTGTTCGATATCCAACGGCGAGAATTTGCAAGTGTCGAGATCGGCTCTTCCATACTTCAAAATGCAGTCCGCTAAAGTTCAAAGTGTTTTGGAAACTATTCTTATAGTTTTTAAAGAGCTCAGGGAATCTCCAACAATGTCAGGAAGTATATAATGGCCATTGAAATAGCTGCTTAGCAAAACTATTGATTAAGTTTCAGACTAGAATCACAGCAATCGAAATAGTGATACAGATTTTCACATACATTAATTTCATGCATTTTTGGCTACATGCATTCAGTTTCGCTTTTGATTTAATTTCACTCTCATGTAAAGTTATAAAACAAGTACAAAAACTTGAATTTAGTTTAAATGAGAGTTGGTATAGTTAGAATTTTTAAATAGGGTTCATAACTCACATACGCATAGCTAGCTATTATATCTAAAAAAGGTATAATTAAGACTGCAGAATTACTGAGAACAAAAAAAGTGTGCACACAAAAGACATAACCTTTTAATTACTATTTTTATGTAGTTAATAATTGCCACATCAAATTGCTTACATTATCAAGCGTCTTTTTCTAAAACTAATAAGTAAACACCATATGAAAAAAACTTAGTGGTTCGTCAGTTCAGTAACTTTCGTGTGAGTCCTTGGTAGAACAAGTACTATACAACGAGAAAACTATCGTCGCTCGATGTATCTTAGAAAATTTCACATTTGAACTTGTGCTCTAAAAATGTAGATACAGTTCTTTTTTTGTGAGAAATCTGTGTGCATATTAGTTTATGTTAGTAAAATATATAATTTATTATAAAATAATACGTGTTGTGTAGTAACGTTTGTTTTAAACTTTTTTCCTGGAATACATTTTTTGAATACGGTATAAAATTTTTTTTTACAAAATGTGGCAAATTGTACATCGTATTTACAATAATAAAAAATTAACGCTTTGCTTTATCTCGCGGCTTGCGATTGTAAAAGCTTTTAGCGTAGATTAAAGTTCGAATTCAATTTTCAAGTAATTCGGGTCTTAAACAATGTTTTAATATGTTAACTGACACCTGAAGGATAAAACCTGACAATCTGACATAGTTCAACTGCGCCTCAAACATAGTGATGGCATATGAAAATACCTAGGCTATGCCCCATAGTATATATATTTTTAATTTGTATTTTTAATGGTAGGCTTTGAAACTCAGTATTTGCATATAAAGAAATAAATGTGCATTTTATAAGTATATAATTTATAAAGACATGGGCTGATGAGTGATGACCTTTCTCATATTTCAATGAAAAACCTTAGATTATACTCTACATAAATAGTATTCCTGTTATTTTTTATTCTGTGCCTTGCATAGTTTATCTATAAGCTGTAAATATAAAGGCAGATAAAAAATCACATATTTATTCTTTTATCAAGACAATGGCTAAGGCTAAGTGGTACCTGGACACTTTGTCATCCCACAACTTTGTCATCCAGATGACTATCTGTCCTTAGAGGGTGGATGATGAAGAGACTTAGACTTGTGGACACTTCATCATCTATAAAACAAAAGTTTTCAAAGTTAGAACAGGACCACCCCTCCCACCCCTCCTCATGTCACATCGTGTTGGCACCTATCTTTCAACTCTTGTAATGAAATCAGTTATGACACCTCTTTTTGACAATTTAGAGTGTGAAGTGTGTTCACACCTCTGCCCCACCACCCCACCCTCACTTTATTGACGACAAACTTGATTGCTTGTTATTAGTAGATGATGAACTGACCAAACTTGATGATGACGAAGCATCCTACCTTCCAAGTGGATGACGAAGTGTCTAGGATCTGGCTAAGTATATTGCAATTTATATAGGGGCCTACTGGTTTTTATAGTAACAATTTGTCTATGGTCAGTTTTCCTTTTCAAATAAATTTACAGAGCATAAATTTCTATAAAGTGGGCCTAACTAAATAGCCTTGTAGTTTCTAACATAGCCAAGTTAATGTAATGGAATAAAGGGCTCTGAGAATAAAAAAAAATCTGAAATTCCCTGACTTTTCATTCATGCAATTAGATGTATTTAAGTATAGGTGGATAATATAATGGCTGGAATGCTTCATAGGCACTACACAAGAAACTATTTCTACTATATTACTATGCTATATCTTAGGTACATAGAATACAACATTTGAGTTATATACTCTAAAAAGTTGAGAAAGACTAGAAAATGGATGCAAATTACAAAGTTGCACAGTCTTTCATAGTTTAGCTAAAAAATTAAATTGTGTGTGGATTACACTTTTACCCAACTATATTGGACTTAAGTGCATTGAGGCTAGTTCTTTGTGGGTGTAAAAAGGCCAGCAGACTCTCCATTCAGGGGTTGTTTATGCCATTTTCCAAAGTTCATCTGTTAAAATGGCACTTCTGGAGGACTGGTTGGTTTTTGACTGGTTGGACAAGCTAAGGGCTGTGCTCCTGTAGCTTCATCTGCCAGGAATCAGGGCACAGATCATACTCAGGCCCCTGTGTCAGTGGCACCAAGTGGCCCCTGCATTTCCAATCCTTGTCATTTGTCATGCCTGCCATAATCCCTTGTTGCCCGCCAGAATATTATCAATTAGCATAGACCAGTTGATGACATGTGAGCTGTCCATTGAGGGGCATTGGAATATGGGACTACAAGAGAGGTACTCACCCAAAATATTCTTCAGCTTTCCTCTGGTTCTATGGTCAGTGAATTTTTGAAGCAAAAGCAGAATTGCTTGTCTAGGGTTAGGAATGAGGCTGTTTAGTTGACAACTATCTTACTATCAAGTATTGGAGTTCTTCCTAGAACATATTGAATACATCAGGGAAGTCGGGGAACGTAAAACAGGTCAAAGTTCGGCTCCTATTTTTTTACCATTCAAATCTGATCAGAAGTCGTCTTACATAACCTCGATGATATAAATTTGCAGCATAAACTGACAAAAATTATAAGGTTTCGATCGAAGTCTACTTAACCAGAAAAGGGTATTCAAGCTATTTAATTTAAGATCATGTCTGGGGTGGAGGCTGTCTCCGCTGTGGAAGAGCGGTTCACCAACACCCGCAAGAAGTTGGACCAGTTGGGCTACAGGCAGCCGCTAACTGTTGAAGCTCTGCCATTGGCTGAGCGCCTTCTAGCCGACCTGATCTGGACTACGGAGCATTTGCGCAAGGCCAAACAAGAGACTGAGAAACGGGTTGAAGTTAAATCGAAAATCGAAGAATACATTGAGCCATATAAGTCCGACAATGGTAAACTTGTTAAGGAGAACAATGAGCTGCATCAGGAACTGTTGCGAATAAAACAGAAATATGAGGAGGAGAATAGGGAACTTCAGGTTGGTTTCTGCTGTTTTTTATTTTTAGAGACACAAAAAATATGACACAGTAGAAATGAGAGACACGGGAGAGGTGAGACACGGGAGAGATTAGACACATAGGAGAGATGCGACGGGGAGAGAGATGAGACAGGGGAAAGATGAGACATGAGAGATTAGACACATAGAGAGATAAGACACGGGAGAGATGAGACACGGGAGAGATTAGACACATAGAGAGATGAGACACGGGAGAGATAAGACACGGTAGATATGAGAGACACGGGAGAGATGACACACGAAAGAGATAAGACACAGTGGAGATGAGACACGGTAGATATGAGAGACACAGGAGAGGTGAGACACGGGAGAGATGAGACACGGGAGAGATAAAACACGAGAGAGATGAGACACGGGAGAGATAAAACACGGGAGAGATGAGACACGGGAGAGATAAGACACGGCAGAGATGAGACACGGGAGATATAAAACACGGGAGAGATGAGACACGGGAGAGATAAAACACGGGAGAGATGAGACACGGGAGAGATGAAACACTGGAGAGATGAGACACGGGAGAGATGAAACACTGGAGAGATGAGACACGGGAGAGATAAAACACGGGAGAGATAAAACACGAGAGAGATGAGACACGGGAGAGATAAAACACGAGAGAGATGAGACACGGGAGAGATGAGACACGGGAGAGATGAGACACGGGAGAGATGAAACACGGGAGAGATGAGACACGGGAGAGATGAGACACGGGAGAGATGAAACACGGGAGAGATGAGACACGGGAGAGATGAGACACGGGAGAGATGAGACACGGGAGAGATGAAACACGGGAGAGATGAGACACGGGAGAGATGAGACACGGGAGAGATGAAACACGGGAGAGATGAGACACGGGAGAGATGAGACACTGGATATTTTTTAATTGTAATAAATACTATCAAGCGAAGCAATTAACACTGTTGCTATTCAACAGGCTGCCAAACGTCGACTGGAAAGCGAAGCCGAAGATCTTCGCTTCTTCAACTCTCAGTGCTTGGCCAAGCTCAAGCAGTTGGAGGAGGAGTCGCGCAAGAAGTCTGAGAAGATACTTCAGCTGCAGGAGAAGAATCTGCAGGCTGTGGTGCAGACCCCTTCTGGAAAGAAGAAGTCTATTCCTTTCCGGTTTGTTGCTTGACTTGGGCTTGTGGAGTCAGATAGTAAGGCCCAGATCAATTAGATGATCTGAGCTGGGCAATGACCAATCTGAGGATATAGACAATGACCAATCTGAGGATATAGACAATGACCAATCTGAGGATATAGACAATGACCAATCTGGGGATCTTAGCAATGAACCATGGGACATTAACAAGAGTAAATTATCTTACTTTACTTTACCCAGCTAATTATCTCACCTCACTATAATTTGCTAATTATCTCCTCTTACTGTACCCCGCTAATTATCTCACCTCACTAAACCCCGCTAATTATCTCCTCTTACTGTACCCCTCAAATTATCTCACCTCACTAAACCCCGCTAATTATCCCACTGCAAAAACCCGCTAATTATCTCACCTCACTGTACCCCTCTAATTATCTCACCTCACTGTACCCCTCTAATTATCTCACCTCACTGTACCCCTCTAATTATCTCACCTCACTGTACCCCACTAATTATCTCACGTCAAAAACCGCTCTATTTATCTCACCTCACTAAACCCGGCAAATTATCTCACTTTACAAAAACACGGTAATTACCTCTCCTTACTATGCCCCGCCATTTCTCAGCCGTCAGCGCATGGAGGTGGACGAGCTGCTGGAACCTGCCTCGTCTCGCCGTCAGCCGACGCGGGCGGCTCCCCTGGCCGGAGTGCGCAAGCAACAGCAGGACCCCCAGGTTGTCGACCTGGTGAAGGCGGCCCAGAAGAGAATTAGTGAGTTGCAAAGCCAGCTGGAGCGGCAACGTGAGGAGGCCGATATTCAAGAGCGACGCATTGCTAATATGAAACGGGCGGTTAGTACTGGGGCTCTTTTTGTAAAGTTGAAGAAGTCCAATTTTTAAGATAAAAAGTCCGCCGCTGGTTATATTTTCTGTTGCCGTTGTAATCGCTGGTCTCCGTTGCTAAGCCGTTGCTAAGCGAAATCATCGGAATTTTTAGTGTTTTTGAGTTAATTACTAACATCTTAATGCTGCCTTTTTGGTAATTCCTTGTATTAGCTCCTTTGTTGCTAAGTTAATCGTTAGCCTTAGTGCCGTCGCTAAGGTAAATGTTAAGTTATCTTTACCGTTGTTAAGGTAATCGCAAGCCCCTGGGCCGTCGCTAAAGGATATCGTCAGTTTTACTGTTCTGTGGCGAAATCCGAGGTTTTTTCTGTTGCTTAGAGAAATTCTAGTTTTTTTACTGTTGCTTAGGGGAATCCCAGTTTTTACCATTGCTAAGGGGAATCCCAGTTTTTACCGTTTCTTAGGGAATTCCCAGTTTTTACCGCTGATTATGGGAATCCCAGTTTTTTACTGTTGCTATTGCTAAGGAAAATCCTCGGGTTTACTGATGCAAAGAGAAAACCTAGATTTTTTGTTGCTAAGGGAAATACTCGGTTTTTACTATTACTAAGGGAAATCCCAGGTTTTTACAGTTGCTTAGGGGAATCCTGGCAGTTTTTTACAGTTGCTTAGGGGAATCCCAGTTTTTTACAGTTGCTTAGGGGAATCCCGGTTTTTACTGTAGATTAGGGGAATCCCAGTTTTTTACTGCTGCTATTGCTAAGGAAAATCCTCGGTTTTACTGTTGCTAAGGTAATCGCTAGCTTCGTAGCCGTTACAATGAAAAATGTAATAACGCCATTTTTTAAAACACAGGCGGCTCTGCGCGAGGACGAAATCAGCCGGTTGAAGATCCTCTGCGAAGGCGGCCGACCCTACGAAGCCGTCAGCCTGGAGGCCGAGGCCCGCGGCGCCGAGCGCATCCTGCATCAGCAGGCGGCTCAAATAGACGCCCTGTCGGCTCGCAATCGCGACTTGGAAGCGGCGCTGGCTGCAGCCGAAGCTCGAATCGGTGCCGAGAGGCGCGCCGAAATCGATCTCAACGTCAGAAATCGTCACCTTAGCGGCGAACTCGAAAACGTTGGTCGCATTGCTCATAGGCTAGAAGTTGAGAAAGCCGAAGTCTTGGCTACAGCTGATGTAGAGATTGCTCAAGCTCGCGCTCAACTGGAGGCCACGCGCCAGCGGCTGACTCAGTTGGAAGAGGCCTGTGCACAGCTCGAAGATGTAAGAAATTAATTGCTTTTTACAAGTAGTATGTTCTTTAGTTGTAGTTTTTGCGCTTAGGCATGTCTCAGGAGGTTTTCAATAGTTATGTACGCACATTTTAGTTTGATCTGCGTAGTAAATCAAGTATGTGGCAGCTCACAATCGCCGCTTTTTCTGCTCGTTTAATGTGCAAATAGTACTACTCGCAGTATAAGTAGTATCATTTACAATTTTTTTTAACTGTAAAAATGTTTGACTTTAAATGTCGGAAAAAAATCTTGCTTTTAGCATGATTTGAATTACTGAGTAAAATAATTAGTAAATTATATCTGTACATTGTCTTTTCGATATTAACGTTCTGGATTCCAACATTTTAACGCTACGAAAAAGACGTTTTCTCCTTAAGTGTGGTAAGATTCTTACAAATAGCAAATTTTTTAAACTTCGAACGTTTTTACATTCTCCCTACGCCATAAAGTGCTTTCAATTTCCTAGTTGATTGCGACTTTGCCAGATAGAGGAGTAGAATGTTTATTTGCTGACTTAGGAAGTTGGTCCCAGAGTTACCCACAGTACGGTGACCAATGCCGAATAGTCAGCAACAGTCGTTTCTATATTTAAACTTTATTTCTGCAAAATTTGCTGAACTACGATATTGTATATTATTGTAAAACGGTCGTCAAGTATAAAGATCAGAAAATACTATAAATTTAAATTTATGCTTTAAACTTAAGGAGCGCAAACAGTTAAGCAATTCCTTGAGCGACACAAAACGGGCCGCCACCGAATCCAACAAGGACAATCGAGATCTGCAAGAGCTAGTACTGCGACTGCAGGCGGACAAGAAGCGTTTAGCTCAACGAGTTGAGAAGCTAACTGCCAATGGTGAGACACTCCTCTATTGATATTTTTTAATAAGAAAATGATAGTACGCAATTCTCCTACTTATAGTAGCTGGATGAGATTTTCTACTAGAATTGTCTTTCTATAGTGCAAACAATCTTGCTCGCGTGTTTGATCTTGCCCTTAAATCATTTTAGTTCGTTTAAATTTTTAGCTTGGTAAAACAAATGTTTACCATTGGATTTTTCTGTTACTAGTACCATTCTGTGAGAATTTAGTTCATAAGAAACTAACATAGATGAAATTTGTTTGGTTATTGAGTCAACAAACTCAGGTCAACGACTAGCTCGATGGTGTTTGCCTATCTGCATGCTTCTCTGTGTGTGTGTGTATGTCTACTCTTGATGTTGCCAAAGTAAAGCTTTCTGTTCTTATTGAAAAGTTGTTTGAGCAGAGAAAGTAAATGTAGATTTTTTGGCGTGTTTTTAAACTAATGTTAAAAAATTTCAATCATTATACTCGTATACTTTTTTGACGTCTCTTATGAGAATTTAAGAGTCTTTTAAAAGTCTTTTAAGCGCACTTTTGTTCTCCAGATCTTTCATCTTTTTAACTACCTACTTCTCTCCCCAGTCCTCCTTCACCTACTCCCACCACTCCCTTCCCACCCTCTCTCCCACCCTTCATATACCCTGTCTCTCTCCACTCTCTCACTCTTCCACTGCCCCGCCTCTCAGTCTCTCTCACCCTTCCTCTGCCTCTCTCTGTCTGTCTCTCACACCCTTCCTCTGCCTCTCTCTGTCTGTCTCTCTCACCCTTCCTCTGCCTCTCTCTGTCTGTCTCTCTCACCCTTCCTCTGCCTCTCTCTGTCTGTCTCTCTCACCCTTCCTCTGCCTCTCTCTGTCTGTCTCTCTCACCCTTCCTCTGCCTCTCTCTGTCTGTCTCTCTCACCCTTCCTCTGCCTCTCTCTGTCTGTCTCTCTCACCCTTCCTCTGCCTCTCTCTGTCTGTCTCTCTCACCCTTCCTCTGCCTCTCTCTGTCTGTCTCTCTCACCCTTCCTCTGACTCTCTTTGTCTGTCTCTCCCACCCTTCATCTGCCCTGTCTCTCTACACTCTCTCACTCTTCCACCGCCCCGCCTCTCTGTCTCTCTCACCCTTCCTCTGCCTCTCTCTCAGTCTCTCCCACCCTTTATCTGCCTCTCTCAGTCTCTCCCACTCTTTATCTGCCTCTCTCAGTCTCTCCCACCCTTTATCTGCTTCTCTCAGTCTCTCCCACCCTTCCTCTGCTTCTCTCTCACCCTTCCTCTGCCTCTCTCAGTCTCTCCCACCCTTCCTCTGCCTCTCAGTCTCTCCCACCCTTCCTCTGCCTCTCTCAGTCTCTCCCACCCTTCCTCTGCCTCTCAGTCTCTCCCACCCTTCATCTGCTTCTCTCTCTCCCACCCTTCCTCTGCTTCTCTCTCACCCTTCCTCTGCCTCTCTCAGTCTCTCCCACCCTTCCTCTGCCTCTCAGTCTCTCCCACCCTTCCTCTGCCTCTCTCTCTCTCACACCCTTCCTCTGCCTCTCTCAGTCTTTCCCACCCTTCCTCTGCCTCTCTCAGTCTTTCCCACCCTTCCTCTGCCTCTCTCAGTCTCTCCCACCCTTCCTCTGCTTCTCTCTCTCTCACCCTTCCTCTGTCTCTTTCAGTCTCTCCCATCCTTCCTCTGCCTCTCTCTGTTTCTCCCACCCTTCCTCTGCTTCTCTCTCTCACCCTTCCTCTGCCTCTCTATCTGTCTTTCTCACCCTCTCTACAGTTTCTCTCTCCCATGTACGCGCGCATATTTCAATTGCCGGCCTCAGTGACTTTGGCTACTCCTAAGTGCCAATTCCCGTACAAAAGAAACACTTCCACACTCCATTGCCATTGTCAACACACCCAAATGCTGACATTCTCTATTGTTCTTCCAGTTTCTTACCAAGTTATAAAGTTAGCTTGAAAATCCTATTCCTTTGTTTATTCGCAATAGGCTTGGTGTCGGCGTTTGAAAGTTGGCATTGGGTAATCCTCATTCCTCATTACTTTCCATCTCCGCTGGCTAAATGCAGTACAGTGTGAGTCATTGTGCTTCCACTACCATCTGGCCAGTCCTCCATTGCTACTATTGGTTCATTCTTAGTCCGTGTTTTTTTCTAGTTGTACGTTTCTGCACTGCACTCTCACTATACGGCCGCATTGTCATTAGCTCTATTCTCATTGGCTGAGAACTGTTCTCCTGTTCCCTAAATTGACCCCTCCTACCTTTCTGAAGCTGGTTTAGCAAGATCTCCGCCCATTGCCAAGACGTGTCTGGTCTGGTTTAGACAGCAGAAAAAATTCCATATATCATTCTGAATAGCAATGCCTTATAGCAGACAGAAATAACAAAACTGTACAAATAAATCTGATTATGAGCAGCAGCGGCCATTGGTCAGCAGCTAACGATTCGCAGAATTTTCAAACCAAAGTATTCTTTAACGAATCTTCGCCTAGAACAAAGAAGTTAAAGAGCAGAAATAAAAAAGTAAAAAGGCGGCAGCAGCAGCAGCAGCAGCAGCATCCGGGCTTGCTATCTGCGGCTACTCAAAATCGTCTAGCTAGGCGTCGAGAAGCAGCTAATAGCCTAACAACTGAGTATAACAGTTGCGAACAGCAGTTTCTGCCTGGTAAATATCACAGATTTAAAACTATTGTCTGTCTGTAAAACTATTGTCACACACGTTTGTGAGTAAGTGCCTTGTGTACAGTATCTGTGTGGGTGTGTGCTCAGCAGTCGGCAGATCGGACAGAATTGCCTACTCGCTGGCTGTTGGTCTAGTGTCACCAATATATGTAGCAGTGCCCTCAGTATTCTATTTACAGCATTTATGACTGTCACATGATAGTCAGGCATAGGTCCTTTTATGACTTGTAATATATTATAATTTTCATTTAGTCTTTCCGCTGTGCCGCAATGAATTGGTAGAGACCCTATAGCAGCTGCCTGTAATAACTAGTCGGTGATTGAATTATTTATGCTAATTTGGGGGATTTTATATGACAGCCAGTCTGTTTTTGTTTCGCCAATATTTTGCTGATAGAGAACATGAGAAGGCGACATAAGAGGCGAGAATGGACAAAAGAGAACTGACAAGTGAGATAAGAGATAGAGAGAACTGACAAAATAGAACTGACAAGGAAGATAAGAGATAGAGGAAGGGAGATAAGAGATAGGGATGACAAGGGAGATAAGAGATAGAGATGACAAGGGAGATAAGAGATAGAGATGACAAGGGAGATAAGAGATAGAGATGACAAGGGAGATAAGAGATAGAGGGATGACAAGGGAGATAAGAGATAGAGGGATGACAAGGGAGATAAGAGATAGAGGGATGACAAGGGAGATAAGAGATAGAGGGATGACAAGGGAGATAAGAGATAGAGGGATGACAAGGGAGATAAGAGATAGAGGGATGACAAGGGAGATAAGAGATAGAGATGACAAGGGAGATAAGAGATAGAGAGATGACAAGGGAGATAAGAGATAGAGGGATCACAAGGGAGATAAGAGATAGAGATGACAAGGGAGATAAGAGATAGAGGGATCACAAGGGAGATAAGAGATAGAGATGACAAGGGAGATAAGAGATAGAGGGATGACAAGGGAGATAAGAGATAGAGGGATGACAAGGGAGATAAGAGATAGAGGGATGACAAGGGAGATAAGAGATAGAGGGATGACAAGGGAGATAAGAGATAGAGGGATGACAAGGGAGATAAGAGATAGAGGGATGACAAGGGAGATAAGAGATAGAGGGATGACAAGGGAGATAAGAGATAGAGATGACAAGGGAGATAAGAGATAGAGAGATGACAAGGGAGATAAGAGATAGAGGGATCACAAGGGAGATAAGAGATAGAGGGATGACAAGGGAGATAAGAGATAGAGGGATGACAAGGGAGATAAGAGATAGAGATGACAAGGGAGATAAGAGATAGAGAGATGACATGGGAGATAAGAGATAGAGGGATCACAAGGGAGATAAGAGATAGAGGGATGACAAGGGAGATAAGAGATAGAGGGATGACAAGGGAGATAAGAGATAGAGGGATGACAAGGGAGATAAGAGATAGAGGGATGACAAGGGAGATAAGAGATAGAGGGATGACAAGGGAGATAAGAGATAGAGGGATGACAAGGGAGATAAGAGATAGAGGGATGACAAGGGAGATAAGAGATAGAGGGATGACAAGGGAGATAAGAGATAGAGGGATGACAAGGGAGATAAGAGATAGAGGGATGACAAGGGAGATAAGAGATAGAGATGACAAGGGAGATAAGAGATAGAGGGATGACAAGGGAGATAAGAGATAGAGATGACAAGGGAGATAAGAGATAGAGGGATCACAAGGGAGATAAGAGATAGAGATGACAAGGGAGATAAGAGATAGAGGGATGACAAGGGAGATAAGAGATAGAGGGATGACAAGGGAGATAAGAGATAGAGGGATGACAAGGGAGATAAGAGATAGAGGGATGACAAGGGAGATAAGAGATAGAGATGACAAGGGAGATAAGAGATAGAGGGATGACAAGGGAGATAAGAGATAGAGATGACAAGGGAGATAAGAGATAGAGAGATGACATGGGAGATAAGAGATAGAGGGATCACAAGGGAGATAAGAGATAGAGGGATGACAAGGGAGATAAGAGATAGAGGGATGACAAGGGAGATAAGAGATAGAGGGATGACAAGGGAGATAAGAGATAGAGGGATGACAAGGGAGATAAGAGATAGAGATGACAAGGGAGATAAGAGATAGAGGGATGACAAGGGAGATAAGAGATAGAGGGATGACAAGGGAGATAAGAGATTAGGTTTAAATGAAGATATGATGCTAAGGTGAGATAAAGGTGGGAGAGCAATATGAGACTGCAGTAGAGAATGCAATAAGTATAATACGAGCCATAACGCCAGAGAATGTGTCGAAACAGGAAAGCAAAGTAAATAAAAGTATTTCAACAAGCTCGCAAAAATTATATAACTTAGAAATAAATTTGCTGCCTAACATGCAATTGTATAATTTATTGACATTTTATTGATTCATTTTCCAAGTGTGTTTATAGATTTTTTCTGAATAATTAATGAACATAATATTTTAGGCGGGTCTTTCTTGCCAGTTTTCGGTCTAACGTGGAGTCGCTGAAAGAATTCTGTGTTAACCGAAATTAATTAATAGTGACGCGCGAACTTTTTCTTTATTTCTGAATCGCTATTATTTGTTTTACACCTTCAAGAAAATCCAATATAGACGGTTGAAGTACCCCCACCCAAGCTTGTCTAGGCAGTAATTAAAAAAGAAGCAATAAACCCGAGAGAAGGTGTTAATTGTGGAGTTTGATTGACAGCTAGTTTAGCATCGTTATTAAGAAAGGGGTTGTAGCCTAGTAGTACGATGGCATTGATAATAATAATTGCAGGAGGGCTGCGGGCAATGGCACATCATTTGGTGACATTAGACCTGCAGCCAGCGAGGAGGCAATTCTGTTAACTTCGCTGACTCCTGAGCACACACGCACACAGATTCCGCACACAGGTGTGTACATCCCTGCCCTGAATTTCTCATCGTCAGGCAGTGTACACTCTCACTGTGCCTTGGAGGTTGGCCCTCGAGGGCGTAAATTGCACGACAAGCCCCCAAGCCTTCTCTCCGCGGCTGCGCCCCAAATGAATGTGGCCTCGCCACGGAATCGAGCTCAGGGACCTTGGTGCGAGAGGGAGACGCTAGTTAATTATGTACGATTCGGCTTCTAGAAAGCAAAACTAACTGCTCAAATTCCTTCCCGTGAATTAATTTGAGCAGAGCGCGAACTCGTGCTGGAGATCGAGCGCCTAAAACGGCGGGTCGGGTCCGCAAAGAAAGTCCCAGCCGCCGCCAACGCCAGCAGCTCCCAGATTGAGCAGTATTTCAAAGGCGTCGAGAGCGACAGAGACTATTGGAAAAGAGAAGCTGAGCAGTTGAGCCAAATGCTCAAATCGCCAGCCCTGATGTCCGGCCGGTCGGCTGCGGCTAACGGCTCAGCTTCCCGCGGCCCCAGTCCAACTGGCGGTGCCCGGCTGAGCAGAGCTGTAAAAATGCGCTCAGCCAGCCCGGCCAGGCCGGCTATCAACGGCAAGGTGAGAATAATAGTGTGCGATTTCTGGGGTTAGTGTCAGTTGCTGATGTCATTTTTTTGAATTGCCACATCCTATTGTCATTTTTAATGAATTGTCACATCCTGTTGTCATTTTTAGTGAATTGCCACTTTCTGTTGTCATTTTTAATGAATTGCCACTTCCTGTTGTCATTTTTAATGAATTGCCACTTCCTGTTGTCATTTTTAGTGAATTGTCACTTCCTGTTGTCATTTTTAATGAATTGCCACTTCCTGTTGTCATTTTTAATGAATTGTCACTTCCTGTTGTCATTTTTTAATGAATTGTCACTTCCTGTTGTCATTTTTAGTGAATTGTCACATCCTGTTGTCATTTTTAGTGAATTGGCACATCCTGTTGTCATTTTTAGTGAATTGGCACATCCTATTGTCATTTCAATGAACTGTCACTTCCTGTTGTCATTTTTAAAACCCTATCTCCACCTGATGTACTTGACTGTCACTTCGAGCTTCAGGTGTGAACTGTGCCTGACGATGGAAAAGCCAAACTATAATATATGAAAATGATGCTTTGCGCCAGGCCTCGAAAAAACTACAGTTCTTACTGTCAGTAGTTAGTCAAAGGTACTATCCATACCATTCTACCGTGACATAAAACAGTGAAGTTGTGATTTTCATATGAGAGGGACTTTCTGCTAAATCTGATAAATGATTAATTATTCATGAACAAGGCACATCGCTGCTTCTCAGGTTTAAAGTCGTGAATGTAGCTTTATTTGCATAGCAACAGCAGCCCTTAATTCTGACTATTTCTGTCTATGCGCCTGTGTGCGTGCGTATGTAGCTCTATAAATTGATTTACTCCATATTAGCCAGCGACTGTCGTTTTCACTCATGCTCTCGTGTGTCTGTCAAAGCAATGCTTCTCAAGGAAGGTATATATTGTAGCTACAATGGTTGGCTTTCATTCGATTGTCAGTTTCTTATCAATTTGGCATAGTATTTTTTTTCACTTCAACCCACTGGTGAGTTTTTATAGCTCTCAGTTATTTTTATGCTTTTAATTTAAATGATTTAATTCAGTTAATTGTTGTCAATGAAACAGGCAAACTGTTTTGTTTATGTTGTTTATGCTTCTATGCTTATTTCGCCCATGTCGCCGATTTCGTCGTTGTCGCCGATTTCGTCGATGTCGCCGATTTCGTCGATGTCGCCGATTTCGTCGATGTCGCCGATTTCGTCCATGTCGCCGATTTCGTCGATTTCGTCGATGTCGTCGATGTCGCCGATTTCGTCGATGTCGCCGATGTCTGCGATTTCGTCGATGTCGCCTTTGTCGATGCCGCCGATTTCGTTGATGTCCCCGAACTCGCCGATTTCGTCGATGTCGCCGATTTCGTCGATGTCACCGATTTCGTCGATCTCGCCGATTACATCGATGTCTCCGACTTTATCGGTGTCGCCGATTTTTTCGATGTCATTCAAGTAATAAATATTACCCCGTTAACTGTTTTAGGATTATTCCTCGGATCATAATGCCGACTATGGAAGCGGCGGTGTCGGCGGCAGCTACGACAAACTGCGCCAGCGAGGTCGGTCTCCGCCAACTCGCGATCGCGACCGAGCCTCGCTGAGCGCCGATCCGATGGCCTCAGCAGCCGCCTCATTCGACGACTCCGAGCTGCTCCGCGTTAAACGAGAACGCGATGAGTTGCAGGCCCTGCTGGACAAATTCGAGCGGCACATGGCCGAGATTCAGGGCAATGTCAGGGCTTTGACCCTCGAGCGGGACCAGCTCTGCCGGGTGCTGGACGACACCAAGGACGAGCTTCATCGAGCGCGACGCGAGCTCATGTCTTCGGCGACTCAGCCGAAGGTGTCCCTGGCCGCTCAGGCGGTGCTGAAACGCGTCGAAACTGAACGAGACGACGCCATCGCCGAACTGAGGCGGACGACTGTTGAACGGGACAGCCTGCGGGACCGGATGAAGGCGTCGGCGGAATCGGCGACGGTCGACCGGGCGCGACTGGAACAGCGCGTCGAGGAGCTGCAGGCGGCTGCTAGAAAGGTTTGCACTTTGCACCCACCAGCCATTTTTGACTGTTTCTTTCCTTAGTCTATTAAATCTACCCGGACACATTTTGTTCTCGCACCCCTGAAGCATCAATGTTACCGCCTGAGCATCAGCCACATCAGCCACTAAATTCACCTTAGTTACTGGAGCCTGACCCGACTTTTCACACCTGAATCCACATCACGTTTCTCACACCTGAAACCACCCACATTTTCCCACCTGAACCCTTCGTTTCTCCTACCTGAACCCTACGGTTCTCCTACCTGAACCCTACGTTTCTCCTACCTGAACCCTACGGTTCTCCTACCTGAACCCTACGTTTCTCCTACCTGAACCCTACGTTTCTTCTACCTGAACCCTACGTTTCTCCTACCTGAACCCTACGTTTCTCCTACCTGAACCCTACGGTTCTCCTACCTGAACCCTACGTTTCTCCTACCTGAACCCTACGTTTCTCCTACCTGAACCCTACGTTCTTCCCACCTCAACCCACCTTAGTTTTCCCACCTGAACCCACGATTCTCACACCTAAACCAGACTGAGGTTTCTTACCTGAACTCACTGTTCTCACACCTGAACCCACGGTTCTCACACCTGAACCCGCGGTTCTCACACCTGAACCCACGGTTCTCACAGCCGAACCCGCCTGAGGTTTCTGACCTGAACCCACGCTTCTCACACCTGAACCCACGGTTCTCACACCTGAACCCATGCTTCTCACACCTGAACCAGTGGTATTCTCACATGAACCCACGTTCTCACACCAGAAGCCACATTTATTACACCTGAACCCACATCTGCACCAGTTCAAGCTGACAGTTTTTATACTTCTCCTCCGAAATCCGCAGGCGGCTGCCGAGCGCGACGACAATGGCACCCGAGCTGCCACCCTGCGCCACCGCTGCCAAGAGCTGGAAGAGCAAGCCAAGCAGCTGCACCGCGCCTTGGCCGATCGCGACGACGAATTTGCCAATGAGCGCGCCGGCTGCAATCAGGCCCGCATGCAGCTGGAGTCTGCTCAACGACAGTGCCGCCAATTGGAGGCCGACTTAGCGCAGGCGCAGGACGCTGCCGCTCTGCTGCAGGTAAGCTATAGAAAACTGAATAAGTAGTATGAATAGTATCTGACCGAGAGGTCTGGGGTTCGATTCTCAGCCAAACAGAATTCCCCTTTAATGCTATTAGTATCATTCAAATTATCAGTAGTATAAATTAAAGTGTCTAATATCGCCTAAACTGTCAGTAGTATCGATAAACTGTCAGTAGTATGATTCAATCTGTGAGTAGCATCATTCAAACTGTCAGTAGTATCATTCAAACTGTCAGTAGTATCATTCAAACTGTAAGTAGTATCATTCAAACTGTCAGTAGTATCATTCAAACTGTCAGTAGTATCATTCAAACTGTCAGTAGTATCATTCAAACTGTCAGTAGTATCATTCAAACTGTCAGTAGTATCATTTAAACTGTCAGTAGTATCGATAAACTGTCAGTAGTATGATTCAATCTGTGAGTAGCATCATTCAAACTGTCATTAGTATCATTCAAACTGTCAGTAGTATCATTCAAACTGTGAGTAGTATCATTCAAACTGTGAGTAGTATCATTTAAACTGTCAGTAGTATCATTCAAACTGTCAGTAGTATCATTCAAACTGTGAGTAGTATCATTCAAACTGTGAGTAGTATCATTCAAACTGTTAGTAGTATCATTCAAGCTGTCAGTAGTATCATTCAAACTGTGAGTAGTATCATTCAAACTGTCAGTAGTATCGATAAACTGTCAGTAGTATGATTCAATCTGTGAGTAGCATCATTCAAACTGTCAGTAGTATCATTCAAACTGTCAGTAGTATCATTCAAACTGTGAGTAGTATCATTCAAACTGTCAGTAGTATCGATAAACTGTCAGTAGTATGATTCAATCTGTGAGTAGCATCATTCAAACTGTCAGTAGTATCATTCAAACTGTGAGTAGTGTTATTTAAACCATGAGTAGTATCATTTAAACTGTAAGTAGTATCATTCAAACTGTGAGCAGTGTTAATTAAACTGTGAGTAGTATCATTCAAACTGTGAGTAGTGTTAATTAAACTGTGAGTAGTATCATTCAAACTGTGAGTAGTGTTGATTAAACTGTGAGTAGTATCATTCAAACTAACAGTAGCATCGCTTCAACTGACTGTAGAATCGCTTCAACTGTCAGTAGTATCATTCAAACTGTCAATAATATTATTCAACTGTTATTAATTCTTTTCTGATTCGAAAATCTACCCTGCAGGACCGCTGCCTCTGCTTGGACCGCGAAGTGAAGACTCTGCGCGACGAGCACGCCCAACTGCGCGCCGGCATCAACAGCCTGGACTACGAAAAGGACAGCCTGGAGGGCGCCCTGCAGGAGCGCGCCGATCGACTGCGCGCCGCCGAAGAGGAGGCCAAAGCCAAGGAGACGCTGCTAGGGGACCTGCGAGCCCAGCTGCACCACGCCGAGTATCAGCTGAGCCGAGCGCAGGATCAACTGGCCAGCCGGGAGAGGGAGCTGCGGCAGTCTAGGAAAACTTCCGAAACTGCTCAGGCTGAGCTCAATAGCGAGCGGCATCGGGCCGACTGCTTGCAGCGCGATGTGGCCAGACTGCAGGACGATCTGCAGGTGGGTTGGTCGGCAGTTCGGATCTTTAGTTGTTGGGAGTGTTAAAATCTTGAGCAGTAGAGAGTTCAAATTGTGAGTAGTCGAGAGTTCGAATCTTGAGCAGTAGAGAGTTCAAATTGTGAGTAGTCGAGAGTTCGAATCTTGAGCAGTAGAGAGTTCAAATTGTGAGTAGTCGAGAGTTCGAATCTTGAGCAGTCGAGAGTTCGAATCTTGAGCAGTCGAGAGTTCGAATCTTGAGTTGTCTATAGCTGTCTATAGTTGTCTATAATCCAGTCTATATCTTGAGCTATACGGTTTTTTAATCTGCGGCGATTCGAGCGCTCTGGAGTTCGAGTCCTTCATAGCTAAAATGCTTCACTGAAGAGCTGATTTCCTAACTGTTGCAGGTCATGACCAGAGAGAATGCCAGTCTGCAGTCGGAGATTCAAGAGACTGCGCAGGAACGAGAACAGTTCAAATCCAAGGCCCAGGACTACCTGGCCGAGGTGCGCCGGGTTGAAGAACTGCTCGGCCAGAAGGAGCAGGAGAGGGCCGACCTACTCGAGCAGTACCGCCTGCTATCCAGCGAGTCCGACAGATTCCAGGCCGACGCTCACCAGCTGGAGTCCGAGGGCAGCGGCCTCCGATTGGAGCTGGCCGCTCGCGAGGCCGACTGTCGACGCCTGCGCGAACGACTTGAGCAGGCGGAGTCGGATTTGCGTGACTCCAAGCACACGACTTCGGCCTACGAGTTGCAGGTGAGGCTGAGGTTCGAAACAACGGGAGGTCAGGAGTTCGAGTCCTTCAAGTTCGAATCTTAGAGAGGTCGAAAACTAGTATTGGATCTTTTAGGTCAGGAGTTCGAAACTTCGTAAGGTCGGGAGTTCGGATCTTAGTGTGATCGAGAACTTGTATCGAATATTCTGGGTCGGGAGTGAGTGAGGTCAGGATTTCGAATCTTTAAAGAGTTTAGGAGTTCAAGTCTTAGATAGGGCGAGAACTCGTATCGAATATTGTGGGTCAGTAGTTCGAATCTTAGTGAGGTCGGGAGTTCTAATCTTAGACATTTTAAGAACACGTATCAATCAAACGTTTTAAGTCGGGAGTTCGAGTCGTAAAGAGGTCGGGGGTTCGAATCTAAGTGTGGTCAGGAGTTCGAATTTTACATAGGTCGAGTATTCGAAATGAATCAAATAAATCGAGAGTTCTTTGAGAGTTTTGGAGTTCGAATCCTTAATTTTTTTAGTTGATTTTTGTTTCTAAAATCGATAAAAAGCGTGACAGCTCCTTTTTAACATCTTCCACAGCTCTCCAACCTCACCCGATCTGTGGCCGACCTCGAAGACAGCCTTCGTCAGCAGGAGCTAGAACGAGCCGAAACCATGAAAGATCTGGCCGCCCTTCGCGACCTCTGCGCCCGCCTGGAATCCAGCAAGGATAGCGTGCAGCGCCAGCTCACTAGTAAAGCCCTGGACACCGAGCAGCTCGCTAGCCAGGTGGACGAGTTGCAGCACGAAGCCAATTTGCTTCGTGAGCAGTTAGCCGCTGAGACGGACGCCAAGAAGAGCCTAGAAACTGTGCTCAGCGCCAGTCGGGAAAAAGAATTCCAGACCCAGCTGGAGGCTCAGGACAGGCAGGCCGAGATGTCCATGATGCGGGAGAGGCTGGAATTGAGCGACACCAAGCTGGAACAGCTGGGCCGGGATGTCAACAGGTGAGTTTAATCAATGCCTGATTGGATTGGAAATCTTGCGGGTCTTTAGACTCTTTTGGACTCAGGCTTTCTTCAGGAAATTCTACCGAGTTTTTTTATGAAATTCCCCATCATTTTCTAAAGAAATTTCACAGCGTTTTTCAGGAAATTCCCCACATGGTCTTCTAAGGAAATTCCTCGTTATTTACTCGGGCAATTCTTCTGGTTTTTCATATGAAATTCCTCAGGGTTTAATCAGGAATTTCCTCAGGGTTTACTCAGGAAATTCCTCATGGTTTGCTCAAGAAATTTCACGGGTTTTCTTAAGAAATTATTCAGGGTTTACTGAGGAAATTCCTCAGGGTTTACTCAGGAAATTCCTCAGGGTTTATTCAGGAAATTCCTCAGGGTTTATTCAGGAAATTCCTCAGGGTTTACTCAGGGTTTGCTCAGGAAATTCCTCAGGGTTTGCTCAGGAAATTCCTCAGGGTTTGCTCAGGAAATTCCTCAGGGTTTGCTCAGGAAATTCCTCAGGGTTTACTCAGGGTTTGCTCAGGAAATTCCTCAGGGTTTGCTCAGGAAATTCCTCAGGGTTTACTCAGGGTTTGCTCAGGAAATTCCTCAGGGTTTACTCAGGGTTTGCTCAGGAAATTCCTCAGGGTTTGCTCAGGAAATTCCTCAGGGTTTACTCAGGGTTTGCTCAGGAAATTCCTCAGGGTTTACTCAGGGTTTGCTCAGGAAATTCCTCAGGGTTTGCTCAGGAAATTCCTCAGGGTTTACTCAGGGTTTGCTCAGGAAATTCCTCAGGGTTTACTCAGGAAATTCCTCAGGGTTTACTCAGGGTTTGCTCAGGAAATTCCTCAGGGTTTACTCAGGGTTTGCTCAGGAAATTCCTCAGGGTTTACTCAGGAAATTCCTCAGGGTTTACTCAGGGTTTTCTCAGGAAATCCCTCATGATTTTCTTAGCAGTTCCTGTGTTTTATCAGGAAATACCTAATTGTCTTTTTAAAGAGTATGTCAGGTAGTCGTTCAACTTTCGGGGCCCTAAAAGAAAAAAAAGTTCTATTAATCTACTGGTTGCCCCCCTAATTCCATGATGCGGTTGATTTCTCAGATTCCGGTCGCGCAATTCCGAGCTGGAATCGGAGGTGGAACGCCTCACAAGGCAGCTGGCCTCGGAGAGATTCGAACGAGAACGGCTGGCGGCTGAGCTCCGGCGAAGCGGCGGCGGCGGCGGTCTGGCGGCTTCATCCTCGACAGGGGCATTGTACCGAACTGACTCTCGCAGGTGTGTTTGCCTGTGTAGACTTTGTTTATTTAGTTTCTAGGATTTCTAGGATTCCGGAAGAATAAAATTTTTATCCCTTAGCAGAGACACTTGATTCCACAGCGCTTCATTTCACCCATTTGTAAAATTTGTCCATGGACTGAACAGCTGTACACAGCCTTTAAATGCTATTTATTCAGTTTTTTTATAGTGCTTTTTAAAAGAAATCTTTGCTATGTTTGTATTTATGAAATTTAACAGTATAGCTACAAAGGGAGGGGGGGATTCCACCATCCTGCGTTGACAATCTTTTTGTGCTGCACCCGAACGGAGCAACGCAAGCATAAGAAACTTTTTGTTGCGCATCTTCTGAAACAATAATCATGTCGCCAGCTCTTCAGACCGTCGAGATATTCAATGGTTCTGGCCGAAGGTCAGATTTTTCCCGTAAGCGCTAGTGTGTTTCATACACCCCTATACACAAATTAGCACTGCGCCTCAGTGCGGCCTTGCCAGGCCTTCAAAATTGATCAGCATGTCACCCGAATGTGCCTGCATCATCTCCGTCTTCGTTGGTCACCTACCTTTATCTAGACGGAGCTGCTGGACATACAAGGGCTACAACGGGTGGAAATGGATACCAGTATGGACACCCTGACGCAAATTTCTCCAATTTCACGGCTCGAGCCTAAGTATTAGGCGCAGCTCAACCACAGGACACCATCGTCTAGTCTGTCAACCAACCAGCGGGGGGGATTTCCCCGTTGGTATAAAAACGGGTGGCAAAATGGCTTGGTAGTCACACTGTTAATGTATTAAATAGTTCGATATGACGCTGACTGGGCCAAAAATAACACTTGAAAACACAGGGATTTAGCCACGCTTGAAGAGCCCGCGTCTCCAACTATCAGCCAAAGCTTTCAGCATCATCGCCAGCTTCATCACAGTCAGCGGCAGCAGCAGCAGCAGCAGCAGCAGTCATCTCCTTTGCCTAGCAGAAGCAGGGTTCATCACTCAGACATTGTTGCAGTCAGCAGCAGCAATAGAATTCTGACTGCCTACACTGTGACGAGCTCTACTAAGCGAAGGACTTCTAATCAGCATCGGTCAGATAGTCATGCAGCAGAATCATCTAACTACCTCAATCTTCACTGTTACATTTTCATTGTTTTAATTATCTTCACCACGTCTAGCCAAGTTGCATTTGTAAATCTTTTGATTTTTGTCGTCACTTAAATAAGTACTTTTACTAGTAGTAGATTTGCATGCACTACATTTTTTTGTTTAGAAATTAAGCATTAAACTTATCTATATACTCGTATATATGCGTAGTTTCTTGTTTTAATCATAAAAAAATTGTTTAAACTTATTTTCCACTTCCTACAGCAATGTGTCGCCTACATCAAGACAGCAGCAACAGCAACAGCAGCAGCAGCATTACCGGTCGCACAGTCCGTCTGGAAGATATCAGCAAGAGCATGATGCTTGATCATCATCGACTGATTGTTTACCAAATATACTATTATTTCAACTTATTTTTGTTACTAATTTAGTAACGTACTGACTGACTATACAGCCTAGAAACTTCATAAATGAAAGTTAAATAAAATGGGATCGATCGAAGTATCGATTAGTCTTAGTAACGATAGAAATATAGACTAGTCTTTGTATCGACCGAAATATGGACTGGTCTTTGTATCGAC
This sequence comes from Macrostomum hystrix, assembly GCA_950097015.1. NCBI lineage: Eukaryota > Metazoa > Platyhelminthes > Macrostomidae > Macrostomum > Macrostomum hystrix. The sequence continues at coordinate 4,340,801 of CATNEN010000002.1, forward strand.
CGAAATATGGACTGGTCTTTGTTATCGATCGAAATATGGACTGGTCTTTGTATCGACCGAAATATGGACTGGTCTTTGTTATCGATCGAAATATGGACTGGTCTTTGTTATCGATCGAAATATGGACTGGTCTTTGTTATCGATCGAAATATGGACTGGTCTTTGTTATCGATCGAAATATGGACTGGTCTTTGTATCGATCGAAGTATCGATTAGTTTTTGTGTAGATCGAAATATGGACTGGTCTTTGTATCGATCAAAAATTGGACTGGTCTTTGTATCGATCGAAGTATCGATTAGTCTTTGTGTAGATCGAAATATAGACTGGTCTTTGTATCGATCGAAATATAGACTAGTCTTTGTGTAGATCGAAATATGGACTGGTCTTTGTATCGATCGAAATATGGACTTTGCATCGAAATATCGATCGAAATATCGATTAGTCTTTGAAACAATTAAGATATCGAGTAGATTATATTGTATCAATCGATAAGTTGATTGATTACTTTTATTAATATAAGGATGTGCTAATTAATACTGTCTCATTTAAACCATTTTATTTCAACTTTATTTTCCGTCCTTCTAAACTATTACATCATTTAACACGTGCATCACAATTTAACTAAGATGTGAATCATTTATTTACAGTTTTCGGATATTTTGCTGTCAGATCATTCTAGCCCTATTTTGTTTTTCAATTTTTTTATTTACTAGCAATTTTTGTGTGTCCCTGTTTACTTTAATCTACATCATTCTTGTATTTTCGTCACAAATACCTAAATTTGCGTTACATCCTACTAACCAAAACATTGTCAGTAGGCCTTTAAGCAAATCTCTTCCTCCTTTATTATTTCCGCAGACGGGTTCTGCTGTCTTATCCGAAACTAAGCGATTTAATTCCGTCCTTTGAACATTTTCTAGTAGCAACTTTTTCTTACAAATATAAATATGCAATTTATTTTATATTCTTGTTTCATTTTCCTCTTTAATATATTAAAAAGCTTTCTAAGCATTGTAGGAGAACATTTTTAATGTAAAAACATTTATTAAGGTGCGAAAGTAAAAATGTACTTTTAAGCTATTAGCTAGAAAACTGTCGCTGTGATTGGAGAACATTTTGTACTGTTCTGCGAGTGGCCTCTTTTAAAACATTTCCAAAATAAAATTTGTGCTTGCATGCACTGCATTGCTATTCGCTTACCTGGCCTTCGACTTATTATTGGTATTGAATAAGTTTTTAATTTATTCACAAATCATTTTATTCAATTACTGTCTTTATCACAGATTACACACGTCAATCTCACATTCTACCTGATAATCTCACATCCTACCTGGTAATCTCACATTCTACCTGATAATCTCACATTCTACCTGATAATCTCACAATCTACCTGATAATCTCACATTCTACCTGAAAATCTCACATTCTACCTGATAATCTCACATTCTACCTGATAATCTCACATTCTACCTGATAATCTCACAATCTACCTCATAATCTCACATTCTACCTGATAATCTCACAATCTACCTGATAATCTCACATCCTACCTGATAATCTCACAATCTACCTGATAATATCACATTCTGCCTGATAATCTCACATTCTACCTGATAATCTCACATCCTACCTGATAATCCCACATTCAACCTAATATCTACCTGATAATCTCACATTCTACTTGTTAATCTCACATTCTACCTGATAATCTCACAATCTACCTGATAATCTCACATCCTGCCTGATAATCTCACAATCTACCTGATAATATCACATTCTGCCTAATAATCTCACATTCTACCTGATAATCTCACATCCTACCTGATAATCTCACATTTAACCTGATAATCTCACTTCCTACCTGATAATCTCACAATCTACCTCATAATCTCACATTCTACCTGATAATCTCACAATCTACCTGATAATCTCACATCCTACCTGATAATCTCACAATCTACCTGATAATATCACATTCTGCCTGATAATCTCACATTCTACCTGATAATCTCACGCACTACGTGATAACCTCACACTCTACCTGTTAATCTCACATTCTATCAGCAATTTTCTCACTCCACCTGTAATTATCACACTACACCTTCATTTATCACACTACACCTGGATTTATCACACTCCACATGTGACTAAATCTTGCCTCAGCTTCAGCATGACCTCGGGCGCTGCGGCAGTATCCGAGTTGTTTCTATTCGCCGGAGCAGCTTTCAGTCGTCTAGCAGAGCAGACCACGCTGGCCCTTCAAACAGACGAGGACAACAGCGGCCGGTTGAAATGGACCAGCGCCGAGTTGCAGATGCTGCGTGACTGTGTCGCCAAATACGGCCACAGCGACCTGGCTCGAGTTGCTGAAACGCTGCGCACCAAATCTGTACACCAGATCAAGGCTCAGATGCGCCGTTCCCAGCTGCTGCCCGCTCGTCGACCCGCCGTCGGCGTCAAGACGTCCGCCATCGGCTCACCCGATGCCTCGGCTTCGTTGAAGCCTCACAGTGAAGACAACAATGATGATGAGGAAGAAGAAGAAGAAGAAGAAGACGAGGATGTCGAGGATGAGCCGAAGTCACTAGTTGACGATGCCGACGGACCTTCGACGAGAAAGATGCCCAAACTGGAGGCTGCCAGCGATGATATCATTCAGCAGGATGTGCAGGATGCTGACGAGGCTAGCCGGACTCCGGTGCCGCCGCCGCCGCCTCTCGCCGGCTTGGACTCTGAGCTGGAGGACGACCTGGTCAAGAAGGAATCGGCGACATCCTCGGAGGCTGGCCTGGCCAACCAGGATGATGCCGCTGATGATGATGACAACGAGTTGCAGCAGCAGGAGTCGCTATTGGAGGAAGGAACTGACGCTGACGATGTGCCCGAAGATGTGGACGAACTTATTTAAAATTTCATTCGGCGCGCCGAGTCTTGGTTGCGAAAAAATGCTTGAGCAGTAAAAATACCACACCACACTATTTTCTCCCCTAAGGAAAGACCAAAGGGGCTCACGATAGCTCCCAAACCAATTGACCGATTTTAAAATACTAGTTACCGTACTCTTAGTATAAAGATAGTTAAGCAGAATTAAAATAACGTTGAACCTCTGCTGAAACGAAGCAAATTAACGGATTAAAAAAGTAACGCTTTTTCGTATTTACCTAAAACCTGAAAAATTAACGATAGCTGTTGCAAAAAGTTTGTCTTGTAACTTTGTAATAATTTGTAAAACATTTTTAATTTGTATAACCAGTACTATTGCCGTAGTTTCGCATATTATGTCCTTCTTATGGATGCAATGCATTTTTTAAATTAATCGCTAATTACTCAACGTTTTAGGCAGCATTTCGTATGTGGCTTTGTTTAAATAAACTTCAATGAACTAACACTTGTCTGCAATAAATACATGATATATATGATATACAGTCGATTCTCGAGTTCCGTTAAGTTACTTCAGTCGATTCTCGAGTTCCGTTAAGTTACTCCAGTCGATTCTCGAGTTCCGTTAAGTTACTCCAGTCGATTCTCGAGTTCCGTTAAGTTACTTACTCCAGTCGATTCTCGAGTTCCGTTAAGTTACTCCAGTCGATTCTCGAGTTCCGTTAAGTTACTCCAGTCGATTCTCGAGTTCCGTTAAGTTACTCCAGTCGATTCTCGAGTTCCGTTAAGTTACTCCAGTCGATTCTCGAGTTCCGTTAAGTTACTTCAGTCGATTCTCGAGTTCCGTTAAGTTACTTCAGTCGATTCTTGAGTTCCGTTAAGTTACTTCAGTCGATTCTCGAGTTCTCTTAAGTTCCGTTAAGTTCCTTTAAGCATGCCTCACCCCTCTGGCTTTGAGTGGCAATATAGCCAGCTTGTCAACTTGGGCCATTGCGGTACCCAACTCACTTCCTGCTAGAAATGTGCACCTGAATACTTCAGTCGATTCTCGAGTTCCGTTAAGTTGCTCCAGTCGATTCTCGAGTTCCGTTAAGTTACTCCAGTCGATTCTCGAGTTCCGTTAAGTTACTCCAGTCGATTCTCGAGTTCCGTTAAGTTACTCCAGTCGATTCTCGAGTTCCGTTAAGTTACTCCAGTCGATTCTCGAGTTCCGTTAAGTTACTTACTCCAGTCGATTCTCGAGTTCCGTTAAGTTACTCCAGTCGATTCTCGAGTTCCGTTAAGTTACTCCAGTCGATTCTCGAGTTCCGTTAAGTTACTCCAGTCGATTCTTGAGTTCCGTTAAGTTCCGTTAAGTTCCTTTAAGCATGCCTGACCCCTCTGGCTTTGAGTGGCAATATAGCCAGCTTGTCAACTTGGGCCATTGCGGTACCCAACTCACTTCCTGCTAGAAATGTGCACCTGAATACTTCAGTCGATTCTCGAGTTCCGTTAAGTTACTTCAGTCGATTCTCGAGTTCCGTTAAGTTACTCCAGTCGATTCTCGAGTTCCGTTAAGTTACTTCAGTCGATTCTCGAGTTCCGTTAAGTTGCTCCAGTCGATTCTCGAGTTCCGTTAAGTTACTTCAGTCGATTCTCGAGTTCGGTTAAGTTACTCCAGTCGATTCTCGAGTTCCGTTAAGTTACTTCAGTCGATTCTCGAGTTCCGTTAAGTTACTCCAGTCGATTCTCGAGTTCGGTTACTTGCCTATTTACTGCTATCGCCCGAAAATGGTACTGAGTATGGGAAAATGCTCAGAATAATTATTCTCCGGATCAGAATCGACACTTCAGTTGGCAGCCAGACAGATAAAGAAAAAAAATCTGTTTATCTCTAGGTCTGGAATAAATATTGCGAGCTACAAAGGTCAATAGTAGGCCAGATAAAATTGAGTACTATAAGACACTGGGGGATATGAGTGACACATGTGGTACTGAGTTGGACTCAAAAAAGCATGCCTGACCCCTCTGGCTTTGAGTGGCAATATAGCCAGCTTGTCAACTTGGGCCATTGCTGTACCCAACTCACTTCCTGCTAGAAATGTGCACCTGCTTGACTCTGGCCTATTTTATTTTACAACAATATTAAGTCTTCAATAAGTGCCGTAAGAACACGCTAATTATGATCCCTAAGTTCCTTTAAAATTACTCACTTTAGTTTTTAATTATCGGTTCCTAACTTTCCATCTAGTAATAATGTTCTGTTAAAATTACTCTTGATTCTCAAGTTCCGTTAAAAAATTGTTTTAAAAAAGAAATTCCGGTAAATTTCTCTGCTTACTACTCAATTTCCGTTAAAATTACAGTCGTGATACTCAAGTTCCGTTAAAATTACTGTACTTATACTCAAGTTCCGTTAAAATTACTGTCCTGATACTCAAGTTCCGTTAAAATTACTGTCCTGATACTTAAGTTCCGTTAAAATTACTGTCCTGATACTCAAGTTCCGTTAAAATTACAGTCCTGATACTCAAGTTCCGTTAAAATTACTGTCCTGATACTCAAGTTCCGTTAAAATTACTGTCCTGATACTTAAGTTCCGTTAAAATTACTGACCTGATACTCAAGTTCCGTTAAAATTACAGTCCTGATACTCAAGTTCCGTTAAAATTACAGTCCTGATACTCAAGTTCCGTTAAAATTACAGTCCTGATACTCAAGTTCCGTTAAAATTACTGTCCTGATACTCAAGTTCCGTTAAAATTACTGTCCTGATACTCAAGTTCCGTTAAAATTACTGTCCTGATACTTAAGTTCCGTTAAAATTACTGTCCTGATACTTAAGTTCCGTTAAAATTACTGTCCTGATACTTAAGTTCCGTTAAAATTACTGTCCTGATACTTAAGTTCCGTTAAAATTACTGTCCTGATACTTAAGTTCCGTTAAAATTACTGTCCTGATACTCAAGTTCCGTTAAAATTACTGTCCTGATACTCAAGTTCCGTTAAAATTACAGTCCTGATAGTCCTGATACTCAAGTTCCGTTAAAATTACAGTCCTGATACTCAAGTTCCGTTAAAATTACAGTCCTGATACTCAAGTTCCGTTAAAATTACTCCTGAGATCCCCAAGTTCCGCTAAAGTTACTCCCTCTGGTACTCAAGCTCCGTTAAAATGGCACTCTCATTTCGTTAAAATAATTTGTTTTAAAAAAGAAATTCCGCTAAATATCTCCCGTTGCTAGTCGAGTAAAACAGTCGCAGGCTTTGCTTTTAAACTGGTGCTGTTTGTTGTCTAGTCTGGTCCCAATGTCCCTAGGGACGACTTGCTGACTAGGAAATCGGTGCGAGCTGACTTCGCGCGCTCTGTGAAGCTGTGAGTAAGTGAGAAGCGAGAGGGCAACGGCTCTCCCGTGTCGTAGGAAATCACGGATGGCCACCATAGCAACTAACTATAGCAATCGCGTAGTTGAGCTGGCTGTGCTAATTGCTACTCAATTTTATCTCGACACGATCATTGCGGAGGCGTTCGGGGGGAATGCGTGGACCAACTATACAAGCGATGCAGTTCTGAGAGAATTTGAGATGATATTTGAGTCGAAACATTGACAAGTAAAGAGAGACCCAATTAGGGTTTGGATAAAAAATCCGTGCAATGTGACCCAGGAGGAAGAATGGCCGAGTTTGAAACTCATCTGATTCAATTCGAGTCTCCGAGCCAATATTGAGCAGTGCTTGGTGTGCGGCACAAACTGCATTTTCAGGCGATTCAGAGACTCAGGGGACTGTCAGAGAGATTCAGGGGACTGTCAGAGAGATTCAGGGGACTGTCAGAGAGATTCAGGGGACTGTCAGAGAGATTCAGGGGACTGTCAGACAGAGACTCAGGGGACTGTCAGAGAGATTCAGGGGACTGTCAGAGAGATTCAGGGGACTGTCAGAGAGATTCAGGGGACTGTCAGAGAGATTCAGGGGACTGTCAGAGAGATTCAGGGGACTGTCAGAGAGATTCAGGGGACTGTCAGAGAGATTCAGGGGACTGTCAGAGAGATTCAGGGGACTGTCAGACAGAGACTCAGGGGACTGTCAGAGAGAGATTCAGGGGACTGTCAGAGAGATTCAGGGGACTGTCAGAAAGAGATTAGGGGAAAAAGCATTCTAGTCAAGCCCTAGTCACTGCTTCGCTTTTCAAATAGCCGCCTGTTACTTGCTCCAGTCTAGCTCAGGTTGAGTCGTTGGGGCGGCCCCCTTTCCCAGTCCGACGTGCTCGTGTGTGGAGGCGGTGTCCGCCCAGCCCCCCCATCAGGGCGAGCGCGAGGAGTCGAGATTAAAGACAACCGGAGAGTGAAAGACCACGCGGAGGCGGGCAGTGCCTGCCGGTAGGGCGGGTGTGTCTGGGCATTCATTATTCAGCAGCAGCAGCCAGAAAAGAGAAATATTTCTAGCGGAGGCTCATATTGCTTTGCTTTCATCTGCTTTAGCACCTCTTCTTTCACTTGGATATAGACTGTTGCATCTGCTGCTGCTGCTGCTGCTGCTTCTGCTGCTGCTTCTGCTGCTGCTTCTGCTGCTGCTTCTGCTGCTGCTTCTGCTGCTGCTGCTGCTGCTGCTTCTGCTGCTGCTGCTGCTGCTTCTGCTGCTGCTGCTGCTGCTTCTGCTGCTGCTGCCGCTGCTGCTTCTGCTGCTGCTGCCGCTGCTGCTTCTGCTGCTGCTGCCGCTGCTGCTTCTGCTGCTTCTGCTGCTGCTTCTGTTGCTGCTGCCGCTACTGCTTCTGCTGCTGCTGCTGCTGCTTCTGTTGCTGCTGCTGCTGCTGATACTCGTATAGCCTCGTCGTAATCCATAATTTCATAAATTTCACTATCCAAAGAATGACAAATCTGATCTAAAGGAATCGGAACGGCTAAAGATTTATTGACAGCAAAGCAACTCTTGCCTTCAGGGAGTCGCCGGGGTGTGTGAGGGATGAATCAGAGATTCGTCAATTATTTATAAGCAATCGAACATGGTGCTGGACACTGAGAGCTTGAACAGAGCTAACACAATGGAAACATAATAACTTATCTAATTAAAGGATGAGATTCTTAGAGAGGGTGAGATTCTTAGAGAGGGTGAGATTCTTAGTGTAGGTGAGATTCTTAGAGTAGGTGAGATTCTTAGAGAGGGTGAGATTCTTAGAGAGGGTGAGATTCTTAGAGTAGGTGAGATTCTTAGAGAGGGTGAGATTCTTAGAGTAGGTGAGATTCTTAAAGAGGGTGAGATTCTTAGAGTAGGTGAGATTCTTAGAGAGGTGAGATTCTTAGAGTAGGTGAGATTCTTAGAGAGGGTGAGATTCTTAGAGAGGGTGAGATTCTTAGAGAGGTGAGATTCTTAGAGAGGGTGAGATTCTTAGAGAGCTGAGATTCTTAGAGAGCTGAGATTCTTAGAGAGGGTGAGATTCTTAGAGAGGGTGAGATTCTTAGAAAGGGTGAGATTCTTAGAGTAGGTGAGATTCTTAGAGAGGTGAGATTCTTAGAGAGGGTGAGATTCTTAGAGAGGGTGAGATTCTTAGAAAGGGTGAGATTCTTAGAGAGCTGAGATTCTTAGAGAGGTGAGATTCTTAGAGAGGGTGAGATTCTTAGAGAGGGTGAGATTCTTAGAAAGGGTGAGATTCTTAGAGTAGGTGAGATTCTTAGTGTAGGTGAGATTTTTAGAGTAGGTGAGCTTCTTAGATTAGGTGAGATTCTTTGAGAGGGTGAGATTCTTAGAGAGGGTGAGATTCTTAGAGAGGGTGAGATTCTTAGAGAGGGTGAGATTCTTAGAGAGCTAAGATTCTTAGAGAGGGTGAGATTCTTAGAGAGGGTTAGATTCTTAGTGTAGGTGAGATTCTTAGAGTAGGTGAGATTCTTAGAGAGGGTGAGATTCTTAGAGAGGGTGAGATTCTTAGAGTAGGTGAGATTCTTAGAGAGGGTGAGATTCTTAGAGAGGGTGAGATTCTTAGAGAGGGTGAGACTTTGAATGCAAAATAGAGACAACAGACTTTAAAATTACTTTACTTCACAGACATATCGAGTCAGTCAATATGTATTTCGTTGTGAGTATATTAACCTTACTAATTATGATAGTACAAAAAGCATATTGTGGTTTTTGTACACTGTTTCTGTATTAACATCCAGATTTTTCAATTAAGGAATGGTTTTCTTCTTCGCCACGACAAGCTTATATTGAGTCGTGCTCGTTAGATTTACTGCCTTAAACGGGTTGCATCGCGTGCAGCGGCCCAATAGGCAGCTAAGAGAAAGAGGAAATGAATTTGAGAACCTCTAAGCAAAACTCATTTCTTGCCTAGGAGCAAAGAATATGAGTTTTTTGAACTCTTAATTACAGACTGGAGTGGACAGAATTCTGTCACATGCAAGCCTGCACATGAGCACATGAGCACATGAGCTATGAGCACATGAGCCTTGCTCTGTTGTACTGTTGCTATTATTTTTGTTGTCGTTCTGCAGTTGGTTCCATGTGGAACTCAGTGCACACGACAACTATTATTGAAGACTGTGATGGACATGTCATACACGTCTAGCTATACCACTACTGCTACTTATACTGCTACTACAACGACAACAACTACTACTACTACTAATACTACTGCTACTACTACTAATAATAATAATATTTATAATAATAATTTCAGCAGGGCTGCTGGCCATGGCACATCATTTAGTGACACCAGACCCGCAGCCAGCGAGGAGGCAATTCTGCCCATTCCGTTGACTCCTGAGCACACACGCACACAGATACCGTACACAGGCACACGCTAACACAGGCGTGTACATCTATCCTGACTTTCTCATCGTCTGGCAGTGTACACTCTCACAGCGCCTTGGAGGTTGGCCCCCAAATAGCGTAAATTGCACGCCAAGCCACCAACCAAAAAAATGTGGCCTCGCCGCGGAATCGAACTTAGGGACCTTGGTGCAAGAGGCAAACCCGGTAACCCGCTCTACCGCTCACCCAACTACTAATACTACTACTACTGCTATACTACTACTGCTATACTACTACTCAACTGCATAATGAATATTTTCCAGGTACTGTCCGCAAAGAACGCGCGATTTTATTGACGCAATCGAGTTCCTCTGGCCTATCACTGTACCTTTACGCAAATAACACGCCATTAATTGCGGAAATTAAATTGCTTCTATTAGCCTTAATTGTCTTGCGTAAACAATAGTTAGCTGAGGCGTCATAAAGATAAGTTTGTAATGTGAGTGCCGCCTTTGAAATTGCTGGAAAAGTTTTTCACGCCAAGCAACGGTGCTACTCACACAGTGGGAGCATTCAAGATATTCGGCTTCCTAGTCAAGTTACTCTACCCACTGCTGTGCCAGCAAACACTGCCTCACAGGCAGATAAGAACCTATCGAATTCAGATATTGCTTTTCGACCAGGGCTACCAACACTGAGCATTCGCCAAAAATATACTGTTGGTCTTAGCTAAATGGTTGCCAATTGTTAGGAAGAATATTTTACCGTAGCAGCACCTCTCCGCAATGGCAGCTTCCAATAGAGCTGCTTATTCGCTGCTCATTGCGCTGCTTCTGCGGTTGCTTAGCAACGCGGAATGCTTGCCCGCGGCTACGGACGCCGCCCCGCAACTGACTGACCGGGTGGGCATTGTGGGAGCCGGCCCAGCCGGGCTGCACATGGCCTACCTGCTCCGCAGCCTCGGATACAATAATCTGCTGCTCATTGAGTCATCCGGACGAGTCGGCGGACGATCCGTCACCTGGAAGGTGTCAGAGAATGACGCCGAATCGTTGCCGCATGAGTTGGGCACCTGCTATGTGAGCAGCGACTATGAGGACCTGAGGCGCATGGCTAGGGGAATCGGCTACCCGCTCGAAGAGGTGACGCTGCCGCCAGCGGTGATTCGAAAGTCGGCCTCCTCCACAGCTGGTCAGGTGCGAGAGCTACTCATTAACAATCGGATTAACAGCTAGGGATTAGCAGCTAGGGATTGGGAGTAGGATTAGCAGATTGGGATAAACAGCCAGGGATTAACAGGTTTAAATAACAAACAGGGGGGCGCTTGGCAGAGCGGCCTCACCAAGGTCACTGAACTTGATTCCGCGGCGAGGCCACATTCATTTGGGGCGCAGCCGCGGAGAGAAGGCTTGGGGGCTTGGCGTACAATTCACGTCTTTGAGGGCCAACCTCCAAGGCGCTGTGAGAGTGTACACTGCCTGACGATGAGAAAGTCAGGATAGATGTACACGCCTGTGTTAGCGTGTGCCTGTGTACGGTATCTGTGTGCGTGTGTGCTCAGGAGTCAGCGGAATGGGCAGAATTGCCTCCTCGCTGGCTGCGGGTCTAGTGTCAGTGCCTGCAGCCCTCCTGCATTGTTCTCTCCGTGAGTTTGACCTCTAGCTTCTCCAAATGTATTTATTAGTTTAGGCAAGTAAATTTATTGTTTTTCATTTATCAAATTCGGCAGAGAGTTTGAGACCAGACGACTCAGGATAACAATGAAAACAATTTCAGAGGCGACTCAATTCTAAAATTTAATTAAAGAAATTGAATTTAATGTAATGGGCAGAACCTGGTTTATGAGGAAGGTGACGAGATCGCTTTAGATAATTAATTTGTGACGCAAATGATGTAGACTAATTACTTGTGTGAGGAAGCCTTTACTTTCAACTCAGGGATTCGATGAAAATGTGTTTAAGAAACGTAAGGCTCTCTGTCCCTTCCTGTCTTGAAAATTGTCTTGCGACTGCCTGCTCGCTAGGCAAAGGGAATGCGGTCGATGGACAAATCCTTTGTAGGCTTCAAACAATTTTAGTTAAAACTAGTGCGAAGCCGCACGAGTTCAAAGTTTTTGAAACTCGTGGCTTTTTTATTTTTATGAGTTTTTTAAGAGGACATGACCACAGGGAGCTTTTAGTACACTGGATAGCGCTTCGGACTTTTTGATGAGAGGTCATGAGTTCGAATCCCAATGTATTGGTAATCTATTTATATATTTTAGCATAAAACTTAAGCATGACAGTCGTTTTTCGGTTGCCCCGCTGTAAAATGGGTACCAGGATTAACACAGCAAACACAGCAGCGAATTTGAGTTTTCCATTAACACTTTTGACTCATCTGCCCCAGATGGACCTGATGGATTTCGTTCTACATCGCGTGCGTCACATCGATCCGGCTCTGTCGCCTGACTCGCCAACCGAGGTCGTGGCCAAGCGCATCCAAGACGTCGCCGGGCGCTACCTGCTACTCAGGTCCAAGGTGTTCCCGCCAGGCCAGCCCGACTACCTGGAATTCCCGCTGGCACAGCCCTCACCTGAGCTCATGTCTCACCTGAACTGCAGCCTGCTGACCTACCTGGAGACTAACGAACTGCTGGCCTTGGAGCCCTATTTCCTCCTGGGCATGACCGCCATGGGCTACGGCAGTCCCAGTGACACCTCCGCCATTTACGGCATGATGTGGATGACGCAGAAGTATCTGAACGACCTGCTGGTGTCTCGTCAGCAGTCCAAGCTGGGCATGCTGCGGAATGGCTTTCAGGTCCCATTTGAAGCATCACTGACTCTGTTCTGGTCATTGTTCTTGTGGAATGTCTCTCAGGTTCCATTTGAAGCATCACCGACTCTGTTCTGGTCATTGTTCTTGTGGAATGTCTCTCAGGTTCCATTTGAAGCATCACGACTCTGTTCTGGTCATTGTTCTTGTGGAATGTCTCTCAGGTTCCATTTGAAGGAAGCATCACGACTCTGTTCTGGTCATTGTTCTTGTGGAATGTCTCTCAGGTTCCATTTGAAGCATCACCGACTCTGTTCTGGTCATTTTTCTTGTGGAATATCTCTCAGGTTCCATTTGAAGCATCACCGACTCTGTTCTGGTCATTTTTCTTGTGGAATGTCTCTCAGGTTCCATTTGAAGCATCACCGACTCTGTTCTGGTCATTGTTCTTGTGGAATGTCTCTCAGGTTCCATTTGAAGCATCACCGACTCTGTTCTGATGATTGTTCTTGTGGAATGTCTCTCAGGTTCCATTTGAAGCATCACCGACTCTGTTCTGGTCATTGTTCTTGTGGAATGTCTCTCAGGTTCCATTTGAAGCATCACCGACTCTGTTCCGATGATTGTTCTTGTGGAATGTCTCTCAGGTTACATTTGAAGCATCACCGACTCTGTTCTGGTCATTGTTCTTGTGGAATGTCTCTCAGGTTCCATTTGAAGCATCACCGACTCTTTTCTGGTCATTGTTCTTGTGGAATGTCTCTCAGGTTCCATTTGAAGCATCACCGACTCTGTTCTGGTCATTGTTCTTGTGGAATGTCTCTCAGGTTCCATTTGAAGCATCACCGACTCTGTTCTGGTCATTTTTCTTGTGGAATGTCTCTCAGGTTCCATTTGAAGCATCACCGACTCTGTTCTGGTCATTGTTCTTGTGGAATGTCTCTCAGGTTCCATTTGAAGCATAACCGACTCTGTTCTGGTCATTTTTCTCTCTACCAGACTTGTCTAGGAGACTTCCAAATGAAATATTTTCAGGCCTTTTGGGAAGCGGCTGCAGATCACCTGAAGCTGTCTGGTGGAGTCGATTTCCGCATGAACAGTCGCGTTGTCGGCGTCAACCGTGGTGGCGGTGACAGCCGAACTGTCACCATACGACTCGCCGATGGTCGAAAGGAGCAGGTGGACTGGCTGATCTGGACCCCTAGCACGCAGTTCATTGTTGAGGGCGATCTATTCGAAGATTTGACCGCTGAAGAGGCCGAAGTGTTTTCCGGTCTCAAGTCGAGGTCGTTTCGCACGAAGCTGGTGCAATTTACTGGACAACCCATGCTTGCTGCCGACCCAGTGGCCTACTACCTGGATCAGTTAGATACCGACAGGTAGCTGAGCAACTTGCAGTGAGCTGTTGTACTCAGGAAGCAATAATATTCAGTGGAGGGTGCGGGGAATAATAATAATAATAATAATAATAATAATAATAATAATTGCAGGAGGGCTGCGGGCAATGGCACATCATTTGGTGACACTAGACCCGCAGCCAGCGAGGAGGCAATTCTGCCCATTTCGCTGACTCCTGAGCACACACGCACACAGATACCGTACGCAGGCATACGCTCACACAGGTGTGTACATCTGCCCTGACTTTCTCATCGTCAGGCAGTGTACATTTCACTGTGCCTTGGAGGTTGGCCCTCAAGGGCGTAAATTGCACGACAAGCCCCCAAGCCTTCTCTCCGCGGCTGCAATCCAAAAAAATGTGGCCTCGCCGTGGAATCGAACTTAGGGACCTTGGTGCAAGAGGCAAGCGCGATAACCGCTCTGCCACCGACCCCCCAGGGTGCGGGGAAATGACACATTAATTCGGTGACTGTGAACCCGCATCCAGCGAAGAGGCCATTCTGCCCAGACTCCTGAGCACGCACGCACACGTGTGTTAGATTCTCTAAAATTATTAGATTCCGAATGAAACTTCCCATTGTCGTTACAGGCCTAATTTGAACAAGCTTCTGGCAGTTCGCAACACAGAACTGACTCTAAACCCGCCCGGCTCAACCGTTGAATCTGACAGCTCAAAGCAGAAAACTTCCACCATTGTTGCCTACTACTTGTCCGGATATGACAAGGACTCGGACAAAGACCTGCGCTTAGCCAGTGAACCAGATCCCATAGACGAAGGAATTACCCTGACCAACATCACATTTTCCTATATGCCGCGTTATTCCATCGCTGACATGGCTAAGGGCATGCTGTGGCGGCTGCTGCGCAATGTCCAGGGCGTCAGGCGCACCTGGTTTGCTGGCCACTCCGTGTGCTTTGACTCTGTAAAGAGTGTGATGAAATACAACAAGATGCTGCTGCTGGTGGCCAACCCGTCCTTGGAGAACAGACTCAAAGAAATCTGAGATTCTGCAGGACGCCCAACTCTTAGAAGGGTTGACTAATCCAGAAAAAACTGACTCTCGGTTTTCATTCAAATACCGACTTCGAGGGTCGCTGATAAAAATTGTGAAACTTTTTTGAAGTTTTTTTGCCACTTGGTCAGTCATTCAGTCATTCAGTCAGTCAGTCAGTCAGTCAGTCAGTCAGTCAGTCAGTCAGTCAGTCAGTCAGTCAGTCAGTCAGTCAGTCAGTCAGTCAGTCAGTCAGTCAGTCAGTCAGTCAGTCAGTCAGTCAGTCAGTCAGTCAGTCAGTCAGAGATATCAAGGTATCAAGGTAGATATCTAGGGAGTCAGTGGGATATCTAGGGAGTCAGTGGGATACCTAGAGAGTAAGTGGGATATCTAGGGAGTGAGTGGGATACCTAGAGAGTCAATGGGATATCTAGAGATTCAGTGGGATATCTAGGGAGTCAGTGGGATATCTAGGGAGTCAGTGGGATATCTAGAGAGTCAGTGGGATATCTAGGGAGTCAGTGGGAAATCTAAGGAGTCAGTGGGATATCTAAGGAGTCAGTGGGATATATTGGGAGTCAAGGGCGAAGCAATGGCCTCCTTATTGAGCACACAGAAAACATTTCCAACAGAGAATTTGACCCCGGCAAAACCGTTAATTATTGCGTGACTGCCGTTTTCAGCCAGCCACCAAAGCCAGGTCGCACGCAAGTCGCATCGCTCTTATCAGTCTTATATCCCTGCTGCACCAAATTCACTGAAAATAGCCAGCACTGCTTTGATGTGCTGAGTGAGGCATTTCAACTGGCTAGGGAGAAATGATATATTCATGACAATCCCATTGCAGAGTGTGACCGTTTCAGTAATTCCCCATTTCCGTGACTTCTGCGACGGAGAGATCAGACAGGGAGAGATGAGGGTGACATGAGACAGGGGGAGACTAGACAGAGAGAGATGAGACAAGAAGAGTTGAGATTCGGGAGCGATGGGACGTGGGAGAGATGAGGCATGCGAGAGATGAAATACGGGAGAGATGAGGGTGAGATGAGACAGGGAGAGATGAGACAGGGAGAGATGAGACACGGGAGAGATGAGGGAGAGATGAGACACGGGAGAGATGAGACATGGAGAGATGAGACATGGAGAGATGAGACTGGGAGAGATGAGACAGGGAGAGATGAGACAGGGAGGCATGAGAAAGGGAGAGTTGAGACGGGGAGGGATGAGACACGGGAGGGATGAGACACGGGAGAGATGAGACAGGGAGAGATGAGACACGGGAGAGATGAGACATGGAGAGATGAGACAGGGAGAGATGAGACATGGAGAGATGAGACATGGAGAGATGAGACATGGAGAGATGAGACAGGGAGAGATGAGACAGGGAGAGATGAGACATGGAGAGATGAGACATGGAGAGATGAGACTGGGAGAGATGAGACAGGGAGAGATGAGACAGGGAGGCATGAGAAAGGGAGAGTTGAGACGGGGAGGGATGAGACACGGTAGAGATGAGACACAGGAGAGATGAGACACGGGAGAGATGAGACACAGGAGAGCTGAGACACAGGAGAAATGAGACACAGTGAGAGCTGAGACACAGGAGAGATGAGACACAGGAGAGATGAGACACGGGAGAGTTGAGACACAGGAGAGCTGAGACACGGGAGAGATGAGACACGGGAGAGATGAGACACAGGAGAGATGAGACACAGGAAAGATGAGACACGGGAGAGATAAGACAGGGAGAGATGAGACAGGGAGAGATGAGACAGGGAGAGATGAGACACGGGAGAGATGAGACAGGGAGAGATGAGACAGGGAGAGATGAGACAGGGAGACATGAAACAGGGAGAGATGAGGCAGAGGCTGTGCCTACATAGATTTTTCACGAATCTAAAAACAATCACCTGGCATATTTTTCTAAACAATTTTTCCCAATTCCTTTTTTAAGAGCAAACACGGGCAGCCCAGGTGGTGACGAAATCGCCTAAAATCAAAGATTAGCCAGGTAAGGGTAGCAGCGGCTCTAGCCTGTCTAATCCCTAACCTCCCACGGTCGGGTGTCAAAAAGAATTTCCTCCCCACCCGCATGCCGTCACAGGTCTTTATAACGGAGGCGCAAAATGGCTTCGCTTCGAGCAGCTCGCGATGGAATGGAATTTGAGTGCTTTCCCAAGGCCTGTAGTAAAAATGGACCAATTGTTTGGCTTCTGATAGTTTATAAGCCTTTTCCCAGAGTCCATTTCTTGACAGGCACTGCCGCCTCAAGCCGTGTTAATTTTCCACCTGTCCTGTCGAACTGGCTTGCTCTAATCTAGGCAGATTTTTTCCCGAAAAAAATCTAGCTAATATAATGATTGTATTTTTTGTCGGATTTTAATAAATTTTAGCGCCTTCTGCGTTGACAACTCCCCACCTTCCTTTGCATTCGTTCCTTTCCGCCTTCTTTAGGACCTTTTCCCCCTGACCAGTCAGGTTTCTTTTTTATCACCCCATCATCTGCTTTCCTAACCCTTCATTCTTCCCTAGCCCTTCATTCTTCCCGAACCCTTCATTCTTCCCCAACCCTTCATTCTTCCCTAGCCCTTCATTCTTCCCTAGCCCATCATTCTTCCCCTACCCTTCATTCTTCCCCTACCTTCATTCTTCCCCTACCCTTCATTCTTCCCCAACCCTTCATTCTTTCTCAAACCTTCATTCTTCCCCAACCCTTCATTCTTCCCCTACCCTTCATTCTTCCTTAAACCTTCATTCTTCCCCTACCCTTCATTCTTCTCCAACCCTTCATTCTTCCCCTACCCTTCACTTTTCCCCTACCCTTCATTCTTCCCCAACCCTTCATTCTTCCCCTACCCTTCATTCTTCCCCTACCCTTTATTCTTCCCCTACCCTTCATTATTCCTCCAACCTTCATTCTTCCCCAAACCTTCATTCTTCCCCTACCCTTCATTCTTCCCCCTACCCTTTATTCTTCCCCAACCCTTATTCTTCCCCAACCCTTCATTCTTCCCCTACCCTTCATTCTTCCCCTACCCTTCATTCTTCCCCAACCCTTCATTCTTCCCCTACCCTTCATTCTTCACCCACCCTTCATTCTTCCCCAACCCTTCATTCTTCCCCAACCCTTCATTCTTCACCAACCTTTCATTCTTCACCAACCCTTCATTCTTCCCCAAACCTTCATTCTTCCCCTACCCTTCATTCTTCCTCAAACCTTCATTCTTACCCTACCCTTCATTCTTCCTCAAACCTTCATTCTTCCTCAAACCTTCATTCTTCCCCAACCCTTCATTCTTCCCCAACCCTTCATTCTTCCCCAACCCTTCATTCTTCCCCTACCCTTCATTCTTCCCCAACCCTTCATTCTTCCTCAAACCTTCATTCTTCCCCTACCCTTCATTCTTCACCAACCTTTCATTCTTCCCCTACCCTTCATTCTTCCCCTACCCTTCATTCTTCCCCTACCCTTCATTCTTCACCCACCCTTCATTCTTCCCCAACCCTTCATTCTTCCCCAACCCTTCATTCTTCACCAACCTTTCATTCTTCACCAACCCTTCATTCTTCCCCAAACCTTCATTCTTCCCCTACCCTTCATTCTTCCCCTACCCTTCATTCTTCACCCACCCTTCATTCTTCCCTAACCCTTCATTCTTCCCCAACCCTTCATTCTTCACCAACCTTTCATTCTTCCCCTACCCTTCATTCTTCCCCAACCCTTCATTCTTCACCAACCTTTCATTCTTCACCAACCCTTCATTCTTCCCCAAACCTTCATTCTTCCCCTACCCTTCATTCTTCCTCAAACCTTCATTCTTCCCCTACCGTTCATTCTTTCCCAACCCTTCATTCTTCCCCAACCCTTCATTCTTCCCCTACCCTTCATTCTTCACCAACCTTTCATTCTTCCCCTACCCTTCATTCTTCCCCTACCCTTCATTCTTCCCCTACCCTTCATTCTTCCTCAAGCCTTCATTCTTCCCTAACCCTTTATTCTTCCCCAACCCTTCATTCTTCCCCTACCCTTCATTCTTCCCCTACCCTTCATTCTTCCCCTACCCTTCATTCTTCCCCAACCCTTCATTCTTCACCAACCTTTCATTCTTCACCAACCCTTCATTCTTCCCCAACCCTTCATTCTTCACCAACCTTTCATTCTTCACCAACCCTTCATTCTTCCCCAAACCTTCATTCTTCCCCTACCCTTCATTCTTCCCCTACCCTTTATTCTTCACCCACCCTTCATTCTTCCCCAACCTTTCATTCTTCACCAACCCTTCATTCTTCCCCAAACCTTCATTCTTCCCCTACCCTTCATTCTTCCTCAAACCTTCATTCTTCCCCTACCGTTCATTCTTTCCCAACCCTTCATTCTTCCCCAACCCTTCATTCTTCCCCTTCCCTTCATTCTTCACCAACCTTTCATTCTTCCCCTACCCTTCATTCTTCCCCTACCCTTCATTCTTCCCCTACCCTTTATTCTTCCTCAAGCCTTCATTCTTCCCTAACCCTTCATTCTTCCCCAACCCTTCATTCTTCCCCTACCCTTCATTCTTCACCAACCTTTCATTCTTCCCCTACCCTTCATTCTTCCCCTACCCTTCATTCTTCCTCAAGCCTTCATTCTTCCCTAACCCTTTATTCTTCCCCAACCCTTCATTCTTCCCCTACCCTTTATTCTTCCCCTACCCTTCATTCTTCCCCTACCCTTCATTCTTCCCCAACCCTTCATTCTTCACCAACCTTTCATTCTTCAACAACCCTTCATTCTTCCCCAACCCTTCATTCTTCACCAACCTTTCATTCTTCACCAACCCTTCATTCTTCCCCAAACCTTCATTCTTCCCCTACCCTTCATTCTTCCTCCAACCTTCATTCTTACCCACAATTCATTATTGCCCTCCTTTCTTCCACTTCACCATACCTGTGTATTTAAGGCATTGTGGACCAGGATAAGTTAAGTAAGCCCTAACGCCATGAGCACCTCCATCCATAGATCTTATATTCCCAAAGTGAATCCCACAATTGGGCAGCCATGTTGGCTAATTGCACGCATCAATTTGGGCGTGAGGCCCCAGATTTTTTCCTGCACAACCTGTCACGTCGGGTGTCAGGACCCCCACCTGCAGGTTAATTAAGCAGCTCAACTCGAACGAACTGCGAAAATATTCTGAGCGATGGATTAGGAGGATTAGCAGACACGGCCTGGCACTGATTTATAATTAGATTTAGAGTGAGCTAGAAAATTTTATCAACTCGGATGTGCGAACAAAGGCTAATGGAATAGATTTACAAATACTAGCCATGGGTAGATACTGGTGAACCTCCTCCTTTCGAAACTCCCATTTTTTATCTGTAATTTCCGTATTTGAATTCTTTCTTACCCTCCCATCTTTCTTACCCTCCCATCTTTCCTACCCTCCCATCTTTCTTACCCTCCTATCTTTCTTACCCTCCCATCTTTCTTTGCCTCCTATCTTTCTTACCCTCCCATCTTTCTTACCCTCTCATCTTTCTTACCCTCCCATCTTTCCTACCCTCCCATCTTTCTTACCCTTCCATCTTTCTTACCCTCCCATCTTTCTTACCCTCCCATCTTTCTTACCCTCCCATTTTTCTTTCCCTCCCATCTTTCTTACCCTCCCATCTTTCTTTCCATCTTATCTTTCCTACCCTCCCATCTTTCTTTCCAACTTATCTTTCCTACCCTCCCATCTTTCTTACCCTCTCATCTTTCTTACCCTCCAATCTTTCTTACCCTCCCATCTTTCTTACCCTCCTATCTTTTCTCTCTCTCTCTGCCCTTTATTACTGCTCATCCTTCAACAATGCCCTGACAGCAGTCAGATTTCTCTCGAGTGCTTCTCAAACGTATCTCGCTTGGCTGGGCTTGAGTTGAGCTGAGCTGAGCGGAGACAGAAAACATCCCTGCACCTCCCTATCGCAGATAATCCCAATTCCGCTCCCAACCCCTCCCCATCGGAAAATCCGAGCATCGCATCATGTGGCCTAGTCTTATCCTGTTCGGCAAATCCCAAACAGACTATTGGCTGATTCCCTACCCCGTTTCTCTGACTCTTTCGTGAGCGAGAAAATCCCATTGTGCGGCCTCCTCGTGTCAGCGACCAATCGCAGACATCCTATTCGATTTCTAAGTCTCTCCGTCTGTCTCTCTCTCCGTGGCAGTCAGTTGGTTGCTTGTTTTTTCATTACGAGCTGAGGAGAAAAGACTCGCTTGATCCGATCCTTGTCTATACTAATTTCGATCCAGTTGCTACTCGATGGTGGGATCGGGGTTGGGGTTGGTTGTTACAGGACTCGATCGCCAATCAATGCCAAGAGATTCCATAGGTGGGAGGCTGTCGCTGAGGGTGGGAGGGATTTTGGCGATAGAAGGAGAGCAGGATGACGGGACGGGCTGCGGGTCGAAAGGGGAGTGAGGCACTGAGGGGTGGCTATAGATTCTCAATAGATTAAATAAGAAGGCACAGTGAAAGCGCTGTCACATGGAGTGGGGTAGGCAGTAAACAGTCAATCTGTGTATATTGAAAAATTCCTTATTTGAAATCAATTTTCGTTGAAGAACCCAGCTTGGTTCAAAGGTAAGTTGAAAAATTCAATAAAAATACTGCTTTGCCAATGCCTATTGCCAATGCTGTATTAAAGCTGTCAATCATCTAAAAAAGTATTATTTTTTATCTCTTATGAGCTAAAAAATGCTTTTAACAGATTTCTGAGAGGATGTGAGCAAATAAGCTGCCACTTTACTGGCACAGATTAACTATTCATAAAAGCTTTTAACCACGAACGATGGGAGGTATAGGTGCGAAAAAAATCCAACTTTTTTTGTTGCCATGGAAACCGTAGAAGCGAAAAAATTTTCCCGCTAACTCAATTCGTTGCAAAGATCTCAAACTGTATTAGGGGTTTCCCAGTTAACTTTTTCTATTTGAACTGTCTTTATTTGCTGTGAAAGCCAACCTCTTGATTATCGGCTGGCTTGTATCGCTTCTCCTCCCCCTCTCCTCTCTCCCTCTGCCTCTCCCTCTACCTCTTCCTCTCCCTCTGCCTCTCCCTCTACCTCTTCCTCTCCCTCTGCCTCTACCTCTCCCTCTCCCTCTTCCTCTCCCTCTGCCTCTACCTCTTCCTCTCCCTCTCCCTCTACCTCTCCCTCTAACTCTCCATCTCCCTCTACCTCTCCCTCTACCTCTCCCTCTAGCTCTCCCTCTCCCTCTCCCTCTCCCTCTGCCTCTACCTCTTCCTCTCCCTCTCCCTCTACCTCTCCCTCTAACTCTCCATCTCCCTCTACCTCTCCCTCTACCTCTCCCTCTAGCTCTACCTCTACCTCTCCCTCTCCCTCTACCTCTCCCTCTCCCTCTCCCTCTCCCTCTACCTCTCCCTCTCCCTCTACCCCTCGCTCTACCCCTCCCTCTCCCTCTCCCTCTCCCTCTCCCTCTCCCTCTCCCTCTACCCCTCGCTCTACCCCTCCCTCTCCCTCTCCCTCTACCTCTCCCTCTCCCTCTACCTCTACCTCTCCCTCTCCCTCTCCCTCTCCCTCTCCCTCTCCCTCTCCCTCTCCCTCTCCCTCTCCCTCTCCCTCTCCCTCTACCTCTACCTCTCCCTCTCCCTCTACCTCTCCCTCTTCCTCTACCCCTCGCTCTACCTCTACCTCTCCCTCTCCCTCTACCTGTCCTTCTCCCTCTACCTCTCGCTCTCGCTCTCCCTCTCCCTCTCCCTCTACCTCTCCCTCTACCTCTCCCTCTACCTCTATCTCTCCCTCTACCTCTCCCTCTCCCTCTACCTCTCCCTCTCCCTCTACCTCTCCCTCTTCCTCTACCCCTCGCTCTACCTCTACCTCTCCCTCTCCCTCTACCTGTCCTTCTTCCTCTACCTCTCGCTCTCCCTCTCCCTCTCCCTCTCCCTCTCCCTCTCCCTCTCACTTTCCCTCTCTTTCTATTTCTCCCTCTACCTCTCCGTCTACCTCTCCCTCAATATCTTCCTCTGACTCTCTTTATCTCTCCATCTCGCTCCGCCTCAACCCCACAGTCTTCCTGTTCATCCATCCCAGTCTTTCTACAGTCTCCCCTGTCGCCTGTCATTTTACCGAGCCACACATTTTCCCATCCCTAGACGAATTCTATTCTTGAATAGCCTTCCTATGTATTTTATCCCATCACAACAGGCATATTCCATCCCGCTCGTGCATTTCATTTCCATTCCCAGCTCAAAGCGGTCTCGTTCTCGGGAGCATGAAAAAGTCTTTAAGGATTTGCTCCAATGGTCCACGAACCTCGCAGCTGCCGTACCCGCCTTTCATAGAAATACAGCAGCGAGAGAAAACGACTGCCCTGCATTCTTTTTTTTCTGTCCTAGGCACACGCTATATTTAGCGAAATCCCACTAGCAACGTAAAGCCAGTTCAATTTCTAGTGGGAAATATGGGCAGTCCAGAGACGTCCCCCAAGAAGCATAAAATGATATATACGAGAAATGCTCGTAGAAATGCTCAATCTCCAACTAGCCTGAGATGGATATAAACTGCAATGCTGGATTAAGTTAGCTAGTCAATTTGGTGCTCTAAACATGCCTAAAGGGTAATCAAGTTAGACCGATAACAATGTATATCTAGCTCATCAAATCCCATCTCATCTGATCAAATCCCATCTCTTCTGATCAAATCCCATCTCTTCTGATAAAATCCCATCTCATCTGATCAAATCCCATCTCTTCTAATAAAATCCCATCTCATCTGATCAAATACCATATCTTCTGATCAAATCCCATCTCTTCTAATAAAATCCCATCTCATCTGATCAAATCCCATCTCTTCTAATAAAATCCCATCTCATCTGATCAAATACCATCTCTTCTGATCAAATCCCATCTCTTCTGATAAGATCCCATCTCATCTGATCAAATCCCATCTCTTCTGATCCCATTCCCATCTTCCGTGATCCCATTCCCATCTCCTCTGATCCCATTCTCATCTTCCGTGATCCCATTCCCATCTCCTCTGATCCCATTCCCATCTCCCCTGATCCCATTCCCATCTCCTCTGATCCCATTCCCATCTCCCCTGATCCTATTCCCATCTCCTCTGATCCCATTCCCATCTCCTCTGATCCCATTCCCATCTTCCGTGATCCCATTCCCATCTCCTTTGATGAGAAGAAGCTGAGTTTGTTGGCCAGTGGTTAGAGCTTTGGACTTCTGACCGAGTGGTCGGGAGTTCGAGTCTCAGCCTAGATGAGACAATTTTTATCTTTGGACTATTCCCAGTCCATCGACTGAAAAGTTTCTCAGTGGCTGTAAATCTGGCCCAATGGGGCTGAGTAATTTTTATCAACCTGTCTTGCATTTGGGACTAGATATGTCAGGCAGCAGCTGTCCTATCTCCGACCCAACTGAATTAATCAATCTTTCTGTAGTATGTATTCGCCTGGCGACCATTTTTGGCCAGGCCAGACTACGCAGGAGAGGCGAAAAGCACAATTTCCTGCTCGCACAGTCCATGCAATTCACAGAGAATGATGATAAGGGCTGGTTCCTTTCGGTCCAGAAGGGAAATAAGATTAGTGAGCAGAAGGGGATGGCACAGCGAATGATCGAAGGTCGAAAATCTGACGGCCAGTTGGGGGTTAGGCAATTTTAACTTGCCCCTACCAGGTAGCCAGGGGTCGGTGGCAGAGCGCTTTACGCGTTCGCCTCTCGCACCAAGGTCCTGAGCTCGATTCCGCTGCGAGGCCACATTAATTTGGGGCGCAGCCGCGGAGAGAAGGCTTGGGAATTTACGCCCCTTGAGGGTCAACCTCCAAGGCACTGTAAACGCGTACACTGCCTGACGATGAAAAAGTCAGGGCAGATGTACACACCTGTGTGAGCGCATGCCTGCGTACAGTATCTGCGTGTGTGCTCAGGAATTGGCAAAATTGCCTTCTACGAGCTGGCTGCGGGTCCAGAGTCACCAAATGATGTGCCATGGCCTGCAGCCCTCCTGTAATTATTATTATTATTAGGTGGCAATGAACCGCAATTCGACCATGGTCCCGCATCCGCTGTGGATGAAGTCGCTGTGCATTGTGTTTTACTCCATCATCTGCCTACTGGGCACTGTCGGCAATGTCCTGGTGGTATTTGTGGTGCTGCGAAAGCGCAGCATGCAGACAATCACAAATATCCTAATCACCAACTTGGCGATCTCCGATGTCATCATGAGCACTGTTAACGTTCCTCTGACTCCCACGGTGATGTTCATGCAGACCTGGACGCTGCCTAGCGCCGTGTGCAAGCTCATGCCGATGACCATGGGCGTGTCCGTGTACGTCTCCACCCTCACCTCCACCGCCATCGCTGTCGAGCGCTACTGCATGATCGTCCACCCGTTCGTGCCGCGCATGAAGACGGGGCTCTGCCTCCTCATCGTGCTGATCATCTGGCTGGTGGCTGTGCTTATCAGCCTGCCCATCGCCGTGTTCCAGAAAGTCAAGTCCTCCGAGGAGGCAGCCACCGAGAGCTGTGTAGAGGACTGGAAGCCGGAGTACCGGCCCGTCTTCACGGTGATCAGCTTCGCTCTGCAGTTCATTCTCCCGTGCACGGCCATCACGGCCTGCTACTCCAAGGTGAGCATCAGCCTCAATAATCGATACAAGAAGAGTCTGGCCAAGAAGTCGCGCAGCAAGGAGGAGCTCGACATTCGCCGCAAGCGCCGCACAAACCGGATGCTCATCGCAATGGTGATCATCTTCGTGATCTGCTGGATCCCGCTCAACCTGCTCTGGATTTTCAACGATATGGGCGTCATCAGCGAGGAAGTGTTCCGCAATCTGTTCTTCATCTGCCACCTGCTGGCGATGAGCTCCGTGATGTACAACCCGTTCCTCTACGGCTGGATGAATGCCAACTTCCAGAACGAGTTCCGCAACATCCTGCCCTGCCTGTTCCCGAAGCGGCAGGCCAACGCTGCTCGCAGCGACTCGCGACTGAACACCTCCTACCGCTACTCCACCATCGACAAGAGCCGGCAGCGTCAGAACGGTGGCACCCTGGGACCCGAGGACGGCATCCAGAACGACGAAGAGGAAGTCAAGGATGAGGATCGTCATGAGCTAGACGCCATAGTTGTGGCTGATGACGCCCAAGAGCAGGCGACCGCCTGCGTCCACGAAGCTGATGATGGAACTGCGGAACTGGCCGTCAGGTAAGGGCACCGGACCTGAGTATATAGAGTACAGAGGGAGCGCAGTTGACTCACAATGTTTGCCGCCTTTTCAGGTACGAGAAGGGCGGGCCAGGAAATGAAGATAGAGTGATCGCAGTTCAGGTGTCTTCTTAAGCATCTTGATGCTCATGGCAATCCATTGTAGCATTGTACTGACAACTCGGACGAACTTCAAGAAGTCAATTTGTCGTCAGATTAAAAATTTTGCAATCTGAGAGACTTCTTTCATTCCTCAATGAAAAATGTTTAATAAAAATCAACTATCAGTACAATAGCAGCCGTGTAATATGTGTGTCCATTCTGTTCAAAGTAAAACTAATTCTTTAAAAATCTACATGCCACTGAACTGGTTTGTCCTGCGCAATTACTCTGTTCAGTTGGACTAAATTTGAACATCTATTCGCTTTATTTTTAATTCGCTTTTTTTCGGTAAATTTTGCACAGAACTCGACTATGAATCCACAATATGAAATGCTACACTTTGCTAAATTTAAAATTCAAGCTCGTTGGTGATTGAAAAAACGCACTTTGAGATTGTTATCGAATCTGGTTGAGTCAAGATGAAGAATAATTAATAGTTAAATTCAATCGCTTTACATCACATTTTCTGTCTTTATCACGATTAATCGCCGCCTGAGTTATATGTTTGAGAATAGCCTCATTATATCTTTGATCTCTTGGTTTTAAAGTACATTTCACACTAGACCTGCTTCTCGCTTGTACATTAAGCTACTAGCGTATTAATCAAAGTAAAGTTTTTGTGTAGAAAATAATTTTAAATAAAATATTGTCATTGTGTGTTGTCAAAACGAGAATATTGATTATTTTCTGAGCCCCCCAGAAACGCTATTCTTAAGTTTCATAAGCGTCATAATAACAATACAACTATTATTTTTATAAATATATATATTTTTTATTGAGACATCATGTAATGTTGCTAAAAAACCACTTCATGCAATCATCGGTGGTTTTCTCAGCTAAGACATTTAAAATGTGGAAACGCTAGCCATGCTACTTGCATCGTTGTACCGAGTGTTATCAGGCGCGAATATTAGGCATGCGATGTTGTTCACAGCTTATTGGCTAGAACAGCACTAAAAAAAATTATTTTTAAGTGCGAAGCCAGAAATATGTTACAAGCAAGTAAGAAATTATGTACGAAAAATATACAATCGCCTACTCCTCGATTTAGTGAAAACATAATGTACTTTGTGTGTTTGTTTGTCTCTCTCGTTACTAGAAGTCTACAACTTTAATAATCAGGAAAATTTCCTGCAGTTTTCGTGAAAGGTAACGATTAGTTTTCGAGTTTAGATGCAGTTAGTGACACTGAAGTGCTGTGACTTCCTCAATGCGAGAATGTCTTCTGACCTCAAGAAAAATAAAGGAATTAACAGAAATTTTGTTTTCCGTAGGCAAGTAGTATAACAAGCGAAAAATGTGGTTTGCTCTCTGTTGCAAACCCAAAATCATCATGTCAAATATTTAAGTCAAACATCATAGAGAAAAAAATTGTCCTAGATAATTTCTAATCTGATTCCTTCAAACTTAACGTAGAAGCTAGGAGAGAAGGATTATACATAAAAACGAACCCGTCGTAAAATCTACGCACTATGTAACACTAGACCGGAATATCAACTACCGGTATGAAAATCAACTACTGGATTCGTACATTGCAGCTAATTTAGCTAGAAAAATGTTTTCTACCCCAGAACGCTTTTATGAGAATCAATAGAGGAACCTCTTCTGAGTGTACAGTTCTGGGCATGTACTAATCATGGGCTTTACTAATCATAGAAAACTGCGAACAACGTTCCACGAAAACTGAATCTGAAGAACCATTCAGCAAAAATATCTCTAAAAAAATGTTGCGAGCCGGATTCACCTCAACGAATGCTAGATCTCAGTCAGCAATGGCCTCAGTGGTTGAAGACGCTCTGAGGTTTCTGGTCAAGACTGACAATCTGCACGTGTACGGCAGCTACTCAGACGGATGGGGCAGCTCGCAGACTCAACTCGATGGAAGCGTGGAAGAAAGCAGCGACATTGACGTCACGATTGTTTCTCTCTCTGTTCAGAGAAGTATTCCACCTCAGTGGAGACTTAACGAGCAAACCACAACAGTGCGACAACGACCACCTGCTAGCACTATACTCGGATGTTCATGCCTACGTACGAGCTAACAATCTGCAGGTTAAGTATTATAATACAAACGATTTGGTTCCGAGGTTTTGTAATCTTCCGGAATTGGCCGCTGGCAGTATATTAAATTTTATACATTGCTTTTTTTCATTCAAGTAAACTACTTTACAGCCTCAGCACCAAACATCCAGCTTGGAGACCCGAACCTGAGCATCTTCAGCGCCTTCGACATCATCGTCCCCTCTCCTGCTGCCGATACCCGCCCATCGAACTGCTGCAGACGGGCTACAAAAAACCGGTCCCGCCTCACGCCTCACACATTCAGCAGCACATCCTGCAGATCCTGAACGACGAGGTCAACGGTGAGACTCCAAGGTGCCACGTAGTCGTGGTTTCGCCTCCGAACGTCGATCAATGAAGCCGCATGCGAGTGAGCGCGACTCTAGACGCCCATGCGGCAGTGGTGAAGCGTTTCTCCGGCACTTCACCTGACGAGCATCTCGACGCTCTGTTGGCTCTGATTTCTCGAGTTCCCGACCGCGATTAAGTCAACAGAGAGTGGCCGAGAGCGCTGGCTCATTTCAGGGTCGGCAAGTCGCTGGACGAAGCAGTCGAGCCGTTCGAGTACTCCCGTTCGCGTGCCCTCCGCTTGGACCGGAGTTGAGCTTCGAAGAGGCCAATTAGGCAGCCGCGCTGTCGATGCTGGTAGATCTGAAGCCAATGCGAATGGAAGCTCAGGGCGGCGAGATTGTCGACTGCTCTTTTATGCAACAGTTTGGGATTGCCGTTGATTTCCAAGAGTTGCTTCGGTGTTCGCCAGTTCTTTCCATAATACTAAAGGATGGCGTGAGTTGCGATATTCAATGTATCCGATACATAAATGCATTAGTGTGAAAGTGGTTCCAGTTTTTAAGCTTTGGGAACTACAAGTATTTTTATTGCTGAACGAGATACGAGATATACTTTAAGTAGTAATCCAGACATTTTCATGCTAAAAACTATTTAGAGTTAAACTGTTTGTTAATTCGACCTCACTGAAGCCGAGCTCGCTGTTCTCCCTCGTAGGCAGAGATTCTTATAATAGCCCTTAAGGTTTGCATCTTTTCAATATCAAAGAGATGCACGAATTAGATTAAGAGATTGGAAGCATGCATGCACAGAAAAGCATTCTTTTAGAGCAGTTTTGGAGCTGTCATAAAATGTCCGTCATTATCACCGGATAAAGACTCCCGCAAAGTTGCAAAGCAGTTCGATCATTTTGTAGAATTGGTAATTGTTCGCAATGTCTTTGCATTTGTTGAAAACGAGTAGGGCTTGCTTATTAAAAATCTGGGTACGGTATATGTGAGCGTGTGTGCTCAGGAGTCAAAGAAAAAATGTGCAGAATTGCCTCCTCGCTGGCTGCGGGTCTAGTTAGCGCAACCAACTTAGTGCGCCTGTGCTGCAACCACAGAAATGTGGAAACCTTGGGTCCCCAGAGTTCACAGCTTCTAGTTTAACAAATAGTATACTTTAAGTCATGCTAATTTCCAACCATTATTATGGAAAATTTTATTATCGAATTCTAAGTTCACACCACAAAAAAAGTGAAGCTAGAACACACGATTGTTGGTTTTTATGACCGTTCGTTAGAAAACAACAAATATGCGCACAACTAAAGGGTATCATTTGATGGCAATATAAGCAAACACAGTTAAGAATCAACACAATCCGTACACAGAGGTCTACGCAGCGGTGTTTAAAGTCTGGGTACAAAAATGTTTCATTTTCGATACAACTGCGGCAGTATTTATGTTAGCTTACGTGGATCCAATTTTGATTATTATTTTCGAAACATGATAAAAATAATTAAATGGAGTTTGAGTCACGATTCAAGATAATTAATTTTCATCTATTGGATCCTCGTGATAGGACATGGTCGAAGAGGCCTCACTCGAAAGGAAAATTTCGTAGCTCTCAAGCACATTGCGAAGATGATCAGAGAGATTCTCTGCACCCTCAGCTGACAAGTTGGTTCTCTGCAATGAACAAAATAAGGGGCTCGCAAAGGGTTCTCTATCGTAAGACTCGATATTTATGACTGTCTTTAAGGATTAAATATACAAGCTTAATTAAATTTCATTGCTTAAAACTTTATGCCCACTTGCCCTGTCCAAGAATATCAGACGAAGCGCGGGTGAGCTGCCGAGCAGTTTGCCGAACTCAAGACTGATGCGCAGCACATCTCCGTTAGTAACGGCGGCAACTAGCGACGCTACAATCCCAAACTGTTCATTAAGAGCGCAGCCGACAATCTTGCCGTCCTGAGCTTCCATTCGCATTGGCTTCAGATCTACCAGCATCGACAGCGCGGCTGCCTTGGCCTCTTCGAAGCTCATCTCCGGTCCAAGCGGAGGGCACGCGATGCCTCTGCTGATGGAGTACTCGAACGGCTCGACTGCTTCGTCCAGCGACTTGCCGACCCTGAAATGGGCCAGCGCTCTCAGCCACTCTCTGCTGACCTTGGCGCAGTCGGGAACTTGAGAAATCGGAACCAACAGTTCGTCGAGATGCTCGTCAGCTGAAGTGCCGGAGAAACGCTTCATCACTTCCGCATGGGCGTCTAGCACTGTGTGGAAGGCACGCATGACCTGCTTCTCATCGTGACTGGACTCGTGCATCTCGACCAGTAGGAGAAGACCGAAGATGGTGTGAAACTGCACCGAGGTGACCGCGACCTCTGAGAGCGAGTCCATGAAGACTGTCAGCTCATTGTTCAGGTTCTGAATGACATCATTGACTTGTTGAATTATCTCTGACTTCGGTTTGTGATTCTTCTTGAAGTACACAGCCGCATCGCGAAGAAAGAAGTGCTTCATGCACACGTCTTCTAAGTCTGAGCTCTCCATCATTTCGACAAACATTTGTAGCGACTTGCGAACGAGAGCCAACAAGTTCTCCGGCTTCCAGTCGTCTTCAGGCGTCTCATCAAGCATGTAGAACAGCAGGTTCTTAGCTATGAACGTTTTCGGACCGGCGACTCGCTTGCTGATGACCTTCTTGATGAGGAACTTCATGATGATGAAAAACTGGCCTTGGATTGTGTTGAGATTTCTCAACAGAGCTCTCTCCAGCAGAGAAGTGCTCACTCGCATGCGGCTTCCCTGATCGACGTTCGGAGGCGACGCCGCGACTACGTGGCACCTCGGAGTCTCACCGTTGACCTCGTCGTTGAGGATCTGCAAGATGTGCTGCTGAATGTGAGAGAAGTGACCATTGCGGTTCTTGTAGCCCGTCTGCAGCAGCTCGATGGGCGGGTATCGGCAGCAGGAGAGGGCGACGATGATGTCGAAGGCGCTGAAGACGCTCACGTTTACGTCGCTCAACGGAATGTTCGGTGCCTTAGCTGTTGCGTAATATAACATAAGGGTTTATTAAACGTATGCCGACGGTTAAAAATACGTTTTTAAGCTACGTGCGACTTAGCTACGCCTAGATGTCGCATTGCCTCTCTTGTTTGGGTGGGGGGGCTAGACCTAAAATTACCAATATCAAGGTAAGCTTGAGGTTTGCTCACCCTGGCTAGATAAACAAGCGTGGCCATCCTTGTACGTCGTAAGCTGGTGCTCGACCTGACAGTTCCGCTGTTCTGTCAATTCGTTAGTTAGATGAAACCGCTTCTTCTGAGCTGGAAGCGAAATAAATGTGACGTCAATGTCGCTGCTCTCTTCCACGCTTCCATCCAGTTGGCTCAGCGAGCTGCCCCATCCGTCCGAGTAGCTGCCGAACACGTGCAGATTGTCAGTTTTGACCAGAACCCGAAAGCCCTCTTCAAACACGTCGGCCATCCCTGCTTGAATCCGCGCATTTTCTGTAGTGAATCCAACTCGCAGCATCTTCTGAGACAGTCGAGCGCTGAATAACTTCTCGGCCCCGCAAGCTGCATTACTGGGGCTGCTATTCATCAGAGCTGCTCTACCACCTCAGTGCGGGTGCTTATGGTTTGTTCGCTAGCTAATGTACCGAATTTTTCGCTAAGAAACCTTCTAGTAGGAGTGTTCGTTTTTGTCTAGTCATCAGTCGTTAAATAGGGGCGACTATGTGACGCAGCCAAGTTTTCTCATAACTTTATGTGAGCATTAGGTGGGGTACGTTCTGCTTTAGATAGCGATGCTTTGGTTCAAAAATAGTGCTAGCGTTTCAACGCAGCTACCGTCGACTTCTGAAAAGGTCTCTCTCAGTGTGACTATGGCCCTATTTTCGTTTAATAGCGATTAATCATAAATTCAGCCCACAATGAGATAAAGAGAAACAAGGCCAGTTGAAATACGTAGGTATACCCTGCCTTCTTTCTTGATGCAACCTGTCCGACTCCTGAGCACACACGCACACGGATACCGTAGACAGGTGCATGAACATAGCACACCTAAGGTACACCTAAGGTCTTAAGGTGGTCGGTGTTGTGTGACGAATAAGTTTTAGTCCATTCTGAGTACAATACCGAAGGAATGATTCTGGCATTATAAGTGTTACTTTAAAGCCAAATTTACAACCGAGTTAGACAAAGAAGAGAGGCGAGTTTTTTCTATTCAATCTTTAAGCCCTAAGCACTTACTGAAAGCAAAGCTTTAGTAGTTCATTTATATTTTTTGCGTTCAACTTGCAATTATTAGCAAAAATAAATACATAAACTACTCACAAGGCGTTAGAGTAGTATGCTCAGTATAGGGGGCTAATATTATATTTGTTAAAAAAATAATAAGAAACTGAATTTCGCAATGATTTGGGCTTAAACAAGAACTAGCTAAGCGAAGTCTGGTGGCACTATAGACGAATTGTGTACAATCAAAGGGCGGGTATTGTAAACGCATTCAGGATTTGAAGTTCAAATATGACTCTTGCTCGGTTAATTCCTTGCGAATATTGGATTTCAAATGAAATCGACACTCGCGATCCTCTGATCCACAATGTCGGAATCAAAGTCCCTCGTTTGAAGATAAAGATCTGAAATCCGAAGGCAAGCTAAATACATGAGATGATAATCCGTAAACTAATGATAAGTCCATAAAAAGGAACAATTCTTTCGACAAGGGATAAATCCTCAAACAATGTGACGTTTGTAGTTACAAAACGCTGTCCCGATAAAAATATAATTTTATTACGGTTCAAGACATTAAACACATAAAAAAGAGAAGTTTATATAAAAGAAAGTAGCACAATTGCAATCGCGAAATTATTAACTGGTAATGAGCTAATATCTTTTAAAACGAGTTCGAAAAATACACAACTGATACAGAGTGGCGGCGCTGGGAACAGCAGCAAAAACAGCAGTGAAAGTAGAGACATCATCATCATCAGCAGCATCAGCAACAACAACAACAGCATCAGCAGCAGCAGCAGCAACTGTGGCAGTAGAGACAGCAGCAGCAGCAGCAGCAGCAGCAACTGTGGCAGTAGAGACAGCAGCAGCAGCAGCAGCAGCAGCAACTGTGGCAGTAGAGACAGCAGCAGCAGCAGCAGCAGCAGCAACTGTGGCAGTAGAGACAGCAGCAGCAGCAGCAGCAGCAGAAGCAGCTGTGGCAGTAGAGACAGCAGCAGCAGCTGTGGCAGTAGAGACAGCAGCAGCAGCTGTGGCAGTAGAGACAGCAGCAGCAGCTGTGGTAGTAGACAGCAGCAGCAGCAGCAGCAGCAGAAGCAGCTGTGGCAGTAGAGACAGCAGCAGCAGCTGTGGTAGTAGAGACAGCAGCAGCAGCAGCAGCAGCAGAAGCAGCTGTGGCAGTAGAGACAGCAGCAGCAGCTGTGGTAGTAGAGACAGCAGCAGCAGCAGCAGCAGCAGCAGAAGCAGCTGTGGCAGTAGAGACAGCAGCAGCAGCATCTGTGGCAGTAGAGACAGCAGCAGCAGCTGTGGCAGTAGAGACAGCAGAAGCAGCTGTGGCAGTAGAGACAGCAGCAGCAGCATCTGTGGCAGTAGAGACAGCAGCAGCAGCTGTGGCAGTAGAGACAGCAGAAGCAGCTGTGGCAGTAGAGACAGCAGCAGCAGCATCTGTGGCAGTAGAGACAGCAGCAGCAGCTGTGGTAGTAGAGACAGCAGCAGCAGCAGCAGCAGCAGAAGCAGCTGTGGCAGTAGAGACAGCAGCAGCAGCTGTGGTAGTAGAGACAGCAGCAGCAGCAGCAGCAGCAGCAGCAGCAGAAGCAGCTGTGGCAGTAGAGACAGCAGCAGCAGCATCTGTGGCAGTAGAGACAGCAGCAGCAGCTGTGGCAGTAGAGACAGCAGAAGCAGCTGTGGCAGTAGAGACAGCAGCAGCAGCATCTGTGGCAGTAGAGACAGCAGCAGAAGCAGCTGTGGCAGTAGAGACAGGAACAGCAGCAGCACCATCAAAAACAGCAGCCGTAACGACAGCATCAATTGAAGCAGCGTTTCCGGCAGCGAGGCAGGTGAAGCAACAACAGCAGCAGCAGTGGCAACAAAACATCAGAAGTGCAAATTGAGTGAGTCTGGGGGGCTAGCTATACAGAATCAATCAAATCTGACGCTTTATAGAATTCGTGAGCAATGCGGGGTTGAGCAAAATTGATCAACAACTGCGCACCGTTAGTTACCAGGAAGCCATTGGCAGCATTGACTACATGAGACTGAATGGTGAGAAATATTGAGACATGTTGGGACTGGGAAGAACACTAGTAGGTGAGACTGTCAAGCGGGCTTAGACAGTGTCAATGATGAAGCTATAAGGCATGCTTCATCTTAAGGCAAGCTTTAAGATTCATAAAACTGAGAAAAACAAACGGAAGAAAACAATTAGCAGTTCCGGTGATGGACGGATAGCTGGGCGATGAGCAATTCATTGGACAAAGTCTAGACGCAGCTGGTGAGACTATACGGAAGACGAAACATGCAGAAAACTCAGGTGAGATGTGGGGAAAATAGTGACAGGCCAGAGAGATTTTTTTAAAGAGAGCTCAACTGCAGGAAATACTTATTGCGTTTGCCTATTGCACCAAGGTCCCTGAGCTCAAGGTCTCGCGGTGCGGCAACAAGCGGCTTGTCGTGCAACTCACTCCTTTGAGTGCCAACCTTCAAGGCACAGTGAGAGTGCACACTGCCTGACGATGTGAAAGTCAGGGTGGATGTACACACCTGTGTGAGCATGTGCTCAGGAGTCAGCGAAATGGGCAGAATTGCCTCCTCGCTGGCTGCTGGTCTAGTGTCGCTAAATGATGTGCCATTGACTGCAGACTAATTTTTAACTTTATTATTAACAGGCCAAGCAAGTGTATTGCAGAAGAAACAGAAGATACTAAACATGCTGAGATAACAGACGTGCTATGAGAGAATGAAAATGCGAGACACACCAGGTGAGATATGGGAGCCGGAGCCGGTGAGCATTAGTCTGTCACAGTACCCAGCTTGGTAGAGAGAAACTCGGTGGCGCTAATCAGCTTCTTGAGGCTTTGGCTGCGGTTCTCGGCCTGCAGCTTGCGCAGATCGTCCAGATGCCGGGCGCAGAAGTCATGCAGGCTGGCCAGCTCGGAGGTCAGGCTGATGTTCTGGCAGTCCGGGCTGCTTGAAGAGGCCGGTGGCGCAGCCGAAGCGGCCGAGGAGGCGTCGCTGTTGCCGACGCTGGTGGAACGCGGTGAGACAGGTGGCCCGGGCGCTGCGGTCTGGCAACGACAAATGAGTTATGAAAAATGACAAAACTGCTTAATAGAATTAAATTAAACCCTATGTGGGGATAAGATCCTTAATCTTCGGATAAGAACCCCAACCTAGGGATTCTCATCCTGGGATTAGATCCCTAATCTGGGGATAAGATCCTCAATCTGGGGATAAGATCCTCAACCTAGGGATTAGATCCTCAACCTGGGATAAGATCCTTAATCTGAGGGACAAGATGTTTAATCCGGGGATAAGATCCACGATGTGAGGATAAGTGTTGTGTGCTAATTAAGCGATGCTTGTTAAGCATAGTAGGTGCTTTATTAATGGTTAGGTGGTGCAGCAAGTTTGTGTGACAAGTTCGACCCCTGGCAACGCTGGAGCTCCAGCGCTGTTATTCCACTTTGGTGGACATTTTGAGAGCTGCACATTCAACCTAAAGTGAGCTGCCTGAGTTCTTATAAGAGCACGAGTAAGTGACATTTCTACTTGACAATGCCACACACAGTCATCTGGAGTATGCCGTGCAAACTGCTATGAAAATGTTGTCGCCGTTAATATTTCGTAAACACCAACAACAATCCCCTTGTTGTACCGTTAATTCTTACTACGTTTTGAGCTCAAATAAATGCACTCTAAGTTTGCGTGCTGATAACGGTCATTGACGCACGCATTTTAGGCCGTTGATGCACGCTGTCTATGGTAAAATCTAGCATTGACGTGGCACGCTGAGACTGCCTATTGTTTGATAATGTTACTTAGAGCTTAAGAACGAGGTTTTATAATTTCGTCAAGAGTATTTGGGGCATAGACAAAATCCTAATAAACAGCAGTGAAAGATTGAGGGCAACAACCAATAAATAAGAATAATTTGAGTTGGGCTCATATCGCAACAATAAGATCATTAATCAGGGGATAGATACTAAAATTCTGTGGATAACCTAACGGAAACATTGTGTCTTTGAGCACGACACCCATAGCTACAGCTCAGCCAGCTTTAAGGATGGGTAAAATGATCAGCTGGGTCACGAATTCGGGTGGGTGTCGCGGCCTACTACCCAGTCCATGGACTGAAAATCTGTACGCACCAGGCAGGCATTAAGCTTCAGGAACAAATCGGAATTGTCGCACACAAACGGCTTGACTCGTTCCATGCAGGCCTCGCGAAAGCTGCGCGACTGATTGGCGAACAGCTGCAGGGCCTTGGCGGCCAGCTGCAGCGAGCGCATGACCTGCGGACTGGCGTCCTGGTGCAGCTGCGGACCGAACACCAGCCGGAATTTCGTCGTCAAAGCCGGGCAGAACAGGCGCAGAAAGAAGAAGGCGGAGAGCACCCTGGCTGTGGCCTGGGGAAACCGCCGGGTGGTCTCCAACTGACAGGCAGAGCTCACGCGAAGCAGCACGGAGGGACAGCCGCAAGACTGGCAGTGCTGCAGGGTTCGCCGCATGCAGGTCAGCAGCAGCTCGTTCAATCTGGCCGCGTTTTTAGCGGCCGCTGCCTCCGCCTCCTCCTGGTCGTTGAGCTCGCCGCTGGAGTGCAACAGCCGGTCGACCTTCAGCTCCAGGTTGGCGTTTGCTCGCACGATCTGAATGTTGGTTTTTGAAATTTGATAATTTATTATGAGATACCACAGATAGTACCTCACAGAGATCCTCATATGAAATTTTCGATTTCCAACATTTTGATATCCCAAAACAGCCTTGACTTTTCGATAGCTCAAACAACTCTAAAGCTAATACTAATTTTTGAATACCTAAAAATCAATGCATATACCATATAAAAATTATCTTAAAATTAACCGCTGACTTCTACCTGAATGCCTGATACACGACTACCGACTCGCTATCCCAAAATATCCCAAACTACCGACTCGACATCCCAAAATATCCCAAACTACCGACTCGATATCCCAAAATATCCCAAACTACCGACTCGACATCCCAAAATATCCCAAACTACCGACTCGATATTCAAACATCCTAAAAACATACTCGATATCCTAAAAAGATCCCTAACTACCTATTCAAAATCCCAAAAGATTCCTACTTACCTACTCGATATCCCAAACAATTTTTTCGATGTCCAAAACTACCGACTCAATATCCCAAAATATCCCAAACTACCGACTCAATATCCCAAAATATCACAAACTACCAACTCAATATCCCAAAATATCCCAAACTACCGACTTAATATCCCAAAATATCACAAACTACCGACTTAATATCCCAAAATATCACAAACTACCGACTCAATATCCCAAAATATCACAAACTACCGACTCAATATCCCAAAATATCACAAACTACCGACTCGATATCCCAAAATATCACAAACTACCGACTTAATATCCCAAAATATCACAAACTACCGACTCAATATCCCAAAATATCACAAACTACCGACTCGATATCCCAAAATATCACAAACTACCGACTTAATATCCCAAAATATCACAAACTACCGACTCAATATCCCAAAATATCACAAACTACCGACTCAATATCCCAAAATATCACAAACTACCGACTCGATATCCCAAAATATCACAAACTACCGACTCAATATCCCAAAATATCACAAACTACCGACTCGATATCCCAAAATATCACAAACTACCGACTCAATATCCCAAAATATCACAAACTACCGACTCAATATCCCAAAATATCACAAACTACCGACTCAATATCCCAAAATATCACAAACTACCGACTCAATATCCCAAAATATCACAAACTACCGACTCGATATCCTAAAATATCCCAAAATATCCCAAACTACCGACTCAATATCCCAAAATATCACAAACTACCGACTCGATATCCTAAAATATCACAAACTACCGACTCAACATCCCAAAATATCACAAACTACCGACTCAACATCCCAAAATATCACAAACTACCGACTCAATATCCCAAAATATCACAAACTACCGACTCGATATCCTAAAATATCACAAACTACCGACTCGATATCCTAAAATATCACAAACTACCGACTCAATATCCCAAAATATCACAAACTACCGACTCAACATCCCAAAATATCACAAACTACCGACTCAATATCCCAAAATATCACAAACTACCGACTCGATATCCTAAAATATCACAAACTACCGACTCGATATCCTAAAATATCACAAACTACCGACTCGATATCCTAAAATATCACAAACTACCGACTCGATATCCTAAAATATCCCAAAATATCCCAAACTACCGACTCAATATCCCAAAATATCACAAACTACCGACTCAACATCCCAAAATATCACAAACTACCGACTCAATATCCCAAAATATCACAAACTACCGACTCGATATCCTAAAATATCACAAACTACCGACTCGATATCCTAAAATATCACAAACTACCGACTCAATATCCCAAAATATCACAAACTACCGACTCAATATCCCAAAATATCACAAACTACCGACTCAATATTCAAACATTCCTAAAAACATACTCGATATCCTAAAAAGATCCCTAACTACCTATTCAAAATCCCAAAAGATTCCTACTTACCTACTCGATATCCCAAAGATCTCTAACTAAAAAACATCCCCAAAATTCCTAACTTCTCGGTGTCACGATATCCTAAAAGATCGAATTTCCAATATCCCCATCCCGACAGATCCCACCGAGTACTCTCAATGAGCCAGACAGCTCACCTCGTGCACCATGTCCCCAAGACACTGTCGCACAAACTGCATCGGCTCCTCCGTAACTAGGTAGACCTCCAGAGCAGCGGTGCCGATCGTGGTAGTGCGGAAGAGCACCCCCTCCGAGTCGTTGTTAACGGCTTGAATATCCCCTAGCAACAAGCTGGTGAGCAGTTCGGCGCCCCGATTGTGATAGGCGAACACCTTGTAGATGGCCCTAGCCAGGTAAGTGAGGTCCTCGGATTGGCAAACTCCTCCCAGGGTTCGCAGACAGTCGATAGAATCCTCGGCGGCGAGAACAATGTCCCTAATTGGTACGTATTCTTTGCTAGCCAGCAAGACTGCGTGGCCAACGCGGCGAACCGAGAAGCAGAGCTGGACCTTGTCGGAGCTCGCAGGCAGCTTGTAGTCGGCGGTGCGGCCCAGTTGAAGATCCGATACGGGGACGTCCAGCTTGACGACCTTGGTACTTTTGGCAGCCTTCACCAGGCTGAGGTGCAGGCTGATGGTGTGCACACATTCCGGGAAGAAGTCACTGCGAAATTAAGAAAAATGCGAAGGCGATAGTTGGTAAGTAGTAGTGTAAGGACATAGCAAGCATTTTTGTATTCGAAGCAAAATAAAATTAAAATAATCCATTTGTTACGATTATAGGAACCCTTACATACTCGTCTTGTATTACGTATTTTTTCCAAGATATAAATTTGAAAAAATTCCTGTTTCGTTAAATTAGTTTTCAAAAATGATAACTTTCATAATTTTAGTTTCTAAGAAAGCTACTTTTTTTATTATAAATTTCCAAGAATGCCAACTTGTAAGAATTGATCATTTATCGAGTTTTTTTTCTAAGGATGCTAACTTTAAAGTTTTTTCTTAATAAAGGATGGTGGCAGCGTGTAGCTTTGGAAAATACAATGTCCAAGAGTGGCTGTTACTTAAAACTATTATTTTTAATTGCGGCATCTTTTTACCTTTCAATAAAAAATTGTAATCTCTAAGAACTTTCTATTTTGAGAAAAATGTTATTCAGAATTCACAGCTTCATTGAAACTAGATTCCGAACATTTTTTTTAAACAAAAACACTTTTTAAAAATTCTAAATTTCCAAGAAAACATGTTTCTTGGAAAAAAACTTTTTATTTCCAATAATGTCTGCTTAGATTAGATTCTATTTAATGTTCCTAAACTCTAAGTGTGCAGCACCGGATCCACAGTGACTCACCTGACTCAGTCTCATAACAGTACAACAACCAGTCCAAGAACTGGGTCAAAGCCTGCAAGACTTGCCTGCCAGATTGTTAATAGGAAATCAAACCCGGATTCAGAAAGCGGAGAATTAAACATAATGCTCACAATACGCGATTGAACAACAACATGAAGGAAACAGCAAAATGTACTTGATGACCCAACAACCGCCCACGCTGTTTAGTTTAGTTATGACACCGAATGTGGACACCAAGCAGATAAAGTATTTTGTGCAGATGGCTATAAAAGTATTTCACCTTCTGTACTTTTAATTTAGCATCTAATAATGGGGTCACATCTGCAGCTAACGGCACAGCCGCCGCTATTCCACAGCGCTTCTAAAGACTAGGCTGCGTTCAGCTGCTCAGTCCATGGACTGGCGGGCGTCTTAGAATTCTGAGAATTTCAGGTAGTATTAGTATGAGAGTAATAGGAGAAGGGATAGAAAATAGGAGCAAGGGTAGAAGAAAGGAGTAGGGGGTAGAAAAAGGAGCAGGGTAGAAAATAGGAGCAGGGGTAGAAATAAGGAGCAGGGGGTAGAAAATAGGAGCAGGGGTAGAAAATAGGTGCAGGGGTAGAAAAAAGGAGCAGGGGTAGAAAAAAGGAGTAGGGGGTAGAAAATAGCAGCAGGGGTAGAAAATAGGTGCAGGGGTAGAAAAAAGGAGTAGGGGGTAGAAAAAAGGAGCAGGGGTAGAAAAAAGGAGTAGGGAGTAGAAAATAGGAGCAGGGGTAGAAAATAGGTGCAGGGGTAGAAAAAAGGAGTAGGGGGTAGAAAATAGGAGCAGGGGTAGAAAAAAAGGAGCAGGGGTAGAAAATTGTATCAGGGGGTAGAAAAACAGTACTAACTAATATTCTGCTAAATTAATTAGTAGATCATAAAAATGATTAAAAAACTTATTGAGCATTGGATTAGAAGCTTAGTTTAAAAAATGCTTTGATACTTCGAGACTAAAATATATTATCGCAAGCTGACATTAAATTGGCCCCGCTAAAAAATCTAGACGGAAAACAACTGGCTTCAAAGCCATTGATGAATTCTGAGATAGTGGCACTCACAAGTGGAACGGCTCGTCCCAGTTGATCATGAGTTCGTCGTCCTGCTCGCGACGATTGGACCGAGTCTTGGCCACCATGACGCCATTGAAGTGCACAGTGACAAATGCTGTCTTACAGCTCACGCTGAGATTGCGAATACCCTTCACCGTCACCTGGAGATTGAGCACGGATTTGAGCAGGGTATTGATAACGAAGTATTTTAGGTAATAAGATTCTCAGGATAATGGGGTTTTTCAGATGTGGATACTTTAAATGTCGAAATTCAGGTATGGATACTTCAGGATAGTAGGATACTTCAGGCGAGGATACTTCAGGCGTGAATACTTCAGGATAGTAGGATACTTCAGGCCAGGATACTTCAGGTGTGGATACTACAGGCGTGGATTCTTCAGGTGTGAATACTTCAGGATAGTAGGATACTTCAGGCCAGGATACTTCAGGTGTGGATACTTCAGGCGTGGATTCTTCAGGTGCGGATTCTTCAGGTGTGGATACTTCAGGCGTGGATTCTTCAGGCGTGGATTCTTCAGGTGTGGATACTTCAGGCGCGGATTCTTCAGGCGCGGATTCTTCAGGTGCGGATTCTTCAGGCGTGGATTCTTCAGGTGTGGATACTTCAGGCGTGGATACATCAGGCGTGGATACTTCAGGCGTGGATACTTCAGGCGTGGATACATCAGGCGTGGATACATCAGGCGTGGATACTTCAGGCGTGGATACATCAGGCGTGGATACTTCAGGCGTGGATACATCAGGCGTGGATACTTCAGGCGTGGATACTTCAGGCGTGGATACTTCAGGCGTGGATACTTCAGACGTGGATTCTTCATGTTAACTCAGCAAGCCCAACATGCCTTTGATTCGATATCAGTCTAAATAAATAATATAAACATGCAGATAAAAATCGCAGGCACAAACCTCCAGCGTGCTGATGTGCCTGACGCTGCCTCCCCGATGGCTGGTGTGGTTGCAGACTTTGCTGCATTTGCAAACCGGCTTCAATGCCTGCTGCCATTCGGCCAGCACCTGGGCGGAGTCGGCGGACAGGACGTAAACATCGGGTGGCGTCGATGTTGCTGAGGCCTCGTTGAAGATGACGAGTTGAAGGCACTGCGGCTTGTCGTAGGCACCCTGGCAGACGGGGTACAGGTGAGCGAACTCCAGTGCAATGAGACCCTTCGGCTTGCCCCGCCTTCCAGACTCGGTGACTGGCGACAGCAGCACCTCGTAATTATCTCCGTCGCGGCGATGCAGCGTGCATCGCTGGCGCTTCCAGACTCGCTGGCGAATCCGGCGCTTGGGAAAGATGCAGTGCAGCTCCGAGGTCAGCTGGCCATCGCGGCCCTGCATAGACGACAGCCGATTCTCAGCGTAGATGTCGTCTCTGGGCAGATTGTTGTCCGCGAGATTCCTACGCAGTAGCGGCACCTTCAGAATAATAATAATTGTAGGAGGGCTGCGGGCAATGGCACATCATTTGGTGACACCAGACCCGCAGCCAGCGAAGAGGCAGTTCGGCTCCATTTCGCTGACTCCTGAGCACACACGCACACAGATACCGTACGCAGGCATACGCTCACACAGGTTTAACATCGTCAGGCAGTGTACACTCTGACTGTGCCTTGGAGGTTGGCCCTCAAGTGTGTAAATTGCACGACAAGCCCCCAAGCCTTCTCTCCGCGGCTGCGCCCCAAATGAATGTGTCCTAGCCGCGGAATCGAGCTAACGGACATTGGTGCGACAGGCGAAGGCGTTAGACCGCTCTGCCACCGACCACCCAAAGCACCTTCAAAGTTACGGCATTCTCCTTGTCGATGAAGGTCTGCGAGTAGCGCCTGATGATTTCATCGATGGTGGCAAACTCGCGGCCGGACAGTACAAAATGCCGACCGCCGGAGCCTTTTTGAATTTCGAATTTCCTGATCGCGCCGGTGCAATTCACGCACAGCACAGAGATATTTGGATCTCTGGCGCTTGGCCTGAGCAGATAGGTGCCTGTGCT
Organism: Macrostomum hystrix; assembly: GCA_950097015.1. NCBI lineage: Eukaryota > Metazoa > Platyhelminthes > Macrostomidae > Macrostomum > Macrostomum hystrix. Next base: position 4,384,529 of record CATNEN010000002.1, read on the forward strand.
CCGTGTCTTCAGCTCCTTCACTTGATCCTCCCAGTGGCTGGGGTGGTAGAACTTGCACGTGCTCAGCTCGGGATCAAAATTGGGCTGCGGGAGATATGAAAAGCGAAATAAAAGTTTAGTTATACACTTATAATAATAATACTAATACTATTACAGGCCTGTTAAACTGCGTACGGCTGTTCAGTCCATGGACTGGGGGGACGCCACACCCACCCTCAATTACCCCAGCTGATGCTGGTACCCAGTTGACAGCTGGGTGAACTGAAGCAATGCAGAGTTACGCGTCTTGCTAAAAGAACACAAATCGTTCCAGTGGAGTCGAAAATCGAACCCATGACCTTCAAGCCGAGAGTGCGATAATCTAAACACAAGCTACAACCTCTAGAATACACACTAGAGTTCACCAAGCTGTGTAACAATCCAAATGAATTCAATGAGCAGCGTAACTGCAGCTCAGAAGCTCTCGCTGAAAAAAAACTCTCATTTTATCATTCGCATTCTACAGCAGCTTTTGAGTACGACACACTGGTGTAAAAATGCTCAAAATAGTCTCAAAACACTGCTCAACCGAGACGCTTCAGTCCCGCATTTGGGGTGGGTGTTACGGGGATTTGTCAGGGCATCGAACTGGGGAACCCTGAGCGCCAGAATTGTCTCCATTTAGCCTGGGAATTTGTCCAAAACTATTCTGCAGTCTCACATACTTCTAATTAGTCTCACATTCGGCTCTATTGGTTGGGGTGGATGACTAGCGGCTAAACCCATTCCGAAAGCATAGACACATGAAAATCCCATTCCTACAGAAGACACATGAAAATCCCATTCCTACAGCATAGACACATGAAAATCCCATTCCTACAGCATAGACACATGAAAATCCCATTCCTACAGCAGACACATAAAAATCCCATTCCTAAAGCACAGACACATGAAAATCACATTCCTACAGCATAGACACATAAAAATCCCATTCCTACAGCATAGACACATGAAAATCACATTCCTACAGAAGACACATGAAAATCCCATTCCTACAGCATAGACACATGAAAATCCCATTCCTAAAGCACAGACACATGAAAATCCCATTCCTACAGCATAGACACATAAAAATCCCATTCCTACAGCATAGACACATGAAAATCACATTCCTACAGAAGACACATGAAAATCCCATTCCTACAGCATAGACACATGAAAATCACATTCCTACAGAAGACACATGAAAATCCCATTCCTACAGCATAGACACATGAAAATCACATTCCTACAGCATAGACACATGAAAATCACATTCCTACAGCATAGACACATGAAAATCACATTCCTACAGCATAGACACATGAAAATCACATTCCTACAGCATAGACACATGAAAATCCCATTCCTACAGCATAGACACATGAAAATCACATTCCTACAGCATAGACACATGAAAATCCCATTCCTACAGCAGACAGATGAAAATCCCATTCCTTAATTAGAGACACATAAAAATCCCATTCCTACAGCATAGACACATGAAAATCCCATTCCTACAGCATAGACACATGAAAATCCCATTCCTGCAGCATAGACACATGAAAATCCCATTCCTGCAGCATAGACACATGAAAATCCCATTCCTTAATTAGAGACACATAAAAATCCCATTCCTACAGCAGACACATGAAAATCACATTCCTACAGCAGACACATGAAAATCCCATTCCTACAGCATAGACACATGAAAATCCCATTCCTACAGCAGACAGATGAAAATCCCATTCCTACAGCAGACAGATGAAAATCCCATTCCTACAGCAGACACATGAAAATCCCATTCCTACAGCATAGACACATGAAAATCCCATTCCTACAGCATAGACACATGAAAATCACATTCCTACAGCATAGACACATGAAAATCACATTCCTACAGCATAGACACATGAAAATCCCATTCCTACAGCATAGACACATGAAAATCCCATTCCTACAGCATAGACACATGAAAATCCCATTCCTACAGCATAGACACATGAAAATCCCATTCCTACAGCAGACAGATGAAAATCCCATTCCTACAGCAGACACATGAAAATCCCATTCCTACAGCATAGACACATGAAAATCACATTCCTAAAGCATAGACACATGAAAATCACATTCCTAAAGCATAGACACATGAAAATCCCATTCCTACAGCATAGACACATGAAAATCCCATTCCTACAGCAGACAGATGAAAATCCCATTCCTTAATTAGAGACACATAAAAATCCTATTTCTACAGCAGACACATAAAAATCCCATTCCTAAAGCACAGACACATTAAAAACTCATTAATAAAGGAAATATAAACAATAAGAAATAGAAACATTTTAACAAATTCTTAATAAAATAAAAATGAAAGATTAAATAGCCAGTAAGATAAGCAAGCGATACCTGATGTCTGCAATTCTGTGAGCAGCATGCTCCTAACAAGCTTGCCAAACTCCAGTTAGTACGATGCATTTTTGACGCCAGCAAATGTTGCTTTGCAGATCTCAAATCACTCAAATCACTTTATTCTTTGTTGAGACTCTTTGCAGTCGCCCTATAAACTGTTGCTTCCAGGCGAAATAAATAACAAACAGGTTCACTCATCCATCCGCATTCCGCAACAACCCCCCCCACAGGCGAGCTACTCAATGCGCGGACAGCCCACAAGCAGCGAATGGCGGTTTTTTGAGCAGTTCTTCAAAAGTCAGCGGCGAGTGAGCACAAACCGATGCTGCGCGCCTATACGCTGGGGTAGGCTGGGATTAGGAAGAAAACTGAGCCGGGCTGACTTATTTGGGCATATTTTTACTCCTACTGGTAGAATTTCCCGCCCCAAGTCACTTTTGAGCATAGGTAGGTTGTTTAAGAATATTTCTAAACAACTCGAGCCTAAATCAGTACGGTAGCAATAATCCAAATAATTGTTTCAGTTCCGATCCACGCGCTTCCGTCCTGCTTCAAACTGCAGTCTTTGTTTCCGCAATTTAGCAATAGTAACTACCGATAAAATCGCACATCCTAAAGATCGAAATTCACGAGATAATCCCAATTAACCGTAATCTGAAAATGTCGAATTCTAGAGAAACGTGACCTGGAAACAAGTAATTTTTAGTTTAGGTAATTATTGATCCTTTTTCAATATAATAGATAATCCTACAGATCCCTTTTTACAAGAAAATAGATAATCCTACAGATCCCCTTTCCAAGAAAATAGTTAGAAAATAGATCCTTTTTCAATAAAATAGATAATCCTACAGATCCCCTTTCCAAGAAAATAGATAATCCTACCGATACCATTACAAGAAAATAGATAATCCTACAGATCCCCTTTCCAAGAAAATAGTTAGAAAATAGATCCTTTTTAAATAAAATAGATAATCCTACAGATCCCTTTTCCAATAAAATAGATAATCCTACAGATCCCCTTTCCAAGAAAATAGATAATCCTACAGATCTCCTTTCCAAGAAAACATGTAATCATACAGATCACCTTTCCAAGAAAAAAGATAATCCTACAGATCCCCCTTACAGGAAAATAGATAATCCTACAGATCCCTTTCCAAGAAAATAGATAATCCTACAGATCCCTTTCCAAGAAAACAGATAATCCTACAAATCCCTTTCTAAGAAAATAGATAATCCTACAGATCACCTTTCCAAGAAAATAGATAATCCTACAGATCCCTTTCCAAGAAAATAGATAATCCTACAGATCCTTTTTTAATAAAATAGATAATCCTACAGATCCTTTTTCAATAAAATAGATAATCCTACAGATCCTTTTTCAATAAAATAGATAATCCTACAGATCCCCTTTCCAAGAAAATAGATAATCCTACAGATCTCCTTTCCAAGAAAACATGTAATCATACAGATCACCTTTCCAAGAAAAAAGATAATCCTACAGATCCCCCTTACAGGAAAATAGATAATCCTACAGATCCCTTTCCAAGAAAATAGATAATCCTACAGATCCCTTTCCAAGAAAACAGATAATCCTACAAATCCCTTTCTAAGAAAATAGATAATCCTACAGATCACCTTTCCAAGAAAATAGATAATCCTACAGATCCCTTTCCAAGAAAATAGATAATCCTACAGATCCTTTTTTAATAAAATAGATAATCCTACAGATCCTTTTTCAATAAAATAGATAATCCTACAGATCCTTTTTCAATAAAATAGATAATCCTACAGATCCCCTTTCCAAGAAAATAGATAATCCTACAGATCTCCTTTCCAAGAAAACATGTAATCATACAGATCACCTTTCCAAGAAAAAAGATAATCCTACAGATCCCCCTTACAGGAAAATAGATAATCCTACAGATCCCTTTCCAAGAAAATAGATAATCCTACAGATCCCTTTCCAAGAAAATAGATAATCCTACAAATCCCTTTCTAAGAAAATAGATAATCCTACAGATCACCTTTCCAAGAAAATAGATAATCCTACAGATCCCTTTCCAAGAAAATAGATAATCCTACAGATCCTTTTCTAAGAAAATAGATAATCCTACAGATCCCTTTCCAAGAAAATAGATAATCCTACAGATCCTTTTCTAAGAAAATAGATAATCCTACAGATCCCTTTCTAAGAAAATAGATAATCCTACAGATCCCTTTCCAAGAAAATAGATAATCCTACAGATCCCTTTCTAAGAAAATAGATAATCCTACAGATCCCTTTCCAAGAAAATAGATAATCCTACAGATCCCTTTCTAAGAAAATAGATAATCCTACAGATCCCTTTCCAAGAAAATAGATAATCCTACAGATCCCTTTCTAAGAAAATAGATAATCCTACAAATCCCTTTCCAAGAAAATAGATTATCCTACAGATCCCTTTCTAAGAAAATAGATAATCCTACAGATCCCTTTCCAAAAAGCGAGATTCTAAAGATCATTTACAAGTAAACTCAAAGTTCTAAAAATCCTTTCCAAGGCAGATACAAATCTCAAATCTTTAAAAAACTCTTCTGAAGGATCCCTTTCTTAGAAATCCTACTTGTCAGAATTCGACCTTTGAACAGTCTCAGGAGAATTCATTTTTTGTTTAAGGAACGAGTGAATTTTTTACAATCTAAATTACTACTCAGCAAGTAGTACCGGTGTTGCTTTTACAGGAATCAAATAAAAAAAAAAGTTTTTTTAAACAAAAGATTTGATTATGTCTGGAATTCTTAAACTAATGACATAAATGGTTTTAGGGGATATAGAATAGTTAAATATATTTTTTGCCTTGCTATTTGACTGTAATAAGAAAATGTGAACAGTGAACAAGTGAAGCTACAGCATGACCTTTGTTTATTTGGCCTGTGAAAATATGGAACCGCTAATTCTAGGATATGTACAATGCAAGAATTGTCGATATTATCATTAAGTCACGTTTCCAGTTGCATTCTAATACGGTATAATAAATATAGGCCAAAGAAATTCCGTCCAAGTTCAACTTTTAAAGGCCTGCTGTGCCTACTAGCTCAGCTTGACAATCAATAACAAACAGAAATGCTGCACATTTAGTTCCCTGTCTTCACTGCCACTGTTTGGGCAGGGTGGGTAGGGTGGTTTGGGAAGAGACTATTAGTGAATTAAATGAGACACGAAATAAATAATACGAAAGAATTGAAAATGGAGATGAGAGAGGAGAGAAGAGCGAAAAATAGGGGAGGGAAGAGAAGAGAAGTGGAGCGGAAAGGAGATAAAGGCAAAAGAGAGAAGGGGAGAGGAGAGAAGGGGAGAGGAGAGAAAGTGAGAGGAGAGAAGGGGAGAGAAGAGAAGGGGGGAGGAGAGAAGGGGAGAGAAGAGAAGGGGGGAGGAGAGAAGGGGAGAGGAGAGATGGGTAGAGGAGAGAAGGGGAGAGGAGAGAAGGGGAGAGGAGAGAAGGGGAGAGGATAGAAGGGGAGAGGAGAGAAGGGGAGAGGAGAGAAGGGGAGAGGAGAGATGGGTAGAGGAGAGAAGGGGAGAGGAGAGAAAGTGAGAGGAGAGAAGGGGAGAGGAGAGAAGGGGAGAGGAGAGAAGGGGAGAGGAGAGAAAGTGAGAGGAGAGAAGGGGAGAGAAGAGAAGGGGAGAGGAGAGAAGGGGAGAGAAGAGATGGGGAGAGGAGAGAAGGGGAGAGGAGAGAAGGGGAGAGGAGAGAAGGGGAGAGGAGAGAAGGGGAGAGGAGAGAAGGGGAGAGGAGAGAAGGGGAGAGGAGAGAAGGGGAGAGAAGAGATGGGTAGAGGAGAGAAGGGGAGAGGAGAGAAGGGGAGAGGAGAGAAGAGGAGAGGAGAGAAGGGGAGAGGAGAGAAGGGGAGAGGAGAGAAGGGGAGAGGAGAGAAGGGGAGAGGAGAGAAGGGGAGAGGAGAGATGGGTAGAGGAGAGAAGGGGAGAGGAGAGAAGGGGAGAGGAGAGAAGGGGAGAGGAGAGAAGGGGAGAGGAGAGAAGGGGTGAGGAGGTAGCGGAGGACAGAGCTACCTCAGTGCAGCCAGTAACCCATCTGTGTAATATCAAAGAAGACACAAATATCCCAAGGTCAAGGCAGTCAATCTAACAATGTAGGGCGCAGTTCAACGAAGTTAATTACCTAAAGACAGGATGCTACATAGGTGTGTACATCAAAATTCCAAAGAATAGAAGAAAATGAAGAAGCCCATTAACTTGTAGAAGCAATTCTATTTTTCCATGCAACCAAATTGGCTAGTGACAAGTGTTTACATAGATAAGAATCTTGAAAGGCATTTGTGAGCGTTGAACACTTGAAATTCTAGCAGTTCTGCCCCTATTCAAGTATCGAAAATCTGATAATAACTCACCACAATTCTAGAACGCTTTCCGCTTTACAATTTAAGTATTTGATTTGGCAAAATTTGGCATAATTAAATCGATGTTAAAGTGCATTCTATCTAGGATCATGCAGTTTGTTAGTCATCCGTTTTTTATAAATTTGCATTTTTATGACGCAAATTTCAATTCATTAACCTAAAATATCACTAAGCTGTGTCGCAAACGGTTTCGCTACATATCGGTGAAGGTTTGTCAGTTTGTTTGAATCCTATGCATAATATAGCGATGCCTTTTAAACGACTCGGCAATATTATCGAATTCCGAGATTAGAGGGCGAATCCAATAGACGACAGTGGGTCGGATTGGAGTCCAGATACTGGAACGATGAGACAGGGGACAGACGAGACGGGGGAGAGATAAGACGGGAGAGATAAGACAGGGGAGAGATGAGACACTGGAGAGATAAGACACGAGAGAGATGAGACAAGGGAGAAATTAGACACAGGAGAGATGCAACGGGGGAGAGATTAAACAGGGGAGAGATGAGACAAGGGAGAGATGAGACACGGGAGATATGAGACACGGGAGAGATGAGACAGGGGAGAGATGAGACACGGGAGAGATGAGACAGGGGATAGATGCGAGGGGAGAGATAAGGCGGGAGAGATTAGACAGGAGAGATGAGATACGAGAGAGATGAGACACGGGAGAGGTGAGACAGCAGAGATTAGACGGGGAGAGATTAGATAGGAGAGAGATGAGACAAGAGAGCGATGAGACACGGGAGAGATGAGACACGGGAGAGATGAGACGGAGAGATAAGACAGGGGAGAGATGAGACACGGGAGAGATGAGACAAGAGAGCGATGAGACAAGGGAGAGATTAGACACAGAGAGATGAGACGGGGAGAAATGAGACACGGGAGAGATGAGACGGGAGAGATGAGACAGGGGAGAGATGAGACAGGGGAGAAATGAGACAGGGGAGAAATGAGACAGGGGAGAGATGAGACAGGGGAGAAATGAGACAGGGGAGAGATAAGACAGGGGAGAAATGAGACAGGGGAGAGATAAGACAGGGGAGAGATAAGGCGGGAGATTAGAAAGGGTTAGGTTGTCTTTACGAAAATAGGTGTCAATAGTGCAGTAAATCAGTTGAACAGAACTTACCAAGAAGAGCATGAAATAGTTCAGAAAAAAATTCAGCTTTAAAAAATTAAAAACTTTGCCAGTTTTGTTCTCTAAGAAAGCCCGGGCCGTCCGACCCTGGATGACTTTTGCCGCTCAGGAATATAGAATCCCAGACTAGGCTCGGAGTCAAGAAATTGTTCCGCAAGTGGAAAACCTGTCAGCCAACCAGCGATGAGGCGGGATATAAAAAATGCAACATCCCCACCTCCGCCAGCCTTTTACTAAATTGTAAAGTTACTTATTCAGCTTATGTTTGCAATATTAAAAAGATAAATGATTTCTAAGGCCAAGCCAACTTAATAAATAAGTAGCAGTCTAAAGCCTTTACCTCTCGCACCAAGGTCCCTGAGCTCGATTCCGCGGCGAGGCAACATTTATTTGAGGCGAAGGCCACGGAGAGAAGGCTTTTGGGCAACTTACGCCCTCGAGGGCCAACCTCCAAGGCTTACACTGTGTAAGCCTACACTGCCTGACAATGAGAAAGTCAGGTCAGGTGTACACACCTGTGTGAGCGTGTGTGCTCAGGAGTCAGCGAAATGGGCAGAATTGCTGCCATCCTCGCTGGCTGCGGGTCTAGCAGCCCTCCTGCAATCATTATTAAGCTAGCCTATTAGAAGACAAAAAATATGTGGCGGCAAGGAAAAAAACTAAAATGTCGGCACCTGCTATAACAAAAATAGATTAATCAAATAAGGTCAAACAGGTCACCACATTTGACCTACCCACTCCCTGATCAAGCATTGAAGTCAGAATAAATATTGACTTCGATAAGTTTGGGGCTAAAGCTAGTTTCTTTAATTAAGCCCAGCAGATCAAGAAGACCCAGACAGAAAGTATCATGCAAAGTATCATTCCACATTCTTTGTAGTTTTTTCCCCAGGCAATCAAAGACAAGCCGACAAACAAAAAAGAGAACAGTTGTAACAAAAAACAGTCTCGAAACAATGAGTTGAAGGGAATGAGGGCTTGAAGCGACTGCAAGGCACACGAACCTGATTTATTGCGTCTGACAAATGATTCAGACTTATGGTGTCTATGCATTTAGGTGCAAAAGCACTGCACTAAATAAAAAGCAAGTTGTCAACAATTTTAATTCATTCTCATGCTCATTTGTGCCACTGGCAATAGTGCGTGCATACCTAGTACAGACATAACTAATTCTAGATTTACTCTGTTAAAGCATTTACCTTCTGGGCAAAGAATATTCAAAGAATAAATTTCAGGGAAAACAGATTTCATGGAAAGTGGAATCTTCAGGGAAATGAGATTTCATGGAAAAGTGGAATCATCAGGGAAATGAGATTTCATAGACAGTGGAATCTTCAGGGAAATGAGATTTCATGGAAAGTGGAATCTTCAGGGAAATGAGATTTCATAGACAGTGGAATCTTCAGGGAAATGAGATTTCATAGACAGTGGAATCTTCAGGGAAATGAGATTTCATGGAAAGTGGAATCTTCAGGGAAATGAGATTTCATGGAAAGTGGAATCTTCAGGGAAATGAGATTTCATGGAAAGTGGAATCATCAGGGAAATGAGATTTCATAGACAGTGGAATCTTCAGGGAAATGAGATTTCATTGAAAGAGGAATCTTCAGGGAAAAGAGATTCATAGACAGTGGAATCTTCAGGGAAATGAGATTTCGTGGAAAGAGGAATCTTCAGGGAAAAAAGATTCATAGACAGTGGAATCTTCAGGGAAAAGAGATTCATAGACAGTGGAATCTTCAGGGAAAAGAGATTTCGTGGAAAGAGGAATCTTAAGGGAAAAGAGATTCATAGACAGAGGAATCTTCAGGGAAAAAAGATTCATAGACAGTGGAATCTTCAGGGAAAAGAGATTCATAGACAGTGGAATCTTCAGGGAAATGAGATTTCGTGGAAAGTGGAATCCTCAGGGAAATGAGATTTCGTGGAAAGTGGAATCTTCAGGGAAATGATATTTCCCCACCCCTGTTCCCTCGTCTCCCCATTCCTGTTCCCCCGTCTCCCCATTCCTCTTCCCGTCTCCCCATTCCTCTTCCCGTCTCCCTATCCCTATTAAAAAGTATTTTAAAAGCGTTAAAAATTATTTTTGTTTGTTAAAACTCAGCTTCTTTGGGACGCTAAAACTTTTGTTTGATATTTTAGTCAAGTAAAATATCATCGCAACTCACCAAGTCCTCGACAATGCCGCGGTAGACCCTGCCGCTCTGCGCACTATTAACGTGAGTCGCCCACATCCAGCCCTCTTGGTTAGTGTGCTCCACGTAGCAGACGTCACCGGCAACCAGCGACAGCTCGTCAGTGCCGGGCGATTTCGTGTAGCTCATCATGGCCATCACGCAGCGCTTGACGGGAAGCCGGTGCGTCGGCGGTATGGGGTGCTCCAACCTGGCATTCGGGTAGATTTCCACCTGCGACAGGAGAGTTGGGTGCGGCTTGAGGACTTCCCCGAATGGGCAGGCAAATGGGATAAGGGTATTTGGGACGAGGGTTGGGAAGACGGGAGTAGGGATGGGGAGACAGGGGAAGATGGATGGGGAGACAGGAAGATGGATGGGGAGACAGGGGAAGATGGATGGGGAGACAGGGTAGGAAAGATGGGGAGACAGCGGAAGAGGGATAGGGAGACGGGAAGAGGAATGGGGAGACGGGGGAACAGGAATGGGGAGACGAGGGAAGAGGGGTGGGGAGGCGGGGGAACAGGAATGGGGAGACGGGGAAACAGGAATGGGGAGACGAGGGAAGAGGGGTGGGGAGACGGGGGAAGAGGAGTGGGGAGACGGGGGAAGAGGAGTGGGGAGACGGGGGAAGAGGAGTGGGGGGACGGGGGAAGAGGAATGGGGAGACGGGGGAACAGGAATGGGGAGACGAGGGAAGAGGGGTGGGGAGACGGGGAAAGAGGAGTGGGGAGACGGGGGGAGAGGAGTGGGGAGACGGTGGAAGAGGAGTGGGGAGACGGGGGAAGAGGGGTGGGGAGACGGAGGAAGAGGTGTGGGGAGACGGGGGAAGAGGGGTGGGGAGACGGAGGAAGAGGTGTGGGGAGACAGGGGAAGAAAATGGGGAGACGGGGGAAGAGGGATGGAGGGAGGGGTAGGAACAGGGGCAAACGGTTTAAGACTGGAGAATTAGTAAGTAGAGGAGCCTGATGACGAATATTTTAAGTCCTGACCTGTGTGTAATAGGTGACAAGTTCAGCCAGTGAATGAAACACCAGGCCTCCAATAATCCACAGGTCGTAGGATTGTCGAATCCTGTTAAAAACGTAAAGACAGTCAGAAAAAAATAAGTAGCCACCAAAAAATAATCGGTTATTAACTTACTGTGCCAATGTTTAGAACAAAAGATATTGGTGTCAAAAATAGATATCAATAAACTATTGAAAAGTCAACACTACACAAAAGCTAGAATTAGTTATTCATTACCTGAAATGAACTTTCTGTGAAATTCCATCTTTTTTTGTATGCAAAGATATGCAGAACTGCTCATCTGGCTTCACTGACGATGGTCCAATGATTCTCTCTCGAACTAAATAATAGTTGTCTGGCTCATATTCATTTAGGATCTCGTCCGCTTTGATCTGGTCCATTTGGCCATGAAAGAAACTGTCAATGCAAGTAGATGATTTTACAGGTTTTATATTGACAGGTGGCAAGTGTGCTAAGATATAGGATTGTAAAAATTGAATTTTGTTTTGTAATTAAGAATATACTGTATGAGATTCTCCACTCCCTTTAAAAATGTAAAAATTATATTTCTCCTATATTGAAGAATGCATTAAATGGAATATTGTTCTATCTTCAGAAATATAAAATAGGAGTCATACATTCAGTTGAATTGACATTTGAGCTAATATATTATTGGTTTTGTAACACAATCACTTCAGTACAACTTTTAAAGAGAAATGATTGTGTTTGAAACTACAACCAAAAAAGCATAAGTTTAGTTTAAATACTTTTAGCAACCAACATTATAATATCAGTTTTGGAAGGCAATAATTTCTATTCAACTTTTAAAGAGAAATGATTGTGTTTGAAACTACAACCAAAAAATAATAAGTTTAGTTTAAATACTCTTAGCAACCAACATTATAATATCAGTTTTGGAAGGCAATAATTTCTATTCAACTTTTAAAGAGAAATGATTGTGACCTGAAACTAAAAACAAAAAATGTTTAAAATTAATTTCCTAAACTTTCACTAAACAATTGGCAATGACTTGCTCCAATTCTTAATATATTAAGTACTGCACTTTTTGTTGACAATAATTCGCATGTATCTATGTATATATAGCATTAATATCATTATAATATATATGATAATGATGTATGTGATCTACGTACATCATATGATGTATGATGTTTATATATATATATATAATGTTCAAAACCGTTTTTTTATATTATAATTTTTTGATAAGTAATAAGTCAAATAGACTGCATTTTTTACAATGAGAACAGTAGAAAAATGCTGCTGATTTAAAGGTTTATAAATAGGCTTACTCTTCAAATTTAACAGAAATTCCATTCCCAGTGGTGTCCTCTTCTTGTTCGTCGTCAGCCATCAAAAGTTGTAGTACCACTATCTTAAAAAAGGCACTTAATAAACGCAACAAAAAGTTACGACATTTTTTAAAAGCAAAAGTTAATTAGCAAACTTTGCGCCTTGAAAAAAATAAAACTTGAATGAATTAAGAAAAGTACGATGCCCAATTCTTAGAAACTCTTCTGGCTAATAAATGTAACACTTATACATCATGTTTAACAAAGTACAGCAAAATAGTAATTTTTTAGTAAAAAAGTACTTATTTACGATAGAATTATCGCAGAACATAAATAATGTTTTTCATCGCAAGTATCAAATCGCAGCTAATTTAACACCGGTACTGTAGAATGCCTTTTTCAAACCTGCTAATCTCGAGTTCAAAACTCAAATGCGTGTCGATTTTATTGTTCGATGCAAATTTGTATGTCTATTCTAATTTATACATCTTTATTGCATGCAGTACTTAATTATTTTATTATCTCAGCCTGTATTTACAAAACAATATGGCCGGTACTTTAGATACGCGAGTACTCCGTACAAACTCTTTTGACAGTGCATTTTGTCTCCGTCTATGTCCTTCTGACTGCACACACATAGATGGGATAATCGGCACGGTGCACAATTAATACGTTTAAGTTCAGATCATGTATGCGGTCACGTATCGAGCCGATGTCCGATATTTTACCGCGTACGGTAGTATTTTTGTCAGTTATCTTGTACGGGTCAACTAAGGTTTTTTTGGAGTTGCATAAGTGTAAGCCATGCAGATCTGTCGCAGTCATGGCATTGTGGGGGTGAACTCATCTGGATATCATCCCCAAGCATAAAGGCGCGGAGCCTGTGTGAGCCAATGCCCAATATTATTTTATTTTGTTTACATATGTAAGAGGATTAGAATATTAATAATATTAATATACCATTAATATTATTATAAATTATTAAGATGATTAGAACTAAATTCTAATCCAAGAACAACAACAACTAATCGAACAACAAATAAGTTTTTATAATGGCGAGAAGAAAGCTCGAAGCATACAGTACACTACATATATAAAAACGACGGTTCCTGCATGAATTTAGTTAAATTTTCTACACTTTGAGGTGATTTAGCAAAATTCACTAACACAAGTAAACTGTAGGCCGGTTCTCGGTTTGCATGCATCCGAGTTGATAAACTGCTCCTGGCTTGATTCAATTATTTCTCTCAATTTCTCATTGTTAGTAACACAATTTCTCCAGCTTTTAACCGACAATGCAGCTCATTATGAAGTCTACTGGCTCGATTGTGTGACATTCACTATAAGGATTGAATGAGGAAGAAATTCTATTGAAAATGCTGATATTACCTCCATATCTGCGAAATTGAAGTGGTAAATTAACCAGTTCAATAGAGATTGAACTCGCAATTGACGCCAGATAAAATTTCTTACAATTATAATTTCTCCAAATCAATATTAACTTCAGTTGCACGACCCAAATAAGATAGTCAAAGCGGGTCTGCCAAACAGGTGCTGTGTTTGTGTCTGTGGCTTGTGGGTATGCGGGTATAATGTGAGGGTGAATGGCATAACGGTTATCACGTCTCTCTCCCACCAAAGTCCGTGAGCTCTATTCCGCGGTGAGGCCACATAAAATTGGCAGCCGCGGAGAGAAGGCAATTGAAGGCTTGTCGTGCCATTTGCGCGTTGAGGGCCAACCTCTAAGGCACAGTGAAATGTACACTGCCTGACGATGAAAAATTCAGGGCAGATGTACAAACTTGTGTGAGCGTGTGCCAGCTGCGTGCGGTATCTGTGTGCGTGTGTGCTCAGGAGTCTGTGAAATGGGCAGAATTGCCTCATCGCTGGCTGCGGGTCTAGTGTCACCAAGTGATGTGCCTGCATCCCTCCTGCAATTATCATTACTATTATTATTATTATGTGGCTATTAACGGTTACTATATCGATGAAAAATCCTAATTCATTTCACATTTACTCTATTTTGAGAAACCTTTCTTTTATTGAATGCAACAAAGCATGTACTAACTTTACATTTTCTTAAATCCGAAACCCTAAAGAATTAATGAGCTAGTACGAAATCATCACAAAGACCCAAAGAACAGTTATTCGAAGCATCATCAATATGAAATCGTGGCTAAATCAAACAAATCGACACAGTCGATAATTTATTATTTCATTCGCAGTTTATTTTAACATAGATATTAGAGCAATAAAATTAAATTACTCAAAATTTATTCTGTCGATTTATGATCAATGAACACAAAAAGATAGACGGCATTCGTTTAAAAAAACGACTATAAAATGAGTTGCCGCTTAAAAGCTGCGAAAATCCATATAGGTTGGGGTTTTAATACTTTAAATTGAAACGTTAATATAACTTTTTGCGGTTCTGCTTTAAATTTAGGAATTTAAAGCTGCGGTTAATTTAGGAATTTGAAATCCACGTCCTTCCAACTGACATTGTTTATTGACTGTGGCATTTTTGTGAACTTCTGGTCGCGCACGCTCAAGAGTGCAGACTTGATACTGTCATAAGAATGAAATTTATGAACGCTTAACGAGTATATCATTGTGATTTAGTCTAGCCAACAAGATCTACCATAGACAACAAATAGTCGGAGTGCAAAAATGCTCCTGTCTATGGCAGACCCCTACTGTGGGCTAGTGAATATGACAATGTGATTGAAGCAGGGCTTGCGCTTTCAAAAAACGCCGTTGTTGCGAAGTTGTTGCATTTGCAAGCCGTGCTTTTGCCTATGACGGACTCGTTAGCGTTCAGGAATCCTTAGTGCCCCAGATTTCAGTTCATTTCAAGTAATCTCTCGAACAGAAGACCCTCTCTCAATTTTGTCACGATTAACTACAGTTTTTTTCTGTGTTCTTAATAGAGTCGTCTTTGGTTCCCATAAATTGAGACATTTTTTGCCACAGACATCCTTCCGATAAAAAAGCTACTTTCATTCAATATCGAACGCAAATTAAGCTATACTTTTAGCAACAAAGTTCATACTGGCGCTAGTTGCATTCCATAAGAGTCGCCTCATAACCATGCTGCTACTGCTAAAGGCTTGGCAAAGAAGCTTTGAACCGTAGGGCAGGAGCAGGTTATGATGAAAGCACACGCTGAGAGAGCAGATAGGTCTACTAGAGGTATGGAGCTGGCTTGTGTTTCGGCCAGGCAATCACTATGCCTCATTAGATACATTAAGTCGAGGCTCCAAAAGAAGCCCGACCAGATGCACTTTTTCACTTCATTTCTGAAAAGGGTTCGATGGTTCTGCTATGGTTCAAGAGCAGTCAGATTCCTACCAGTTGCTTGTATTACTTAAACGCGTAGTTTATAAGTAGTAGTAATCAGAGCATATCAGAGCAAGACGGCTTTGGTTGGAAGTTTCTTTTGCTTCTCGGCTCGGGTCAACAAGTTATTGTGCGTCAGCTCAATGTTGATCCGTCTTCCACTAGTAGCTCCTTGTTGTTGCTGTTGCTGCTGCACAGATCCGGCTGCGTCAGCCAGTTGCTGCTGAAGCTCCTCCTCAACTGCGGCTCTCGACTTGCCTTCGATGGCAGCCAGGCGTCGCACGAGAACCTCCCGATCGTGGAGCAACTGCGCCACCCGCTCACGCATGCCCCGCATGTCCCGCTGAAACTGGTCGCTGCGTCGGCGAATTTCGTCGTCAACATCTTCTAGCTGGGAGCTGATGCAGTCGTCCACGTCAGTCTGGACGGCGATGTTATTCAGCAGCATCCGGTTGGAGTAGGTCAAACCGCTCAGGCCGCTCATGACACTCTCTGGTTCTGCATTGGCGGCGATGTAGGAAGACCCAGCGGCGGCAGCAGCAGTTGTTGTTGCGAATGTTGAAATCGCATCGCCAGAAAGCAGAAGGCTGTCACGGTTGCTGGAGTACTTTTGCAGTCTGCATCAGAATGCGCGCGAAATTGATCGGAAAATATTCAGAACTGTGAACGATATAATAATAGTTTAAACAAAGGGAATTTATCAACGAAGGCTAAAGTGGTGGGACAGGACATTGACGGATGGGGCTGGGTAGACTGTGAGAATGATAGATTATGATTGTCACTCACGCTGAGCCGACTGACTGGAAGGAATGAAAGAGTCAATTTGAAGGATATGTACAAATAAATAAATTATATCGTTTTTAGTCATTAGTGATTCAATAAAAAGGGAGAGACAAAAACGAATCTCTAAATGCAGTTGTATCTAGGCCACGCCCCCATCCTACAGAATGGACTCCAGCAAGTACCTGAGGGCCACTGGCAGGTGAGTCTGCTTGCTGATCCGTTCGGCTTCCATTTTGCGATACAGAACCAGGTGCCTGTAGACTCGCTACAATGGGTGTTGAAGGTAGGATTTAAATACGAGCTGTGTTGAGCAGCTAATTCTGATTAAAGAGTTGTTTAGGCTTCATCAACATTTGCGCTTGCCCGTCGAATCAGGGAGCAAATAAATCCGTCATTCGTTTGGCAGCTATCGTGGCGTAG
Source organism: Macrostomum hystrix (assembly GCA_950097015.1). Taxonomy (NCBI): domain Eukaryota; kingdom Metazoa; phylum Platyhelminthes; family Macrostomidae; genus Macrostomum; species Macrostomum hystrix. The sequence continues at coordinate 4,401,535 of CATNEN010000002.1, forward strand.
GCAGTGGGGCCCGTGGTGTTTCTACTGCCATTCAGTTCAGCAGGTAGGATACCGTTTCTCAGTTCAAAACACGATCCCCTCGCACAGATTCGAATTAGATTCGTCACCAACTGTAAAAGTCTCACCTGGCTGATCGGCAGACAGCATCCGGGAGGCAGGGGCGAGCGCCTGATAAGCGGAAAGGCCAGGTAATAGAAGACCTGCTCGCAGCACATTGTCACCAGGCCCAGTAGAACACCGCAGCAGAATAGCAGCAATGGACCGGCGAAGTTGGTCGGCGTTAAGCGAATCTTTTTCTGCGCGATTGACGAAACGGAGATTTTTGGCCAATCAAGGTGCATATTTTATCAGATTTGGTCAATACAAAAAACTAATATAATGATACCGACGTTCTGTTAGGAATCGAGCAGGACAGGGGACAGTGTAGAAGGAAAGACAGGGCGCCACATAATAGGAACGACAAAGGAAATTTTCATGCAAGTATAGGACAGGACGGAAGAAAGGGCAGTAAATAGGAAAGGACAGGACAAGACAGAGTACAGGATAGGACAGGACATAGGATAGGATAGAGGACAAGAACGGGAAAAGGACAGGATAGGACAGGATAAGGACAGGATAGGACAGGACAGAGGACAGGATAGGACAGGACAGAGGACAGGATAGGACAGGATAGGACAGAATAGGACAAGAAAGAGGACAGGATAGGACAGGACAGAGGACAGGATAGGGCAGGACAGAGTACAGGATAGGACAGGACAGAGGACAGGATAGGACAGGAAAGAGGACAGGATAGGACAGGACAAAGACAGGACAGAGGACAGGATAGGACAGGACACAGACAGGACAGAGGACAGGATAGGACAGGATAGGACAGGATAGGACAGGAAAGAGGACAGGATAGGACAGGCCAGAGGACTGGACAGAGGACAGGATAGGATTGGATAGGACAGGACACAGGACAGGATAGGACAGGATAGAACAGGATAAGGACAGGATAAGGACAGGATAGGACAGGATAGGACAGAATAGGACAAGAAAGAGGACAGGATAGGACAGGACAGAGGACAGGATAGGGCAGGACAGAGGACAGGATAGGACAGGACAGAGGACAGGATAGGACAGGAAAGAGGACAGGATAGGACAGGACACAGACAGGACAGAGGACAGGATAGGACAGGACACAGGACAGGACAGAGGACAGGATAGGACAGGACACAGACAGGACAGAGGACAGGATAGGACAGGATAGGACAGGATAGGACATTACAGAGGACAGGATAGGATTGGATAGGACAGGACACAGGACAGGATAGGACAGGATAGAACAGGATAAGGACAGGATAAGGACAGGATAGGACAGGATAGGACAGGACACAGGACAGGATAGGACAGGATAGAACAGGATAAGGACATGATAAGGACTGGATAGGACAGGATAGGACAGGATAGGACAGGACAGAGGACAAACAGAGCACAGGACGGGGCAGATGATAATGCGTGGTTAGTTAAACCTATGCCAGAAATGCAACTGCCAGGGAAAGCCGTGGCCTCCTGCAGCCTGCATCCAGGGGGAATCCTATGCTAACACTTGACGCAGAAGGGAGAAATGAGAAGGAGAGATGGATAGAAATAAATTTGCATAGCAATGAAATGGTCCCTAGGAAATAGCTTAGAAATTGTGCTAAAGAGAGTTTTTTTAGGACTCGAGATTGATATTCGCAGTAATTGCAGTTGGGGAGGGAGGGAGTTTTGCATCCGAATTAAAGGAATGAAATGTGCTCAGCTGGGCTCGCACTGGGGTCCCAAGCCTCACAATCTGGGACGGAGGTGAATTGACACTTTCCCGGGACTCAATGCGAAAGAAGCACTTTTATTAAAAATCTGTTTTTGCTGCTCCTCTGAAAGGTATCCTGCCTGTCTACAGTGCTCAGTTAAGATGCATTAAATTCATTATCTTGCTCTTTGATTCTGCGTCACAGACTGCACTCAGGGCTGCAGCTGAATTATAAAATGCGATGGATTTAAACGAGGTTAGATCTGCTCCATACAATGCGGAATTCCATTCGATAAGACAAAATGGATATTTATTTGTACGCGGTCTTATCATTTAAAAAATGGGTTGCTGCATGTTAGACAATCTATGCTACATGTTAGACAATCTATGCAACCTGTTAGACAATCTATGCTACATGTTAGACAATCTATGCAACCTGTTAGACAATCTATGCTACATGTTAGACAATCTATGCAACCTGTTAGACAATCTATGCTACATGTTAGACAATCTATGCAACCTGTTAGACAATCTATGCTACATGTTAGACAATCTATGCAACCTGTTAGACAATCTATGCAACCTGTTAGACAATCTATGCAACCTGTTACACAATCTATGCAACCTGTTAGACAATCTATGCAACCTGTTAGACAATCTATGCAACCTGTTAGACAATATATGTAACTGTTAGACAGTCTGCGTAACCTGTTAGACAATCTATGCAACCTGTTAGACAATCTATGCTACATGTTAGAGAATCTATGCAACCTGTTAGACAATCTATGCTACATGTTAGACAATCTATGCAACCTGTTAGACAATCTATGCAACCTGTTAGACAATCTATGCAACCTGTTAGACAATCTATGCAACCTGTTAGACAATCTATGCAACCTGTTACACAATCTATGCAACCTGTTAGACAATCTATGCAACCTATTAGACAATCTATGCAACCTGTTAGACAATATATGTAACTGTTAGACAGTCTGCGTAACCTGTTAGACAATCTATGCAACCTATTAGACAATCTATGCAACCTGTTAGACAATCTATGCAACCTGTTAGACAATCTATGCAACCTGTTAGACAATCTATGCAACCTATTAGACAATCTATGCAACCTATTAGACAATCTATGCAACCTGTTAGACAATATATGTAACTGTTAGACAGTCTGCGTAACCTGTTAGACAATCTATGCAACCTGTTAGACAATATATGTAACCTGTTAGACAGTCTGTGTAACCTGTTAGACAATCTATGCAACCTGTTAGACAATCTATGCAACCTATTAGACAATCTATGCAACCTGTTAGACAATATATGTAACTGTTAGACAGTCTGCGTAACCTGTTAGACAATATATGTAACCTGTTAGACAGTCTGCGTAACCTGTTAGACAATCTATGTAACCTGTTAGACAATCTATGCAACCTGTTAGACAATCTGTGTAACCTGTTAGACAATCTATGTAACCTATTAGACAATATATGCAACCTGTTAGACAATCTATTCAACCTGTTAGACAATCTGTGTAACCTGTTAGACAATCTATACAACCTGTTAGACAATCTGTGTAACCTGTTAGACAATCTATACAACCTGTTAGACAATCTGTGTAACCTGTTAGACAATCTATGCAACCTGTTAGACAATATATGTAACCTGTTAGACAGTCTGCGTAACCTGTTAGACAATATATGTAACCTGTTAGACAGTCTGCGTAACCTGTTAGACAATATATGTAACCTGTTAGACAATCTATGCAACCTGTTAGACAACAATCTGTGTAACCTGTTAGACAATATACGTACGTAACCTATTAGACAATCTATGTAACCTGTTAGACAATATATGCAACCTGTTAAACAATCTATGCAACCTGTTAGGCAATCTATGCAACCTGTTACACAATCTATGTAACCTATTAGACAATATATGCAACCTGTTAGACAATCTATACAACCTGTTAGACAATCTGTGTAACCTGTTAGACAATCTATGCAACCTGTTAGACAATATATGTAACCTGTTAGACAGTCTGCGTAACCTGTTAGACAATCTATGCAACCTGTTAGACAATCTATGCTACATGTTAGAGAATCTATGCAACCTGTTAGACAATCTATGCTACATGTTAGACAATCTATGCAACCTGTTAGACAATCTATGCAACCTGTTAGACAATCTATGCAACCTGTTAGACAATCTATGCAACCTGTTAGACAATCTATGCAACCTGTTACACAATCTATGCAACCTGTTAGACAATCTATGCAACCTATTAGACAATCTATGCAACCTGTTAGACAATATATGTAACTGTTAGACAGTCTGCGTAACCTGTTAGACAATCTATGCAACCTATTAGACAATCTATGCAACCTGTTAGACAATCTATGCAACCTGTTAGACAATCTATGCAACCTGTTAGACAATCTATGCAACCTATTAGACAATCTATGCAACCTATTAGACAATCTATGCAACCTGTTAGACAATATATGTAACTGTTAGACAGTCTGCGTAACCTGTTAGACAATCTATGCAACCTGTTAGACAATATATGTAACCTGTTAGACAGTCTGTGTAACCTGTTAGACAATCTATGCAACCTGTTAGACAATCTATGCAACCTATTAGACAATCTATGCAACCTGTTAGACAATATATGTAACTGTTAGACAGTCTGCGTAACCTGTTAGACAATATATGTAACCTGTTAGACAGTCTGCGTAACCTGTTAGACAATCTATGTAACCTGTTAGACAATCTATGCAACCTGTTAGACAATCTGTGTAACCTGTTAGACAATCTATGTAACCTATTAGACAATATATGCAACCTGTTAGACAATCTATTCAACCTGTTAGACAATCTGTGTAACCTGTTAGACAATCTATACAACCTGTTAGACAATCTGTGTAACCTGTTAGACAATCTATACAACCTGTTAGACAATCTGTGTAACCTGTTAGACAATCTATGCAACCTGTTAGACAATATATGTAACCTGTTAGACAGTCTGCGTAACCTGTTAGACAATATATGTAACCTGTTAGACAGTCTGCGTAACCTGTTAGACAATATATGTAACCTGTTAGACAATCTATGCAACCTGTTAGACAACAATCTGTGTAACCTGTTAGACAATATACGTACGTAACCTATTAGACAATCTATGTAACCTGTTAGACAATATATGCAACCTGTTAAACAATCTATGCAACCTGTTAGGCAATCTATGCAACCTGTTACACAATCTATGTAACCTATTAGACAATATATGCAACCTGTTAGACAATCTATACAACCTGTTAGACAATCTGTGTAACCTGTTAGACAATCTGTGTAACCTGTTAGACAATCTATACAACCTGTTAGACAATCTGTGTAACCTGTTAGACAATCTATGTAACCTGTTAGACAATCTATGCAACCTGTTAGACAATCTGTGTAACCTGTTAGACAATATATGTAACCTGTTAGACAATCTATGCAACCTATTAGACAATCTATGCAACCTGTTAGACAATCTATGCAACCTGTTAGACAATCTATGCAACCTGTTACACAATCTATGCAACCTGTTAGACAATCTATGCAACCTGTTAGACAATCTATGCAACCTGTTAGACAATATATGTAACTGTTAGACAGTCTGCGTAACCTGTTAGACAATCTATGCAACCTGTTAGACAATCTATGCTACATGTTAGAGAATCTATGCAACCTGTTAGACAATCTATGCTACATGTTAGACAATCTATGCAACCTGTTAGACAATCTATGCAACCTGTTAGACAATCTATGCAACCTGTTAGACAATCTATGCAACCTGTTACACAATCTATGCAACCTGTTAGACAATCTATGCAACCTGTTAGACAATCTATGCAACCTGTTAGACAATCTATGCAACCTATTAGACAATCTATGCAACCTATTAGACAATCTATGCAACCTGTTAGACAATATATGTAACTGTTAGACAGTCTGCGTAACCTGTTAGACAATCTATGCAACCTGTTAGACAATATATGTAACCTGTTAGACAGTCTGTGTAACCTGTTAGACAATCTATGCAACCTGTTAGACAATCTATGCAACCTATTAGACAATCTATGCAACCTGTTAGACAATATATGTAACTGTTAGACAGTCTGCGTAACCTGTTAGACAATATATGTAACCTGTTAGACAGTCTGCGTAACCTGTTAGACAATCTATGCAACCTGTTAGACAATCTATGCAACCTGTTAGACAATCTATGCAACCTGTTAGACAATCTATGCAACCTGTTACACAATCTATGCAACCTGTTAGACAATCTATGCAACCTATTAGACAATCTATGCAACCTGTTAGACAATATATGTAACTGTTAGACAGTCTGCGTAACCTGTTAGACAATCTATGTAACCTGTTAGACAATCTATGCAACCTGTTAGACAATCTATGCAACCTGTTAGACAATCTATGCAACCTGTTAGACAATCTATGCAACCTATTAGACAATCTATGCAACCTATTAGACAATCTATGCAACCTGTTAGACAATATATGTAACTGTTAGACAGTCTGCGTAACCTGTTAGACAATCTATGCAACCTGTTAGACAATATATGTAACCTGTTAGACAGTCTGTGTAACCTGTTAGACAATCTATGCAACCTGTTAGACAATCTATGCAACCTATTAGACAATCTATGCAACCTGTTAGACAATATATGTAACTGTTAGACAGTCTGCGTAACCTGTTAGACAATATATGTAACCTGTTAGACAGTCTGCGTAACCTGTTAGACAATCTATGTAACCTGTTAGACAATCTATGCAACCTGTTAGACAATCTGTGTAACCTGTTAGACAATCTATGTAACCTATTAGACAATATATGCAACCTGTTAGACAATCTATTCAACCTGTTAGACAATCTGTGTAACCTGTTAGACAATCTATACAACCTGTTAGACAATCTGTGTAACCTGTTAGACAATCTATACAACCTGTTAGACAATCTGTGTAACCTGTTAGACAATCTATGCAACCTGTTAGACAATATATGTAACCTGTTAGACAGTCTGCGTAACCTGTTAGACAATATATGTAACCTGTTAGACAGTCTGCGTAACCTGTTAAACAATATATGTAACCTGTTAGACAATCTATGCAACCTGTTAGACAACAATCTGTGTAACCTGTTAGACAATATACGTACGTAACCTATTAGACAATCTATGTAACCTGTTAGACAATATATGCAACCTGTTAAACAATCTATGCAACCTGTTAGGCAATCTATGCAACCTGTTACACAATCTATGTAACCTATTAGACAATATATGCAACCTGTTAGACAATCTATACAACCTGTTAGACAATCTGTGTAACCTGTTAGACAATCTGTGTAACCTGTTAGACAATCTATACAACTTGTTAGACAATCTGTGTAACCTGTTAGACAATCTATGTAACCTGTTAGACAATCTATGCAACCTGTTAGACAATCTGTGTAACCTGTTAGACAATATATGTAACCTGTTAGACAATCTATGCAACCTATTAGACAATCTATGCAACCTGTTAGACAATCTATGCAACCTGTTAGACAATATATGCAACCTGTTAGACAATCTATGCAACCTATTAGACAATCTATGCAACCTGTTAGACAATATATGTAACCTGTTAGACAATCTGTGTAACCTATTAGACAATCTATGCAACCTGTTAGACAATATATGTAAAATTTTAGACAATCTGTGTAACCTGTTAGATAATCTGTGTAACCTGTTAGACAGTCTGCGTAACCTGTGTAACGCCCGCACAGGTGTGTACATCTGCCCTGACTTTCTCCTCGTCAGGCTCTGTACATTTCACTGTGCCTTGGAGGTTGGCCCTCAATGGCGTAAATTGCAGGAATTTGGAATTGCACCTAATCTGGAGGTGCTACCTTTTACACAATTTTTACCAGTTCACACACTTACGTGTTAAGTGTCCTCTCGCTTCTTTAATTGTTAGAATAAGATATTCGCCTATTAGACAGGCTTCTACCTGTTACACAGCAGTGTCTCCTAGTGAACAAGGTCGTGTCACATGGCGCCTCACAGTTCTAACAAGCTATTAGACATGGAGTGAGCAAGACTCACCCCCTGGCTCCGGGCCTCCTTCCCAGGCACAATCTTCGACCACAAGTCGATCTTCTGTCGCATCTGGTCAGTGAAATCGTTGGTGCTCAGCAGGTTGGTAAGGGTGGCGGCCAGATCTCGACCTGGCTTCAGTAGAAGGGGGCTGATGGCAGCGATGTAGCCGACTCTGCCAAACGGTTTGCCGACAACCTCGATGCTCTTGGCTTGATTGGTTTTGAGCAGGTACTGGAGCAGCTCAGTTTCGTACAGGAAGGCTCCGATTTCGCCGCGGCTTTGTTCAATTGTTAACGGGAGTGAAAGGAGTGGCTTTTAGTTTTGTTGAAACTTTTCATGCTTTATAGTGTCAACTGCAACTTTTTCGATACATATCGGCTAGTCATGGCCTTATTAACATTGCATACCAAAGCTCCCGAACTTTTTAGACGGAGTTATGCGATGGCACGCCCTATGGGGCCAATAACTCTATATTGTTTATCTAAACAGCTACTTTATCTAAGAGGTTGTAGCCTAGTGAGAGGTTGTAGCCTAGTGGTTAGGGCGTCGGACTTACGACTTGAAGGTCGGGGGTTCGATTCCCGACTCCACTGAAACAATTTGTGTCCTTTAGCAAGACACTTAACTCTGCATTGCTTCAGTTCACCCAGCTGTTAAATGGGTACCAGCATCAGCTGGGATAATTGAAGGTGGGTGTGGCGTCCCCTCAGTCCGTGGACTGAACAGCTGTACGCAGCCTTCAGATGCGCCGCGCATTAGCTGCGGCTGTGCTGTCGGCTGCACATCTGGCCCGATTGGGGCAGGTGTAATAAATTATTATTATTATTAATTATTACTCTATATGAAAGTAAACGAATAGCGATGTCAGGGCAATGAGAAAGTCCGTGCCGATGTCTTAATTGTTCGTGTAGTATGCGTACTCAAAATGGCCTCCTTACTACCTTCAGGTTGATTTTACATACAATTGTAAATTTTAATTCTGGTAGAAGAAAATTAGCTAACTGCTGTGCTAATTTACCAAATGAGGTGAATGCTTCGTCAAGTTTCGGATAAATTTGTCAATTTTTGGGATAATCAAGCAAATGAGGGAGATTATTTACCAACTTTGGGATAATTTTCAACAAAAGCTTGAGGAATTATATAAGGATTTTCCAACTTGGGAAAACGTATGAACTTGGGAGAGCCAGAGCCTATGAGAATCCCAAAAAGTTCCCATATCCAAGCCCCAATTCGCCGATTTTCCCCGTTCAGCCACCTAACTCCCAACAGCCTTCAAAAGCAGCATCTTCCATAAAGTATTTTTTTCTCATAAGCTGATAGAAGTCGAATGGATGGCTCACGAACCCGTGTGTCTTATTTATTGAAACTGAATAACTGATGCGGCCTGACTGTCAGTTTGCGCCAGCGAGTTTTCGTATTTTTTTTATCGGCCCCAATCAATCCGGATAGTCCCCCAGATCGACACTTCTATCAAACTCGCGTTCTCTTATCGCACTTCTATCATAGATGGCAGCACAGAGACATCAAATATTTGCATTATAACCAATTCATTTAAGTGAAGATATCTCATCAACGGCCGACATAATACTGCTAAAAACTTTGCATCGGAAAAGGGGCATATACTCGAATGTACTTTTATAATAATTAAATTGTTTAACCTTATTTGAAAAACGAATGTAGAAAATAATATGAGCAGGCTTACCTCAAAGCAACCATGGCTTCATCGGCCGTAGTGAAGAACTTCATGAACTTAAAGAGGTTGGGGTGCGTTCTGTTCAGCTCCACCTCGGTGCCGCTGCCAGTCACCGTGCCAAGAAGGATTTCACCTCGCTGAATCTGAGAGAAAAAGGTGATAGTAAATGAATGCTGCTGCTACTTCTACTGCCAATGCTATCGATACTGCATCTGCTGCTGCTGCTACTACTTTATCTACCAGTGCTACTGATGCTGCTGCTGCTGCTGCTACTACTTTATCTACCAGTGCTACTGATGCTGCTGCTGCTGCTGCTACTACTTTATCTAATAGTGCTACTGTTGCTGCTGCTGCTGCTGCTACTACTTTATCTAATAGTGCTACTGATGCTGCTGCTGCTGCTGCTACTACTTTATCTACCAGTGCTACTGATGCTGCTGCTGCTGCTGCTTTATCTAACAGTGCTGCTGATGCTGCTGCTACTGCTGCTGCTACTACTTTATCTACCAGTGCTACTGATGCTGCTGCTGCTGCTGCTTTATCTACCAGTGCTACTGATGCTGCTGCTGCTGCTGCTTTATCTACCAGTGCTACTGATGCTGCTGCTGCTGCTGCTGCTGCTACTTTATCTACCAGTGCTACTGATGCTGCTGCTGCTGCTGCTTTATCTACCAGTGCTACTGATGCTGCTGCTGCTGCTGCTGCTGCTGCTGCTGCTACTTTATCTACCAGTGCTGCTGCTGCTGCTGCTGTTGTTGTTGTTGTTGTTGCCGGCGCTCACGCCGAGGGGGGCGGGCTGAGACCCGTCCTCCTCGCCAGCGTGACCACGGCTGCTGGGCTGGTAGCGAGGACTTCAAGCTGGGGCACTGGCGTCCCAAACACTGCCGTCCTGACGGCGTACAGTGCCGGGCATTCCGCCAGCCAGTGCTCCACGGTTTCGGGCGCCTCTCCGCAGCGCTGGCAGGTGGGGTCCGCTGCTGGGTTAACCACCTGGCTGTAGGCGCGGAGGGCGCTGCAGTGGCCCGCTCTGAGGCGGGCGAGGAGGACGGCGTCCCGGCGGCAGCTGATCTCACGGCGGTCGCGTTCCTCCGAGTGACCGGCATATGCGAGCGCCGTGCGGGCGTGCTGTCGCGGGGGGTCCAGGATGGAGCGGCTGATGAGTGCTCTGGCGCAGGCAAAGGTGGCCGGCAGCGGCGCGGGACCTGGCTCAGCGGCCGCGGCCGCGCCGGCCAGGGCGTCGGCCAGCTCGTTGCCTGGCAGGCCGCAGTGCCCAGGGACCCATTGCAGGGTGGTGGGCCCGCGGCGCTCGTTTAGCAGCCTGCAGAGAGGCAGTACGCTCGAGTTTAGGCTGTCCAGGGCGGTCAAGAGGGCCCGGCTGTCGGTGGCAATGGTGACCTGCCCCTCCGGGCCGTGGTCAGCCAGCCAGCGCAGGGCGCAAGACATGGCCTGCAGCTCCTCCTGGAAAGAAGAGGTCAGCTCGTGGCCTCGACCGCTCGCCTGGAACTGGGCCACCGGGAGCTCCGGGTCGCCGGTCGTAACGGCGAAGGCATGAGCGCCGTTCCTGGTGCCCTCGGCTGCTGAGCCGTCGGTATAAATGGTGACAATGCCCTGGTGACTGCGGATGGCTTCAACTGCGGCGCGGCGGAGGGCCGGCTGGCTTTCTTCCTTGGTGAGGCCGCCAGGCAGGTCGCAGCAGACCCGCCAGCCCGCCCGGCTGAGTTCCCAGGGCGGCAGGTCGGTGCGGGTGAAAGGAGCACGGGAGGCCAGGGCGGGTGGGAGCGACGCCGCCAGCAGATTGGCGGCGCGGCGCCAGCTGGAGCGCACGAGGCGATGTGGTGTCACTCCTGAGGCGGCGAGGCGGGCCGGGTGCGAGTCGGGCAGGCGGAGGGCGCGCTCCAGGCTGGTGGCGACCAGGCGGTTGCTGGTGGTGCGGTAGGTCGGGAGGCCCGCTTCCGCGTGGAGGGCCTCGAGCGGGGAGGACCTCAGCTGGCCGGTGACAATGCGCAGGGCCGAGTTCTGCGCGCGCTCCAGGCGGTCGAACACGGTGTCCGAGAGCCAGGGCTGCCAAGCGGGGGCGGCGAAATTGAGCACGCTCTGCTGCATCGCGAGGTAGCAGCGGCGGAGCGACTCCTTGCACCAGCCCCAGTCTCTGGCGGCCAGGCACATCAGCATGCGGTTGCGGGCTGCAACGCGGCGGGTGACCTCTGTCACATGCTTGGAGAAAGACAGGACGCGGTCCAGGAAGACGCCCAGGAAGCGCGGGGTGGCGTTGAAAGGCAGCTGACGATTGTCGATGGAAACGGCGGGTTGCCATTCGGCCTCCTGGGTAGCGGTGGAGAAAAAGGCCACCTCGCTCTTCTCCACGTTCAGGAGCATCTTTCGTGAGCTGCTCCAGGCGGCAACGGCAGTCACGGCGACTTGCAGTTGCTGAGCCGCTGTCGATTTGTCGTGGTGCTGGGCCAGGAGAGCGACGTCGTCCGCGTACATGGAGTTGGAGACGCCCCGCGGGATGACTTCGACTACCTCATTGATGTACAGCAGGAAGAGGAGCGGGGCCAGGACAGAGCCTTGAGGCAGGCCCTGCCTCAGCCGAAAGCTGCGACTCTGGCTGCCGAGGATGTCGACACGGGCTTGTCTGTTCAGCAGGAAGCCGCCCGTCCAGCGCAGGAAGTGGCCGGGGATCCCTTTGTGATGCATGGAGAGCAGCAGCCGCTCGCGCCACACCCGGTCGTAGGCTCGCGAGTAGTCCAGCAGGGCCATGACCGCCCGCAAGGCCGGGCGGGCCTGGAAGCCGTCGCTGATCAGCTGCGTCACCCGGAGGACTAGGTCCTCACACGAGTGCAGCTGGCGGAACCCGGCCTGAGTGGGAGAGAGCCAGCCGCGCGTCTCGGCCAGGTGGTACAGCCTGGCGTGGACCATTCTCTCCAGGAGCTTGCCCACGCAGGAGGTGAGGCTGATCGGCCTGAAGGACGAGATGGCGCTCGCGGGCTTCCCGGATTTCAGGAGCGGGATGATGGTGGCGGTGCGCCAGCACTGCGGCGTCTGGCCTAGCCTGAAGGACAGGTTAAAAATATTCAGCAGGGCCGAGAGGGCCCTGGGCCCCAGGGCCTTCAGGAACGAGGGCGGAATGTCGTCTGGGCCCGGGGCGCCGTTGGTGCGCATCCGGCGAATGGCCGCCTTGAGCTCATCCATCGAGAAGGCAGAGCAGCTTGTGTCGTCGACAGCGGGGGAGCGCAGCAGGACCTTGACTTGGCGGTTGATGGCGCGCTCCTCGGCCGTGAAAGCGAGGCGGCTGACGGACGCATAGAAGCCAGCAAAGGCGTTGGCCTTGCTGGACGGCGTGGTCAGGTTGCGGCCATTGTGGACCAGGGCCTCATTCGGGCTGTTGCAGTCCGGCGTGCCGCTCAGGGACCTGATGAGACGCCAGGACTTGCCAGGGTCCGGCGAAAACTCCATGTCGGCGAGGAAGTCGCGCCAAAGGGAGTCCTTGGCCTCGATCACCGCGCGGCGGGCCTCGGAGCAGGCCTCGATCCATTCCTGGCGTAGCTGCTGCTGCTGCTACTTTATCTACCAGTGCTACTGATGCTGCTGCTGCTTTTGCTTCTGCTGCCACTACTACTTTGCTTTTTCTGCTATCACGACTACTTCTACTTGTGCTGCTGCTTCCACTATTTTTACGGCTGCAGCTGTTGCTGCTGTCGTTGCTGCAGTCAATTCTATTATTACAATCGCTACAGCCTCAACTTCTTTGTGGCTATTATTCTAATATAAAAATATTACACAATCACAGTTGTATCATAGCAACTGCAATTACAAGCTGATGTTTTAATACCTACCTCTGTAGGTAATTCAACTTTTCCCTAATTAAAATATATCGTCACCAGCGCTCATTTCTCAACTATGGGTGTGCCTTATCGTCGGATGTTTACAAGTGCAGAGTACAAGATAAATCGCTTGGAACAACTAATGCCCTAATTCAGCTCGTGAGCGGAGTTAATTAATATTGGGATGCCGGATTAACTGTACACACTCCCAACCCGCAGGGAAATCTGTGAGAGCTTGGTGCCAATGCATAGGTTTGGAATGGGGAATTGTTTGCCGAGCTGTAGACACAGTTTGTCACTCAGGCTGCAGTCTGGAGCAATGGGAGTCGCCATGAGGAGAAAGACCGAGAATGCCTGTGAAACTGTAGATGAAAGCCGAGAAGCGTATGGATTGGGACTTGTACTGGGGACGGGACGAAAGCTGGAAATTTATCTCGGCAATTTTAGTTTTTAGGCTAAAAAATTTCAACATGAAAGAAAAGCTATTTTCTAGTTCAAAAACCTAGAAAGTATGTTAAATAAAAAATTATAAGACGAATAGATCTAACTTCTGTTGACATGAGGATATTGTGTCTCGGTTAAATAATAGATCTAAAAATCTCACTAGAGTCTACACCTTATCCTTCCTGGGAGGTTGTAGCATTGTGGTTAGAGCGTCGGACTTACCACTTGAAGTTCGATTCCCGACTCCACTGGAACAATTAAGCAAGACACTTAACTCTGCATTGCTTCAGTTCACCCAGCTGTCAAATGAGTACCAGCATTAGCTGGGGTAATTGAGGATGGGTGTGGCGGCCCCCCAGTCCATGGACTGAACAGCTGTACGCAGCCTATGGATGCGCTGCGCAATAGCTACGGCTGGGCTGCACATCTGGCCCAATTTGGGCAGGTGTATTCAATTATTGATTATTATTATTACTCCTGTTCTATAGATTTCCTGTTGCCCGCCTAACTTGAGAATAGGCTCAAGATAGGAACTCGTACGCACCCGCGCATCTTGAATGCCAACGATGTCGGATGACTCGCTGTCGTCCACCATGAAGGCAGCCAGGTTGGCGGTGTAGCTGGCGATGAAAACCAGACAGAAGATGGCGTACACATTCAGCAGGAACCTGGAGCTCCAGCACTTTGGCGATTTCGTCTGCACAGTGTGCGAGAACAGCACCGACCAGGTGAGGGTCAGGGCGCTCGGGAAGCCGAACACTCGGTCCCGGTTCCGACCCCGCGGCGTTTGGCCGAACGGACTCATCCATTCGTAAATGGCGGCGGCCACCGCGGCCAGTTGGACTGTGGAGAAAATGCACAACCAAGTCGTGGCGTCGAAGGGGTACAGAAAGCCCAGGCGGGTGGCGCGACCGCTGAGCTTCTCGGTCTTGTTGACAACGATAGATACGGACGTCTCCAGGTAGGGATCCGTCACCAGGAACTCGTCACGCCAGTCCTGTTTCGAGAAAATTATTGCTTTCTTCATAGTCCTACAGGACTGTTAATAATAATGCAGGAGGGCTGTGAGCTTCGGCACATCATTCGGTGACACTTGACCCGCAGCCAGCGGGGAGGCCATTATACCTATTTCGCTGACTTCTGAGCACAAAAGCACACGGATACGGTACGCGGGCATACGCTCATACAGGTGTGTACATCTGCCCTGACTTTCTAATCGTCAGACAGTGTATTCTCACTGTGCCTTGAAGGTTGGCCCTCAAGGGCGTAAATTTCACGACAAGCCCCCAAGCCTTCTCTTCGAGGCTGCGCACCAAATGAATGTGGCCTCGCCGCGGAATCGAGCTCAGGGACCTTTGTGCGAGAGTCAAACCCGTTAGACCACTCTGCCACTCACCCCCTTCAGGACCGTTTGTGGATGACTTCAGTTTTTTGCGTAAGTTATATGCAATGTACTATAGCGTGATCGATTAAAGCATGGCTAAGTACTTCATTAGTCGAAGCATCTACCTATTCTCCTATTATTATTGTGCCTGGTAAATTCATCTCAGAACACGCAGAAATGCAGGTACCTATAATCTCATATTTTTTATGTATTTTTTATATATCTGAGAATAAGCACATTGTCTCAATGTTCCAAGACTAGAATATAAGATCTCTTGCCATTAGAATAAGCTATAGTTGCCATTAGCTTACAACCATAGCTAGTGTTGGATTCTATAATTCAGTTTTAGGCATCCGTAGAGGTTTACTGGCCATGTAGTTTTCAGTATCTGAGCAATAAAGTTGTAAACTACCTCCCAGGTAATCGGAAACTCAATTGAATTAAGCCTTCACTAATACACGCGCAGCATATTGCTCTTAAATAACCCCTGAAAAACTATATATTTATAGGGCCGCCAAACAGAAAGCCGCCCTATTCCTTGCCCACCCGGACCACTTTGCTGAATAGCTGAACAAATATCAATAACACTACATTAGAGCTTAATGCCTTGCGCTGCTTGATCACTTGAGCTCTTGTCTCTGAGCACTAATAGCTCTGCTCTGTAATTCTGTCTATAGATTTTTGAACGAGAATTGAAATAACAGATTAGATTACACTCAGATAGGTTTTAGCGCTACCGTCTGCAACCAAACTGGTTTGTTGTTTAACCAAATATTTGTATTCCAGTACCGTTACTTGTCATTTTATCTTCGCGTGCAAAAGCTTCATCTTGAAATTCGTTTTAATGCGTCCAAAATCCGGCAAGACTCACTTTGGAGCTGATGACCTTGGAGCCAATAGCCATGTTGGCGCGGCCGCTTCTTAGGCCCTCCATCATGCAGTTGGTCTCGGCCACGCTGATGTTTGGCCACACCGGATGCATCCGACGACCGATTCGACAGGCATCCTTTGCGAACACGCGCAGCTTCGGCGTTGAGATGATGTTGGGCATCTCCTTGCAGGCAGTGCGCTGCTGCGACAGCGACTCCTGGCTCAGCATCTTCTCGCACTGCAGCATCAGGGGAAATTCCACGCTGAGGAACAGGAAGTCAATGACGATGCCGAAGCAGCAGCGGGGACGCGGGTCCTGGGTGCCGTTGCGGTAGATCAGGTAGCACAGTCGGCCGTGCTTGCATTCCCAGCTGAAGTCGTCCGAGTTGGCGCTGTCCCTGCTGAACTCCTTCACCCGAATCAGCGGATCCTCTTCATTCAGGAGAATCTCCAAGTCCAGGTTGCGGTGCTCGACGCTCAGCCGGCCCCAGGTGTTAGCTGCCGACGATGTAGATGCGGCTGCGTAGGCCGAGGTCGCGTTCCAGTGAACGCGGAAGTCGTGCGCGAGTCGCCATACCAGGCGCGGCAGATCGTTCACGTTCAGATTAGGGTCTGGCAGGCTGACGCCGTTCAGGAGCTTCTCCAAGTCGTGAAAGCACGTCGGCTTCTGCAGCTGCTCCCAGAGGCGCGGCCGGCAAAGGGACTCTGGGCAGGTGAAAAATCTGTGGATGAAAGGTTTGCGAATTGCTAAAGTCTCGACTGAGCCAACATATCTATTCGTATCATTTTTCTACTCGAGCGGAGTTTAAGTGCAACCCTAGGGCTCGACTCACTCCAGTGTGTGGTGGTAATGCTGCTGCAGGATCTCCCAGCAGGCCAATGGATCGTCCCAGCAATGGGCGGGCCGCACGGAAGTCGAGTTTCCCAGAGCGCCCAGACTCTCCTTCGCCATCAGAGCGTCGAACGCCCGGGCTAAATTTCGCGACGAATTGATGGCGTACTTCGACAGCACCGGAAAATTCACGTGCTCCAGTCTGAACAGGATCATCTGCAGCTGCTCGGAGAAGTACCACGACTGGTCCTTCTCGTTGTCATCCGGCTCCTCTCCTGGGCCAAACACGTGGCTGCTGAAGCTGCTGGTCAGGTATCGCAACTGTCTCTGGCCATCTGGACTGTCGATCAGCACATTGAAGGCGAACATATCAACGAACCCGAATAGGAAGGCGCGATTTCTGATGAGACCTCCAGGGAGCGTCTCGCGTTCGAGGTGGCCGCTGATGTTCGCCAGACTGACAGCCCGCTCAACTCGAAACAGGAAGTAGTGCTGCAACTGCAGGTCGTCATCGGTCCAATACGATCGATGCCTGTCCGAGTTCGGCTTGAACTCGTGGAACTGGCGCTCCAGCAGGTGACGCACTAGGAACTCCCTGACGAACAGGTAGCAGTCGGATAGGACAAGCGCCACTCGCTGAAAGATTTGCCTGTTCTCCTGCAGGTAGATTAGCAGGCTCTTGACGTAGTAGCACTGTGGCTCGTCGATTTTTACGTAGCGAAACTCCCGACTCTGCGGATGTGGCAGGGTTGTCGGATTAATTGTAATATGCTTGGCTTTTTAACCACTTCTCTACGAAAGTACGAGTATCGTGTATCAAAGCTCGGTGATATCTTATCTTGCTTTACAAGAAGTGTTTGAAAGGCCAAATCTAGGCGCTAGCGCTGAGTTTCGCTAACGAGTTTGCCGAGACAGTCATTAATCAACTGTCGTGCCTATGACACGCGGCTAAAATATATTTTCGGCCGATCGATCTGTCAGGCGCTACAAACTTTCGCCATTTGCACAAATAGGCCGTGTGCAGGGGGACCAACGGTATCCCTGCTTTTAAAATTAGAAGTCGAGCGGTTGTGATAGATCCTCGTGAACTGTTTAGAACTTGTTTTATCGGTTTTGGAACGGTTTCGAAAACTGCCAGTGTCGCAATGGGTCAGCGTCACAATGGGTCAGCGTCACAATGGGTCAGGGTCTCAATGGGTCAGGGTCTCAATGGGTCAGTGTGCAATAATGCATATTAATTACAGCTAGCCCAGTGGGGCCAGGCGTGTATACCGCAGCTATTGCTCGGGCTAACTGGCAAACTGACAGTTTTTTAATACCTGAGGGAAACGAAGCGATGAGAAATGCAAAATGTCTTGCTTCAGAGTAGAGATACGAACCCCGGACCTCTCAGTTAAAAGCTCCACTCCACGAGTCACTTGAAGTCACATAGGCTAAATTTTCATTATCTTGCGATATAGTTTGATAAAATTCTGTTTGTCAGCATTAACACAGGCCATGATGCCGGGCACAGGCTTACAAGGAGTTCAACATCCGATACTTTGATGACCGGCACAAAGTAAAAGCAAAAAAAATGAAAAGATGATCGAAGCATTGCAGGCCCAGCTTGCCATGTCTCTCATTTCCAGTCTGGGGGCCTAAAAGCATGAAGCATCAAAACTGATAAGAAGTAGATGTTATGTGCCATCTACTCAGGTGCGATCTGAGAGCCTATGCGGGTCTATCCCGATTCCTACCCGATCTTAGACTCGGGCGATCCTTCTAACATAAATGCGGCTCGATCTAGATGTTGCTTATTCGTCAGTTCCGTTGAGATTTGACAATCATTTCTTCGCTGAATTTCAACCAATCGCCTTGAAAATCCTAAAAAGGCAAAAATTTTACCATAGGACGGCTTTGAAAGTTAGTTCATCGTTAAGGGCGGAAAATGTTGATCCATATGATGGAATTTCACGAAATATCGGTCATTCGGTTTGGGAGGTTTGGTGAAATAGGCAGCGGGTATTTAAAATACCCTCCGTGGTCCTCTGTCACTTCACTGATACCCAACAAAACACACGTGCACCTGGTGAAGGCAAATGAAAGCCATCTATAAAATTAGTCGCAGACACTTTTTTATTGAGGCTCAAACTTCTCAGGCGATCCACCTAAGTTAAAAATCCCGCTTTTTAGTTACCACTCCGACCTGATCCCCAAACGTACGCTTTCTCTCCTTTCACTTTAATTTTTGCCTCGCCATTTCACAACGCTATCTATCTAGGAGTGGACACAAGCAGATTTTTCAGACGCTAAAATCATCTCAATTTCGACTCGGTCCATGCCAGCGAGTAAATATTGAATTAATCTCTTGCCTGTGAGGGGTGGTTGAGTCTGGCGCTATCTCCCGCGTTCCTGTTTGGGTGCTTGCACCCCAGAACCTGACGCCACAGCCAGGTGAACAGCTTCTCGTCCGCCTCGCAGAGATTTATTTTATTTTTCTAAATTTTGATTTGATGAAATTTATTTTCCGATTGGTGGAAAAAGTCGGACTGGTAAAATTTTTACGCGAGCGCAAGATGTACTTTCCAAGTGTGACAGTGTGATTTTTTCCCTGAAACTTCTTCCATCCTAGTCGGTGTTGGGCCGAAGTCATTGATGTTTAAATTGGCAGTATCAACCCTTTTAAATATATATTCAAAAATTTTAAATGCCTAATAAAGACCAAAACATGGCAAACTCTAGTAATATTGTCGTCGAAAACATAGTCCATACTTAGACACCCTTAACGAAAGCGGCAGCAGCAACATCAAAGCTAATAAACTGGATGGGACCTCCACACAGACTCTAAGCCTGTGTAACCTGTATTATGTGTCTTTGAGGGTGATATTCGAACTCACAACCTCATATAGAATTTTTGGGCTAAATAAGCACACCCGACCAGACATTGCAACTGTCAACAGGTACAGATAGAAAAATAGGACATTGCCAAAATTTTTGTTGCATACTTATAATCTACATCATAAGCTATTGATAAATATTTAGGCCTGTCTCCAGGTCACTCAAAATGCTTGCCAGTGTGAGTACTATTTTGAGCCGGATGTGTCAGAAGTATGCCAGAAATTTTTTATTGTTACAGTAAAGTCATAAATATCACCCTAGCCTCTCTCTACCACTCTCGCGTCAGTTCTTTGGCAAGCAATGACCAACATTGTGCGGAGTGTTATAAAACATTGCCTAGAAAGTATGAACGTTGCATTTTCTCCATGCTAAAGTTTGACGTTGCTTGGCTTGTATGCGAGCAAGTTTTCCACTTTGTAGGGCTCACAGTTAGTTGGAAGGTATAAGTGGGGAGGTCTTAGCCGTTACTAATGGCAACGAAAAAATAAGACTATAGCATTAGAATCATAATATATGTACGAGCTATTCAAAGAATTTTATTGTAAATGTCGATTGATAAGACTATTATTTAGAAGGCCAGTTGACTGAGTATGACTCGCATTGAAGCTGTCAAATGTCTGAAATAGTTTTAGACCAATAATATTGAACGTAGAAGTCATGAGTACACATGTTCTAACAAAAGTGCTTCGGAACTCGTGCATATACAAAGTTTGCACTACTAGGTCTGACACAGGTCTGACACGATTGACACAGATGAACACAGCTATTCAGTGCCTGCATTGTTTGACGGACTTAACTCGGAAACAGGTGGCAGTGTTGGACAGTGGATTCCGTTTCTGGCTCACATAGAGGACTCAAACTGCTTCTTTGAGCCAATGCGCTCAAAACCCCACTGGCCTGAATCGGTATGCACTAGAGCTCTCGGCTAGGGAATACGTTGAATAAAATTCAGCCTTTTCAGATGCATCTTAATATTGAAGTACCAGAGTAATGTGCATTACAACTGCTAGTAATTCAAATGCTCAATCTATGTGACAAACAATGTCGCAAAACTAAAAGGTGTGTCAAGTATTTCAGGGCGAGCAGAATAATTAAAAAAGGACACATTTTTTTCTTACGATTGTAGAGTCTTCACAAGAGTCAACGACGAATACAATAATCTTCACGAGATTCAAAGACGGAGATAGAATAATCCTCATGAGAATCAAAGACGGAGATAGAATCCTCATGAGAGTCAAAGACGGAGATAGAATAATCCTCATGAGAATCAAAGACGGAGATAGAATAATCCTCATGAGAATCAAAGACGGAGATAGAATAATCCTCACGAGAATCAAAGACGGGATGGAATAATCCTCACGAGATTCAAAGACGGAGATAGAATAATCCCCATGAGAGTCAAAGACGGAGATAGAATAATCCCCATGAGAATCAAAGACGGAGACAGAATAATCCCCATGAGAATCAAAGACGGAGATAGAATAATCCCCATGAGAGTCAAAGACGGAGATAGAATAATCCCCATGAGAATCAAAGACGGAGACAGAATAATCCCCATGAGAATCAAAGACGGAGATAGAATAATCCTCATGAGAATCAAAGACGGAGATAGAATAATCCCCATGAGAATCAAAGACGGAGATAGAATAATCCTCATGAGATTCAAAGACGGAGATAGAATAATCCCCATGAGATTCAAAGACGGAGAAAGAATAATCCTCATGAGAATCAAAGACGGAGAAAGAATAATCCTCATGAGAATCAAAGACGGAGATAGAATAATCCCCATGAGAATCAAAGACTGAGATAGAATAATCCTCATGAGAATCAAAGACGGAGAAAGAATAATCCTCATGAGAATCAAAGACGGAGATAGAATAATCCCCATGAGAATCAAAGACTGAGATAGAATAATCCTCATGAGAATCAAAGACGGAGAAAGAATAATCCTCATGAGAATCAAAGACGGAGATAGAATAATCCTCACGAGAATCAAAGACGGGATAGAATAATTCTCATGAGATTCAAAGACGGAGATAGAATAATCCTCACGAGAATCAAAGACGGTGATAGAATAATCCTCATGAGAATCAAAGACGGAGATAGAATAATCCTCATGAGAATCAAAGACGGAGACAGAACAATCCTCACGAGATTCAAAGACGGAGATAGAATAATCCTCACGATAATCAAAGACGGAGATAGAATAATCCTCATGAGAATCAAAGACGGAGATAGAATAATCCCCATGAGAATCAAAGACGGGATAGAATAATCCTCACGATAATCAAAGACGGAGATAGAATAATCCTCATGAGATTCAAAGACGGAGATAGAATAATCCTCACAAGAGTCAAAGACGGAGATAGAATAATCCTCACGAGAATCAAAGACGGAGATAGAATCCTCATGGGAGTCAAAGACGGAGATAGAATAATCCTCACGATAATCAAAGACGGAGATAGAATAATCCTCATGAGAATCAAAGATGGAGATAGAATAATCCTCATGAGAATCAAAGACGGAGATAGAATAATCCTCACGAGAGTCAAAAACGGAGATAGAATAATCCTCAAGAGAATCAAAGACGGAGATAGATTAATCCCCATGAGATTCAAAGACGGAGATAGAATAATCCTCACGAGATTCAAAGACGGAGATAGAATAATCCCCATGAGAGTCAAAGACGGAGATAGAATAATCCCCGTGAGAGTCAAAGACGGAGATAGAATAATCCCCGTGAGATTCAAAGACGGAGTTAGAACAATCCTCATGAGAATCAAAGACGGAGATAGAATAATCCTCATGAGAATCAAAGACGGAGATAGAATAATCCTCACGAGATTCAAAGACGGAGATAGAATAATCCCCATGAGAGTCAAAGACGGAGATAGAATAATCCCCGTGAGAGTCAAAGACGGAGATAGAATAATCCCCGTGAGATTCAAAGACGGAGTTAGAACAATCCTCATGAGAATCAAAGACGGAGATAGAATAATCCTCACGAGAATCAAAGACGGGATAGAATAATCCTCACGATAATCAAAGACGGAGATAGAATAATCCTCATGAGAATCAAAGACGGAGATAGAATAATCCCCATGAGAATCAAAGACGGGATAGAATAATCCTCACGATAATCAAAGACGGAGATAGAATAATCCTCATGAGAATCAAAGACGGAGATAGAATAATCCTCATGAGAATCAAAGACGGAGACAGAATAATCCTCATGAGAATCAAAGACGAATATAGAATAATCCTCATGAGAATCAAAGACGGAGATAGAATAATCCTCATGAGAATCAAAGATGGAGATAGAATAATCCTCATGAGAATCAAAGACGGAGATAGAATAATCCTCACGAGAGTCAAAGACGGAGATAGAATAATCCTCACGAGAATCAAAGACGGAGATAGAATAATCCTCATGAGAGTCAAAGACGGAGATAGAATAATCCTCATGAGATTCAAAGACGGAGAAAGAATAATCCTCACGATAATCAAAGACGGTGATAGAATAATCCTCACGAGAATCAAAGACGGAGACAGAATAATCCTCACGAGAATCAAAGACGGAGATAGAATAATCGTCACGAGAATCAAAGACGGAGATAGAATAATCCTCACGAGAATCAAAGACGGAGATAGAATAATCCCCATGAGAATCAAAGACGGAGATAGAATATTCCTCATGAGAGTCAAAGACGGAGATAGAATAATCCTCATGAGATTCAAAGACGGAGAAAGAATAATCCTCATGAGATTCAAAGACGGAGAAAGAATAATCCTCACGAGAATCAAAGACGAATATAATAGAATCTTCACGAGATTCAAAGACGATTATAGAAAAATCCCACATGAGAATCAAAGAAGAAGACGAAAACATCCTCACGAGAATCAAAGACGGAGACAGAATAATCATCATACGAACCAATGACGTGTGGAGAACTGCGTTAGATTTCCATGGGCTATCGAAGATGAGAACAGTGCTCAGGAGAACGCCAAGCTCACCAGTTCAGCCCCATATGGCAGACTTGGCTGCATTCCGTAGCCAATGCACACAAGTCTCAGCTGGTTGCACACCAGCACCAGCTCAGGCGACAGCGTTGGCGAGTAGATCACCGCGACTCTCCGGCTGTCATTGGTCTCTGACTCGCGAATCAGGTTCACAAGCGCCAACAGATCTCGAGTGTCGGTGCCCAATTTCTCAACCACCTCCAGGTAGTTTTCCTGGTACCGCAGATCGCCTTTCAGTTTGTGCAGGTAAACGTCGAATACGCTTGTGACCTTGAAGTAGCTCTGAGGCATTCTTCGTGCAGCCACGGGTCGCTTGGGATCCATAATTAGCAAGGCTTTTAATTTGGGCAGCGGCTGGCCTTCCACAGAGGCGAGCTTTGCAGAGAGGCCGGATGTCGCCGGCAAGAGCAGAAGCAGCAGAGTCAGCAACAGTAGCGGCAACAGCGACGCCGTCGACAGCGATGTATGACTTCCTCCGAGAAGCGGCTGCTGACAGCGAGGTCCCGACGGGTCCATTGGAAGACCCTGGAGGGCTTTCTGTGCTTACTCTACTCTCTCTTTCACTTTCTATTTCTCTGCGTTAACTCAGCTCTTTCTGTCTGCCGGTCCGCGATAATCAATTTGGCGATCAATGATCTGTCCCCCGCTGCCCGTCTCGCTCTGTCTCTAGCTCCCCGCTTCTGCCGGTGGCTCCTTAAGAAGACGGCGGTGCTGTCTCTTACAGTGTTTAAATACCGTAATAGTGTTTTTCTCTTTCTGTGGGGCAAATCGCCGCCTTCGATCTGGCAATGGGGGAAGCGAGAGTAAAAAAAATCTGAATTCGAGCGAGAGAGAGAGAGAGAGAGAGAAATCAGGAGGGGTAAAAGAAAGAGGAAAAATAGAGCTAGTGGTCTTTTAAAATAGGCAATGGCAACAGCAGCAGCAGCCGCTGTCGATGAAGCAGTGGTCTTCGAAAACTCAGCCAACCATGGCCCGTTGACCGCTTCGGCTCCCCTCCCTGGCCAGACGAACCAATCAGCGAGCTGCAAGTTGACAAATCTGCCCTGCCATGCCACAACTCTCTGTATCTTCTCGCCCATTCCCGCTCTACCCTCACTCCTCTATCATTCA
The DNA here is from genome assembly GCA_950097015.1 of Macrostomum hystrix. Taxonomy (NCBI): domain Eukaryota; kingdom Metazoa; phylum Platyhelminthes; family Macrostomidae; genus Macrostomum; species Macrostomum hystrix. The sequence goes on from CATNEN010000002.1 coordinate 4,426,515, forward strand.
GGTTTCGATTTACTTTTACAAGTGGCCACAGGGTGGAGCAGCGGTCCAGACGGTTGAGAGCTCGAGTTGATGAAAACGGCCCCGCGATGTGGATGGGAAATCGGAGAATTCTGCCAGACTGGAGGATTCTGACAGACTTCACTGACGCTGTGGTTAAAATGGGAATTAGAGCGATACGATGGTGAATCAAACAGACACAATACAATGTTACAATGACTACAATGTTAATATAGTGAAGAAGACAAATGAGAAAAGTGGGGAGATGAGAGTGGATGAGAGAACGGAGGACACAGGGGGAGGCAGTGGAGGAGACAGCCGAGAAGGCAGTGAAGGAGGCAATGGAGGTGGCTGGAGGGCAGTGGATGAGACAGCGGAGGAGACAGCGGAGAAGGCAGTGGGGCGGTGGAGGAGGCAGCGAAGGAGGCAGCGGAGGAGGCAGCGGAGGAGAGAGCGGAAAAAATGCTGCACTTTTATTTTAAACTTCGAGTATAGAATTGAAAGCCAAATGTTGAAACGATCGAACTGTTAGAACTAATATTATTCTTGGAATTGAGAAAACCGTAACAAATATTCTTAGGTTTATTCTAACATCAGCAGCAAGCTAGCTGCCACAAACTCGCTCAATTTCTTTCTTCTTGTTTCATTTCTCCGTTCTCAGTTTCCGTCTCTGTTGAGCCTACTCTCCCTCAGGCTCTTCAGCGCCAAAGCTGCTCACGTCTCACAACTGGGAAATCAAACTTGCCATGCACTTACTGCATTTCTTCATCAACAGCCTCCTACTCACTGCCCCTGAGGACTTGTGACAATTTCGCATTTGAACTACAAAGTCACCCAGTCCGTTCGTAGCAAACTGTAGCAGCAGAAGGAGCAGCAACGGGGTGAGTGGCGGAGCGGTCTAACGCGTTTGACTCTCGCACCAAGGTCCCTGAGCTCGATGCCACAGCCAGGCCTCATTTATTTGGGCGCAGCAGCCGAGAGAGTGCTTGGAAGCTTGTCGTGCAATTTACGCCATCGATACTGGCTGAAGATGAGATGAAGATCAGGGCAGATGTACACACCTGTGTGAGCGTGTACCTGTGTACGGTATCTGTGTGCGTGTGTGCTCAGTAGTCAGGAGTGTGCTGGCTGCGGGTCGAGTGTCACCAAACGATGTGCCATTGCCCACAGCCCTCCTGCAATTTTTATTAGCATTAATTAGCAACAATAGCACTAGCAGCAGCAGCAGCAGCGGTAGCAACCAGTAGCAGCTGAGGGATCAGCAGCAGCACAAGCAGCACCAGCCCGGGTCATGGTCACTGCTGGATAAGTGGCGTAAGAACGAAAGCGTCCTAAATTGTTGCTGGTGGAGGGTCCTGCGACTGACCAGGCGCTACCACCTTTGCTCACTGGCCGGCTCACGCCCCCGGCATGGCCGCGTCCGGTTCTCTGGTTGGTACGTCTGAGATGACGTCAGCGTTGACTAGCTCCGGGGAGGATGATATACTATGGCTTGTGCTGGCAGCAACTACCCCCTCCGGTGTCCGGGATGATGCGTGGCTCACTCGCCTTGTCGGACGGCCTGGCCTATGCCCGCCTGGTGTGCTAGCCTATTGGGGTAGGGCTAAAAGAAAGCAAAGCAAAGAAAGCAGCAGCAGCAGCAGTAGTCGTCGGTCACCATCGCTACTGGCAGCCGGCGTCTCGCGCGACTCATCGACGGGACCAATCGCCGGGAGTGAGTGGGTAAGCGGCTAGTGTCGCTGCCTCACTTTCCAATGGTCGCTGGTTCGTTCCTCCCTCCAAGTCACGATTATTTCGGGCTTAGTTGGAGGTTTGCGAAGTAGTGACTTGCGGAGATGCACCTTATTCTGTGAAACCAAAGCTAATTAAAAAATAGCTTAACCCCTACCTTCTGCATGTCTGCTTGTTTTTGTTTGCGTTATGTGCGTTGCACCGAGTGTGAGGCATTGTATGGGGAGTTGGGCGTGTGTGCACCGGCCATGCGTGCTCTGAGCGGCGAAGTTTTACGAGCCGTCTGCGTGCGTGGCTTGGTCCTCTCGTCCCTACCCTTCAGGCATCTTAAGTTCTCCCCTGGTTTGGTCTGCTCTGTGCGTGTGCGGGCCTGGGGTGAGAGGCATTCCGGCTGCCGCCCCCTTCCCCGCTTGGCTTGCTGCTGTGTGTGAGGTGCCTGAGTCGCTCGCACCGGCGGGACACAATGCCTGTGTGGTATGAGTCAGACCAGGCCTACGGGCTAAGGTCTGCGATGCCTCACACCTGCAGTCGTTTTTTGAGCAGGCCTGGCAGGAAGGAGCCCTGTACCTCCGGGTGCAGGGATCCCTCCACGCTGTCCCGTCAGCTGACCCATGGGTACACGTCCCGCGAGTGTTCAAGGCTGACCCTAGGGCAGCCGGACAGAATGGGCAACAGCGCTGGATGACCCATCCAGGGCCTCTGGCCAAACTGGGTACCTCTAGCCCTGGCTGGAGGGAAAGGTGTCACCCTTTGACCTTAACAGGGTATGCGGCGAGTCCGCAGCTTTCGTGCACCTGTGCGTGATCAGGTACCTCTGGCTACGGCTCTGAGGGAGAGGTGTTACCCTTTGACCTTGACAGGGTATGCGGCCAGTCCGCAGCGTCTCGCGCACCTGTGCGTGATCAGGTACCTCTGGCTACGGCTCTGAGGGAGAGGTGTTACCCTTTGACCTTGACAGGGTATGCGGCCAGTCCGCAGCGTCTCGCGCACCTGTGCGTGATCAGGTACCTCTGGCTACGGCTCTGAGGGAAAGGTGTCACCCTTTGACCTTAACAGGGTATGCGGCCAGTCCGCAGTTTTCGTGCACCTGTGCGTGATCAGGTGCCTCTGGCTACGGCTCTGAGGGAAAGGTGTCACCCTTTGACCTTAACAGGGTATGCGGCCAGTCCGCAGCGTCTCGCGCACCTGTGCGTGATCAGGTACCTCTGGCTACGGCTCTGAGGGAAGGGTGTCACCCTTTGACCTTAACAGGGTATGCGGCCAGTCCGCAGCGCTCGTGCACCTGTGCGTGATCAGGTACCTCTGGCTACGGCTCTGAGGGACAGGTGTCACCCTTCGACCTCAACAGGGTACGCAGCCAGTCTGCGGGCCTGGCACTGCTTTAGGTGTCCTCTTATGCCTAAGGTCTCACCGCGCTGAGGGGCTGAAAGGTCCGGGGAGTCTATCCGGCCATTAGCGGTTTTTATTTTTATTCTCTTCTTTCTCTTTTTCCAGCGACCTATGGAGTCCCACTACAGCTCCAGCACGTCCCAGGACCCTGCTGAAACGCCGACCCCGGCCGGCGACGCAGATCCTCAGGACCAGCGCCAGGGCGACACCGGTTCCACCGGCGCCCAAAATTCATCCTGCTCCTCCGCCACTCAGGAAAACACCAGAGCGGCTGGATCAAAGAGCAAACGCTCCCCTTCCACGCAAGCCCGCAGCCTCGCCCGCCTCCAGGAATTCCGGCGGCGAAAACAGGAAGTACGGTTGGCTGCGAAATCCGCGCCAACCACCGCCCCCGAGGAGGGGGCCGGCAACTCTGCGAACATCGCGGAGGAACCGGCACCCAACAAGGAGGCGGACTCCTCGCGCCGTCCGGGAAATCCGGAAGCGCGGAAAAGTGCCGCCCAGGCCTCTGGGGCATCCGGTTCCTCTCGCGGCGGAACCTCTCACAGTCATCCGGAAACTCCGACGACTGCTGGGGGGCCCGTTGCGGGAGGCGCCGGCCAAACCACAAGGCCAAAGCGCACTTACGCTGCTATGGCAAAGAGGCAGCCGGCCTTGGTTATCCGAGGCCAGGAGACGCCCCTCACAACAGCGCAACTCGACCAGATCTGGCGCAGATTGGACTCCCATCTGGTCAAACTGGCACTGAGCGGCACTGTACTGCACGTCCTGAAGACCGACATCCAGGACCAAGCCCTCATTGTCCAGCCTGCCGACAACCAGTCCGGACAGCAACTCCTCGAGATGCTGAAATCCTTCGACTGGGGCACGGAAATGGGCAACCTGTTTATCTACAGGGAGGACGAGCGCCCCCAGACACACCGTCATCGTGTTTGGATTCCAGCTCGCAGCGCCATCACCAACGCCGGAGAACTGCGCCGCCTGCTGTTGGCAATCCACCCGGATCTGCCAGCAAACGGTGTCGTGGTTCATGAAACCATCACCAGACCTGGTGGAGACGGTTTCACGGCCATCCTAGGATTGTCGGACAGCTGGATGCTCCGCTGCCCAGACATGTCCTACATCAGTGCAGGCCTCACTCGAATGCAGATTTTCAGCTTCGAGTCCGACGCCACTCGCCCGCCGCCCCCGGAAAAGCGGAAACGGACGAACCAGAGCTCTGCCGGGCCCCTGCGCCCTGGAACACAGACTCCTGATCGTCACGACCACTCCGAGGATGCGGACCCTATCAGGGGCAAAGCCGCGCGAGCCGCAACGACAGGCGGACGTGGTAAGGGCCGGAAACCCGCCCGCAACACCATCCGTGCTGGCTTGACTCAGCGCGCCAGACAGCTGTCGGACCCCAACAGTGGACGCCACCGCAGCACCACCCGGCCCAATGTTTCATCGGAACCCCCAGCGGAAAACCGGGTTGAGGACACGGACGCCGCTGTTGCGGCAGCCCCGGCCTCAACTCTGGATCCGATTCAGGAGGAACCGATGGAGCTCGGGCAAAACACCGGCGAGGACGAGGAATCGCTCCTGAACAACTCGCCGTAGGCCAGCAGATAGCCGCACGGACCGCCCCTCCTGGGGTGAGCTTCCTGCAGCTGAACCTGCACCACTGCATCGCGGCCTCGACCAACCTGGCGCGTGTGGTGGACTTCGAAAAACCGGGCATCATCCTCCTCCAAGAGCCCTGGACGAAGAAAGGTAAGATTCCGAACATTCCTGCTGGTTTTGACTGTTTTTTCATGTCCCAAAACCCCAGGGCTGCTGTGTTCGCGACTACCGATCTTAAAGCTTGGTATAGACCAGACCTCTCTGACAAAGACCTCTGTGTCATCCAAACCAACCACATTCTCCCGAACCGCACCGTCATCATCGCCTCTATATACATTCCTGGTGACGGTCCTGCGGTTCCGCCCAGTCTCACTTCCCTCGTGGACTACTGCTCAGACCGCGACTTTGAGCTGCTGGTGGCAGGCGACATTAATGCCCACCACACCCACTGGGGCAGTGTTACCTCCAACTGCAGAGGCGAGGATCTCCTTGCCTACATCTGCACCACAAATATTGAGTTCTGCAACTCGGGTGGCACACCCACCTTTGACAATGGACGATGGACGGAGGTCCTTGACGCCACCCTCGCCTCTCAGGGCCTGATCCCTCTGATTAGGAACTGGCAGGTGTGGGACGAAGAGGAATCTCTGTCTGACCATCGCTTCATTCGTTTCCGGTTGCTAAGCTCCTACTCCAAGCCTGGTATTCTGTGGAGAAGGAACGCCCGGAATACTGACTGGACGGCCTTTGCGGAATCCGTGAAGCGCCAGACCAACCAGTTAGAATCCGTTGTTCCTGCCACCTGTCAAGAAGTGGACGATCTGGCTGATCTACTCAGCATGACCATCTTGACAGCTCATGAAACCTCTTGCCCTCTTAAAGCCTACAAAGGCAAAAAATCCGCTCCCTGGTGGAACCCAGCGCTTGGAACCCTCCGGCGAAAGGCCAAATCCCTCCAGCGGATTGCGCGGAAAAGCAAGGACCCAGCTGACCTGACCGCCTACCAGAATGCGATTCGTGACTTTAAGCGTGACACCAGGAAAGCGAAGTCCGAAAAGTGGCGCCAATACTGCTCCGAGCTGGAGGGCGCCCGCCCAACTTCTCGCGTTGTAAAAGCGCTCACTCTTGACAAAATGTCGAAGCTCTCAGTGATCAAAAGACCGGACGGCCGGCTTGCTGAGAATCCTGGCGAATCGCTGGACATCATGCTCGCCAGCGCCTTCCCCCAGACTGCGCCGCTTCAGGACCCGCCGGACCACACTCCGGGTGGACACATCCTTGCGACAACTATTATCACTAGAGAACGGACAGCTCGCGCTGCTAACTCCTTCTCGCCTTTTAAGTCGCCTGGACCTGACAACATTTACCCCGCCTTCCTACATGAAGCGGTAAAAAATGACAGGTTCCTCGGCCTCCTTTGCAACCTGTTCAAGGCCTGTATCACCCTCGGGTACGTACCCAGGTCTTGGCAGGAAGCCACTATCGTCTTCATCCCCAAACCTGGGAAGGGAGACTACCACTCCGCCAAAGCCTTCCGCCCCATCAGCTTAACATCTTTCTTTCTTAAGCTGCTTGAAAGGCTTGTTCTTTGGCGCCTCCTTCACGTTGAGCTGAGGAACTCCCCGCTCTCCGCCAACCAGCACGCCTTTCGATCCGGACGTTCCATCGAAAGTGCTCTGCATGCCATTGTCGACAAGCTGGAGCGCGCCGTGCTTGGCACCGGTTTTGCTCTCTCGCTTTTCCTCGACATTGATGGTGCCTTCGACAATGTGCTCTTCGGAGCCTTTAGGCGAGCCCTGGAACGCCGGGCTACGCACGAGCACCTCACCCGCTGGATCATGTATATGATCTCTCACCGAACTGCCACCTCGCACCTGCTTGGACACTCCCGTTCTGTGAATGTCCAGAAGGGAGGCCCGCAGGGTGGCGTTCTCAGTCCGATCCTTTGGAACCTTGTCATGGACGAACTGCTCTGCAGCCCTGACCCGGACCCGGTCCAAAAAATCGGCTATGCTGACGACGTCACCGCCACCGTGGCCGGACCGTCTCCCCCGGTCCTTAGAGACCTTCTGCAAGCTTTCATCCACCGTGCCGAACGCTGGGCCAATGGCTGCGGCCTCAAACTCTCTGAGTCCAAGACCGTCGCCATTATGTTCACCAGCAAACGAAACTGGAGGATTGAGCCTCTCCTTCTCTATAACAAACCAATCGCCATGGAGAAGCAAACCAGATGCTTAGGTGTCATCCTCGACCACAGGTTGAGCTGGACACCTCACGTCAAATTCAAAACCCGTAAAGCTCTTGCGACGCTCGCGCAGATTCGCAGAGCCTTCGGCGCCACCTGGGGCCTCACCCCCCGCCGTCTCTGGTGGATTTACACTACCATTGTAAGACCGGCCATCTCTTTTGCCGGCTTCATCTGGAATAGTGCCCTGGAGACCAAAGGGGTCCTGGAGGCCCTAAACAAGGTGCAGGGCCGTGCTTGTCGAGCCTTCATGAGTGCGGCACCCTCCACTCCCTTCGCTAGCATGAATGCCTTCCTGGACCTTCCCCCTTTAGATCTTTTTATCAAGGGGGAGGCGATGAAGACGGCTCGTCGTCTTCTGGACGCGGGTATCTCCATCCGGAAGCAACTTGCCTTCAGCAAGCGGAACCTCCAGGCCCATGGCGACCTCAGCCTACGGGACCTGGACGCAGCAGGAGGTCTCAAAATTCTCTCCGACGGAATCCCGTCGACGCTGTGCCCACCGCAAAAATTCAAAACCAGCATTCCGCCTCGCCAGGAAGTACGTGACCACGGCCAACCCCGTGAAATTCACTGCTTCACCGACGGATCGCAAATCAACTCGGTCTCTGGTTTCGGCTACTGCATTATGTCCGGAGGGAAAACTGTGGCGACCTTCTCCCAGCACACCGGCATAAACTCTACTGTTTTCCAGAACGAAGTTCTGGCCATCAGCTCCTGCGCCCTGGAGCTGATCTACCAAAACGTCCATGGAGCAGAAATCTTCCTCCACTCGGACAGCCAGGCGGCGATCCATGCCCTTGGACGCACGCACACCTGCTCGCGCACAGTCCTTGACTGCGTCGCGCAACTCAACCGCTTAGGGACCCACAACAAGGTGTCCCTAAGGTGGATTCCAGGGCACTCTGGCCACCCTGGTAACGAATTGGCCGACAGCCTCGCCAAGGCCGGTTCGACGGGTTCGCTTTTTGGCCCCGTGCCTGCGGTCTCCACCCCTACCGCCGTCGTCAACACTCGGATTAACCAGTGGGTGACCTCAAAGCACAAGGACAGATGGATCAATACCGCCGATTGTCGGCAGTCTCGCGCTGCTGTCCCTTGTCCCTCCACTGCCCTTCGCAAAGCCTTGCTTGGACTGAACCGCAAGGACATCAGGGCAGTCACCATGGCCCTCTCTGGCCATGGCTGTTTCGCCAGGCACCGCTTCCTGCAAGGCAAAATCCGCAGTGAGGAATGCCCCTTCTGCCTCTCCTATGTTGAGGATGCAGAGCATTTTATTTGCGACTGCCCCGCCTTCACTCAGGACCGGCTCACCTATCTCGGCCCAAACCCGGATCTCCCCGACGTTTTCAGGCCTGAGAACATCTGCCAGCTCGTCCGATACCTGAGGGCCACCGGGCGAGCAACCCTCCACCTCCTGGACACTCCGGAGGAGGACCGCGCTGCGGACGCCGGCACCACCGGATCCCCCTGCGCGACACCGCAGCTCTAGTTGCCCGTGGTCGCCAGGGGCTAGCGGAATGGGCGGCAACGCCTCCCCGCTGCATCCGGAAGATGCCCCCTGCAGCTAAGTCAAGTCAAGAGGTGCCTGAGTCCAGGGGTCTAGATGGCGCGATGGGCGACTCCCGCCTAGTTCGCCGGCCTGGGGGCATGCCGTTCCTGCGCTTGTGCGTCAAGTGCCCCAGGCCCCCCTGCAATTAATAAAAAATAGGGACCAATGGCCGCGCTGTCGACATCAACGCTGTTACTCTCCCAGACACAATCCGCATCACAGTCGTCTTCCTGGCAACGAGCTCGCCGACACCGCCGCCAGAGAAGCAGCCCAACTGCGCGATGCCGACTCACCACGTGTCGTCGCCTTCGGGCTCGTCGCTGATTACTCGTCGTTCTAACTCGTTTTCGAAGGAAACCATTGAATACTGGCTGCTGGAGTTCCCTGCTCTTGACGCCCTCCGACTCCAGTTTTCTCGGCTAGGCGTCCATCGACCTCGCTGTCCTCTCCACTGACCGTCGCGCTGGCTAGACGCACTCTGAAGTGCATTACACACACACACACACACACACACTCACACACATTCGTGAACACAGACCTAGACTCAGACTCTGTAAAACAAATCTAGCCTTTTTGTTACTTTTCACGCTTCTGGGAGGAAATTCAGAGAACTACTGATACCTCTGGGGCTGTGGCGCGATGTGGCGTTGATGAAATCAACTTGCTTTTTTTGCTTTAGACTAGCCGAGGTTTAAACTTTTTGAATATCGAATAATACTGTACGCTTGTATCTGTGTGTAGTCAGAAGCGCGGTAAGGTCTATATTGCAGCCATGCAGCTCACATCGATGGCAAAAGGACAAATGTAAAAAGCCAATAAATTCGACACAGGCAATTTTGCACATCCACAACTTCAATGCAAAATTAAACTAATGGAATTGTTCAAATCTACAGTCACATATTAAGTATGTGAATTACAGTGCTATCATCCGCATTATATAGTCATAAATGATATAATAAATTACTAACTACATTACAAGCAGACATAGTGATGTTAACTAGACTTGAACCCTGCAAGCAGTCGTTTTCGTCGATTTTTTTAATAAAATAAACTGAATTACCTCACGCCTGCGACTGGGGGTGGACAGACTTCTTGACAAGCAGCACAAATTAAATTCGAACAAGCGTTCAACGGCTTTTCACTTTCTTTGAAAGAGAATTTTCTGCTTGGCATCCGGTCGGTCGGTGGTGACTCCCCTCTTTATCAGTTGCACTGCATCTCTTGAGAATTTCTCTTCCAGTTCTTGACAGCCTTGACAGCGAATTCGGGGTGGTCGTACGGGCGTCCCAGTAGCAACCCTGCAAACTTCTTGTGCTAGAGAAAAAATGTGGCATGATAAAAAACTTAGTTATCTTCGTGCTCGCATCTGTCAATATTGTGCAGACTTTCCGTTCGAATCCCAATTCGCCAGTGCATCCATGGGATATTGCGTGGGACTAGAACCTTCTGGCCTTCGTTAGCCTTCCCAGCAGGGGATTCTGACTTCGAACCATCCCAACAATGCGAATTATCGCTCTCTGGTCAACTCAGTTTCAAAGCTAGATATAGTAGCTTTTCGAGTTTTGAAATTGGATTCGGTTAGTTTGAAATTCAATTTGCACCAGCCATTCATCTTAGTCTTTCAATTTCCTTGTGGCATTATTTGCTTAATTCATGTCAAAAACACATCAGTTTTCAAGTTTTGATTACATCCTCGTATTTGGTAGTAATTGGACCCAGAAATGGGCTAAACATCTACTGATCAACTTTAAATAAATAAAAAAATTAATGTCGAAGTGGTAATAGCTCGTAAAAGTTTAATTCGTTTATAAATTAAATATATATTTTTGTAACTGAAACTTAAAATCGTTGCTTTAGCTATGATTAATTCATTCTAAAAAATTGTGTCCTGCAAAATACGATCTTACTACTCATTTGTTGTTATTGCAGTAGTATGGCTCTGTTCTACTTACTTCAGTATTTCTGTTATTTGCCTAAATAGTGCAGGTAGTCAACTTGGGTGTGAGTGTGTGTGCGTGTGTGCAGTGTACACTGCCCTTTTTGAGTCCAGCACATTTATGATAGAATGAAAGCATAAAGAGAGATTGCAGAGGACTAGACAGGAATAAACAAATGGAAGAGTGAGGCACGTTGAACGCCAATGCCTTCTCATCTCTAAGCGCTGTGCTCAAGTCCTTTTGAATCACCCACATACCCACTGCTGCCCCCTTGAGCTTATTAACTTATTATTCAGCCTCTCAAATGGCCCAGTAGACAGAAAAGGACAATGCTGCTGCTGAAGAGGTTAGGAAGCAGGCCGCTTCAGTGGAGACGCCATTTTCCATGCGTCTTGTCTGCCTCTCATTCTCTCCCTCTCCGATGTTGGCCTCATAAACCCTGTTAAAACAACCTCCCCCTCAACTCCGCGCCCCAACTGCATGGCAACCAAAGCTTGAGTTGTGAAGGCAGGAAAAAGCAATCACAGAGAAGCTTGGGGACCCACCTGGATTGAGAATACCGGCCGATTGAGGCTCATTTTTAGCGAACTCGAGCTCTGTTAAAGAGATCTAATTCAAAAGCCCGAGCGGGGTCAATCTGGCATCATGTACTCGCCCTACCTGCAGTTCCCGAGCGTCTGCGAGGTTCAGTACGATGCCGACGAGTACAGAGTGCCCTACCGGCTGCCGTCATCCTCCGGCCAGTCGGCGCAGCGGTCCAAGACCAGCGTAGCCGACGGTGGCGGACTTCGCTGGCTTCCGAGAATCTCGCGAAGCGGCAGGCTGTCTGTTCAACTTGTCGACGACGGCTACGGCGAAGGCTACGGCTTTGGCTACAACTATGGCTACGGGGATGCGAATAGGATGGCTAAATCAATGCCATTGTTTGGCGATACGGCTGAGGCTAGCGGCTACGGTTACGGCTACGGCTACGGTGAGGGCTACAGCTACGCCGACGACGAAAGCGACGATCAAGAGGCTGGCAGCGAGGCTCGACGGTTGCGTCGGTTGAGGCGCGATGAGCATGACGACCGCCAGGAGCCTGGCAGGCAGACCAGGATTCAGTTCAATGTGAGTGCGCGGCTTAAAATATCAAGGAGTTCAAAATGATGAACTCACGAATATTATTTCCAGTGAAATACATCTGAACATACTTGCGTCTTTAGCTGACCGAGCAGCAGCAGCAGCAGCATCAGCAGCGGAAAAGGCAGTCGCTTCTACTTGGCGATCGAAAATCCGCATCGCAGTTGACTTATCAGTCCTTTTACACTGGCGGCGCTGGGGCCTCATCAGCCACGGGCGGTCGGAGATCCTTTAACGATACGCTTGGACTTGATTCGGGCCTGGGAAGCGAGGAGATGGCGCCACCGCTCGAATGGATCGATGATCTCAGGAGGTGGATAGAGGTGAGGGACGGAGACGTTGCTGAGGATGCCTCCAAAGACCCCGGGGGACAACACCATGGCAGCCTGGGGTGAACGTCGCCATGAATGTCTGGGATGGACATCGCGAAGGATGTCTTTGTGGAAGTCGCGATGGATGCCTTGGGTGGACGTCGCGATGTATGTCTGGGTGAAAGTCGCGATGGATGCCTGGGTGGACGCCACCGTGAATATATGGGTGGGCGATGGGATGGATGCCCGGGTGGACGTCGCGATGGATATCTGGGTGAACGTCGCGATGGATGCCTGGGTGGACGCCACCGTGGATATATGGGTGGACGTTGCAATGGATATCTGGGTGAACGTCGCGATGGATGCCTGGGTGGACGTCGTCGCAATGGACGTCCGTGTTTAAATTAGTACCGACTTTTTCTAGATCTCTTTGAAGGAAAGCCAGAGTCCGGGAGGAAGATACTGCGTTGCGATGCAATAGGAGCATTGCGATGTTCCTAATATATAGTCTAACTACCCATCTTTCAGTAGTAATTGGAGACGTAATAAGAGAGTTAGTAGCCAGTCTAATTTCAAGCTAGGGCACGTAGAACGCAATGATTTAGTTGAGTTTCTTTGCGGGTTAAGCGGCTCATTTGCCAACCCCAATGGATAAGCTGCAAAGAGAATGAATTTAAAGCTCTTATTAATCTGGATAGCGTGTCTAAACACTTTCACAAAATACAACTTTCTCGCTGATCAAGCCATGCTACTTTGCTAGAATTTAAGTTCACCAGAGGGCCCAATAGAAGAGCAAAGGTTTGCAGAACGTTAGAATTTCAAATCAAATATTTATAGTTAAGTTTTGGTCTGGCTCAAATTTCTCTCCTTATTGTTTGAGTTTCTGGGAATGCAGACGTACTTTAATTGGGCCTGAAATGTTATATATATTGAAAAGCTTTGATGAATATGGGATTAAATATTCCTGGTAGTCATGGCAGAGCAAACGCATAGCGACAAATACCTGCTCAGTTTCCTGTGTGTCTGCCGACCGGAGGCTGTGGCTGCGCTGGCCGCAGCTCCAGGTCTTGATGGCCACTTCGTCTGCGGGCCGTGTTGCCGCCTGTTGTACAAATGCCGCAGCTTTGATCTATCCGACAGGCTGTTTGCCAGGGCAAGTGTTAAACTGGATTTTTTAATTGGTTCATCGGTCTAATGAAGGTTGCTATTGACATTCGTAATTTAAGAGTCTTAGGGTTTGGGTATTTCTGTCAAATTTTGCTGAAAAATCGTGAACATCGTGTTAATAAACTGCAGGTCCGGGAGGACACCTCCTACCTGTCGTTCGTAAGTCGAGCTCAACTTGGCGCCAATCCGAAGAGTCGACTTGACGGCGAAATCGATGACGCTGATTTGGGTCACGGCCATCGGGGACAGCATGGTGACGAACTGTGCGATCGATTTTTGCATCATTTCAACCTGGCTCAGGAGCGTAAGGATGACCTGGTGAGGCCTTTATACATATACTTCATTTCTACCCGTGCTCGCCACTCTAGCGCTTAGCAGTAGAAAGTCCATACGGGGTTTTCAAATACAATTATTTATCTGTATCTCCTAAAATATTCAGCCAATTGCCTAATAATCAAATTCTTACACTCTAACAGATAAAAGACTTCCAGAATCACAAAACATCGGCATCGTCGATTTTCAACAATTCTTGCTGGGGTGTCGCGTGAAAAAAAACCACCGAAATTGGAATAATTTTGCGCTAAAAAATCTTAATTCTTGATTACATTTTACATTTTTACTGGTATAGATACGCCGTAGTGGCTTTATTAAAGAGCAATGTTAGCCGTCCATGTCACCTGGGTTTTCGACGAGAATCGCTGAATATCTCGACGGGTGGAAAAGTTTGATCCATAATGGTGGACTTCCAGGAAAGTCGGTCATTCGGTTTGGGAGCTTTCGTGAAGTAGGCAGTGTCTTTCCTGGTCTTTCCCCAGCGGAAAATTGCTGTGGTTTGCTCTGGGCTCGCAGCACCTAAGGTGTCGCAGGTTCCTGCGGCACCACGGCCTGCTGGTGGACATGCCAAACCGCCGGCTGCTCGACACTAGCTCGCTGTCCAGCGCCCACCTGCTGCTCGGGTCCGGACCGGTCCCGCAGCTCGCCGCCGCAGTCGCTGGGGACCCGTACAGCCAGCTGCTCGCGGAGTTCCCGACGCTGACAGAGCCGAGGTTCCAGAAAGCCCGGCCGCTCCACGGGGTCAAACACCATATTCCTACGACGGGCCCCCCGTCCACGCCCGGGCGCGCCGCCTGCCGCCTGACAAGCTGGCGGTGGCCAAGGAGGAATTCTGCAACCTAGAGCAGCTTGGCATCATGCGGCGGTCTTGCAGCCCCTGGTCTTCGCCGCTGCACATGGTGCCAAAATCCTCCGGTGGTTGGCGGCCCTGCGGCGACTTCCGGCGCCTCAACGACGCCACGGTGCCCGACCGCTACCCGGTGCCGCACATCCAGGACTTTTCTGCGCAGTTGTCCGGGTGAAAATTTTTCTCCAAGATCGACCTGGTGCGGGGCTACCACCAGATTCCGGTTGCCGAGGCCGACATCGCCAAGACGGCCGTTATCACGCCATTCGGCTTGTTTGAGTTCCTCCGGATGCCATTCGGACTCAAAAACGCCGCCCAGGCCTTCCAACGGCTGATTGACACGGTCTACAAGGGCCTGGACTGTGTGTTCGCCTATATTGACGATTTCCTAGTGGCGAGCAGCGGCCCTCAGCAGCATCTGGAGCACCTGCGCACGCTGTTCCTGCGCCTGGCAGACAACGGCCTCCTCGTCAATCCAGCCAAGTGCCAGTTTGGCCGCAGCGAAATCGACTTTCTGGGCCACCGCATCAACAGCCGGGGCGCCGTGCCGCTACCAGACAAAGTCGAAGCCATCGCCCGATTCCCACCGCCCGCGACCGTCAAGGGCCTGCAAGAGTCGCCGGCATGGTAAACTTCTATCACAGGTTCGTGCCGCGAGCCGCCCAGCTGCTGCGCCCCATCTACGGTGTCCTGGCCAGCAAGGACAAGACCGTTCGGTGGACACCGGAGCTGACGGACGCCTTCAACAGCACGAAGCAAGCCCTGGTTGACGCTACCATGCTTGCGCACGTGGAGCCCGACGCCCCAACGGCGCTGACGGTCGACGCCTCGGACACCGCCGTCAGGGCGGTCCAGGAGCAGCGTGCCGGCGAGGCCTGGCGGCCACTAGCTTTCTTCAGCCGCCAACTGCGACCTGCTGAACAAAAGTACAGCGCCTTCGACCATGAGTTATTCGCTCTCTATCTGGCCACGCGGCATTTCCGCTACTTTTTGGAAGGCCGCATCTTCACCGCTTACACCGACCACAAACCCCTGGTCGCCGCCATGGCCAAGTTGTCGGACCCTGGTCAGCGCGCCAGCAGCGGCACCTCGCATACGTGTCGGAGTTCACCACCGACATCTGGCACGTGGCGGGCAAGGACAATCCGGTTGCCGATGCCCTGTCCCGCTGCACCATCGCCGCCGTGCAGCCGCTGCTTTCGGAATCGACTACGCGGCCCTGGCACGCGCACAAAGGGCAGACGATCTTACGCTCGCCGGCACCGTCCTGCGGCTCGAGCGCGTGGCATTGCGTCCGGGCCTGGAGGTCATCTGCGACATCGGGACCGGCCGCCCGCGCCCGTTGGTGCCCGCCGACTTCCGCCGCGCCGTTTTCGACGCCGTCCACAGCCTGGCGCACCCGTCCGTACGCAGTACGCGGTGCCTAGTGTCCGAGAAGTTCGTGTGGCCGGGCATCAACAGGGACGTCGGCCAATGGGCTCGCAGCTGCATCGCCTGCCAGACGGCCAAAGTGCAGACCAAAAACTATTGTGTTGCGTTTTTGCTTTTTAACCCAGATTCTTCCTTCATCTTGAATTTGGAAAAAAACCTAGTTTCGAACCATAAGCGAGCCAACAATAAAGCAATAAATTTCTGTTTCTCTCTAGGCTGCAGCCAGAAGATCGCAGAAGCGTCGTCAGCGACCAAGAAAGCCGGCGGAGGAGGACGCCGGCGCCAAACCCTCTCGCGGCAAGCTGTGGAAGGAACCACCTCCGCCACCTCCCAGACCAAAGCCGAAACCAAAGCGTGCGTTATTTTTGTTTTTCCGTCCTAAGCTCGTGTAGAAATAGGCAATGGGAAATGAGTATTTCATGACAAAAGAATTGTCCGAAAACACGCAATTGAAACAAACTAGTTTTGTGCTACCTGACTCACGGACTCACGACTTGAAGGTTTGGGGTTCGATTCCTGAGTCCACAGGAACCAATTGTATCTTTTAGCAAGACACTTGCTTCAGTTCACTCAGCTGTGGGTACCAGCATTAGCTGGGGTAATTGAGGGTGTGCGTGGCGTCCCCCAGTCCATGGACTGAACAGCCGTATGCAGCTTTCAGATGCGCCACTCAATGCTTTGCTGTCAGCTGTACCAGCGTCGCCAAGCAAAGAATACAGATCTTGAAGAAAGATCCGTAATGATTGCAGCGGAAAGACAAAATAATATTTAGTAAAAATGACAGAATAGAACCTTAAAATTAAAGAGGCACATCAAAGCTCAATCCTCAGTATTTATAGTCTACTTGTCAACTTGCAGGGTACGTGGCTCTGCCCCCGCCACCGCCACCTCCTCCGCCAAAGCGCCGCGACAGTCCAGAGGTGCCGCCCAGGGAACCGAAGACAGCTGTAGAAGTTCTACCGCCGCCACCGCCGCCACCCCCTCCGCCGCCGCCACCTCGCGAGCCAACACCACCGCCTCCGCCACCACCGCCGCCGCCACCTCGCGAGCCGACGCCACCACCTCCGTCACCACCAAAGTCGCCGACACCGGAGCTATCAACTGCTGAGTCAGGCAAGTCCAATACGAGTTTAAAGTATAAATCTTATCTTTAAGACTCGCTAAAATAAGTATACTAGCGGTGTTAGTAAGACTTAAAAATATTCTTTAACAAAACCGTCAACAGAGCCAGAGGAGTCGTCATATTCAAGCAGTGAACACGATGTCACGACGGAAGCCGATACTGAGACTGCCACCGGGACTGCCAAGTCGACCACCGAGGTAGAAAGTGAAGGTAAGTACGAGTAGATAGGTTCTTGATGTCTGATTCCCACAATACTAATACGCCGCGATTTTTTCTTCAATTCAAGCAAGAATTCACTTCAAGCAGTTAATTTTTTCATCGATTGAAAACGTAAGCAAAATTTCACTATAAAATTTTTTTTCAGAGGCTGAAAGCGAAGCAGAAAGCCACTGTATGAGGCCTTTATATGATACTTCCATTTGCCAATATTATCATATTTTTAACGACCATCCAACAAGTTTCAACAGTCTCACAACAGCCATTTGCAAGCGAAAACATTCAAGTGCTCTAATCAACTATATAAATTGGTGCCGGGGTCGCATAGACAGCGTTTATTTTAAAAAAGGTTTCGATTTGTTAGAATAATCTCAACCGTGTCGCGAAGCCATGATTATCCGTATAGCGCGCTTCTGAGAAGTTTTAATCCAAACTTTTTTATGTAAAATACTTTTTTTCCTTCTCGTAGTTAAGAGTCTTCAAGAGACTGCTCAGTCTGCAATGGCAGAAGCAGTGGGAGCAGATGCAGAATTAGGTGTGCCAACACCAGTGTGCCAGTGCTGCGATTGTAAAAACTGCAGCGCACCGACTGCTGCCACCAGTGCAGCCGGTGACGATGCACGGAAGCTGCCACTGAAACCAATGCACTCGGTGCCCCTACTGAACCAACCGAATGTTAATCCCAATCTAGGTAAAAGATTCCTTTTCCTTCATAGAGTGTGTATTTCACCTGTGTGCATCGTACCAAATATTTCTTGTCGTTTATTTATGTCGCTAAGTTCAAGGTTGCCTCAACGTTTTGAACTACTGTTTCCACCACAGTCATTTCCTCATGTCAAAACAGTGGAACTTATATTCTCGTACTCCGCTGTCACAGCCACATCAGCGAGTCCACAGTCGCTGCCATCAGACCACACTGAGCCATCCACCGAGCAGCCGGCGACGATGAAAACGTCTGACATTCGGTCGACAAGCTCGTCTGCAACCGCCTCGTCGACTGGAAGTTCCAGCCGTGTGGAGTCGCCAGTTGCACCATTGGGCACAATAGTTCTTCCACCAATAGGTGTTATAAAATTGGCAACAAACTTTTATTAGAAACCTGATCCAGCATTTTGTACTATAAAAAAAATTCTATTATAGTACGCTTCGCACATTATCTTGCATTTATCTAGAATTGCGTCGCATACATTTTCTATAACAATAATGACGTATCACAATGCTAGAACCGATGTCACACGGCATTTACCCACAGGGTGGATGATTTGTTCAATTATTAGTCATTGCAACAAACCGAGTATTTTCTGCTACACACTTGCATACCTGATTATTTATATTATTTATACTAGCTTTTTTGTACTATTTGTAAAAAAGCAGCTGCAAAAACAGCAGTGCTCCACTACTCACATGCAACTAACTCGCATTTTACTGAAAAAGCTCAATAAAACTAGCTCACATTATATCAGTCGTTTATCCTTATTTCAGCGAGTTACCACATCAAGAGTGAGACTGAGACCGTCTACTCAGACCAGTCGATTGAGGGTAAGATTTGATACACTCCATCGATTGTCACATTGTGAAATTAGTATAAATCCAGCACTTAAGAAAGTAATCGAAACACTTTTGTTATGAATATTTCAGCTCCAGTCAAGCCACCATCGCCGACTCCAATCGTTGCTCCGCCTCCGAAGGTAAAAAAATTGCTTAACTGCGTTTTAAAGTGAATTGTTGTTATTTATCTTTATAACAAAACAGCGAGCGAATGTACTACTTTGTCGTCAGATAAGAAATAATATAAACTATTTAGGCAAATGCTTACCAAAAGTATTTAAAGACATTGAACATCTCATATCCACCACAATTCATGCTGAAATAATTTTTCACAAATTTTGTCAGGTTTCAAAAGATTCTTTTGGTATTTCAGGATTTGAAGTACCAGTTTTTACATTCCTAAGAGCTCACGAAATCGAAATAAAAACCTGTGCAACTGCTCAGCTAGCGTTGACAAGGTGTACTGCCACAATGCCTAATCTCATTGGGATATATTCTTTAGACTTTGCTTTACTTAAAGTTGTAGCAGTTGCTATAACTCTTCGTGTGTTTGAATCAGCGCGAAGGCGGAGCAGGAACAGAGAGGGAGCGTGGTGGCAAGCGGAAGTTACTGTCCACGGGTGACCAATTTTCACACAACAAAGACCACAGTACCTACGCTGCAGTGGCCATTCGATAGACTATAGAGGCTGCTCAGCAAAATTCGTAAAACACACTCTTTGCAGGTGCTTCGTCAAATCCAAAAGAAGGTGAAAATTGCTCCGAAGAAGATGGTAGTCCAGTACACCGAGAAGAAAGTCGACGTCGCCTCCGCTCGCGAAGAGAACGTCGGCGAAGATTCCGACCACGAGCACGACGAAAGTGGCTCGTCGAAGGTCAGCTTCCTCACGGCATCGACGCCGCCGCTGCCCCCGGTGCCTGAGCCCGAGCCTCACCAGCATCCCTCTCCTGTGAAGCCTGAGTCCGATGTACCCCTGCGACCGCGGATTCCGCGCGAGATGTATAAACGCTGGGGAGCGAAACGCGTGACTCACGACCGAGAACTCGAGGCTGAGCGGGCGCGCCTAGCTGAGCTGCGCAAACAGAAGGCCGAGGAGATCTCAAGCAGGCTCAAAAAGATTATCCCCACTTCCACAATGATTGGCGATGGCCCAGTGTACGAGGAGTGTAAGTCGTGTTTATAAAGCTGTGGCGTCTACCGTGAACAAATGAGGTTTCACCAGGTTCATATAAAATATTTACCTACTACTTTCAGATGGATGGCTTGCAAAGTTCTGCATTCTCAACAGGAGTAATGTTCAAATGTTTATGGGCACATTTCAAGCGGTAAGAAATTTTCTCTGCCCCTACCTCAACTCTGATTGGTCCGTTGAATGCCCCAGCTTATCTCGCGTAGTAGTTTTCCTTGTACGAAATTTTATTATCTTTCCAACCCAGGTTGACATCGATGAGCGCGGATTCCTTCATCCGGACGAGGTGCTGCTGGCCCTGAAGGCGGTCAATAGTCAGCTGACTGAGGCCGAGGAGCTGTACATATTTCGCGTGCTGGAGATGTGCGGCTACAGACTAAAGGCTGGCGCAGATTGCAAACTCTTTTGCGTTATCGCCGCCTTGTCACACAGAATTACATCGCTAGAGTGAGTTCTGCTCGAAGCTTTAGTGAATAGCCACACTAAAGCACTAGTTTTTCTTTGATGCAATGTATATTA
Source organism: Macrostomum hystrix (assembly GCA_950097015.1). NCBI lineage: Eukaryota > Metazoa > Platyhelminthes > Macrostomidae > Macrostomum > Macrostomum hystrix. The sequence goes on from CATNEN010000002.1 coordinate 4,446,775, forward strand.
ACCGGACAGGGGGGTCGGTGGCAGAGCGGTTATCGCGTTTGCCTCTCGCACCACGGTCCTTAAGTTCGATTCCACGGCGAGGCCACATTTATTTGGGGCGCAGCCGCGGAGAGAGGGCTTGGGGGCTTGTCGTGCAATTTACGCCCTTGGCACGACTTTGAGAGCCAACCACCAAGGCACAGTGAAAGTGTACACTGCCTGACAATGAGAATGTCAGGGCAGATGTACACACCTTTGTGAGTGTGTGTCTTGGTACATTATCTGAGTGCGTGTGTGCTCAGGAGTCAGCGAAATGGGCACAACTGTCACCTCGCTGGCTGCTGGTATAGTGTCCTAGTGTCCCAAGGGTATACAGAGCATCAGACACAAAGTCTTAACTTGCATACCCTAACCATAAAACTAACACTAACATAGCAGCGTCTAAGTGTTATAAAAAATTTATGTGTTCCAACATAATGGACTGAATATTATTATGGCACGCGGCAATGTCATTTTAAGTTTATTATTTTTATGTTGTTTCGTGTGCGTCAAAGAGCGAAATACTATTTTACATTAATTCCTTGCAGCACCTGGATGAGAAACGCAATCAACGAGATCAGCTACAAAATCCTTGATATGAAACTCTTCCTTTGCAAGGTAAATACGATAAAAAACCCTTGTTTTTATGCATAAAAATTGCTTTTTGTCTACTAGTAGTATTTGCATCGCGAATTTTACTCTCCAGTCACTGTGGGAGAGCTGCGTGCCAGATGGGCTCAAGACCATGAACATCGACCAGTTGGCCCTCGAGCTGCTGGCTGGTGGCGTTGCTGACAAGCACATCGAGGAGGTCCGCATGCGACTTGGGCCAACAAGAGAGTTTGACCTGCTGGACTTTCTCACCTACATTCCGCTGTTCATCCTGCTGCACACTGCCATAATTGACAACCCGCTGTCCACTGCGCGGGACCTGTGACAACCTTTTTGAGGCCGCTTAAGCAAAGTAAATTGCAGTAAATTATAATTTAATTCTAACATTTTATATACCTACTCTGTACTATTATCTACGGAGATCAATATACCTTTTTATGTGATATTACGCGTACATGCATGTGATGATCGCAATTAACATTATCAAACATTAAATACTAAAAGAAAATGGGATAAAAACCTCATAATATTTAAAATTAGTGCTTTCCATTTGAGTAAAGAAATGTAGTCAATGCAAGGTAAAATTACCTATCGCAACTATGCCTTTTATCTACTTAAAGTAGTTTAACTTCGGAATGGATATTTCTTTAAATTGAATTTGCAAGCTACGTCGGTAAAGCTGTGCTCTGAATTTCTGGAATATTACCCAATCTCTCAGCGCCTCTCGGGTTACGCAAATCGCAAGCAAGAAAAAATTATCAAAGCAGGAAAAAAGGATACAGAAACCTATTCATGGCAAGGAAATTAGGCACAGATTTGAAGCGAATGGCATTGCTGTTGGCATCGAAACAGAGAATCTCATTTCCACATCTGCAGACGGCTGATCCAGACCTCCATTAAACATTAGATGTGACTTCCGTCTGCTGCAATGTCCTTATTTTACCTTAGCAACTTATTGCACTCGTATTTACCGGTTAAATTAATGAAAGAATTACACAATTAAAGTACGAGCGTACTGCATGATTAAGATTATTTGACTAAAATTGTGTCACTCTGAAATTGCGTCACTCTGAGATTGTGTCACTCTGAGATTGTGTCACTCTGAGATTGTGTCACTCTGAGATTGAGTCACTCTGAGATTGTGTCACTCTGAGATTGTGTCACTCTGAGATTGAGTCACTCTGAGATTGTGTCACTCTGAGATTGTGTCACTCTGAGATTGTGTCACTCTGAGATTGAGTCACTCTGAGATTGTGTCACTCTGAGATTGTGTCACTCTGAGATTGTGTCACTCTGAGATTGTGTCACTCTGAGATTGTGTCACTCTGAGATTGAGTCACTCTGAGATTGTGTCACTCTGAGATTGTGTCACTCTGAGATTGTGTCACTCTGAGATTGAGTCACTCTGAGATTGTGTCACTCTAAGATTGTGTCACTCTGAGATTGAGTCACTCTGAGATTGTGTCACTCTGAGATCTAAAGAGATTTTCGGGTTTCAAAAGTTTCTCTGTTTTTTTAAAATACTTTTTTTGTAAGTCAGACAACTAGAGCGACGATAAGACTGCACCTATAGTTCGCACCGCCTCGTGCAATTTACGGGTCTTTCAATTCGAAACGCTGGGCCTTCAGCTTGTCGTGACGCCAGACTAAAATAAATAGAATTCTCGGCTTTGAATGACAGCCTGCTGAATCTCATCAGCAGCACCCGGCCTTGGCTTATTTAGAAGTTGATTCTCAATTGAGAATATCTCAAACACCGCTTTCTCCCGTGCAGCTTAGAAGGACACGCAAACAGCCCCCAACTCCGTGTCCAACCACGATGCGACTCTGTTAAAGCGGTTTTTAAAAAAAATGGTCTCTCTTTTTAAAATTCCAGCCAGGTTACTCGTCCTCGTCAGTCGAACCGGCCCAAATATTATCCTTGCATAAAGTTTTTTAAAAAGCTCATTGTGGAATATAATGGCTTCGTAATTGAGTGGAGTATTATTAAGTTGAGAGTCTGAAGTTACTACGTGTGTTCTACCAGTTGCAAGAGGTCTCATTCAGACTACTCACGATTCCACAGCAGCCTCGCGAGAGCTGACGGCTGCCTCGATAAGCTTTTACCCTGCAGCTGACTCTGTTAAATTCTCGCCTCAACAAAAGTACATTGTGAGAGCCACGCTTTTCAACTGCGAGTTTGTGAGCTCGTCATTGGCCAGAGAAACGCTGAGAAGGCTGAGTCTGCTAATGCCTGCAAGTTCTGACAGTTTGCTTCCGACCCAACTCATGAATTTGATGTTAGGGAGGGAGAGACTGCGAGGGAGGGAGAGACTGCGAGGTAGGGAGAGATTGCGAAGGAGGGAGAGACTGCGAGGGAGGGAGAGATTGCGATGAAGGGAGAGACTGTGATGGAGAGAGACTGCGAGGGAGAGAGACTGTGATGGAGGGAGAGCCTGCGAGGGAGGGAGAGACTGCGAGGGAGGGAGAGACTGCGAGGTAGGGAGAGATTGCGATGGAGGGAGAGCCTGCGAGGGAGGGAGAGACTGTGATGGAGGGAGAGACTGCGAGGGAGAGAGACTGTGATGGAGGGAGAGCCTGCGAGGGAGGGAGAGACTGCGAGGGAGGGAGAGACTGTGATGGAGGGAGAGACTGCGAGGGAGAGAGACTGTGATGGAGGGAGAGCCTGCGAGGGAGAGAGACTGCGATGGAGAGAGACTGCGATGGAGGGAGACTGTGATGGAGAGAGACTGTGATGGAGGGAGAGCCTGCGAGGGAGGGAGAGACTGCGAGGGAGGGAGAGACTGCGAGAGAGGGAGAGACTGCAAGGGAGGGAGAGACTGCGAGGGAGGGAGAGACTGCGTGGGAGGGAGAAAAAGACCACAGGGAGAGAGAATATAAGTGCAATCTGTCCATTTCGAGAAGCATTTCAACACATTTTTGTGGTTTCTTGCAGCACTTCGCATTCAATTCAACCGTCTGTCTGAAAAACTCGTGGCAGAATTTTCGGCTCTCAGGCGAGGCGGTGTTACTGGGGCCAAGATCTGGCTGCCTGATTCTTGGCAGGAATTCAGTGAAGCTCTTCGTGAAGCTTGTCGGGTGGAGCTTGTTTCCCCTGAGTGGCTGCTACAATCGAATCGACGTCTGCACTTCTCAGACCTCGCCGCGTTGATGCGGAATTTCTTCCCAAACAGCCCGGCGGCCCCGGGCGCGAGCTCTCCCACAGAGATCAGTTTTCTCTGACATCCTCATTTTTGGCGCGTTGATTTTTCTATAATGGACGGGAAATTGAGCTGCATATTTGAAATACTCACCTCTAGCTGCTCTGCGCCATTCCGGAACGGAATGAGATCTCAGAGTGACTCAATATCAGAGTGACACAATCTCAGAGGGACTCAAGATCAGAGTGACACAATCTCAGAGGGACTCAAGATCAGAGTGACACAATCTCAGAGGGACTCAAGATCAGAGTGACACAATCTCAGAGGGACTCAAGATCAGAGTGACACAATCTCAGAGGGACTCAAGATCAGAGTGACACAATCTCAGAGTGACACAATTTAAGAGTGACACAATCTCAGGGTGACACAATCTCAGAGTGACACAATCTCAGAGTGACACAATCTCAGAGTGACTCAATCTCAGAGTGACACAATTTAAGAGTGACACAATCTCAGAGTGACACAATCTCTGAGTGAGACAATCTCAGAGTGACTCAATCTCAGAGTGACTCAATCTCAGAGTGACTCAATCTCAGAGTGACACGATCTCAGAGTGACACGACCTCTGAGTGACACGACCTCAGAGTGAGCCAATCTCAGAGTGACACAATCTCAGAGTGACTCAATCTCAGAGTGACACAATCTCAGAGTGACACAATCTCAGAGGGACTCAATCTCAGAGGGACACAATCTCAGAGGGACTCAATCTCAGAGTGACACAATCTCAGAGTGACACAATCTCAGAGTGACACAATCTCAGAGTGACACAATCTCAGAGTGACACAATCTCAGAGTGACACAATCTCAGAGGGACTCAATCTCAGAGTGACACAATCTCAGAGTGACTCAATCTCAGAGTGACTCAATCTCAGAGTGACTCAATCTCAGAGTGACACGATCTCAGAGTGACACGACCTCTGAGTGACACGACCTCAGAGTGAGCCAATCTCAGAGTGACACAATCTCAGAGTGACACAATCTCAGAGTGACTCAATCTCAGAGTGACACAATCTCAGAGTGACTCAATCTCAGAGTGACACAATCTCAGAGTGACTCAATCTCAGAGTGAGACAATCTCAGAGTGACTCAATCTCAGAGTGACTCAATCTCAGAGTGACACGACCTCTGAGTGACACAGTCTCTGAGTGAGACAATCTCTGAGTGACACAATCTCAGAGTGACACAATCTCAAAGTGACACAATCTCAAAGTGACTCAATCAAAATGTGACACGATCTCAAAGTGACACAATCTCAGAGTGACACAATCTCAGAGTGAGACAATCTCTGAGTGACACAATCTCAGAGTGACACAGTCTCAGAGTGAGACAATCTCAGAGTGACACAATCTCAAAGTGACACAATCTCAAAGTGACTCAATCAAAATGTGACACGATCTCAAAGTGACACAATCTCAGAGTGACACAATGTCTGAGATTGGCATTGACAGTGACAGTCAAATAGTGATTTTTTGACGCGTCTGTTAATAATTCGAGCAGATTTTTTAGGACGACAACTAAGCACGCGCAAGCTTCACATGCAGCTAAGAAGGACTTAAGATAGTTACAAAAAAGAATGTTCCAGCTTGTTCAGGCCAAGCGGGTGTCTGGTGCACTGTTTCTTCTAATTAAATTCTACTTTTGCACGCACAGGGCCGGGCCCTCATCATTCGGTCTGAAGGAGGCCAGCTGAATGCGAAGTCAAGAGTCGTTCAGAGCATCGGAGCTGCCTCGCTCAGGGCGAATATAAAGAGGCCGAGACTCGAATAGATGAATGAGAAAAACAAAACGTGCTGGACACAATTGAGCTGACTGGATTCCTCCGGCTCTCTCACTCTCTCTCCCTCTCTGTTTCCCCTATTTTTATCCTCATTTTGAGAGCCTTCGAGAGATGGAATGGTTCGTTGGCCATTAATTTTTGACCGCGTGTCCAAAGGCAAAATAGACGGCATGCAAGTATAGGCCTGATCAGTATATGCCGCCATCATTTCTGTTAGATTCCTTTGAGGTCTGCGTATTTCCAACCCCTATTTGATTATTTTTGTCTTCCCTAACAGCACATTTTCAATGCTGTTGGCCGAAATTTCCGCTATCATTTTTTCTAGCTAAAGTCAAAGTCCAATTTTGCTCGTCTTTTTCATATTTAAAATGCGCGGCTCGGTTTCTATGGCAACCTCAGGTGGGCTTTGAGTTCATCTTCAACACTGTATCGAGTCTACATTAGATTCAAACAAGGGCAGCTCGCTCAAACTAAGATTAGGTAGATAATTTTTGTATTACCATAGATTAATACATGTAGTTACTATTGTGTTCGCCGCACTTCCAAAAGCTGTACAGTCCAAGGACTGGGAAGGCCAACAGTGCCACCCCAATTTCTACCTTCCCAGCTGATGCTGGCACCCATTTTGCAGCTGGGTAAACTAAACTAAACTAAGATAAACTAAACGGGCAAAATTGTCACCCAATCACCCCCATAATTCCATGAAATGAATTCGATAAATAAAGCGATGTTGTAAATCGATTGATAAACTGATTCAGAAGAAAAGCAAGGTAAATAATTTAGCCACTAAAATAATAATAACAATTGCAGAAGGCTGTGGCCCATGGCACATCATTTGGTGACACTAGACCCGCAGCCAGCGAGGAGAAAATTCTGCCCATTTCGCTGACTCCTGAGCACACACGTACACAGATACTATACGCAGGTATAAGCTCACATAGGCGTGTACATCGGCCCTGACTTTCTCATCGACAGGCAGTGTACACTCTCACTGTGCCTTGGAGGTTGGCCCTCATGGGCGCGAATTGCACGACAAGCCCCCAAGCCTTCTCTCCGCTGCTGCTCCCCAAGTAAGTGTGGCCTCGCCGCGGAATCGAGCTTAGGGACCTCGGTGCGAGAGGCAAACGCGTTAGTTACTCTGCCACCGAAGTGAACCATTCGGGAAGACAACATCAGTTCAGTCAGCGAGCTGGCATTCTTTACTTCCTATCTGAATACGAAGGTTAATTAACGAGCCTCTTTCTGATTCCAAAGTGAAGCCTCTGCCATATGGGACCAAGATTAGTTTGAAGCAGTTTATGGCCGGATGATTGCTGCCTTTTTGTTAAGTTTCGTTTCGAGTTGTGAGTTTCATGTATGACAAGATGGGATAAATCCTCATTTAACATGGGATGAATTTAATGCGAGGAGCTAAGAAACGCCTTGCCCTCACTCTAAAGTACCTACTGCTTTTTTACTATTCGTTTCTTGTTTTGGAAAACACGCACGCGTAAAAGAAAAATCGCGGGGATTAGGCCTGTGGTTTCGCCTCTCGCAAGATTATGAAGCCTTAGCTCAGATCCAAATTCTGACAAATATTCTCAATCCACCCGAATGGCACTATGAGGAGTAGAAAACCCGCTGCACTATATCAATTAACTAGTGAATGGAAGCCAAGGGCAGACTTTATTTTCAATTCTTCCTATACTTCCATAACTGACAATGGGCTAATGCTCGCTTCGACACCTGGCTCGCCAAGTTCCGATTAATTGAAGCTAAATTTATCAATGGCAACGAATTGTCTTGAGCGCAGAGAACCAGCGAGAGTACTATGCGGCAATAGTCACAGGAAGAGCTGTGGGAGTTAGGACTGTCTCCTTTGTTTGCAAAATCGACTGCAAACTCAGGTGCTAGCAGCGAACTGGGGAATAAAGCGGGAGCATTTTAGGAAGATAATTCTCATTCTATCCACCTTATTTGATTACGGCAACTGGCTTTATTTCTTTATAGAGAAAGACCGCCTACTCTAGTACGGCACGGCAAATGACAAGTACGGCAAATTTCACAATTTTGAAGCCTTATCAGAAGCCATTCTTTCTTATTTTCATCTTCTATCCCTATTGTCTCTCGTACAAAGCAGCTCTCACCTGCGCTGCTTGCAAACACCTCTGCATGCACTGAATTCAACCTATTTTTAGCATATTCTCGTATTCTTCTATAATTTCGAGCAATCGTTGAGTTTCACCGCGTTCTCAGTCAAGGCAAAGCGCTTTGTTGAGTCATCGTAACTTATAACCTGTAAAAGTGCGCGGTGTGAGGCCAGGCCTGGCTGATCCTGCTTAAGCGTAATATGACACTGGGAAACTTTTAGGCCAACAGAAACTACCATTCCCAACTACCCCGTGTCTCATTCTCCGCTTCCTCAAATCTCACTAAAACGTTTATGCCTCCAGCAAGCCAGTATTTGAACAGCCAATCGATTTTAGACAGAAAAAACTATGAAGATATAGAAAAAGAACAGTCAGAAAAATGTAGAACAACAAGAAGCTCCACAGGTTGAGCCCTGAGCTCATCGGGGGTACACACAGTGCTGCTTGTTTTGCAGGCTTTTTGTCAGCCACCTCAACCCCGCAGAGGGGGGGAAATCTCCAAATGGGATTCGGAATACGAACTGGGGAAAAACGTCTACGAATTCATAGTGACCAGCCAGAGGGGAATAAGGTCAGGGCAGGCAGGCGGGACGGTAGCATTCGGGCATGGCTTGGCAAGCGTCAGCGAGTTTGTTTCGCAATCGAGTCTGACAACTGGCGACTCTCATTATCAACACGCGCTACTGCCGTCAGCCACCGTCGTGAGGAGCAGGTCGGAGCCACGCAAAAGACCGATGGGACGGAAATCGAACAACGCTCTAGGATTGGTCAACTGGCCGTAATCCAACGAGAACACTTTCATGTCGTCTGCAGGGACATCCGCGGTCTGTAGGTTGCAGGGGCTGCCAACGCAGCGGCAGCAGCAGCAGCAGCTGCAGCAATGACTCTGGGGCACAGCGGGGTGGGTTTGTGGAGCGCCATTTCTCCATCCAACACTGACGCAGCTGGGAGGGAGAGAGTGAGAGCGGGCCCTCCATTTGGTTGTTCTCGACCCACTGATCCCATTACTTCCCTATTTCCTTTCCTTTCCCAATTTTTCTCCGTCCAGTCTGCATCTCGTCCCAAACGTGTTCGCAAACTAGAAGCTAGGGTCTATCTCAGCAACTCCCGACTCAATCATACAATCTGCTCAACTCCTCCTTCAACGCTATCCGCAGCAACGCCCCGAACGTCCCCGTTGAAGCAGAGCCTTCACCAACACCAGCGTGTCCTGCGAAACAGGACACGACTTGCATGCCGAACCACCATCGCGCAGCCGTGGCAATATTCGGCAGGGCTGTTTGAATCAAGCGCCTCTCAAAAACCTCGAAGATCTGGACATTAGTAGCTCGCAATGTCGTTCAGAGCTCGCGTCTCCCGCTTCGGAGTGTCGTCATTTGGCGACTCCACATCACTGTTCGTGCACGAAGCGTCGCCGTCAGAGCGTCTCAGCGCGATGGTGTTCTCCTTCTCGAAGCGTTCCACCATCCACGGCCTGAACCACATTGCGCAGGCGAGAAGCGCTCGAAGGCGCATCTTCTGGATGATAATCTGCACCGCTGCCAGCTGCGGCTTCTTTATCAATCTCTATCACATCGCTGTAAAATATTTGCAGGTGCCAGTGCTCACAAATGTGAAGCACGACCACATGTCGTTCAAGTTTCCAGACATAACGGTGTGCAACATCAACCCGATCTACTTTCCGCCGCGGGGCACCAAGCAGTTCCAGGATCTTGTGGATCGAATAGAGGAGTACAATGAGAAGATTCGCTACTACGAACGAAAGATTGCAGCAGTGCCGACGCAGAAGAGGCCTTGGAAGTTGGTGTACATTTCGCGACTATTGCAAGTAGTAAAAATAGCTGACTATCTGTACATGAAGAGAAATATCAGCCTGTACAGCATACCGCACGACACATTTGTACAGTATTGCAAGTACATGGGCCGCATCACCGTTTGCGCCAAGGAGTGGATCACTCACAGGCGTTGGCCGTACGGAGCCTGCTACCAACTCAACATGACCAGCCTAGGTAGGCACGCAATCAGCACAGACAACAAGAAAGCCTTCAGCAGCGGGTTCAGGCCGGACCTATTTCTGCTGCTCTACAAAGGCGTTGAGTACCCCGAGGAATACCGGTACCTGGACTCCCATGGCGCCATCACCATTCCTTCTGGAGTCCTGCTGATGCTTCACGAGCCAGGAACCTATCCTCAAATTGGCGAGAGCTTCCTTTTGGACAAGTACGCTCAAGTCGACCTTCACATGACCCGGAAGCAGCATTTGAAAAAATTGAACCTTTGCGAGTCCCACAGGGACACCTACGACTATATCGACATCGAGACCGGAGAGCGGCGCTTCTATAAGGAGACACGGACAGACTGCGTAGAGAATATATCGCAAACGGCGTACAAAGGCAACTGCGGCTGTCTTTCGCATGAATTCCCATTGAAGTATGACGATGCCAATTATCCATTCTGCGCTGATTTCGAATGGTTTGAGGCCAACTTCACCGACCTGAACTGCTTGGTGGCTCATCAAAACCAGGTGGAGGCCGCTAAGCCATTGCAAACCTGCTACAAAGACTTGTGCGAGCACACATCTTATTCCACGGTGATCAGTCAGGCCAACTATCCTGCGGTGGTCGAGCGCAAGACTCACCACGGCTGGCTGCGTCAACTTGCCTTAATGGAACAGGCCGAGCTTAAAAAGTACGGAGCAACAGATCTGGCCAGCAAAGCGCTGCACCTAAATGAAACCAACCGTGACAGCCTGAACATCAGCACCGCAATGAAGCATGGCTTAGTGAGCCTGCTCAACATTGAGTTTATAGAGCGCAATTTCATGTACTTACGCATCGTGCCGTCTTCTCTGTTTGCGGATGAGATGCTCGAGGACGAAGAGTACCCGCTGAGTCGCTTCCTCACCGATGTCGGAGGCTGCGTCGGCCTCTGGGTCGGCGCTTCGCTGATAACGGTTTTTGAGTTCTGCGACCTCATACTGGACTTCCTTGGCTTGGAGTCCATCTTCAGAAAGCGTCGCCATAGCCGACAGAACGGCCACGCCGGATCCGTAGCCGAGTCAGCGCAGGAGTCCGTCTCGCGAGTGGCCGGAATGCTTCAACTGCGCGAGGAGGCTGCAAATCTCATCGGTGACGGCACCGCCATGCTGCTGTACTCAACCACCGAGTATGATGACGAGCTGAGGAACAATAACACCAACAACTCATCAACTCTGGCTCTGACTTGTCGCCGATTCAGCAAGGAGCCTACAGTGCTTCAGCAACAAATCGAGCAGCGGCCGCAGCAGCAGCAGCAGCAGCCGCAGGATTTTGAGAGACAGCAACGTTCGCTTCCTCAGGTACCACCGCAGCACCAGCCGATGCAAACGGCGCAGCAATCACCACTGCAAAATCAGCAGCACCCGCAACAGCAGCAGCTGCAGCAGCAGCAGCAGCAGCAGCAGCATCATCAGTCAAATCTCACATGCAACTCTCTCAGCGACTGCACCAGCAGCAGGCGATCCGACACGCGAACGATTCAAATTGGCATGGTGTCCACAGTTTGATGCTGTCAGACGCAATGACCTGGTTGACCTGGTCAAATGACCTGGTCTTTTCAATTGTTTGGCTCCGCTAGAGAGGCAATGCAGTCTGTTTGTTTTTGTAAATAAGTCTGAGAAAGTAATAATTATGTTTCTTGATAGTTTGGGATCGCGAACTATTACCTATCTTAGTTTTTATCCAAGAAAGAGAAACACATTCTTCTGGTAGTCGAAATCGACCTCGTGTGACGGACGTTAAATTAACTTACTTTTTTGTAGCAGGAGCTTCATAATGTAAAGTGCTTGTTTCTGTCTGCCAGCAGTATTTTATTTTTGCTCAGAATAATTGAGCTATAGTGACGATTCGGCAGTAAAAACTGAACTAATTTTTTTTCGTATTTGAGTAAAATGTTTGTGCTTACTGTCCATGCAAAGTGAATGCAAAAAAACTGGAACTTTTTCTATTATTTTCATACATGGAATGCTAATGCACAAAGTAAATTAAAAAATTCAATATTATTTTGACAGAACTTTCTTGTATTTACGCAATTAACGTTCTAACAAACTCGGGTTACATTTTTCCCAAAACAATTTGCGAAGTCTTCACTTCAGCAAAAAAATAAGTTGATTTGATTTTCACTTTTAAGCTTTTACTTTTTCTCGAAGTTCTTGCACAAAACTTTTGAGTTGTTTTGAAATGACCCTCAATAACGTTTTTGTACTCGAGTTGTGAGCTAAACATTTGTTTTTGTTTCTTCGTGTATGTTGTGCAACTAAAACTGCAGAGCTACAGTTCATTGTTTCCTAATTTTTACCAACTTGCTTGCCCTGATACTCATGCATGCATCATGATTTGCAAAACACAAAATTCGGGCTAAAATAAATTTTCATCCCTGTTACAGGATTGATCCTTTGACTTAAGCTACTCTCTACAGTATTTCTGTGGTTTCTTTGGAAAGACGAGTTGGATGATGCCAGGCCGTTCGCTTGCCTACTTGATTCCTCTTCGAGTTTCGACTCTGTAAACAAAACTAAAGATGATTGGAATCTGAAAGGCTTAAAGTTAAAAAGAAAAAAACTGAGCTTAAATTGAAGCCTAACAAGGTAATGGATTTTAAAATTTTCAAACACGGATTTTGGAAACACACTCGGCATGAGACCTTTCGTTAGTGTACTTTAGCTGACTATACTGGCCCTAACAGGTGAGCAATACTGCCTAACAGGTGAGCATACTGTCTAACAGGTAAGCATACTGTCTAACAGGTAAGCATACTGTCTAACTGGTGATACTGTCTAACAGGTGAGCATACTGTCTAACAGGTGAGCATACTGTCTTACAGGTGAGCATACTGTCTGACAGGTGAGCATACTGTCTAACAGGTGAGCATACTGTCTAAGAGGTGAGCATACTGTCTAAGAGGTGAGCATACTGTCTAACAGGTGAGCATACTGTCTAACAGGTGAGCATACTGTCTAACAGGTGAGCATACTGTCTAACAGGTGAGCATACTGTCTAACAGGTGAGCATACTGTCTAACAGGTGAGCATACTGTCTAACAAATAAGCATCGTGTCTAACTGGCAATTTTTTTGTCTAGCACGTAAAAAATTTATCTGAGCAGAGCATTAGTGAGACTTTATGCAACTTCAAACCAATGTGCCAGGGGGACTAGCAGTGGGTGATGAAGCCGAACAAGAAATGCTTTTACTGTTGAAGCCTCAATGTCAAGCAGCATGTGCTCATGCGCGTCAGCCTTCCAACCCGGGGTGGGGAAGGGCCGCGAGTTGCCATCATCTACTGCGCATGTAATGACATTTCCCACCAGCTCTGATGAAGCCATGCCAGCGAGCTCAGTTGGTAAGAGCTGCAGCGGGGGTTCGCCTGTAGCCTCACGCTGGGGTAGCCTCGCCTGTAGAGCCCGACAGCGACGCGACAGCGAGAAATTTTCAAGGCCAACTGCCGCAGGCGAGTTCGTGGACAGAATCTGGCAGCTCAGCAGCGCCATGGACTCTAGCCAGTACTGCAGCATGCTCAACGAGCACTCGGTGAGTTAATCGTAGGATTAGTGCCAGACGGTTAGCCACCCGATCTCTGACAATGATGTACAGTTAATGTACTAATTCACTTTTTCATTAATAAAAGTGGCTAATGAGAAGGCTGGCTCGACATCAGAATCCAAACCACCATAGTGTTATAGGCTATCAGCATATACTGTGGAATCATAGTTGTCTTTTTTTAACACAAATGATCACGCGTGCTCGTATAGTACTCTGGTGCCAGTGTTTCGTTACACGTGTCTCGTAGGCTGGCTTTTATGCAATTACTCGTACTTCCGCAAGGGTCTGATTACCAGACCTGTTCGTCTACAGATGTGACTCAAGCAACTAGCAGCTCAGATTAGTGCAGCTTGTATTTTGCACTTTTAGTCGCGAGGGAAGCTTGAAACAAATTGAACAGCAGTTAAATACGAAACCTGTCATTCGCTGCGAGCCATCCGAAAGCTGACATTGCAGAGGGGCAGATCGGTGGGTGTCATCCAGCTGCAATTTCGCTTTTTTCGCCGTTCAATGGCTGCGGTTTCGCCTACTGACCAGGACTTCTAAAATTTCTGCAGGGTCCCATCAGTTTGGGAGACAGACAGACAGCGTGGAGGAAGTAAAGACAGTTTAACTGCAATACACCGAAAGTCCAATCCCATCATTCTTTTTTTCTTCCGCTGTTATCCACATGCTCCGTCTGTCACACAAATTTGGCATCATGAATAAATGACGATGCCGCTGCAGTGCTGTACGCAAACTGCATGCGAAATTATTTCACATTCGCAATTCTCGTCACAATGCGCAAATTAAGCAACACACAATGCGTACTTTTCTGCTGCCTTCTCTGTGTTCGTGAAAAAAGGTTTTTTGTGACAAATTGGAAATTGTTTCGGTTCCTCATAATAAGCATGCCCAAGGACAGCTTCTATTGTGGCTTGGACCTCAAAAGGTTTTTAAAAATAAACATTTACGCTCGTATCTTGTAAAACACCGGACGTATACTTTTGTGCTCACCCTGTCACTGCCTTCCACTTCCAACACCCACGCCATGGGCAAACTTTGCGAACTGCTGCTGCTGCTGCTGCTGCTGCTGTGTGTGGATGGTAAAAGCGGAACTGTAGAAAAAAAACTGCAGGGATTTAGATTGCACGATAACACAATCAATGTCATTATTGTTTTTTTAATAACTTCTTTAATCCAGCCCTATTTGTTCGTCTTATTCATACCGAAAGCCGCCACACTCACCTCGTATTTTACAGAGTGAACTGAAACACTTGAATTTTATGAAGGCTCCGTACTGCTGTTCAGTCCATGGACTTGGGGGACGCCATACCCACCCTCAACTCTAAGTGGTGCTGTTTACCATTTAACAGCTGAGTGAACTGAAGCAATTGCGAGTTAGAAGGGCACAAATTGTTCCAGCAGGTCGATAATCGAACCCCCGACCTTAAAGTCGTGAGTTTGATTCTTCCCTAGGCTACAACCTCTGCCAAAACAGTTAAACAGCAGTTTTAGTATAGCTAGCGAACACGAGCAATGAAGCTTTCTTTCTTTGCCACCACTTACAGCAGCCGTAAAAATTTTTAAAACAGTTTTTCGTAAACTTTCTCTCATTTGTGTATGCAAACTTCTTAAAACAAAATTTATTTTGGCGAAAACCAACTTTTTTTCCACGCAATTGGGTTCACAAAGTTATTGAAGCATCGATCTGACAATCTAATTTCCTCATTAGTGCAGACAGTTTGACGAAAAGAAGTTCAATTTGACCCTTTCAATGGATTCCCAGTCGCGACACTATTAGATTCATAAGTACGAATCGTGGCTTGATTTGTGTCCTGTGTAAAATCACCAGACGAAATAACTGTGAAATAAAAAATAAGCAGGCAATTTGTACGCTTTACAAGAACCGTTTAGCAGGAAAACTTACATTTTTACTAGTAAGAATAATGTCTTACGCATCGCATCAATGTCCTGAAAAAACTTCCCCCGGGTTTGCAGCTAACTCAACAGTGTGGAGTCGCTGACAGCTCACTGACTTTTCCTCTTCAAATCCCTCAGCTTCACTGTCTCTATCTTACTTCCAGCAAGTCAGTCAGTCTACTCGCCCATTTGCTTAGGGACATTGGGACCATCTAAGAGCTAATTTCAGTAGCGGCAACAAGAGAAAGAACAAGTTAGGCGAAGACGAGGAAAATAGTCTGCCTGAGAACGAATTAGCTGAACCATCATTGTCAAGAAGAGAAAAGTGACCCTTAAGACTGTAGGAGTAGCTTGACTAACTACTAATTAGTCAGTTCGGTGATGGTTTCTCCGCTCTCCATTTTTAGCTTTCTAGCCTGAAAACGATTTAAAAAACAAGCAGCTGAGCAGCTGTCAGCCTTTTTAAAGACTTCCGCAAAAAGAACTCATTTTCTAAAAAATATTTCGTTCTTTAAAAAACACAGCCTGTGCGCTTTAGCCAGACGTAGTTTATTTAAAAATGCACCGAGAAAAGGGGGCTTTTTGATAGTCTATTATACAAAACTGATCGGTACCAGACAATGGGATGGATTTAGATGGTTGATTGATAGATCTCTTCTGAATGATTAAGAAGGGCTAATTTAGGCCTGTCTCACCCTCGTGTTTTAGCGTACAATAACCTTTTTCTTATGTTTTGCTTTTTGTTTTGTTAACATTTTGGGTAATCAGTTAGTGTATTACTAAAAAAGGAATTTCTTAGCACACCATAATTGATCTGAGTGTCTGGAGTGCTCAAACTTTGTACAAATTAGTGCACTTTCAATTTTAGTTAGTCTCTTTGACGCTAATCTAACTGAGGCCGCGTTGGAGGCCACCAAACATGTAGAAGCGTTTCAAACCAGTAAAAGTGCACAATAAAAACCAAACTACCGTTAGTTACCGCTTTGCAAAGTACATCTTCATCGCAGCTCTAGCTTCTTAAAACAGAGCATTATGCTACGAACACTGCGCTCATTAGCATGCATACTATTCTTATTAATATAAGCTGCTCGCACTGTTGTGCCAGAAACTCTTTTCTACTTTTTATGGGCACTGAAATCCGTCTCCAACATTCGATTTGACACACGCGCAGCTCTTACCCTTCGAGACTTCCTCCGACTCCATCCCCGGTGCATCCCACCTCCAATGGATTCCTCTTCCAACAAGTCATTGCAGGAAGATGGAGCGAGCGGCGAAGTGAGTCAGGAGGTCGCCAAAGTTTTTTCGTTTTCCTTCTTTCCTTATTCTCAGTTTCTTTCGCCGCTTCTTCTGAGGCCTACCCAGGCTGGGGCAATCAGTCTAATAAACTGAACAAATAGACTTTGCTCAGCCCCTGCTGCCCCGCGATCAATGGCAAATACCTGGGCTCGATGGAGGCCAGAGGCTGCACCGGGAAGGAAGGAATAAGGAAGGGCGAAGGATTGAGCCTAATTTTTAAGTTGTAATGACTTCTTTGTAAGGCCTCTTTCTGACAGACTATTCTCTTCAACCAACATATAATAGCAAAGTGAAAGATAAGGCATCTCTTTCCCATCCTACCTCCATTACTCACCTGACTGCCGTCGAAGTGTAAAATCGATTGCACCCCTAGTCTACTCTGCTTAATGCTGAGAGCAGTGTTTTATCGGCACTCATTTCTTGTCTGCCTATCACTTTTTTGTCTTGAAATTGGTGAGTAATTAGCCCGGACAGAGCACTGTGGACATGAATCGCTGTCAGGATCCTCCGGTCTTCAGTATTAATCTTGTCTGCATTTCAATTCTGCCCGTAAGCCACTCTATAACGCATTTAGCGCTGGTCTCTCTAGGGAAAGTGTCACATTAGAGCTGCCTTGCCGGCGGTAAAATATGACTGCGAACTGCTGCAGCAAAGTGCGGCCATCAGAGGAAGACAAGACATGCTCTGTCTAACCAGAGCGACGGACCACTCGTAGAGTTAAATAAAATCACATCACTTGAATGATCTACTACCAGTCGTATCGCTTTTCGAAATTCAAATTGACAGCGTAATCTTGCACCTTCGTCTGGACTTCTACTTTGCTTTTCTGTCAACATCTGCCCGACAGCTTGCCATGTCTCCTGGAGTCTTGCTTCCGGCTTTCAGCAGCTCTCCGGGTGTCTCTGCTGACTTACGAGCTTACGAGTTTGGTGTCTGCTTTCGCGCCAGCCTGCCAGACCATGGCACCTCCACTCCGTAGCATTGGTCCGCTGCTTAGCAATTCATTTCTTTGAAAAGTAATCGGAAGGCCAAATCCGGAGCGGCCGGGTTGTGTTTTAAAATGTGCCAACCGCATGGACAAGCCAGCCGCGGATCATTTACCGAGTGCTTCCATTAGCTGGTCGGCTTCTTATCAGTCGAGGTGTAAAACTGTGCAATATTCTTCTGTGGCTAAGGAAGAAAAATGGTCGAATTTGTCGGTGGAATTCCTATCTGTCTTTTTTTCTTAGTCCGATAACTTTTCTTCATCTTCTTTTAGATTCGAAGCAGGAAATTGTTGAAATTTTTCTACGCACTCGTAACTTCCAATACCTCTCCGCGCATTTGAAATGCAGCTTTTATTGAGTTTTTTTTATCAAACAAATATTAGTTAAAAACATTCCCACTACTACTTAGCTGTCTGATAATTCAGTAGCTTACGTGAGTGAAAATTGCGCTTCTAAACTTCTGCTCTTACAGTTAACTCGTTGTTTCATGCTTTTCGCGAAGAAAGGCATGTGGGGTCAGGTCAGTGATACGAGTACTTAAATCTAATTCGTGGCGTTATTTAGGACCTAAAAATCGTATTTTTTAAGTACATGTTACACCGACGTCCACAGATGACTCTCAAACTGTCTCTCGAACTGCCAGACTGAGAATTCGCTTTAAGAACGGATTGTGCAGTTAGTGCCTAATAGTACTTGCAAGCGAGGTCCACTGCTTATGGAAGTGTTGTTCGAATTAGTAAAACATCGCTCGTTCAAAATTTTTGAGAACTTCTAATATCACAAGAAGCCTCTTAAAAAATAACAATAACATTCTAATTCTCAATTTTCTAATCATACGCTGGTACTTCACAAAAGTTCATATTAGCAGCGTTCACGTACTCCCCTAATCAAGTGCGCACGAACTCCACGTGAGAACCGAGACGAGACAAGGTTATTGACAGCTACATTTTGTAATTTGACGAGCGAGAGTCAACTGTCACTCTAAGCTCTGAAAGTAGATGCTGAATTGTTTCTACACGAAAACCTACTCAAAGTGAATCTCAAAGGCTTAACAATAGGTTATTGACAAGCAGTTCCATTGCTGTCAATCTGTTGAAAGAAGCACGACGCGGCTCACGCACAGCTCACTATCAAATATTCATTCTCAAATGCTCACAATTTCCTTTATAGATCGTTCTCTAGGTGTGAATAATCTGTTGTGCAACCAGAGTATCTACTTCAAATTGAAGTCTCATCTAAAACATACGAGACTTCGCAATCGTTCTGTTTAGATACCTATCAGCTATATTTCCAAAAGGCTGCCTAAGAAGTCACTTTCGGTTGCCATGCTGCTTCTGTTCATAATCACAATCAGTTGGCATCCCGTGACTGCGGGTGGCTCATTTCAGAGACTTTGGTGGTCGAGTCGCGAGAGCCTCGATAATTACCTGGCTGTGAGGTTGCGCTCATTTGTTAGTGAAGCCCATTGCATCGCAGCTGCCACTCCCGACTCCGCTGTGCAGCTGGTGGCCTTCAACGCCAGCTCAAGGCTGTGCACTCACTTCAGGTGTCGCCTGGGCCTGAGCCACTGCAGGAAGTGCCGCAATGCGAACCAGGGAGCTCAGCGAGTGTGGGTGAGTGACGGCTCAGTTCGCATCTTTTTAATGATGAGTGTTACCGTCTTAGCTGTTTTTACTCCGTGTCATCATTCCAGACAGCTACAAATGAGTGCTGGACCACCGTGCAGCACAGGGTGTCCCGCTCGGTTGACTTTTACCGCAACTGGACTCAGTACCAGAGCGAGTTCGGCGATGGACCCGACGGAAACTACTGGATAGGTTGAGTTCTTGTTTTGATTTTAAGAACCGTACGACATCAGGCGGTGAATGAAGAGCGATTAAAGCGTTTGCCTCTCGCACCAAGGTCCCTGAAAACGATTTCATGGCGAGGCCACATTCATTTGGGGGCGCAGATGCGGTGAAAAGTCTTGGAGGCTGGTCGTGCGATTTACGCCTTTGAGGGCCAACCTCCAAGGCGCAGTGAGAGTGTACACTGCCTGACGATTATAAAGTCAAGGCGGATGTACACACCTGTGTGAGTGTGGGCTTGCGTACAGTATCCGTGTGCATGTATGCTCTGGACTCAGCGAAACGGACGGAATTGCGTCCTCGCTTGTTGCGAGTCTAGTGTCACGAATAATTGTTTTCCAATGATTGTTTGGCCATTGTTTGCAGCCCTACCGCAATTATTATTATTATTATTATTACCGTAACATATAAATAGTATTAAATCATTAGACGGCAATTGATAAAAGCACTCAGCAGTGTTTCATAATAAAAATCCTGTATTCCAGTTGCTTAGTTATTGCAACTCTGCAGGTCTGAACCAGCTGCATGCTCTGACTGGAGTCGAAAAGCGCAAGCTCAGGTTCCTGATGAAGATGTGGAATGACACGGAGGTCTGGGCTGAGTACTCCAGCTTCTCCGTGGGTCCCGAGTCCGACAACTACCGTCTGAACGTGTCCGGCTTCTCAGCCATTGACGGAGTCGGCGACTGCTTGATTCGATACAGCGGCGCGCAGTTCAGCACCATTGATGCCAACCACGACGTATCATTGATGAGCTGCTCGAGCTACTACCGAGGTGCCTGGTGGTTCGCGGGATGCTTCTGCACTCATCCGAATGGACAGTACAAGGAAGTTGACGTCGCGATTGGAGGCCCGTTAGCACAAGGAATAATTTGGTCGCGTTTCTATGGCTTCCACTACTCTCTCATGGAGATTGAGATGCTCATTCTCTAAGAAAATTGTGGCAAAGCAAGCGACTTTGGAAAAAAGCAAGCTTCTAAAAATGAACATTCTACCCACTTCTAACAGTAGTTGCGATCGAGAATATCTAATTATATTGTCAATGGAAAGTTTATAAGCTTGAAGTCACTGCAACATAACGAATATGTACCACAAATATTTAAAACTTAAACCATGTTTTATCATATAGACTTTTTTGGCTACAACCTCGTTAGTATGTTATATAAATTTTGTAACCTCTTTTGAAAGGCTGAAAATGAGGTACGTAACAAAAGAAAACAGTTATCGATGAATAAGAAACCTTAATTCTTTGTACTATTTAGCTTGTTTTTGCTGTTTACTGGAAGCTTACAAGCTTACACTTTTTATAACAAAATTTTGTCTGTCTGAATCTAAATACAGTAGTCACAGTAAGAAGTGACTGATCTAGAACCTTCAACAGTGGAGTTAGACCACGCGAGGTATTTCAAATAACTACATTTTTATATGCCATAAAATATTCAACCAAAATCCAGATAAAAGGCTAAAAATGTACACTCTACGCGATCGACTTTTAGAATCACAAAACATTGCACGACGATGCTCGACGATGCTGACTCGGACGACTTTGAAAGTTGGTTCATCGAATAAGGGCGGAAATTTTTGATCCGTGCGATGGACTTTCACGAAAACCGGTCGTTCGGTTCACGAGCTATCGTGAAGTAGGAAGTGGGTATTTGAATTACCCCAGTTGTGTTTCCCCAGCAAGAAAAACGGCGTGGATTTTTCACTGTTTACAAGGCCTGTGTCATAACTGTGCGTTATGATATATAAAATATATAAAATGTATTATTAAAGTAACAAGTAAGAAATTGATCACTTTATCTGAGTTCGGATCCAGTTCCGGTTTTTTGCTTTTTCCTAGTGCTAATTGAAATATATATAAATTAGCTATATTTCTGTATGACGCCGAGACATGAACTCTGAAGGTCCGCCTTGGAGCAGCAGCTGGACGCTTTGAATGCGGCCATGCTGGGTGCGGCGTTCGGGGTTGGCAACGGCAGCGAGACCAATGCCTGAGCGCCTGAGTGATGCTGATGCCCTAGATCGGGTGTGACTTTCTGAGTCGTTGGCCCGGAGACGCGACATCCCCCTTTCTGGCCACTTTGTGGCTAGCAGCAGCAGTTCGTTGTTTTTTTGTTATAATTCGGATTGCAGCACCTATTAATAGCAATTCATTTTTTAGCTCTATCGATGTCTTTCCAGTCCTAAACAAAATTATGCTTCTCGATTTGCAGAGTTTTGATTATTAAGGATTTCAGCCCTCTTAAAAAAGTCAAAGACGATTTTGAAATCTCAATTTTAGGCAAGAAAACTTTAGCAAAAATGAATTTTTGTCCTTTGATTTTAAATTAGACTTGGATTTAGATTTTGGAGAATGACAATTAGGAAAGCTGCTACCAAACCATATGAACATCAACGACAGTCGATCAGACAACTTAACATCCGTTTACACTGAGTCTGAGCACGGGTACACAGGTAAACATTACACAGGTCTTAATGTGTCTTACGGAATCGCCGATTATGGGTGTTCGACTATGAACTATTTGAAGGGGATCATCCACGGACAGGGATTATTGTTGCATACTGTGATTTAGTCAGTGGTACACTGTGGATGCGAATTTCATAGTTCTCGCGTTTAGAGATTTTTACTTCTGAGCTAGCTGAGCAACCTAGACTGTTTGTTAAGTAGCCCTGGGACTAAGGTTTCATTGCTTATTCAGCAAATATTCCTTTGTGTAGCATTTCTATTGGAAGAGAAAGCATACGTCTTTAGTTTGAGCCTCAATTTCCAATGCCTCTGAATTTATTAGAGTATTTTTCCTATGAATTTTGCATTCGTAATGATGAAACCATGACTTTACTACGCTGTTTCTCCAAGGCATTTTTATGCTTCAAAGCAGTCCTGATGTCCGTCTACCTTGCGGGATTAAATAAAATCGGACTTATAAAAGTCAGAAATATTCCTTCACAATTATTGACTGTACAAGACTGCTCACTTAGAGGCACGACGTCAAACTCTAGAAGGGTGATTAAAGTTACATGCAACAATAAGTTTCAGAGTTTTAACTTTTTCCAACTAATTCCCCACAGACCACACACTAAAATTAATATATTTTTTTTCTGAGAACCATTGCTTGATTCTTTTCTAAAGCAATGCCATTCAACAAAACTTTACTCGTGATGGTGACAGTTTTTCTGCTACTAGTTGCGGCCCAACCTTCAGCATCTGCGGCTGACTCACCCCGGAGAACCTGGTGGTCGAGCCGCGAGAGTCTCTCTGACTACGAGGCTGCGAGGTCGCTCTCGTCTCTGTCTGAAGTCAACTGCATCGAAGCTGCCACATTTGACTCCGCTGTGCAGCTGGTGGTCTTCAACGCCAGCTCAAGGCTGTGCGCTCACTTCAGGTGTCGCCTGGGCCTGAGTCACTGCAGGAAGTGCCGCAATGCGAACCAGGGAGCTCAGCGAGTGTGGGTGAGTCAGCTCAGTTCAGTATTTTTAAGGCACAGCTGTGTTACAAAAAACTTGTTTTACATTCTGCAGATAGCTAGCAATGAGTGTTGGACCATCGTGCAGCACAGGGTGTCCGGCTCGGTGGACTTTTACCGCAACTGGACTCAGTACCAGAGCGGTTTCGGTGAAGGACCCGACGGAAACTTCTGGATCGGTATGGTCGCATTATTTAGGAACTTGTTTTAAGTTTCAAAGATTCAATTATAATTTCGATTCATAAATTATCAAAAGCCAGTCTTCTTCCAAAGTCATGTTTTTGTCCAAGCGATTTGTCAAATCCAAGCTTCACTGATCGCTATCGATCATGCCAGTTTGTAAATATTCGTACAGGGAACAACTGATTTGTTATTTTTTCGCAGGCCTGAACTCACTGCATGCTCTCACCGAGTCTAAAAATAGAAGGCTGCGCATCTTCATGAAGCTGTGGAACGGCACCGGTGAGGGTTGGGCTGAGTATTCCAGCTTCTCCGTGGGTCCCGTGGCAGATAGTTACCGTTTGAATTTGACCGGCTTCTCTGCCAGTGCCGGAGTTGGAGACTGTTTCGCTCAAAACAACGGCATGCAGTTCAGCACAATGGACGCTGATCATGATCTCTCAGACACAAATTGCGCTGAGAGATTTTTCGGTGCCTGGTGGTTCAGCAGTTGCTTCTGTACGCACCTGAATGGACAGTACAGGGACTCTGACAGCGCAGTGGGCGGACCGTTCGCTCAAGGAGTCATCTGGTCTGGTTACCGTGGAACCAGCTATTCTTACCTGGAGGCTGAGATGCTGCTTCTTTGAATCGCAATTCAAACAGCTATTTAAACCCAGCTTTGCTCCAATGATTGTGTACAACAGTTCAGTCCAAGGACTAGGAAGTCCACTAAACCAATCCGAATTTACTGCTTACCTTAGCTCATGATACGAATGCACTTAGTATCCATGCGAAGCTAGGTGAGCTGGGTCATTAGGGAATTAACGAAGGCTCTCACTAAAAGACAAAGTCTTTTGAGTCTTGCAGAGTCTTGCAGACTCTGCAAGTTTTCCCCTTTAGCTGGATTCGAAAATCTAACCATTTTCAGTCAGAAGTCACAATGTTCTACCCAACTGGGCTATCGCTGAAAAATTCTACATCGTTTGATGTAGTGCTTTAATTGCTTTTTGTCGGCTAAATTTGCAATTCTGTGTTTTCAAAAGACTGTTTAATGTATAATTCGTAGGATGCTAAAACCTGGCTGAAAATGATTGCTAGCATTCTTTCTCGAAATTTTTTTATTAAAAAAATAATCAATAATTCTTTACTAACCAATATATTTATGTACTGCCTTAATTAAATTTATTTTTTTTTCAATGGCTTGGGCCTAGGACTCCACCAGTACAGATCGAGGATGGATTTGATTGACACCTGCAGCAGCTCAAAGTGAATAACATAGCTCGTATATGGTCTGGGTATCGCGAGCTAGAGGGCTCTTTGAGTTTATGAGTGTCATTTATGAAGTCCTTGATGATTATTCAATCACCAGAATTTCATACATTGCTAGTTCTACTGAGACGCGAGTACATTTTATAAAAAACTGCATGTTAATTTGTTTGCTATTTTTATTATAACGCATTTTAAACTTCGCTACGGTGATAATAGTACAATGTCTTACGATGAAAAGCACAGGTGTACAGAAATGTGCCTACGGCCATGTGATTTTCAGTAATACTATTATACTTTTATTATCTTCCGGGGGTCAGTGGTAGAGCGCTAAACGCGTCTGCCTCTCGCACCAAGGTCCCTGAGCTCGATTCCGCGGCGAGGTCACATTTATTTGAGGCGAAGGCCGCGGAGAGAAGGCTTTTGGGGCTTTTCGTGCAACTTACGCCATTTGAGGGCCAACCTCCAAGGCACAGGAGAGTGTGCACTGCCTGACGATGAGAAAGTCAGGGCAGATGTACACACTTGTGTGAGCGTATGCCTGTGCACAGTATCTGTGTACGTATGTGCTCGGGAGTCAGCGGAATGGGAAAAATTGCCTCGTCGCTGGCTGCGGGTCTCCTCCTTCAATTATTTTTATTATTCTTCTCTTTCATTTTATTTCACTATTTCTTTCTAGGTTTCTGTTTAACAATACGTGTTGACTGAGCCGTCGATACAAAAAATATTGCATGGATAAATAGATCGTGGTTAATTTCAAGGAAAAACACGGATGCGTCACTCCGTGTTCATCAATATCAACACCTGTCATGCCACGACATTCTGCATCAGAATTTTTAACTAGTTTTTCTAAATGCTTTCAGTCGTAGACAGTTCGATTTTATTAAAAATAATTCAAGCTGTGTCTTCACTGCATCACATACCATTAAGACTTCACGAGTCCGCGATACATGTGTAGTCAGTTAGAGAAAAAACTTTTGACATAACAATTAGACAGACTTGTCAATTCTTTTACGTCAATCGTTTCAGTTATCAATTTGCATATAAGTTTAATACATTTTTTGTCAATCGCTTAAAATTAACGCTTTAAATTAAAAGCCCACATTCTTCGATTAGTGTCGTGTGAATATGCCGTGCCTTGTGTCTGCAGCAGGTGACAAAAGGTGAGATCAGGAATGCTTTGATCTACAACAGGGGTAGGCAAACTTATTTGCTGGCGGGCCAAAGAGAGAACCTAAAAGACGACAGCGGGCCGCATTGACTGTATAAATATGAGATAGGGGAGGGATTAGACACGGGAGAGATTAGACAGGGGAGAGATAAGACAGGGGAGAGATTAGACACGGGAGAGATAAGACACGGGAGAGATAAGACACGGGAGAGATAAGACACGGGAGAGATTAGACAGGGGAGAGATTAGACACGGGAGAGATGAGACACGGGAGAGATTAGACACGGGAGAGATGAGGCACGGGAGAGATTAGACACGGGAGAGATGAGACACAGGAGAGATTAGACACGGGAGAGATGAGACACAGGAGAGATAAGACAGGGGAGAGATTAGACACGTGAGAGATAAGACAGGGGAGAGATTAGACATGGGAGAGATTAGACACAGGAGAGATTAGACACAGGAGAGATGAGACACAGGAGATATTAGACACGGGAGAGATAAGACACGGGAGAGATAAGACACGGGAGAGATAAGACACGGGAGAGATAAGACACGGGAGAGATAAGACACGGGAGAGATAAGACACGGGAGAGATAAGACACGGGAGAGATAAGACACGGGAGAGATAAGACACGGGAGAGATAAGACACGGGAGAGATAAGACACGGGAGAGATAAGACACGGGAGAGATAAGACACGGGAGAGATAAGACACGAGAGAGATAAGACACGGGAGAGATAAGACACGGGAGAGATAAGACACGGGAGAGATAAGACACGAGAGCGAAGCTTGGATATTCGGGCGAAATTGGCAGCCAAGCCGCGAGAGCCTCTCTGACTATACGAGGCTGTGAGGTCCGATTCGGCTTTTTCTGATGTCGAGTGTATAACAGCTGCCAGCCGTGGTCCACTGTGCAGCTGGTGACTTTCAATGTCAGCTCAAGGCTGTGCACTCACCTCAGGTGCCGCATGGGCCTGAGCCACTGCAGGCAGTGTCGCAATGTGAAGTTAGATGCTCCGGAACTGTGGAGAAGCAGCGAGTGCTGGACCACCGTGCAGCACAGGGTGTCCGGCTCGGTGGACTTTTACCGCAACTGGACTCAGTACCAGAGCGGTTTCGGCGAGGGACCTGACGGAAATTATTGGATCGGTAAGGTGTATAAATCTTATAACTGTCGCAGTTCGACAATAAAATTTCCTTAGGGATGTCATAAAGATAAACCTGATATTAAGTTGAAACTCATAGCTAGCCACAAAAACTTTCACCGGCCTGAATTCATTGCCAATCTTACGAAGTCCAGCATTCGCAAGCTCAGATTTGTGATGAAGCTTTGGAATGACACCGAGGGCTGGGCTGAGTACTCCAACTTCTCTGTTGGTCCTGAGTCTGACAAATACCGACTCAGTGTCTCCGGCTGCTCCTCCAGTGCTGGCGTTGGAGATAGTCTTGTCAACTCAGGCAACGGTCGCCAGTTCACTACTTTCGATTTCGATAACGACTTGGCGGATTTTAACTGCGCTGAATTGTACTTCGGCGGTTGGTGGTTCGACTCATGCTTTGGAACTAACCCGAACGGACAGTACAAGAACTTCTCTGCTGCAACTCGTGGACCGTACGCCCACGGAATACTATGGAACTATTACTATGCATGGCTTCAACTATTTAATGATGGAAATTGAAATGCTGCTTATCTGAGGCAACTGTAATCGGAGACGATACGAGCGACTAAATAATGAGTTGGTTTTCAGCTTACTCTACGAGTACATGTACTGCATTCCAAGGTTACTGGCTAATTAGCTAATTAAGTATAACCAATTTATGAATTAATAATACAAAAGTAGATTGGGCGATTATACTAAAATTTAGGTTAAAAAATGTTTTGCGAAAACTCGATCTACAAATGTATTTATAGGACCAAGCTTCGAAGCTAGAAAATAAAAAGGCAGATTATAAAAAGTCTTGTCTCAGAGTAGCGTCGTTTCTGTTCTAACTCTAAACATGTTTCGTCTAAAGCGCTCCCTGCAAATCTTCTGTTATTTTTGTGCTTTTCTGCGTCATTAAGCGCTGTGTTTTGTCCACAGCTGTTAGGCTCTGGAAACACAGCTATATCCTTTACTAATTCGACTCGACAATACCTAGGCATGCCCTATTTTCATAGGGTGTTTCTTGGCTTGCAGTATCTCACAGGCCATGCTGTTGTGATTTTCCCAGACGAAAATACTACAAGATGCACCTCTGTTGTGCGTTTGCGATCATTGTACTTGGAACTTTTCTCTGGAGAACTCTTATTAAAATTGCAACTTTGTGGACAACTTTTGCAGTGCATGACGACTGATCAAAACTTCATTAGATTTCAAAGAAAGAAATAAAACACGCCTTCGTATTTTTCTTCTGCCCAGGCTCTGCCTCACTGCCTCTGACTATTGTGAATATTTTAGCTACGACGAAAATTTAGTTTTGTGTCGCACTGCTGGGAAAATTATTGGAAAGCCGACAATGCAGAAAGAGCGCCACGTATGCAGGATTGACAACAGTTTAACCAATCGATACTTTACTTAAAGCGCTATGCTCATGGCAACATCCTTTTAGAAAATGAATAATTGATGCATTAGCAAGAATTTATCTAATATATATAGAATAGAAAGAAAGCGTGTGGAAGTACCTGCCCGCCTCGTTGCTAATTAGACTGACGACTAAATACACACCTTTTTAGACATAGGGCATCTGGAAGGAGGTAAATTTACATCATATTGCCGAAATATTTGCGCACTGACTTATTTTTCCCCCAAAAGTTTAAAGTTTTCCAGCAAGTGGTTTAGCTCGTACACAAAATAATAAATACTTGCAGCCCAACTGTAATGATATTAGCTTTTTTATTTCCGACCCAATCTCATCATCGAACCACCAAGAAAGACATGCTGCTCAAAGCAGTTCAGTGGCCATCCATTATTCTGCTTCTCGCTGCTTTCCATCAAAGTATTGTGGAGGCCGCCTTAACTCAAAGCGTATGGTGGTCGAGTCGTGAGAGCCTCTCTGACTACGAGGTAGTCTTCACGAAATTAACCCAGTCTGTTGTCCAATGCACCGCAGCAGCGAGCCGTGACTTCTCCGTGCAGCTGGTGGCCTTCAACGCTAGCTCAAGGCTGTGCACTCACTTCAGGTGTCGCCTGGGCCTGAGCCACTGCAGGAAGTGCCGCAATGCGAACCAGGTAGCTCAGCGAGTTTGGGTGAGTGACTGCTCACTAAAGGTCATTGTCATCATAAGCTCATGAGCGAGAATAGTTACTTTCCACTACCTCGTGATATCAATTGTCTCCGTTGCAGACATCAAGCAGTGAGTGCTGGACCACCGTGCAGCGCAGGGTGTCCGGCTCCGTCGACTTTTACCGCAACTGGACTCAGTACCAGAGCGAGTTCGGCGAGGGACCCGACGGAAACTACTGGATAGGTTAATTGTTGCTAAATTTTATAAAGCCGCAATCATTTCGCGGTGGGTTTGTTTGGATAAAATTTCAACTATACCACACTAATAGTTGTTTTATCTGTACATGATGCACACGAATGCAAATGAAAAGACTTGTCTGGGAAAAAACAGTTAGCTCGTACATTATTTTTATAAGCGTAACATATAACCCAAAATCACTTCAAATATTTGAACCAGCTGCGTATTTTATTGAGCACTGGCTTCAACTACTACAAGGCTTCGATAATTTTTTACTTTTTGATAGGCCTCAACGCCCTACATGCTCTGACTAGAGTAAAAAACCGCAAGCTCAGGTTCCTGATGAAGATGTGGAATGACACGGAGGGCTGGGCTGAGTACTCCAGCTTCTCCGTGGGTCCCGAGTCCGACAACTACCGTCTGAACGTGTCCGGCTTCTCAGCCAGTCCCGGAGTCGGCGACTGCTTTGCACAGGGTAGCGGCTTGCAGTTCAGCACAATGGACGCAAACCATGATACATCAGCTGGCAACTGTGCTACCTATTTCCGAGGCGCCTGGTGGTTCGCCGCATGTTTCTGCACCCATCCGAACGGCCAGTACAAGGAAGCTGACGTCGCGATTGGAGGTCCGTTTGCACAAGGAATAATTTGGTCGCGTTTCTATGGCTTCCACTACTCTCTCATGGAGATTGAGATGCTCATTCTCTAAGAAAATTGTGGCAAAGCAAGCGACTTTGGAAAAAAGCAAGCTCCTAAAAATTCGCCGCATGTTTCTGCACCCATCCGAACGGCCAGTACAAGGAATTCGAAGACGCGATCGGAGGCCCGATCGCAACAGGAATCGTGTGGATTTATTTCTCTGGCTCCCATTATTCTCGGTCGCATAATGAGATGCTTATCATCTAGAATAAAGTACTATGTGGACACACTGATCAGGGTTATTGATAGACCTTAATTCCTTGAGGCTAGACTCTAGGATTTCCTGGATAGTTTATTCAATCTTGCATTCCTCATTTTCTTGATTCAACTGTGGAGAATTGTTTTTAGCTCTAAAATAACTTATTTAAAATGTTTGAAATTAAAAGATAAAATTCATAAGCCTACAGTAAAAAAACTAAAAAATCTCAAAAGGAAAACTTTCTAACCAGTACCTCGTACACTGAGCATTGCACCCTGTACTGTACCTTGTACCCTGTACGACCGACTTGTAGACCAAACGCTGACGAGATGATCTGAGGCTATTAGCTCGTACTATGGCCTTTCCATTTTTTATTTTCTGACTCCTTCTGCCGGCCATGGCGGTGGTGATAATTAGACAAGCAATCGGTTCATTGGCACTTTTTTGTCACCAGTGACAACTACAATCAGTGCATTGATAGTTATGTTATAGATAGTTATGTATCTGCGAAAACGAAGGCCTGCTTGATGAATGACAACCTTCAATAGAGATGCACATTCTCTATCACAAAATTTCACATCGTCAAATTTACGATAGCAAATTTTTATAGTTTTATCGCAATGATAATAACAACAATTGCAGGAGCGCTTCGGGCAATGTCACATCATTTGGTGACACTAGACCCGCAGCCAGCGAGGAGGCAATTCTACCAATTTCACTGACTCCTGAGCACACACGCACACAGATAGTGTACGCAGGTACACACTCACGCAGACGTGTGTACAACTGCACTGACTTTCTCATCGTCAGGCAGTGTACACTCTCACTGTGCCCTTGAGGTTGGCCCTCAAGGTCGTAAATTGCACGACAAGCCCCCAAGTCTTCTCTCCGGGGCTGCGCCCCAAATAAAAGTGGCCTCGCCGTAGAATCGAACTTAGGGACCTTGGTGCGAAGGGCCACATGTTAACGCTCTGCCACTGACCGCCATAGTTTTATCACATGTTTTTCATACTTTAATTACGTTTATGTGCTGCAGTGAGCTCTGCAGTTTCACTGTAGTTGGCTCGTGCAACTTTACATAGGTGCACATCGAGGAGCGATCTGCAAGGCCTTGATAAAGGCAGAGCAGAACAATCGGTATCTGCTACTACGTACCATGAGTAGCATGCAAAAACTCAGGAGTTTGAGGAAGAATTTTTCTGTCAGGACGGATCGTAGGTAAGTGCTTAAGAATCTACGTCATAAGAACAAAACATTAGTTGGATGTTACTATCGGGCTTGACTAATATATAGGCCATGTATGTTTATGCCGCCCTATGGATGACTGCAGCTGTGCAGGAAATGTGAGAGCACTTCATCGCAGCTTCCTGGATCGCGGTTTCATTCTGACGTCTAGGATTCGTTTCACCTGTCTGCTGGTATCTATTTTACAGCTAAGTGAATTGAAGCACTAGATAATTAGTTATCTTGCTATCTTGCTTACACAACCTGAATTCGAACTCCCGACCTTTGAGTGAGAAATCAAAAGCGCTAAATACCAGGCAAAGAGCTCTGAATGACACTTTAATTGCACTGAAAGAAATGGCTGTTGCAGGCACTTTTGTCGATGCAAAACACTGGCACTGGCTCCTCACTGCCTCTTTCTCTTCAAAGACTCACATTGTGACAATGCTTGTTAAGACCCTTTAATGATGCAGTGCACTATGCCACTCCATGAAAGTTTCAAACAAATTTCTAACCTTGTCAACCCGGTGGTGCCCCTTCATTACAATGAAGCTCAGAAAGAGCTGTCTTTAAAGTTGCGATGCAAAAAACAAAAAATAGGGTTTTTTGTGTTTCCGTCAACATGGAAACCGCATGCCAGTATTGTCGGATTCAGCGTGCAGGAATGCCGTTCCCGCACTCTTTCGCGTGCCGGAATGCAACTGTCTATGGTAAAAACGCCATTGAAATCAAGCAGAAAATCAGTGCAGGAATGATGTGCGATTCTTGCACTGCAAAGCAAAACGGAACATTAATTATATACCTTTTTGCGTTCTATTTGGGCAAGGACTTCTATATAATAGCATCTGGACTGGAAGCGAAGAAATACCCATTACCTCATGAGGCCAGTTTTTCCCCTGCTTTCTATGGAATCTGTCAAATTGGGAAATGCAAGATCGGAAATTCAAATGTCGGAAATCCAGAGATGTAATGTTAACTGGCTAGTTCCTTTCTTCAGATTATTAATTTATGCTTACGAGTACCTTGAAGCAGCAACGCAAATTCAAATGGATTAACGCATATGCAGGTGTGCTTCGAACAATCGGTAACAAACAAAACACGTAGGCAATGGTAACGTAGAATTTGCAGAAGAGTGTTCACAGAGGTCGTATTGGCATCAAATGAAAGTTACTTGTCTGTTCTGGCACTGGAAAGTTTGGCCGACTTTCGCTTACTTCGAGCCCCAGCTCCATTACCGTAACGTCCTTGACAAGATTTTTCATCATGCAGTTGAAAAATGCACAGACGATTCCTTCTTTCACATCATGGCCACCGCGGCACATCGGTGCAATAGATGCTATTATATAGAAGTCCTTGTATTTGGGCTTTCTTGCGAGCCATTTGGGCAGCGCAGGCAGTGGTCAGCGAGACGAAAGCAGGCACTCTGTGCCATAGACAAAGATAGCATTTGCTTCTGAATTCGGCAACCAATTTGGGCCCCTTTGCAAGCAATTTCGGCCAGTGGTGGCAGTCAGAGATAAAAAACAGGGGCAGCAATCATGGATGTCACAACAGTCAGCAACATAAGCATACTCTGAACGGATGCCGCCTCGCGGTCATTACTTGCGCATATCGGCTGTTGACAGACAGAGGCTGATTGCAGCCTACCAGAATGATGCCGACTGGCGACACCTAACGCGCATGCTTGGCATCAAGCGCCAGACAGCAGCCAACATCGTCTGCAATTTTATTGCGCATGACCGAGCAGCCCCACTTCCAAAGGGTGGCGACAAGAGGCGTCGACTGACGGAAGGAATGATTGAGGAGATCGTTGACTTCCTGGGATCGCGCCCGACAGCGACAGGAAAATTAATTACAGTATATTTAGTTCATTTAAATTCTCATCACGCACACCTCCGTAGCCAGTAGCTTCTCCAACTGTTCATCGGTGCCAATAACCTCCAGTGACAGTGCCAATACTTCTTCACTCTCTCGCTCGAATTTGCTTTCTGTAGACAAAACGGCTACAGCATCCGCCGAAACTTCACTCACGGTGACGTAGTTCAAATCAATTAATGGAGCGCAAAGATTTGGGTCTATGGTGCTAGCCATGTCGATTTCAAATTGGGTTAGATGACTGAGGTGGATCTTTGGTGATTATTTACATGGAGGGAAAGCTCTATATAAACAAGTTAATTTCACGAAAGTGCAGGAATTCAAATGTCCATGGCTCAACTCTTTTGAAATCTGACGAAATAAAGCTTTCGACGATACTCGGGCTCGTGAGTCTATCTTTGGTTTAAATGTCTATGGTCTCCTATTAGTGGGGGCTCCGGCCCCAACCCCCCGCAAGTCCAAGCATCACTGATCGCTATCGATCATGCCAGTTTGTAAATATTCGTACAGGGAACAACTGATTTGTTATTTTTTTCGCAGGCCTGAACTCACTGCATGCTCTCACCGAGTCTAAAAATAGAAGGCTGCGCATCTTCATGAAGCTGTGGAACGGCACCGGTGAGGGTTGGGCTGAGTATTCCAGCTTCTCCGTGGGTCCCGTGGCAGATAATTACCGTTTGAATTTGACCGGCTTCTCTGCCAGTGCCGGAGTCGGAGACTGTTTCGCTCAAAACAACGGCATGCAGTTCAGCACAATGGACGCTGTTCATTTCTTGGACAGCTGCGCCGTAAAATACTTTGGTGCCTGGTGGTTCAATAAGTGTTTCTGCAACCACCTGAACGGCCAGTACAAGGACTTTTCCAATGCCATTAACGGATCCCACGGCCAAGGAATCATTTGGGCCACTTATTATGGAGGCTACACTTATTCCTACATGGAAGTTGAAATGCTTGTACTTTAAGGAGACTAAATCCAGGAGCTGGCGAGTCTTGAAGCTTGCGAAGAAACAAAAGCTTATTTTCCAAATCTCTGAAAAACTCGCGTTTCACTTTTCACTGTGAGACTAAAGCAACAGAAAACCTCAATAACATAACAACACAAGGATCGTTTTCCTAGATTTGTACATTGTCATGCGTTAAGCATTGTGCGAAGTTTTTAATTTAATTATTTTTTTATCTTTATTATAACCCGTATAAAGTAGAAATGATATTAAAAATCCATTCGTTCTGTTTATTTTTTGTCAAAAAATAATAGAAAATACAACAAAATTTGATTACGAGTACTTAACATGTATTTAGATCGGAGTAGCAGTTAATAATAATAAAACAACGGTACAGGCTACAGAATGCTTCTGTCTATAAGCCATCGTCAACTGTCAATAAGAAATAAATCCGACATGCGATTTAGTTCAGTGCAAATTTCTTAAAATTGTTCGCAGAAAAAACAACATCAAATGCGTTGTCAAGAACCGCCATCCAAGTTTAGGTCCAAGGATGCAAAAACATTAACTTCTCGTGGTAGTCAAACTAGCATAGAGGATGGTGATTGGTCAATTATACCACTGGCTCGTGAAGGGACACAATTGGACACAGTTTTAATAATAATAGTAATCGCTGATTCCTGAGCACACACTCACACGGATACTGTACGCAGGTACACACTCACACAGATGTGTACATCCGCTTTGTGTGTACATGACTTTCTCATCGTCGAGTAGTGTGCATTGGAGGTTCTCATTGGAGGGTCGTAAATTACACGACAAGCCCCCACAGACTTCTCTCTGAGGCTGCAGCCATAATGATAGTGGCCTCGGAATCGAGATCAGGGACCTTGTTGCGAGACGCAAACGAGCAAACCGCTTTTTGCCACTCACCCATAAGAATATTGCTTCAGGAAAAATATTGTTTCCCTTCTGCTGAGATTCTAATCCACGACCATTCGTTTAGAAGTCCAAAGAATAAAGCTCTAGCTACAAAGAGCCCGCAGGTGCAGGCTTTCAGCTAGCTCAAATCATCTCAGGTACAATAGTGCTTTGTGTGCTCTACAAGGTCCAACAAATATTAGTTAGAAGGGACATCCTGGTGCAATCAAGAAAATCAATCACAGGTGGAAAAATCACACCACTGTTTAATTTGAAACACGCAAATCGATACGGAAGTTCCAGCGAGTCTTCATCCTCGTGTCTTTCGGAAGCAGGCGTTGCAAAACTCAAAATTTAAGCAGGCTTGTAGAAGAACAAGGTGTCCACATCGCAGTGATTGAATCGTCTAGTCTCACCTTTATGGTCTTTGTATTCTCCTTTCGGATAAAGACCGCTGGTTCGGGCTGTTAGCAACAGCTGCCAGCCGAGTTGGCGCTGCGCCTCAACCAGAGCCACCAGCAGAGCCACCGAGGGCACCACGCAGGTGGACCATGGTGTGCCGCCAATGTTCATGCCCCACCAGAGGTCCTTCGTGAACTCTGTGTACACCTGAAAGAACACATGGATTTGTCGTAAAATTTTGAGCCGTGCAAGCTTCCTGATGATGCCAAAGAGATATTACGCCCTTGTGCGAGTTTGGCCTAAAAATCAACTCACCTCCTTGTACCAGGTGTCGAAGATGACAGAGCGAATCGCGGAGCGACTCTCCAGCGGCGCTTTGCAGGCGCGCAGCATGCCTTTGCCCATGAGGGCCAAGCAGAATACGGAACCTTTGGCTGGCTGGCAACGACCGAACAGCAGGCTGGACTTGCAGTGGTCGTTCTTGTCGAATCGAAAGATCGGACGCCAACCGGCCTTAGTCGGAAAAATGCGATTACCGTAGTAAAGGCTGAAATAAGTTCAGCACACACACCCTCCAATGACCCACGTCCCATGAAGTCCCTCGCTAGCATGTCAGGTTTTCCTGAACTGTTTTGCGCTTCGCCTTCTGAGCCACAACGTCGCAAGGCAATAAACACTAAAAAATAATTGCAGGAGGTTACTGGCTCTACATTTAGTGAAGTCGACACGCAGCCAGCGACGAGGCAATTCTTCCCCTGTGTAGATATACGAGGGTGTGTACATGTGCCCTGACTTTCTCATCGTCAGGCAGTGTACACTCTCACTGTGTCTTGGAGATCGGCACTTAAGAGAGTAAATTTTACTTAACAAGTCCTCAGGCTTTCTCTCCGCGGCTGCGTCCCAAATGAATGTGACCTCGCCACGGAATCGAGCACAGGGACTTCACTGCGAGAGTCACGCGCTAGACCGCTCCGGCGCTCACCTACTTCACAAAGGAAGCTTTTAGACTAAGTGTTTAATTGTGATATTTAATGATAATACACAAAAATTGTGATTATCTGTGTATTTGAGCAAGACACTGATTTCCTTAGTCCATCAGTTCACCCAGCTGAGAAATGGGTACCTGGAGGATCAGAGCTGGGGTGGAATTTTGAGTTAGGTTTGGTGGCATTCCTAGTTCGCGGACTGGATAGCCTCTGGAAGCGCTGTTGAATTGCTGTGGCTGTACATCTTTCGTACGTGTTATTACTTCCCCCTTCTCTCTGTGCTTCTTTACGCTCGCGCGCCATCTTATTGTACTTTCTCCTCTCTCCCTCTATCAGTTCAAGTTCTTTGCGAACCTTTACTTCTCTTTCCTTTCCAGCTCTTACCCTTTGCCCCCTCCTTAATTATCTCTCGGTTAATACATTTGATTCTCAGCCTAGAGGGCTTCTGCCTGCCGTTCTCGATTCGTTGATTGCCTTTAAGACTGGCTCTTACTGTAAAGAGTCGGTTTATTTTTAAGAAGTCACTACAGTACTATCCATATGTGAGTGCTTGCGCACATTAGAGTCCGCGAGCTTGCTCAGAAAAAAATAGTCGAGTACGC
Source organism: Macrostomum hystrix (assembly GCA_950097015.1). Taxonomy (NCBI): domain Eukaryota; kingdom Metazoa; phylum Platyhelminthes; family Macrostomidae; genus Macrostomum; species Macrostomum hystrix. The sequence continues at coordinate 4,483,477 of CATNEN010000002.1, forward strand.
TCGTCTTCACATTAGTCGTGCCACATCGCCTTCACATTAGTACCACATCGCCTTCTTGCTAGCTGTGGCTTGACTGTCAACTATTAATACGTCAGTGGCCGCCTTCAGAGTTGACTCACCTGCAGGGCCTCAGTAAATAGGCGCACGAGGTACAGCTTGCCGTGCATGCTCCTTTCATCAAAGTAGTGCACCCGCCACGGCTGCGAGTTGAGCTTGACCAGCGCCGAATGGCTGTAGTTGGACACAGACTTGACTCCTTCAAATTCTGTCTGGTCCCAGAACTGGCGAGTCACATCCAGGCACCATTTGATGGCCGTGTTGTCCGAGGACACCAGGCGAATGAGGTTCTTGCGCTCCAGGGACAGCATCAACAGGCGAGTGTCCATCAGCTCGTGACACTTCTCCGGCGCATGGCGAAGTACCTGTAGATGAGGGAGACAGCTGAGAGAGCGTCTTATAGAGAATTACTTCAAGTTAAGATAGAGATGAAGTTAAGCTTATTAAAAATACGTGTACTCATTCGGGCCCATTTGACATATTTTAGTGAAGGAATTGTGAAAATCGGTTTAGCCATTCGGAAGATAGTCAATTGAAAACAAGCAAGATTTTCATTTTTAGTATAATTGATTAGCAACTATGCCCCCCTTCGAGGAGCTTGAACCTGCATGGAAATATCTGTGCAAAAAAGAAAGTTTTTTTCGGTTTGTCAAACAATGCTACCCCTCTATGATGCGTGCAGCTCCCTCGATAATTCAGTATACACCCTCGATAGTTTATGCTAATCACTGCCAACCCAAAAAAATTAATTTTACCCCTTTGATAAATGTTCCCCCTGAATAAATCATGCTACCCGCTAAATCATTCTATCCTCACAATAAATCATGTTACTTATTTCCTCCATAGAGCACGCAACCCTTTCGATAAATCAACAACCCCTTTAATAAATCAGACGGTCAAACGCTTGAAACACTAGGCTAGAAGCTATCAAATAGAGCCAGGCTAATTATAGCTTACAGAAGTTTTTTGCAAAAAAGGACGCAGATAATATTCAGCCTACTTATAGTAGCGAGGAACGAGAGTAAGTAAGAAGTTAATAACAAGTTTTATAACAGTTGAAAATTAGCCGAAGATTTTTTACAGTAGAAAAACCATGAGGAGGTACTCATATTAAAATAACAATATTTTTTCGTTTTTATCTCCTAAAATATTAAACCAATCCCTATAAAAATCGAGAAGACGGACTCACTTCCCGCTCTATCCAATGAAACAACTTCAGGAATCACAAAAATATTGACATCGTCGAGATATTTAACGATTCTCGTCGCGGGGTCATTTGTCCGATTCACCAGGGACTTCAACAAGAATCGCTGCATATCACGACGATGCTGACTTAGACGGCTTTGAAAGTAAGTTCATCGTGTAGAAAGGAAAATTTTGATACATATAGTGGATTTTCACGACAATAAGTCATTGGCTTCGGGAGCTGTCGTGAAGTAGGCAGTGGGTATTTAAAATACGAGTATCCGTAGCATTTCTTCAGGCGGACAAAAGCATCGTCTTGGAAGTACTGTTAAAAGTAAATATCATCGTTAAAAATTTGAAAATTGTTCATATTGATGTCTGCTCAAAGCTTTCAAGTGTGCACTCACAACGGTATCATTGTGCCCAATGTTGAGCGCCACCTCGGGCCAAAAGCCGCGCCCGAGTGCCGACTCGAACAGGCGCAGCAGGAGGTACCGGCCCAGGTCCTTGGCCTCCATGCTGCTGCCCTTGCCGGTGAACCAGACGGAGTCCCTGGCAACCAGGGTCAGGTAGTGCTCAGTGGGCTGCAGGCGGCGGTACTCATGATTGAGGTAGCGATCGAACACCTCCTCCAAGTCGCTCTGGAGCTCCTTGGGAGCGAACCACAGTGTCATGGTGTCCTCGTTGCATAGATCCATCACAGCGAACTTCGCAGCTACGGCGTCGTCACCGGGTGGCTCTGCTCGCTCGAGCAGGATGGAGCTCAAGTTGATGCCGTTGGACTTGCGCAGCAGCTTGACTCCGGCCAGGATGCGGTAGCCGTGCCCGTACAGGCGGGCGAGAAGGTCGCACAGGAAGCGGTGCCGAATGCGGCCGTGCTGCTCACAATCGCTGGACGGCGATTCTCTAAGCAGCTCCGCGCAGGCTACGCGCTGCCAGCCAGTCTTCACCAGGCGAGTGGTTGGCCGACTCTCCGACGCCGTTGTCTCCGTGCAGAACAGCAGCGTCTTCATCACGGCCTCGGTTAGGTCGTCGTCACCGTAGATTATTTCAAGTCCGCCGCCACCACCGCCGCCGGAGCCAGTGTCCTGATCCGTGTCGCCATTGCTACCGGGGCCAGATTTTGATAACTCGTGCGAGACGTGCAGCGCACAATGGCCGAAAGAAGTTCTAAACGGCGGGGGATTGTAGATTCGCTCCAAGGATTGCGACTGACCCATGGCTTATTGGTGAAGCGACTGCGTCTGTTACTAGGCCGATTTAAAATTATGAGCAGCTTGTCTGTTCAATTGCTAGCATTCGGGATTTCTCTGCTCGTCTCCGCAGTGGAGGGTGTAATAAATATCCGCCGATAGCCCACCTGCGATCGAGGGACTCAGATAGAACACAAAGAGAAATTCGCCTGCTAACTGGGGATATTAGACGTAGGCACGAATCCGGGGAGCGGAAAGGGCAGGTGGATCACGGCTATAGTGAGAGAGAGAACGAGGTAGAATGAGGATGCGTAGAGTTTTAGTTACGTGAGGGGATATTTGGGCCGAACCCGGTGAGACTGGGGAGAAGGGGGTGCTGGCCCTGCCGCCACAGATGCAGGGATCGGGGAGAGGATGACGAGTTCAGGGGTTGGCGACAATTCTGTTGCTGGCCTATAGGCAAACCATGGTTCTCCCCCGCTCTGCTCTGGCCCGTACCTCGCAGCCCCTCCTTTTCTTTGTCAAGTCGCGCTGCACCCCCTTCCTGTGGGGGTAGGCCCTGGCTGCATCTGCAATGGGCTCGTGAAGCTCGAGCCCCGCCCAAAGGGAGCTGCGGACCGAATCCCGGGAAAATGCAACGCACGCGACTGCATTGCGGAGTCGCAAAAACAAATCCGCGAAGACGAAACAGATAAGCCTCGTCTTTGACTATTTGATTCTTCTGCAATGCGCTGAGCACAAAAGATAATTCTAATGCTCATTATTCCGTGCTGGCAGATATCATCTATTAAGTGGCATTTTGGGCGGGGCACAGCAGATTCCGGAATTCCAATGAGGCAGCTTTTAAGATGTCGTTATTGCGAGTTCGTATAACCACCTAAAATATCTGCAAATACTGAATTCATCTAAAAACTGCAGCTTAAAAAACATAATGCTTATCCTACTCTGACTGTTTTACTTCGGTTAAAGCACAGTTGAAAAAAGTCAAACATATTAGGGTAAAAATTGCATCTCTGCAGGATTCTTTGTGTCTTGCTCTCTCATTTTTCCTCTGAGCTGACTCAACATGTTTGAAAGTTCCCAGTCGACCATAACTAAAAAATTCACGTTTTAGGCATTGTCTCGGTTATTATAGATTTTATAGATTTTTTTAAGGTAAAAAGCTACATCGTTTTGTTTATGCTTTCTGTTTAAAATGATGAGACGGTGGGACAAAGGGTGAGAGAGGATGGGAGAAATGTGGAGATGAAGGGTGAGAGAGGATGGGAGAAATGTGGAGATGAAGGGTGATTGAGAATGGCACAGTCTGGGAGATTATGATGAGAATGGATGTGCGAGACAGGGAGATAAATGGTGTTGACTTTATCTCTTTGTAAATACTCGTAATACAAAAGAAATTTCATTAATTTATAAAATTTTCGTGGAAGCTCTGCACAAAGCAGAAGTACTACTCAGTAAATAGTCGTAAAATTATTTTTAAACAATTACATCAAAATTTATGATATCAATCAAAAATGTGTTTAATAAATCGAATACTCCAACAAAGATAAGTTTATTTAACGCAGTTTTCAGCCTATAAGCTTAATCAACAGCGGAAATTTCAGACAAGACTAAATAAAATGATAGAAAAAATATCGTGCGGCTTCGCATTGTTGTTCTTTTGTGTAGTTCTTTCTGGCGAATGACCTCACCAGTTCTTCAGGTCGATGGCATCCACTGACGGGTGCATCGCCTGCTCCACCGCCGACTCCTCCGAGGCCCGCATGGCAGCGACGGCGAATGCCTCCTGCCTGTTGAAGGACACGACCCGATGCGGCGTCAGGTAAGGTCGCGAGTTCGACGGGCAAGCCTGGTGGAGCCAATCGCCGAACTCCGTCTCGAGCTGCGACGCGACCTGGTTGACGGAGCGCGAGTCAAGGACCATCACCGTCACGGAGGTTACGTTCTTGTTGTACAGGAAGATCACTTTCAGCTCTTCGAGCACGCTTTTAACGTCGGTCTCGTCACGGAGCCAGACTTTTACCTGAGAAGAAAAAGTGAGGTGTGGCATCTTGAAATTGACTGGTCAGAGATGTGAAAGTCTTAGCTTTGTCGCGTCACTAATCTTTGTGAGCTGTTTCTTGCTTCCTCGGATTTCATTCCATAAGCTGCTTGATTTCGATGCAAGGTGTCTCATTTCCTCTGGCTTGAAGATTTTCTCGGCTGCCAGACTTTCGGGACCTAAAACTCTTTGATGATAATTGTCGTTGTTTCGCTGTCGATCGGACGGCATGATTAATCCAGTTTAACAAAAATAGCTTCCATGTTAACAAAAAACGCTAGGGGGTCGGTGGCAGAGCGGTTATCGCGCTTGCCTCTCGCACCAAGGTCCCTAAGTTCGATTCCACGGCGAGGCCACATTTATTTGGGACGCTGCCGCTGAGAGAAGGCTTGGGGGCTTGTCGTGCAATTTACGCCCTTGAGGGCCAATCTCCAAGGCACAGTGAAGTGTACACTGTCTGATGACGAGAACGTCAGGCCAGATGCACACACCTGTGTGAGCGTATGCCTGCGTACAGTATCTGTGTGCGTGTGTGCTCAGGAGTCAGCGAAATGGGCAGAATTGCCTCCTCGCTGGCTGCGGGTCTAGTGTCACTTAATTATGTGCCATTTCCCGCAGTCCTCCTGCAATTGTTATTATTATTATTATTAACAAAGAAAGCTATTAATTCACTGATCTTGGGTTCAGTGTGTTTACATTATGACTACTATCTTTGGTGTTCTATATGAATTCTTATACGTATATATGCATCCCTATACATTAAGCAGTGATGAGTCATCCTTTACAGTGAGCTATTTATTTTCTATACCACGTCCATGCATTCCTACCCCGCCGATGTACATTAAGCAGTGTTGAGTCATCCTTTACAGGGAACGATTCCTTTTCTATACCACGTCCATGCTTTCCTGCCCCACTAATGTACATTTCGCATAGATTAGTCATCCATCGCACTGAACCAATCGGTAACTTTCCAACTAATCCATCATTCGACCGCGTCCATTCTTTGACAAAGCTTTGACTTAGAAAAAATTTCGCTTTGTTTAACGGAAGCATAAACCTAAAATAGTTCCCAATCCAAAAACGAAACGGGATGTTTTTCAATGAAGACAAAGCTAGTTGTTTTACCCTTTGTCATTTCACAGTCCATTTCCTGCTTTTTTTACTTTTACAGCTCGCTTTATAGCGCACAATCTGACTTCCTATCTAGAACAGTTGGAACAGGTTGATTTCCTGTCCGTCCGTGCTTTAAAGTTGAGTTGCTACAAAAGTTGAATTAAAACGAGAAGTAATTTAGAAGCATATTTTTATGTTTTATGACACTAAGTTCGGGCTTAGTTAAAAGTTAAAAAACTTCGGTGCGTGAAAAGTTAGATCGTAAAATATTTTAACTACAAAAAAACTGACTATCCAAATTTAGTCGATGGCATTGAGACTGGTAGATAAGTGGACAATGAGACTGGTAGACAAGTGGACAATGAGACTGGTAGACAAGTGGACAATGAGACTAGTAGACAAGTGGACAATGAGACTGGTAGACAAGTGGACAATGAGACTGGCAGACTGGTGGACAGGTAGGCAATGAGACAGGCAATCAGCTGAACTCACATCGCCAAAGGCATAGTGGGCGTACAGTCTGCGCACAATGGCCGGCAGAGGGCTGGGGTTGCCTTCAGCGTCGAGTAGGTTCTCCTTGGCAACGCCAGTTGGTTTGGGCCGGAACCAGGCACTCAGGACGGGGCCAAGCAGTGAGTACAGTGGCGACCAATCGACGCAGTGCTCACCTGAGTAGCAGGCCAGCTTGCGGAGTTCCCGATCACCAGGCGTGTAGAAGTTGCTGATTCTACTTGGCAAGTTGTTTTCAAGGTCGAACGGCAGCCAATGGGCGAGGCTCTCGCAGGCCTCGAGCTTCTTCTGCCAGGGTCCTTCAGGAAGGCTGGCGCAGCCGACGCTCGAGCAGGTCAGCAGACAGTTTTCCATAGCCTGGCGAACTCTGTCTGCGCCAGCCAGCAGGTGCTTGGTTGAGATGTCCGACCAAAGGTGACCAACTTCCGTGGCCAGGGTGGCTGCCGCTTTAGCGCAGAACTCTGAGGATGAGCCCGACTGACAGTTGCTGACTGGGGCGACTGCGGTGTTGTTAAATTGATAGTGGCTGATTAGTGCAGGCTGATGAGACGCATGGATTATCTCAGGTGTGATAATCTAGGCTTCAGGCATATCTAATGTGTGATAATCTAGGGTTAAGGTATATTTACGATAATCTGGGTTTCAGGTACATCTCAGGTGTGATAATCTAGGGTTCAGGTATATCTCAGGTGTGGTAATCTGGGGTTCAGGTATATCTCAGGTGTGGTAATCTAGGGTTCAGGTGTGGTAATCAATGGTTCAGGTATATCTCAGGTGTGGTAATCAATGGTTCAGGTATATCTGCTGAGTTCTCACTGAAAGCCTTGTCACCCTCAGGCGGCGGTCTTATCCGGGGCGGGCGGTACACAAAGTTGGGGCTCTGGTCCTGAGGCGGCCTGTCAAATTCGCAGTTGGCCTCGCCCGCCAGCGGCTCTACAACTCGACCATGAATCGCCTGCAGCGCCTTCTCCAGCAGGAACACTTTGAAGTCCTCAGAGGCGGAGCCGAAGCTGCGGCTGTTGCCGACTGTGGTTGAAGAGGGCGGCGGCGTCAGCGGGCAGGTGGTGAAGTGCGAAGTCCTGGGATCACACTCAAGCCACACCTGGGCATTTCCAGGAAACAATGTTTTTATTATATAAAAATCCTAATTTTTTCTGAAATGTATATGAGTATTACTCTCCAGGTTGGTTATCCCGGGTAGATGATTCCCCGGTACAATTATTCCCTATTTAGATTATTCACCTGTAAAATTATCCCCTTTCTAGATTATTCCCCAGTTGAATTATTCCTATGTAGATCTTTCCCCACTTGAATTATCCCCAGAAGGATTATTTTCCTGTAAAATTATTCCCAGAAGGATTATTCTTCTGTTGCATTATCCCCTATTTAGATTATTCCCCAGTTGAATTATCCCAACGTAGATCATTCGCCAGCTCGCACCTTGGCCACAGGTCTCATATCAATGTACACGCTGTCATTGTACACGCCGACTCCGAACATGCCGCGATGCTCGTGAAATTTCGGAGCGCAGACGGTGGCCGCCGCTTCGGCGAGCCTCCAGACGGTGTGCGGGCCTGGCAGGTAGGCCGGGCTGCTGGTGTCGAAGGCCAGCTGCATCGCGACACCCTCCGGGTGGCCGCCGACCCGGGGGTCGCTGGCCGGCTCCAGCAGGGCTCGCTCGTCGAATTCGGTGAGGTAGGCTCGCCTGACGACAACTGGCACGACTGAGTCAGCCCTGCCGCGGCCGTAGGTAAGCTTGTTGACCGCCGACTCCATGATGGCGTCGTAGCAGGCGACCAGGGCGGGGTGCAGGCGGAAGTAGCTGGCAATGATTAAGTGTAGGTAGCATTATAGACAGATTATTGATAGATAACTAGACTAGATGGAAGCATGGATAGAGACTGGGGCTAGTGACACAGTGGTTAATGCGTTTGCATCTTGCGACAAGGTCCCTGAGCTCGATTCCGCTGCGGGGCCACATTCATTTGGGGCCCAGCCGCGGAGAGAAGGCTTGGAGGCTTGTCGTGCAATTTACGCCCTTGAGGTTCAACCTCCAAGGCACATTGAGAGTGTGCACTGCCTGACGATGAGCAGATGTACACACCTGTGTGTGTGCTCAGGAGTCAGCGAGATGGGCAGAATTGCCTCCTCGCTGGCTGCAATGTCACCGAATGATGTGCCGTAGCCCAAAAACCTCCTGCAAACGTTATTTTTATTATCGAAAAAAACAGAGCGGTAAGCAATTGGTTCAGTTATTGCCATAGACTAACCGAAACTCGGCGCTGGGACTCTTGAACATGCCGAGTCTTGAGTAGCTCCCCAGCGGCGTCTCAGGGTCCAGGGATCCGTCTGATTTCACGATGGGACAAATGGAAGGGGAAAATAGGGATTGAGATAAGATTAGCAAAATGTTCAGCCTGCTGAGCGTCCGATTACTCAACAAATTTCTGCGAACTACCTTGGATTATTGAGTAGACAGGGCTAATTTCCTGTATTTCATCAGGTGGTGTTGTACTTTTAAGTTAAAAGTACACATCTTTTTGACGCATGTAAATGGGCTATGTGGGGAAAAAACTACCTAGTTAATAATATATCTAGATAATAATCTATCTAGGGAATAATCTAACTAGGGAATAATCTATCTAGGGAATTATCTATCTAGGGAATAATCTAACTAGGGAATAATCCATCTAGGGAATAATCTAACTAGGGAATAATCTATCTAGGGAATAATCTATCTAGGGAATCATCTATCTAGGGAATCATCTATCTAGGGAATTATCTATCTAGGGAATAATCTACCTAGGGAATCATCTATCTATGGAATAATCTATCTAGGGAATCATCTGTCTAGGGAATCATCTATCTAGATAATAATCTATCTAGGTAATAATCTATCTCGGGATTAATCTATCTAGGGAATAATCTATCTAGGGAATAATCTATCTAGATAATAACCTATCTAGGGAATTATCTATATAGGGAATCGTCTATCTAGGGAATCATCTATCTATGTAGTCATCTAATTGTGGTGGGACAATTGTAAAAGTACATTTTTGACGCCTTTTTGTCCCTCAGTGACCCTGGAAATGGAAATTAAATGACACCTGCAAATCAATTTACAAGTATTTGTATTACAAGTTACAATTTACCAGCTAGCACCCCTTGTATTTGAAACCTGCAGATGGCCGTTAGTGGCACATTTCTAGGTCTAAACTGAGGCCTGGATACTGAAAGTCAATGAGAAAAGCCGTTAGAAATTCAGCGCACAATGAACCCACCAAACAGGGGTTTATCAGCCAGCGCCAGCGGCTCCATGCCGGTCACATCGTACTGCGCCACCAGTCTCTGGGGCGGTTCAACCGGCAGCAGCCCGGAGCCGATGGTCTTGTGAAACACCACCGCCTGCACCGGCTCCAGCGGAGACTCCGCCGGCGGCCGACGCTGCTTCAGCACCGCCAGGCGAAGTCGCTGATTTGCAAACGACGAAGTTGAATCGGCTGGAATGTTGCTGGCGAAGTCAAAGCCGGAGCAGCTTGCGAGGTTGGCAACGCGAGGAAGAGCTTCGGGATCGACGACTGCGGAGCCATCCGAGTTCAACAGTTCCAGATCGAGTAGGCGACCTTCGCTGCGAAGGCTGGGACGGTCTGTGGAATGTTTGATGCCCGCACGGATTATTTCTTTTGGGATAGTATTGCTCGAGTAGATTGTTCCCCAGGAAGATTGTTCCCCAGGTAGATTATCCCCAGGTAGATTATTCCCCAGGTAGATGATCCAGGTAGATTATTCTCCAGGTAGATTATTCTCCAGGTAGATTATTCCCCAGGTAGATTATTCCATGCCAAACTCACCTGCGGTCGGAGCCACCCAACCGGCCGTGACTTTGAGCCGCAAGTTCGGCCAGCTCAGCCTCATCAAAGCGTCCAGCTTTCTAACCGCCTGATACATCCTTGACGACATCAGTCTGGCTGAGCACTTCAGGTGCCTCTCCCAGCCGCTCAGGTATTTAGGGCAGTCGGGAAACACAAAAGCTCCCGCCGAAACGTCGCCCTCAACGCTGGACGATGCCGGATACTGCATCAGCCTGGCGTAGTCCTCCGACTCCGGCGGAACGGCCAATTCGTCGCCCGGACCAACGATAGCCTCCGGCTTGACTGCCGGACCGTGCAGGTATCCTGACGAGCCTGAGCAGGCGGTCTCCAGCTCCGCGCTCGCGTTGAAGCCGGCAAAGAAGCCCAGCTCCCAGTGCCGCCGAGTCCAGGCCTCCAACTGGGCTGAGTCGACAAAGTCACCGCCGTCAGCTTGAAACACCAGCTTGGAAGGCTTGCGGCGACTCTGCAGAAGCACCGTCAGCGTGGCTGTCGACTGCGGGCTCTGCTTGGCGACGAGGCCGAAGTCCCAGCCGGCCGCGGTGAGGCGGGTGGCGCAGGCCCGGGCGAAGGCGGCAACGAGACGGCGCTGCTGCTGCTGGACGCTGTTCGCTGACGAGGCCGCTGAGGTGACGGCCGTGCGAAGGGCGACTTCCGCGGCGGAGCCTGGAAAGAATTTTGACTTTTTTAGAGACTTGTGGCACCTATTCAGTGGAGCTTCCGAAGGCTTTGTGCAGACTGTTCAGTCCGCGGACTGTGTGACCGCCACATCCATAAAAAGTTTTACCCCAGCTAACGCTACTTCCCGATTGAGTTTCAGAGCGGTCTAACGCGATTTTGTCTCGCGCGAAGGTCCCTGAGCTCGATTCCGCGACAAGGCCACATTAATTTGGGACGCAGCCGCGGAGAGAAGGCTTGGTGGCTTGTCGTGCAATAACCTCCAGGGCAAAGTGAGAGTGTACACTGTCTGACGATGAGAAAGTCAGGGCAGATGTACACACCTGTTTGCGTGTGACGTGAATGACCTGTCACGTGATGTCCGTGTGTGTGTGTGCTTGGCCAATCGCAGGCATCAAACAAAGAGTCACGTGACTCGGCACGCACCAGCCGCGTGATAATTGATTGGAAAAGCCGGCGAAGGTCCGGTCTCGGACAGAGGTAGGTAGCCGCGGACCAGGCGCAGTCGGTCACCGTCGGCCTGAAGGTCCGAGTTCATGTCAGCCAGGCAGCCGATGAGATCTGGATGAGCACGGAAGATCCGCCTGTTCGGGCCGCCGCTCCATTCGTCTAGTGTCAGGCCCCTGTGGGAGCGGGATTGGGAAAAATCGGTCATTATCAAAAACTGCATTTTACTGAAAATAGCCATTATACTAATCGGTCATTTACTAAAATCGATTATTTGGTCAAATCAGTCATTCAGTTAAATCGGTCATTCAGTAAAGCTGGTCATTCAGTAAAGCTGGTCATTCAGTTAAATCAGTCATTTAGTAAAATCGGTCATTCAGTAAAACCGGTCATTCAGTAAAATCAGCCATTCAGTTAAATCGGTCATTCAGTCAAATCGATCATTCAGTAAAGCTGGTCATTCAGTAAAATCGGTCATTCAGTAAAGCTGGTCATTCAGTAAAATCTGTCATTCAGTAAAATCTGTCATTCAGTAAAATTAGAATTAAAATTAAAATGAAATCGGTCATTCAGTAAAGCTGGTCATTACCCCAGTCATGACCATCGCAGTCGAACTCACCAAGCCAGGCGGGAATTCTCGGGTCGCCGTTCGAAAGCCAAACTCCCCGTGTCCTCGGGATCCTCGTGACCCGGCGGTGATTGGTTGTCCAACGGCGTGTAGTCCTCGCCGGAAGGAAAAGTCACGGGCGAGGCGGTCACGGCGATGACTGTCAGGAGAACGCTGACGGCAGCGAAAGGAAGTAGGGCAGCTTGACTGCCTGACATGACTGACACCCTTGAGGCAGAAAGAGTTTCATAATTGTGCTGTTAAATTGTTAAATGTGCTGTTGAGAACTCGCTTATTCAGTCACTCCTTTATTCAGTCACTTCCTCGTTCAGCCACTCCTTCGTTCAGTCACTCCTTCATTCAGTCACTCCTTCATTCAGTCACTCCTTCATTCAGTCACTCCTTCATTCAGTCACTACTTTATTCAGTCACTACTTTATTCAGTCACTACTTTATTCAGTCACTACTTTATTCAGTCACTTCCTCGTTCAGTCAGTATTTCATTCAGTCAGTACTTCATTCAGTCAGTACTTCATTCAGTCACTCCTTTATTCAGTCAGTATTTCATTCAGTCAGTACTTCATTCAGTCACTCCTTTATTCATTCATTCCATTCTCTAATCACCCTTTTCTGCAGTCACTCTTTCTCTCACTACTTTGTTATAGACAGGAAAATGTTAACATTAAAAGGTAGATTATTCTGTAATTTAAATAAGTAAATCACATTTGAAAACATTTGAAGCGACTTACAGTTGCAGCTTGAAGACGAAAAATTCCTAAATAATATTATATTACAGACTAATCGGCAGAAGTAATATGAAATTTGTCAATAAGCAAGCGGGCCCCTAGCCTAGAAAAAAACACCAGAAGATTATAATTTTTTAAATACTGTGAAGCAAAACTAAAGAGAAAGGAGTAGATTAGATAAGAAAAAAAGCAGAAAGTACATTTCCGTTGGCTATTCCATGTGCATGCACGGTCAAATTACCAAATGTGCCACCTAATTGAATTTGAATTCAGTTGCGGCAAAAACAGAAGATCAGATAAGACAATCGAATCTATAGTCTGGGACTTTTTCAGTTTAGACTATCTATGACTGAGAATTTCAATATTTCATTTTTCCGTTAGCGAGACGATAGTAATAGTGCAAGACATTACTCTTTCAAGTACATTAAAACAAATTAGCTTCCCTGTGAGCGTGTCTTTAGCGATCCAGGCTGAGGCATTAGAATCAGATTTAACTTTTCGATTGAAATATCTTGCTTTTGTTCAAATAGACAACAGCAAAAATCAAATAATTTCTTGACCATTTTGAGCTATTTAAGATTAAAATTAATTTTTTAGTTAGTTAGTTAGTTAGTTAGTTAGTTAGGGCGTGGTGGTGGTTAGGGCGTCGGACTCACGACTTGAAGGTCGGCGGTTCGATTCCCGTCTCCACTTAAACAATTTGTGTCCTTTAATTTAGCAAGACACTTAACTCTGCATTGCTTCAGTTCACCCAGCTGTTAAATGGGTACCAGCATTAGCTGGGATAATTGAAGGTGGGTGTGGCGTCCCCCCAGTCCATGGACTGAACAGCCGTACGCAGCCTTCAGATGCGCCGCGCAATAGCTGCGGCTGTGCTGTCGGCTGCACATCTGACCCGATTTGGGCAGGTGTAATCAATTATTATTATTTATTATTATTATTATTAGTTAGTTAGTTAGTTACTTAGTTAGTTAGTTAGCTAGTTAGTTAGTCAGCTAGTTAGTTACTTAGTTAGTTAGTTAGTTAGTTAGTTAGCTAGTTAGTTAGTTACTTAGTTACTTAGTTACTTAGTTAGTTAGTTAGTTAGTTAGTTAGATAGTTACTTAGTTACTTACTTAGTTAGTTAGTTAGTTAGTTAGTTACTTAGTTAGTTAGTTAGTCAGTTAGTTAGTTAATTAGTTTGTTAGTTAGTCAGTTAGTTAGTTAGTTAGTTAGTCAGTTAGTTAGTTAATTAGTTAGTTAGTTAGTTCAGACTTTCTGCATTAACAGCTTCCAGTTTGATGAATTTGAGATCAAATTTCTTGAAACTTGATCTCAAGATGAGTGACGTAAAAACAACAATAAGTATTATAATGTTATAACTTTAATCAGATGTCGAATTCTATGCAAAGGGAAGCTGCAATTGTCAATTTATACCATAGAACACTCTTTCCTCAGCTTGAACTCTAAAACAAAGGGCTGCAGCTGCATCTGCTCAGTTTATATATAACCTAATCAGCGCGTTTCTTACACAGCGTTTTGTTCACGCTGCCCGCGCTCTTTTAAAAGTGTTTGAGCCATAGACAACTGCGTTTCTTACACAGCGAAAAGTCATATAAAACACGAACTACTGAAATACTACAATGCACTAACTCTGAGCAATCAGCCCAGCGATATGCTGCATAGTGAACATCGCTGTAGTTTCACACAGTAGTTTCATTTTGGCAACTGATTTTTGCATCAACAAACAACCTGGCTACACTGCAATGAATATTTATCAAGCTACTGAGGACCAGCAAGCCAATAGTCGTGTGAAACCTGCCGCCACCACTAGCAACCCGAAGGACTCTCGCGAAGTGGCGAAACCGGCTGGCTGGCAGCAGCAGCAGCAGCGGCCAAGACCCTGCCTCGGCTGTCTGATGCGAGCCATTCAAAACAGCCGCCTCGTTAACCCAAGCTGGCTTGCCGCCTTCACCGAGCTTGAAGAAGCCTTCGTCATCAAGCAGGTGGCCGATTCGATGGTTAGCGCCAATGCTCCCGCGGAGCCAAACAAAATCTTACAGCAGCAGCAGCAGCAGCAGCAGCAGCAGCAGTCACAGGTGATTCCTAACGGGACCAAGCCGACCAAATGGATGGCACTGAAGGCTTTGTGCAACATAGCTGAGGAGCTGGGACAATGCAATCACCAGGCGGCTTTGATTTAATCTTCTCGCCGGGTGCTCTTTTCTGTTAAATCATCGAAGCAAGAAATTTTATTTGACGTCCAATTCAATTGACAACGTTTGATGCCATTGTCGAGTGGGTACGTTGTCGATTGCTATTGAAATACAAAGATCAGATGGCAGGAAATGTTTTCAAGCTCATGGTTATTCTTTTATTTAGGAACTTTTATCCAATGGAATCGATTGTATCTAAAATGTGCACTTTTATCTACGAGAAGTACATGTAGACACGCGCAATCCTTATTTGCAGTTTCTCTATAAACTGAGCAGATTCTCTATGAACTGAGCAGATTCTCTATAAACTGGGCAGATTCTCTATAAACTGAGCAGATTCTCTATAAACTGAGCAGATTCTCTATAACCTAAGCAGATTCTCTATAAACTGAGCAGATTCTCTATAACCTAAGCAGATTCTCGATAAACTGAGCAGATTTAAACTGTGCAGATTCTCTATAACCTAAGCAGATTCTCTATAAACTGGGCAGATTCTCTATAAACTGAGCAGATTCTCTATAAACTGAGCAGATTCTCTATAAACTGGGCAGATTCTCTATAAACTGAGCAGATTCTCTATAACCTAAGCAGATTCTCGATAAACTGAGCAGATTTAAACTGAGCAGATTCTCTATAACCTAAGCAGATTCTCTATAAACTGGGCAGATTCTCTATAAACTGAGCAGATTCTCTATAAACTGAGCAGATTCTCTATAAACTGAGCAGATTCTCTATAAACTGAGCAGATTCTCTATAACCTAAGCAGATTCTCTATAACCTAAGCAGATTCTCTATAAACTGAGCAGATTCTCTATAAACTGAGCAGATTTCCAATAAAACTTTCGACTTGTAGTTAAATAACAGATTGCAAAAAGTCTAACGACAATCAAAAGTCAAAGCTCTGAAAAAATCTTAGATAAAGACTGAGAACACAGTAGCCAATCAATATATATTTATATTTTAAAGAAATATTAAAATGACACACCGCATACTACTTACTCACTCGTAAGTAGTATGCAAATTATGACTGCACCAAACTTGTTAATAAAACTCAGATTTTTATCTATTCTACACAAAAAAGTTACTATCAAAAGCTTACAAGTTAGTTTATGAACATTAAATATAAATTTATTATTATACATCAATAAATAGAGCAGCATCTATGCAGTGCTAGTTAATGTAGACGTTATTTAAACAAATGGCGCAGATGTGTATTTAAAAAAACAGAATCACATAGGAAATCGGCCGATAAATTGCTATAAAGTGGCCACCTTGAGAAAATGAGCGGTGATGTTTTACCTGAAAGCGAAGCATATTTTACCTACAAAATCATTAGCAATTGAATGACTTGACTTTCACTGAAGCTGTGAGAAACGCATTGCTAATCGATGATAAAACATGCTCTCATTAGTATTTTAAATCCACACTGACTTAGATTTTTGGCAAAGAGATTGCAAATAAAATAGGTATGCGACTAAAGGATAGAATTACTGAATACTAACTTGAAGACTGACAGATAGGCTGACAGATTCGACTGACTGACTGACAGGCTGACAGATTCGACTGACAAACTGACAAATATGACTGACTGACAGGCTGACAGATTTGACTGACTAACTGACAGGCTGACAGATTTGACTGACTGACTGACAGGCTGACAGATTTGACTGACTGACTGACAGGCTGACAGATTTGACTGACTGACTGACAGGCTGACAGATTTGACTGTCTGACTGACAGGCTGACAGATTTGACTGACTAACTGACAGGCTGACAGATTTGACTGACTGACTGACAGGCTGACAGATTTGACTGACTGACTGACAGGCTGACAGATTTTACTGACTGACTGACAGATTTGACTGACGGACAGGCTGACAGATTTGACTGACGGACAGGCTGACAGATTTGACTGACGGACAGGCTGACAGATTTGACTGACTGACTGACAGGCTGACAAATTCGACTGACAAACTGACAGGCTGACAGATTTGACTGACTGACTGACAGGCTGACAGATCTGACTGACTGACAGGCTGACAGATTTGACTGACTGACAGGCTGACAGATTTGACTGACTGAATGACAGGCTGACAGATTTGACTGACTGACTGACAGGCTGACAAATTCGACTGACAAACTGACGGACTGACAGATTTGACTGACAGACTGACAAATATGAGTGACTGACAAGCTGACAGATTCGACTGACAGACAGACAGACAGACGGACATATTTGACAAAGTTAACAGGTTTGACATACTGAAAAAGCCCATTGCATAACTCAGTTTTGTTAAATTAAAAACAATTCAATCAAATCAAAGCAACAAAACCGAGCACAAATATAACTGACCTAGTAAAGTTAGGCAAGCAGTTTTAGTTAAGCACTGCAATAAAATTGCCAGCTGTGAATAGATAAATATTTTACAGCTGTTAATCAAAAAGCAAATCAACGCTCGTATGACAAAAACTAGACAGTGGGATTAAAAATTATAATGTAAACGAAACGGGAAGGAATTCTGAGATTTTTTGCGTTAACAGTTTATCAATAAACAAAATAAATTGACTTAAAGACAGGAAGTTGAGAGGACTAAAGCGACAAGAAGCTATTTTTTACAATGGACATTATTGGGCACTGATTCAAAAAACTAAACAAACGTTTCAGCGAAATTGAAAAGTGTAAATATACTATAAAAAGAAATTAATTTTATTACACAGATTGTATCGTTGAGTTTCCAGACAAGGAAGGAAAATGTGAAAAATAAAATACAAAACAATGTTTTCGATACATATCGGGCGTCTTTATATATGAAATTTATATTGCCAGAAATTTTTTTTCTATATTCAACTTTAGCCTTTTCGACACATATCGGCAGCGTTAAAATAGAAAATAAATAACGAGCAAAAATTTAATCTGATTGTCGGACGATACACATATATTTTATTAGACTAGAAATAAATACACTACAAAACAGACGCATGATAATACTTAGATAAGTAGGCCTGTAATGCACATGTGTAAATTCGCGGAAAAGGTTATTTTTAGCAGCATAATTACAGCACCGGCGAATTCTGATGTACAAAAGCTTCAACTAGCTCCTCAGACAGCGGCAAGGCCACCGACTGGCCAGGCGGAAGTCGTTCATAATCTGACGAACTGCCGGCGCCATTGCAGATCGATTCAAACAGCGAGCCCTCGATTGAGCGCTCCATCAGCGGCGTCATCACGGCGTGCCTCGGCGTGACCTGCAGAAGATTGGCTGACCGGGAGTGCGGCACAGAGGAGCGCACAGCGGGACTGGGACCTGCATGATGCTGATCAACTGCTGCTGATGAGGCGGTTGCTAGGTCCACTGAAATTGAACAGGAGTTTTGTTGTTCCGATCAAGTCAGTCACGTGATGCTTAAATGCTGGACCCCAAACCCCAATTTTCTAGTCAGTCACGTGATGCTTAAATGCTGGACCCCAAACCCCAATTTTCCATTCAGTCATGTGATGCACAAGTGCTAGACCCCAATCCCCGATTTTCCAGTCAGTCACGTGATGCTTAAATGCTAGACCCCAATCCCCGATTTTCCAGTCAGTCACGTGATGCTTAAGTGCTGGACCCCAAACCCCAATTTTCTAGTCAGTCACGTGATGCACAAGTGCTGGACCGCAAACCCCAATTTTCTAGTCAGTCACGTGATGCTTAAATACTGGACGCTAACCCACAAAGCCAGTCACGTGATGCACAAGTGCTAGACCCTAAACCCCAATTTTTCAGTCAGTCACGTGATGGTTAAGTGCTGGACGCCAAAAAACCCAAAGCCAGTGCAGCTCAACCAATACAGATGGCAAGTTGATGCTAAACACTATATTAGAGTTGAGCTTTTGAATCGAATAATTAATACAATAGACCGAATCACCAGTGGAAAGACCAGGGAGGTATTTCACATAGCCAAATTTTTCGTTTTCTGCATCTCCTAAAATATTAAAAAACCAATCGCCGTAAAAATCCAAAGAACACGGGCTAAAATTTTCCGCCCAATCCGATAAAACAACTTCCAGAATAACAATACATCGGCATCGTCTAGATATTCATATTGTCGATGCCAGTGACATGTTATAAGCCATTATAAGCAAGCGAACCTTTACAAAGTAAATTTATTAGAAAATTGTGAAAATTCCCAAAGATTGGGGGCGCCTTGATCCACAGCTGTGTTCAGCTGCTCTATGGTAGTTTGGCCATAGACTATCGACCTGCTGCCTCGGCTCGTCTAGCGATGCGACGTCTTCGTCATCTATTTTGTTAGATTTCAGAATGTTTGCAATAAAATAGAAGCACTAAATCGAGCAGTGCTACTGTGAGTAGCGGAGTTCGTAAAAAAATCACTCAGCTAAAAAGTAGATTCGCTTCTCCCTGATTAGTACTGACCGTCGCTGTCCATATGCCGAAAGTTGTGCATCTCGCTAAGCATGAATGCGTTGGCATACTGCTGCTGCTGCTGCTGCTGCCTTGCGCTGCCATTGTGATGACAGGCGTTGTACCGGCCCCCAGCGTGGTAGCTGAATCGGCGGCTGCCATCAGCTGCAGACTGAGCTGCGGCACCGCGGCAGTATGGCGGCGGCAGCAGCCTGATGGTCACCGGAGGTGGCTCCGCTGACGTCGGAGGCGCCGCTGCAGCTGGGGCATGCAGAGAAGACAGCGAATTGGCGATGGAACCGACAAAACCTGACAACGAGAATGGTAATCAATATATGAGTCTGGAATCGAACTCCCGACCTTAAAGGACCCTACAACAAATGAAAACCTATGCTTACCATCAATATTAAACTCTGAATACAAATCAGAATACGAATCAGCCTCAGTAGGTGCAGCAGCAGCAGAAGCTGCAGGTGTGGGCCCATTGTTTGTTGTTGGTACATCGTTGAAATAGATATCTTCGTAGAGTGAGTCCGACTCCGTTAGGGCAGTTGAAGACTCAGTTGTCAGTGAGGCCATATGCAGAGGTCGTTGAGACGAGCTCCGGCTTCCGCCAGCAGCTCGCTGCTGCTGCTGCTGCTGCTGCAGTGCCAGCCGCTCCGATACCGGCATTGGCAGGGCGTTGCGAGCTCTCAAACTGGCGAGACTCTCGCGCACCGTGACACGCTGATATTCAGCGCTGGCTGCAGCGGCGGCCACAGCGGCGGTGGCAACAGCAGCGGGACGTTGGTCATGTCCCTCAGACGATGTCGCCAAGGTCGTAGGCCGTGAATGCGAAACGGACGAGTCTGGGATCAGGCGGGTATAAAAATAATTTTATATCTACTGTTTTACCTTGGTCTTATACCTTTATTATCACTTCTCCTATCTCTACCACCCATTCTACCATCTTTACTATTCTATCTACCCTGCCTACAATTCAATCAACGTTTCTATTCAAAATAATAATAATAATAATTGATTACACCTGCCCCAATTAGGCCCGATGGACAGCCGACAGCACAGCCGCACCTATTGCGCGGCGCATCTAAGGGCTGCGTACAGCTGTTCAGTCCATGGACTGGGGGGCCGCCACACCCACCTTCAATTATCCCAGCTAATGCTGGTACCCATTTAACAGCTGGGTGAACTGAAGCAATGCAGAGTTAAGTGTCTTGCTAAAGGACACAAATTGTTCCAGTGGAGTCGGGAATCGAACCGCCGACCTTCAAGTCGTGAGTCCGACGCCCTAACCACAAGGCTAAAACCTCTACAAGGCTACCTGTCTACCTACCATGACTACCTTCTATTATCTACCGTGTCTACCATTATATCTACCCTCTCTACAATTCTCTCTCCCCTTAAATATGTTTCAAAGACTGCTTAAGAAGCAATAACAATAAAGAATGTTTTGCACATTAACAAATCAATAGTTTATCAGCATTGAGTAAGCATATGTGAGTAAGCATAATTCTGCTTTGGCAATCCCAACACAGCGCGCGGGGACACTGTGTGAAAGTTGGTTGGTTGAAGCAAGCAAAAAATTTCAATTCATTTTGAAGTGCCTTGCTTCTCTCAGCCTTTCGCCTCTGTAATTCTACGCTTTGAGCTAATGAAATATTCAAGCTTGCTAAAAATCATACAGCTAGTTTATCTCTCATCTCTCAACTGTCACACCATTTAATGTCTCATCTCTCACCTGTCTCATCTCTCTACTAACCTTATCTCATCTAATTTCCTCTCTAATTTTAACTGTGTTTTATCTCTCACCTGTCTCATCTCTCACCTGTCTCATCTCTCACCTGTCTCATCTATCACCTGTCTCATCTCTCACCTGTCTCATCTCTCACCTGTCTCATCTCTCACCTGTTTCATCTCTTACCTGTCTCATCTCTCACCTGTCTCATCTCTCTAATGTCTCATCTCTCTAATGTCTCATCTCTCTAATGTCTCATCTCTCTAATGTCTCATCTCTCTAATGTCTCATCTCTCACCTGTCTCATCTCTCTAATGTCTCATCTCTCACCTGTCTCATCTCTCTAATGTCTCATATGAACCGTGTCTCAACTCTCTACAGTCTTATACCTTTATGGCTTCGGCGAATATGAATTAGCTGCACTTCAGTTGGCAGAGCTCAGGCTTTTCGACCAGACGGCTTACAGGAAATACATAACTATAAGGCGCTGGGCACACAAATACGAAGATTTATAGTCGATGCATACCTGACTGCGGTCCATCATCGATAGCTTTTTTATAATAGAAAACTCGGTACCTAAGTGCGTATGGAAACTATAACTAACCATTGCAGACAGCCAGTTTGAACTCCAACATGTATCTATACACTGCATAGCCCGTGTTTGCAGTGGCTTGTCTAGCTTCCAAGAAACATCCAGACTTCATCAGTTCCTTCACACACACACACACACACACACACACACATCACTCACAAGCCAGGCTAGGAGAAAATGGGAATAGATTTTACAAGATAATGATTCCAGCACAGGAGAGAAAACAGTGCGGTATAATATGCATAGTTTAACTCGAGCTGGTTGGTTCAGCGAAGCAAAGATGTTGACCTGAAAGTCACGATCATCAGGCCAGTGCACTTCAGTCATCGTCTTAGAAATCCTTGCAGTCAGGCACTTTAGCCAGCAATGCTTCAGTCGAGAGTGATGACTCATCAGTTGGAGCGTAAGTTTATCGATACGTTTTCCCCGTAAAACTTCTCATCCCATGGGCAGCGCATGAAATATGGATGCTTTAAACAACTGTCTGGAGCCAATGAGCTCAAATTCTACATTTCCTACTTTGCTTCACCGTACAGGCAAAGCTTTCACTTTTAATTTTCTTGGCTGCATGGCCTCACCTTTGAAGAGGCACTCCAACAAAACAGCCTTCCTGAGTCCAACCTTCTCTTGTATTCTAAAACTGCTTTCACCCCGACCCTGGACACTACTCTAGTTCTAGAACACTGGGCATTTGCCTCTTTTGAGAGTTCAATAAGCACTCAAATTTGACCACGCCCTCACGATCTGGGGTGGGTGCGACATGCCAGCCATTTATGAGCATATGCCTTTGTGAGAGCTCATATTAACCACCTTGCTGACTCAAAGAATTAAGTAAGTCCGTGATCTCACTAGTCCCACTTATCTATCTGATCTCCCTCTCTGTCTATCTAACCCCACTCTCTGTCTATCTAACCCCACTCTCTGTCTATCTAACCCCACTGTCTGTCTAAGCCCACTCTCTATCTAACCCCACTGTCTATCTAACCCCACTCTCTGTCTATCTAACCCCTGCACTCTCTGTCTATCTAACCCCTGCACTCTCTGTCTATCTAACCCCTGCACTCTCTGTCTATCTAACCCCACTGTCTATGTAACCCCACTCTCTGTCTATCTAACCCCACTCTCTGTCTATCTAACCCCACTCTCTGTCTATCTAACCCCACTCTCTGTCTATCTAACCCCACTCTGTCTATCTAACCCCACTCTCTGTCTATCTAACCCCACTCTCTGTCTATCTAACCCCTGCACTCTCAGTCTATCTAACCCCACTCTCTGTCTATCTAACCCCACTCTCTGTCTATGTAACCCCACTGTCTGTCTATCTAACCCCACTCTCTGTCTATCTAACCCCACTGTCTGTCTATCTAACCCCACTCTCTGTCTATCTAACCGCACTCTATCTAACCCCACTGTCTATGTAACCCCTATGTCAAATGTCAAATATCTATGTCAAATACTAGTCTAAAGGGCAATCCAATTGACGCAATGCAAAGCTAAAATAGTTTTGCGGGCCAAATTCAGGATAATTACGGCCAAAAGACGAAGTATATATAGAGGTAGAACACTAGAATACCGCAAAATTCCTTCCAGCCATATGCGCAGCTTTTCTTTGAAACATTGACCCTAACCCCACAACATTCTGTCTGTTGGATGGATAGACAGGGCGGGGCAACAGGTCTGGCTTAGAAACTGGGAATGGGAATTTTGGCATTATGCCAAGAGAAGGTGAAAAATATTCACGAAAAAAAACTGGTAGCCTTTGTCGCATTCGAAGTCCCCAATTGACTGCTTAACTTCATAGGCACGATAGCCTGACAAATGGGTTTTAGGGTTCGGGCGAAATTCCTCCCACATCCCCTACGGCACAACAGCTGCTGCAACATTGATGCGAATCTAACAGTCTGATTTTACTGTGCAAATATTAAAAAGCAGTTTACACCCGGCTAGGTAACTGTAACACTGTAGCTGTAAAACTGTAGCTGTAATACTGTAGCTGTAACACTGCTGTAACACTGTAGCTGTAACACTGTAGCTGTAAGACTGTAGCTGTAACACTGTAGCTGTAAGACTGTAGCTGTAACACTGTAGCTGTAACACTGTAGCTGTAAGACTGTAGCTGCTAAACTGTTTCTGTAACACTGTAGCTGTAACACTGTAGCTGTAACACTGTAGCTGTAACACTGCAGCTGAACTACTGTAGATTTAATGATTTAATGGATTTAATGGAGTAGATTAAATGGAGTAGATTTAATGGAGTAGATTTAATGCAGTAGATGCCATAAAAGCTTATGGATACAAAAATGTAGCTTCCGCTATGCATTTCAAAGACAATAGGTCAACACTGCAGCTGTAACACACGTAACTTCTTCTGCAAGACTAAAGGGCGAACACGTTAATAACACAGAGAGATGTGCAGAGACAAGCGATTGTCAAATATCTTGCCAGTCACAGAATCCCAAACCCCAGACGCTGTGGGAGAGAAATCCTACAAAATCCCACGGGCAATGCATAGCCATCAAGAGTGGGACATTTCAGGGGGGCAGGAGGGGATCAGATAGACATCAGAATTCCCAATGCTACCCGGTGGTAGCGCCTACTCGAAGGCCGACCAATACGTCTGCCATAGTTTGTCTGCAAAAATTGCTCAACAACAATTTTCCGAAGCGATCAAACAGCATCTGGACGTGCACCAGCCAAGCGGTGCACTTTTATGCTGCCGAGCGAGCTAGATTAATGCCCAGTTATCGAACAATCGGCTAACAAACCAGACGGGAAGAAACTGATCCAGGAACCAGTTGTTGGACGACAAGCCTTCTCTAGCTAGTTGCACTTGAGAGTAAAGCATTACTCTCCCTTGCCATTTTGGTCAATAATTTAGTGTAGCGAATCAAGTCAGCTAGCAATCGGTGGCCCAACTTAACATTAGAAAGACCGCAGGAAGGGGGGCGAGTGGGTCAGCGGCTAGCGTCGCTGCCTCGCACTCCAATGGACGCTAGTTCGATTCTCCCTTTAAGTCACGATTAATTTCGGGACTTGTTGGAGGGTTTGGACAGTAGCGACCGGCGGAGGTGCATCATATTTCGTGCAATCAAAGCTTGAAATAATAGCTTCGCTCCTACCTTTCTGTGTGCCTGTTCTGCGTTGTGTGAGTTGTGTGCGTTGGCGCTGGGGCGTGAGGCCTTGCGGTGGGGGTGGCTGGGGGGCGGGTGTACACCGCCGAGCCCTTTCTGGATTTCCGTCAGCGCGATTGGATAAGTGTACACTCATCACCCGCCCCCCCTGAGGACTGATTTCTTATCAGCCTTCCGCTCGGCTTGGTCTGCTCTGTGCGTGTGGGGCTGGGGTGGGGGGCACTGCTGCCTATTCTGGGTGCCTCCTGCCCTCCCCGGCTGGTCTGTGCTGCTGTGCGTGGTGCCTGCTCAGGGGAGGCGGCGCGATGGGCGCTAAGCGCCTAGTTCGCCGGTCTGGGGGCGTGCCGCTCCGTCGCTTATGCGACAAGTGCCCCGGGCCCCCTGCATATAGATAGATATAAGACCGCAGGAATAATTTCCACTCTATCCGATGAAGCAACTTCCAGAATCACAATGCATCGGCATCGTCTAGATATTCAACAATTCTCGTCGAGGTGTCTGGCGGCAAAAATCGCCAATATTGGCATTATTTTTCTGCTCACAAAATTTCAGCAACAAACCATGCCGGCTTCCACTTTCAGAAAATTTACAGCACTCTGTAAATTTATTTTCGCTTTTCTCGCCAAAAAACTGTTAATTTTGCAGGGCTTGTCGCTGTTGTGATGGCAAAGCAAACAGTTTTTTTGTTTTTCTTCTTTCAATCATCAATAATTGTAAAGTAGTAGCTCATTACTAAAGCATAAAAATTGTGAAGACTAGACACTCAAAGGAAAAGAGGAGATGGGGAAGTGGAAAAAAGACAAATCCCCTAAAATAATAATTACAAGGATTGCGAGCTAAGCGGCACTGATGGATGGGGAAAAATGGGAACAGATTGCGGACTAAAGAGAGAACACGAACGACAATCCCTCGAGGGTAGGCGGCAGTTACGAATCAGTTTTCTTCCACCGCAAAATCGAATTGACATATTTCTAATAAAAATGATAGATTTCCAGTAAAACCGCTGGCTGATTGAACTTGGTCGACATGCCGTTTAAAGTACATTTCTATTTATTCGCGCAATAAAATATTGCTGAACAATATATTTTGAAAACGACTCAAAATAGAAGTTAGTTATGTAATTCAAGTTTCTGAGTCGGAGTTTCAGCAAAGAGAGATTTTACCGAATCGTCCTTTCGGACAGGATTCGGCGAATCGAGAATTCGAAAAACTCAAAATTTGGTCACATTGAGATTTAAGCGAATTGGGATTTTAGTTAATTGGGATTTTAGTAAATTGGGATTTTAGTCCAATGGGATTTTAGCTAATAAGTATTCCGTAATATTTGAACCTCTACAAATTTTAGTTTTGTTTCAATACGGGGACTTTAGCAAATTTAGACATTTTAGCGAATTGGCATTTTAGCGAATTGGGATTTTAGCAAATTGGGATTTTAGCGAATTGGGATTTTAGCGAATTGGGATTTTATAAAAATGGGATTTAGCAAATTGGGATTTTAGCAAATTTGGATTTTAGCTAATTGGGATTTAGCGAATTGGGATTTTAGCGAATTGAGATTTTAGCGAATAGGAGATTCTAGCGATTTTGTCCTATGGGATTTTAGCTAATTGGGATTTCGTAATATTGGGAATTCTGTGATTTTTTTCATACGGGGATTTTAGCGAAGTTTTGAAAGGTTGAAAGGTCATTTGTTAGGGATTTTGGTGAAATGCGAGATCAGAAAATAGGTAATTCGCCTAATTGGTATTTGTGTGATTTTGTCGCATTGGGATTTTTTTAGATTTCGGAGAATTATAAATTTCGCAGCGGTCCTAAGTCAAGTGAGGTGAAGAATTTCCAGGAATTACTCTCTGACATGTTTATCCAAACTTGTATAATGCATTTGTATAAGTTCAACGAACATTCAACGAATAATTTAAACACGCCTTGTCGGTAAAAAATTCCTCACAATAAATATTCCCCCTACAATTTCCCCTCGCATCGACGGACGGAAGCTGACAGACACGATCTATTTATTTATAATAGTATTCTGTGACTTGTGAGTGTTTTGTCTGGGATCAAACAGATATACACATTTTGCGTGAAATTCACTGTGTAAAAAAGTGACGAGTTTGGCTGGCACTTCGAGGGAAGTAAAAATGTATCATTTTTAAGTGCAAACAAATTGCTGGTATTTGGTGCACATGCACCAGAAAAAGCATGCGATTCTCTTTCACCGGATGCAATTTGGCTGCACAAGATAGGCAGTTAGAAATGTACTTTTCAACTAAAGATTAATCACAGTTGTAGAATTGTAGAAAAATATAGTAAAAGCAGTTACACCTGATAGTATGCACAATTATGCATATTTCTTTTAAAACCTTATCGAGAATATACTGCTGGCCGATAAACTAGTAAAATTAATATAATTTAGTTTAATTTATCGTATCTATTACCCAACTCTGTATTACTCTATACAGCTCTATAATTTCTACTAACCCAGCAAACTCCTTTCCAAGGCCAAAGAGCTAATTAAATTTCTGCTCAAAAAATTTTGCCTCGAGAACTCTAAGAAATTATACAATAACAGTTATATAGGAGCCATCCGCTCTGGTATTTTTCTACCATCCGCTCTCAATTTCTCTACCATCCGCTCTCTATTTCCCTCCAATCCGCTCTCTATTTCTCTCCAATCCGCTATCTATTTCTCTCCAATCCGCTCTCTATTTCTCACCCATCCGCTGCCTTTTTCTCTCCAATCCGCTCTCTATTTCTCTACCATCCGCTCTCTATTTCTCACCCATCCGCTCTCTATTTCTGTACCATCCGCTCTCTGTTTCTCTACCATCCGCTCTCTATTTCTCTACCATCCGCTCTCTATTTCTCTACCATCCGCTCTCTATTTCTCTCCAATCCGCTCTCTATTTCTCTCCAATCCGCTCTCTATTTCTCACCCATCCGCTCTCTATTTCTGTACCATCCGCTCTCTATTTCTCTACCATCCGCTCTATATTTTCCTCCAATCCGCTCTCTATTTCTCTCCAATCCGCTATCTATTTCTCTCCAATCCGCTCTCTATTTCTCACCCATCCGCTCTCTATTTCTGTACCATCCGCTCTCTGTTTCTCTACCATCCGCTCTCTATTTCTCTACCATCCGCTCTCTATTTCTCTACCATCCGCTCTCTATTTCTCTCCAATCCGCTATCTATTTCTCTCCAATCCGCTCTCTATTTCTCACCCATCCGCTCTCTATTTCTGTACCATCCGCTCTCTATTTCTCTTCCAATCCACTATCTATTTCTCTACCATCCGCTCTCTATTTCTCTTCCAATCCACTCTCTATTTTTCTACCATCCGCTCTCAATTTCTCTACCATCCGCTCTCTATTTCCCTCCAATCCGCTCTCTATTTCTCTCCAATCCGCTATCTATTTCTCTCCAATCCGCTCTCTATTTCTCACCCATCCGCTCTCTATATCTGTACCATCCGCTCTCTATTTCTCTTCCAATCCACTATCTATTTTTCTACCATCCGCTCTCAATTTCTCTACCATCCGCTCTCTATTTCCCTCCAATCCGCTCTCTATTTCTGTACCATCCGCTCTCTATTTCTCTTCCAATCCACTATCTATTTTTCTACCATCCGCTCTCAATTTCTCTACCATCCGCTCTCTATTTCCCTCCAATCCGCTCTCTATTTCTCTTCCAATCCACTCTCTATTTTTCTACCATCCGCTCTCAATTTCTCTACCATCCGCTCTCTATTTCCCTCCAATCCGCTCTCTATTTCTCTCCAATCCGCTATCTATTTCTCTCCAATCCGCTCTCTATTTCTCACCCATCCGCTCTCTATTTCTGTACCATCCGCTCTCTATTTCTCTTCCAATCCACTATCTATTTCTCTCCAATCCGCTCTCAATTTCTCACCCATCCGCTGTCAATTTCTCTCCAATCCGCTCTCTTTTTCTCTACATTCGCTGTCTATTTCTCTCCAAACTGCTCTCTATTTCTCTATCACGTCAATTTTTGTCGCTATTACCTGAGTTCTCATTTAATTATTTTACTTACTGTAACTAAAATACCTTTTTGATATATTTCCAGTTTTCCTTCTATCTAAGCTGAGTTTTTTCTAATATGACTTCTTATACGTTGTTATATATGCCTTTTCTCTTAGCAAACAAATAAAGGCAGATTTTTTTAGTAACTAACCAGGAGGACACTAATGAGTTTCCGCTAATTTGTTCGCAGCAAATAAGCCCTGAAAGTAATTAGCTAGGTTTCTATACATCACCTGTTTAGAGGAATTGAAAGATATATACAATGTGCTTTAAGCAGGTTTGAGAATGAAATAATGAAAATTGATAGGCTCTTTAAAAAAACGAAGGGAGACTCACTGCCTCAGACTACACGAACTCACCAAGTAAGGGGGTGAGTGGCAGAGCGGTCCCTGAGCTCGATTCCGCGGCGAGGCCATATTCATTTGGGGCGCAGCCGCGGAGAGAAGGCTCGGGGGCTTGTCGTGCAATTTACGCCCTTGAGGGCCAACCTCCAAGGCACAGTGGAAGTGTACACTGCCTGACGATGAGAAAGTCAGGACAGATGTACACACCTGTGTGCGTGTGTGCTCAGGAGTCAGCGAAATGGGCAGAATTGCCTCCTGGTTGGCTGTGGGTCTAGTGTCACCAAATAATGTGCTATTGCCTGCAGCCCTCCAGAAATTATTATTTATTACTATAAACTCACCAAGAGCGTCCAACTCGATGCTAGAGTAATAAGTTGGTCCCTGCTGCTGCTGCTGCTGCAATATTCTGTCCACCTCTTCGCGTCGATAATTTCTGATAGGCAGTGGAGGCGGTGGGTTGAGCGCAGCGAAGCCACCGGACTCAGTGGTGACCGACGTCGTTGAGTCATCCAAATTCGATGCCTGAGCTCTGGTAATGCTGGCATAGACATGATGCTGCTGATGCTGCTGAGGTCTGGCTGCGGGCTGACTTGAAGAATGCTGCTGTCCCGAGCCAAGCGAGGTGTACAGCGGATCAGCCTCGCTATTGAGGTCACTGTCTATGGTGTAAATCGACACAGTAGCCGGCAACCCGACGGCTGTCGATGGCGCATTGCAAGATGTCAGCGAAGGCGGTGCCGGTGGCGGCGGCGGAGGCGGCGGTGGCGGAGGCGGAGGATGAGGAGGCGCGGTTCGCTGTCTTCTCAACGAGCCGTTGGCTAATCTCTGGGCAAATGCTGGCAGAGGAAAATCTGTCAGGTGTTTTTTCAGCAGCCCGCATGACGAGGACGAGGGAGCGGCCGACGATGGAGGCAGAGGCGGCGGAGGGCGAGGCGAGGCTGGCGGGTAGCCGTTAGACGCATCCAGGCTGTCTGGGAATGGCACTGGGGGCAGTTCTCGATCGGTTTGACTGCGGTTTGACAGCACCGACTTCTGCGTCTCCAAGCTGCGGGCGACAGGCGGGTTGGTGCTGACTTTTAGATTGGTCATTGTGCCTAGATTGGTCCTTGTGCCTAGATTGGTCATTGTGCCTAGATTGGTCATTGTGCCTAGATTGGTCATTGTGCCTAGATTGGTCATTGTGCCTAGATTGGTCATTGTGCTTAGATTGGTCATTGTGCCCAGATAGGTCATTGTGCCTAGATTGGTCATTGTGCCTAGATTGGTCATTGTGTCTAGATTGGTCATTGTGCCTAGATTGGTCATTGTGCCTAGATTGGTCATTGTGTCTAGATTGGTCATTGCGCCTAGATTGGTAATTGTGCCTAGATTGGTCATTGTGCCTAGATTGGTCATTGTGCCTAGATTGGTCATTGTGCCTAGGTTGGTCATTGTGCTTAGATTAGTCATTGTGACCTACTCATTGTGCCCAGATTGACGAAAGTAATAAAAGTACATTCTATTTGCCGTTTCATATCCTTATGACAAATTTGTTCAGTGTCTCTACGAGTCTACGACACACCAATCTAGCAACCTATTTGGTTCTGCCCTTGACGTTCGAAAATCATAAAAGTACGGATATGGAGGCCAATAAAACTTTCTGATGGACATTTCAAATCAGGATAAATAGCGAGAAACCTGGGACCGATGTCAATAAACCTAGCTGATAAAGTTTATCTGAATGCGCACGGGTATGCAAATGCATGATATTTAAATAGGTATCTGCAATCAAAGCCACAAAGGTGAATTAGTGAAACTAGCAACTGTTTTGAAAATAGTGATTTAGTGACCGCACATTGTTCAAGCATCTGGCAGATACAAATTAAAGCTTATCTTTCAGTGTTTAGATAACAGAATTGTTTACAATTGCTAGTGCATTGCACACTCTCAGCCCAGTTGGGCCCGTTGTTCAGTCAGTGAAGCGGCCCCACTTATTCAAGTTTGCTTCTGAAGGCTGCGCTGCGTACGACTGTCCAGTCCATGGACTGGGGGGACGCCACACCCACCCTCAATTGGTACCCATTCAACAGCTGGGTGAACTGAAGCAATGCAGAGTTAAGTGGGAGCGGGAAAACTAAGGAAGCACTAGGAAATTAAGTATCTAACTTAAAGAACACAAATAGCTTCCTATTTGGTATTCGAACTCTCGACCTCTTGTATACGAGCATAACAGTTTAATGCGAATGATATGAAATTAATTACTAGTACAAACCTTGGTTTGAAAGCTCGCTCATCAGTAGGCGAGTTGGTAAAATCAGCAGCAGCAGCAGCAGCTGTTGTTGTTGGAGCACCCACAATGGATGAGGCGTGACCGTTAAGTCGCCCGTGACCGTTGCCATGACTCCTAGTTAGACTGCTCAACTTGGCCAAGAAACTCTCACGAAGGCTTAATCGTCCGCTTGACCGTTTTTTGTTACTATTTACAGCGTCTCCGTTGGCATGGCAACGGCCTGGTCGATATTCGACGCCTTCAACAACCAGCATCTGCTCGGGATTGTTGATGTCTAAGGAGTTGCGAACGGCTGCTAAACAGCGATCCCCGTCGATGCTGACTGTCGTTGTCTCGTAGATGTCCACGTTGATGTCGCTGTGATAAATTGTAGATAAAAATAAAAGTACATTTAAAATTTGAATCGATTTGAATGACTTTATTAGAATCTGTATAGACACCAGTTAGAAAAAAGCATGTACTGTTACAGCCGAACTGAAGCAGTGCAGCTGCAAAAACAGTTAACGGGCAATATTTCAGGCGCATTGTAAATAGAAGGCTGCTGACAGTTGGTGCAATAAACGCTACATTTCCTGCAAGCAGCTGCACAGCGTTAAATCATTCCGATCGTAGGGCTGTGCTACCCCGTCACTTCATCAAAATGGAACTGTGTATGATGGGGAAAAACTATTTTTAGACCCTGATAAATAGCTTGTATCATGCACGAATCTTAGGGAATGCTGCCGGAGTTCAAATATAGCCAGAACTGTCATGATATCGATTAAGAAAGCAGACAAGAACAGCAACGCTACTTTCAACTTGTGCTACGGCTGTGGTATTCAAGGCTACGGCTGTGGTATTCAAGGCTACGGCTGTGGTATTCAAGGCTACGGCTGTGGTATTCAAGGCTACGGCTGTGGCATTCAAGGCTATGGCTGTGGTATTCAAGGCTATGGCTGTGGTATTCAAGGCTACGGCTGTGGCATTCAAGGCTACGGCTGTGGTATTGAAGGCTATGGCTGTGGTATTGAAGGCTATGGCTGTGGTATTCAAGGCTATGGCTGTGGTATTCAAGGCTATGGCTGTGGTATTGAAGGCTATGGCTGTGGTATTCAAGGCTATGGCTGTGGTATTGAAGGCTATGGCTGTGGTATTGAAGGCTATGGCTGTGGTATTCAAGGCTATGGCTGTGGTATTCAAGGCTACGGCTGTGGTATTCAAGGCTACGGCTGTGGTATTCAAGGCTATGGCTGTGGTATTGAAGGCTATGGCTGTGGTATTGAAGGCTATGGCTGTGGTATTCAAGGCTATGGCTGTGGTATTCAAGGCTATGGCTGTGGTATTCAAGGCTATGGCTGTGGTATTCAAGGCTATGGCTGTGGTATTCAAGGCTATGGCTGTGGTATTCAAGGCTATGGCTGTGGTATTCAAGGCTATGGCTGTGGTATTCAAGGCTATGGCTTTGGTATTCAAGGCTATGGCTGTGGTATTCAAGGCTATGGCTGTGGTATTGAAGGCTACGGCTGTGGTATTCAAGGCTATGGCTGTGGTATTCAAGGCTATGGCTGTGGTATTCAAGGCTACGGCTGTGGTATTGAAGGCTATGGCTTTGGTATTCAAGGCTACAGCTGTGGTATTCAAGGCTATGGCTGTGGTATTGAAGGCTATGGCTGTGGTATTCAAGGCTATGGCTGTGGTATTCAAGGCTATGGCTGTGGTATTGAAGGCTACGGCTGTGGTATTCAAGGCTATGGCTGTGGTATTCAAGGCTATGGCTGTGGTATTCAAGGCTACGGCTGTGGTATTGAAGGCTATGGCTTTGGTATTCAAGGCTACAGCTGTGGTATTCAAGGCTATGGCTGTGGTATTGAAGGCTATGGCTTTGGTATTCAAGGCTATGGCTGTGGTATTCAAGGCTATGGCTGTGGTATTCAAGGCTATGGCTGTGGTATTCAAGGCTATGGCTGTGGTATTCAAGGCTATGGCTGTGGTATTCAAGGCTATGGCTGTGGTAGTAAAGGCTATAGCATGGAATTTTTTGATAATGACAACATAATAACAACATAGGGTGTTATGTGCAGCAAAGCAAAGAAGCCTATGTTCTTAGCTTAAGTGATAAACATCTACAGCTATAGCTATTATGTCAATTAGATATCATATTTAATATGTCATATTTAAAAAAGTAAACAAACTAGTAAGTAAAGTAACTTTATTTCTACATTGGTTTAGAAACTGCTTACGCATTGTACATGCGGCATACTTAAGAGCTTAATGATAACAGCTTTTTTATGCATACCATAGCACAGGTATCACTTACAGATCATCTGGATCCTGAGGTGTACAGACTAGCCTAGCATTGCTGTCTACAGAGCTATTGACGTTGATCTCTTCAGCGCAAAAATGGTCTCCACCAGCTACTGATGAAGCATAGCAATCTCTAGCTTGGCTGGAATCTGAACTCTTGACTTTGTTGAACAGAGAGTGAATCTTTATGCATAGACAGAGACCACTCATGACAGACAGGCCAGCCAAACTGCACAGGAATACTATGGTTGCTAGGGCAGGTGAGATGCTAGCAACCACTGGTTCCACATGGTCCATCTGTAATTTCAAACATCAATGTGATTAAATTACCTAGTTAAAAGACAAACAAAAATATATTGAACTAGCTAAGTGGTTCAAATTTTTAACTAGGCAAAACAATACTGGTCCTCGGGTAAGATATTTAGCTAAATTAAAATTGTAATATAGCCAAGCTACCTTCAACTAAAAAGGCATTGTAATATGTTTCATATAATTAATAATTAATTTATTTTTTTGTTTTATTGTTTTATAGTCTATTGACTAAGCAGCCATGCAAATTAATAAAATTATACAAATAGATACTGTCTCAAAGCTTCAAAGCTAGCAATAAATGTGCTAAATTTAAGTTTTTGGATATATATTTAGATACTATGTCAGGTTAAAATGTATTACAAACAAATTTTAAAGATTTGTGTAACTTCTAAAATTATTACTAACTAGCAAACAGATATATACTAGCCATAAATTATGGCTACAAAATAATAAGGTAAAAAGCTAAATTAATATTGTTATCATAATATCTGCTAGTATGTTATAATGTTACTAGATAAATAAAATAACAGGCATGGCCTAGTCATTTTTAGAAAAATGTATGACGATTTGAGATTAACTTTTGATAAATGTAATGTTAAGTGTAAGTGTAAGTCACGTTATATAAGTGAATTTCGAAGTCAAAGCGTCCAGCACCGTGAGTCCGTGACACAAAGTAAACAGGATTGGCCGCTTTGCAGGAAAACATAATTCATTTTAAACTTGAGCTGAATACAAATTGGCGCGCCAACCTACCACAACAAAATTGCAAAAATAAACAAGCTGTAATCTAAAAAAACTGCCTAATAACCTAGCAGTCATAATAATAATAATAATAATCTTAGTAGGCAGCTTTATTTATTATTTTTTTTACTTACGCTTTTACGAAGAGTAAAGCCTTCTGTCATGCATCATTCGCGATGGTCACAATTCCGTTAAATAACAAGGAACTCAAGGTCCCCCACGTCTCTACTTACCGTCCACTTTAGACCCTGCCCTCGAAACACCTTTACCTGTTACCGACATGGGGATTCGAGATTGTCTCCAGACCCGCGGTTAACCCCCACCTAAATTTAACTTTCGGCCGTGCCATCCTTTCAGCTAAGAGTGAGCGCCTCTTAGGTCTCAGCGCAGGTTCCGGTTTCGTTTCTCCTCTCCGGCCCCTTTCTTGCCCGCCCTTCCCACCTCTCCCTTCCTTCCTTTTCCCACCCCTGCGCCTGGTCCCCACCCTTACCTTCACCCACTCAGCTCGACTCCACCGCAAACTTAATTCCCTCTTTCCACCAGAAAGAACGAGAACTCTCAAAACGTGTGGTTCCATTAGCTCGGAGAGTCTCACTGCGAATCACTCCTTTCATACTCTGTTTATTTCATTATTTTCATAGGTACTTTCGCCTCTCCCATATCCTTCTCTCCCTTCTTGCGCTCGGCCGCTCGCCGCTCCTCTCGTATATCGTCTCGCATATAGGGCCTCCTCTCGCCCTAGTCTTCCTCGTCGGTGCTCGTCAGTGGTGACCCACCCAGGCCAACTTTCCACAACGTGTGCCCCCTGACCCCACCTGCTCAACCCGCGATCGGGATCAACATCACCTTAAAGATGGGCTGCTTCTTATAGTGGTCCTTGTTAAATTTATATGCCATGCATCTATAGTCTCAATCTCAATCTCTTCGCCTTTCTCAATTATCAAGTGAATATGCACATACGATACTGCATATAAGTACCATAGACGACCAGCACAAGGACGGGACAATGATCGTTTCATGGAGAATTTATTAAAGGCAGATTTTCACGGAAAATACACTAGCGAGCTAGATAAAAACTTTTTACTTTTTCCACATTAAAATGTTGATGACTTTCTATTTGCCTCCAGATTGGCCTACAAATTCTTCATAAAAAAAATTCGTAATTCTCTTAATACACTTATACTCGACTGTGATGGTAAAATTTAGTTTCTCACTACATTGACTAGCCTTAGACTTGCTGTTTTGCTTCATTAAAAATAAAGGAAAATAAAACTAGATACAAGTTATTGAAACAAAAAAGATTACGCTTAAAAGGTACGATCAAGGCCGTGATAAAGTGATAAATGCATGGATACCAGCATTAGCTGGGGCAATTCGCCATTGACTGAACAGCAGTACGCAGCCCTTAGGTCAGAGGTCGGCAAACTTATTAGCTAGCGGGCCAAAGAGAAAACCTAAAAGACGACAGCGGGCCGCATTGACTGTAGAAATAAGAGATAGGGGAGAGGTGAGACACAGGAGACATGAGACACGGGAGAGATGAGATACAGGAGAGATGAGACACAGGAGAGATGAGGCGCAGGAGTGATGAGACACGGGAGAGATAAGACACAGGAGAGATGAGACATAGGAGAGAAGAGGCACAGGAGTGATGAGACACAGGAGAGATGAGACATAGGAGAGATGAGGCACAGGAGTGATGAGACACAGGAGAGATGAGACACAGGAGAGATGAGACACAGGAGAGATGAGACATAGGAGAGATAAGGCACAGGAGTGATGAGACACAGGAGACATGAGACACAGGAGAGATGAGACACGGGAGAGATGAGACACGGGAGAGATGAGGCGCAGGAGTGATGAGACACAGGAGAGATGAGGCGCAGGAGTGATGAGACACAGGAGAGATGAGACACAGGAGAGATGAGACACAGGAGAGATGAGACACAGGAGAGATGAGACACAGGAGAGATGAGACATAGGAGAGATAAGGCACAGGAGTGATGAGACACAGGAGACATGAGACACAGGAGAGATGAGACACGGGAGAGATGAGACACGGGAGAGATGAGGCGCAGGAGTGATGAGACACAGGAGAGATGAGGCACAGGAGAGATGAGACACAGGAGAGATAAGACACAGGAGAGATGAGACACAGGAGAGATGAGACACAGGAGTGATGAGACACAGGAGAGATGAGGCACAGGAGTGATGAGACACAGGAGAGATGAGGCACAGGAGTGATGAGACACAGGAGAGATGAGACACAGGAGAGATGAGGCGCAGGACATACGTGACCGAGGAAAGACAGACCTGGGAAACATAAAGAGGATGCTGTATGTGTTGGAAGTGGCAACGGGCCGGATTTGGGAGCTTCGAGGGCCGCGGGCCGGAGTTTGCCGACCCTGCTTTAGGTGGTGTCGTCTGGCTGCACACCTGGGCAAAATGGAACAGGTAAAATCAAATAGTTTCATACTAAAATAACAAAGATTACAAATAAATTCGATTCCTTAGAGACCAACTAAGCGTTGATAAATGGCATGGAGTGTTGCATGTACAAGTCCTATTCAGGGTTACATACAGTATTACAAATTCAGAGTAGTAGCTAGCTGTAGTTTTGAGTAGAAGCAGTTAATATTAACTGGATCTTTAATATCCTAAAGTCCGTCAGTTTGGGGACTAGGTCACATAGTAAAAATTATACAAATTATACTAGTTTGTATTACTGTACTCGTACTATATTAGGCGCACACGCATTTCTCACCGGTCAAAAATCGTATCGCCTGATCTAAAAATAGCATGCCCAGTAAACCTCTACCTTGTATAGACAAGTACAGCAGTGACGAAACTAGGATCTAAAATTAGCACACAGTCATGGAATTGCACCAGGATTTCCCATGGATTTCGTTAGTCTTACAGAGAAAGGCTACTAACCGAGTACGCTGACATTGTTAAAGGCACTTAATTCGCTAACGAGATGAGAGGATGAGATTGGGAGAGATAAGACAGGATACAATGACGAGCAGACGACATGACGAGATATGAGACAGGAGATAAGACAGAAGAGAGGAAGAGGAGACAGAACAGGCATGGAGAGATAAAACATGGGAGAAATGAGGTAGGCGAGTCTGCCAACTAAAAAATCGGAAAATAACAATTACGTTAAAACTGATTTTAAAGTGAAATTTGTAAGGAACTGAATAGTTTCGTTTCGCATTGCTGCAGACGGTTGCTTCAGTTTGAGTGCCAAACTTTACAGAGTGGTCAGTGAGACATTTACTGCGTGCCTTCACCAACCAGCGTTTCATTTGTATTTCTTTCTTCTAAATAAAAGTTCTATTTTGCTCCGCACGCACTCACAGACATGGAAATATAAGTTAAAATTAAATTTCGTTTGCTATTATTATACAAGGGTAATAGTTGGTTTAGAGTTGTAAGACTTCACACAAGTTAGATATTTATGTTTTGAGGATCAGACGACTGCAAAAACTATTTCGCACAGTGCACACATAGATTCTGTCCGACTTGTACTTATCAGAATTGAATAATTGAACTCAAGTGCTTTTAGATTTTGAAATATAATAGAAGTTTGTTTAAATTGATTCTATAAATTAAAACGAATATTAATGAGGAATCTAAAAACTTTGAGGCATAAAATAATAACAGAGATAGTGAGCTGGGTCAAAGGTGAACAATTGAATTCTTGTTTAAAGTAAACACGACACACGGGGACAGCGCACCTGGGTATAGTGTGATAAACGGGACGAACTTGACAATAATCATTTACTTGCGCCAACACTAAGCTCTGGGAATAGACTTTTGAATGGGAATACAGTTCGCAATGATTAGAAGATTTGTAATCCCCATGATTTGAGGATTAAAAAATCATATAGGAATTGAAATCCCATTGGTTTTGGGGTTGAAATCCCTTTGGTTTTGGGATTGAAATCCCTTTGGTTTTGGGATTAAAATCCCTTGATTTTGGGATTGAAGTTCCCTTCATTTTGGGATTGAAATCCCTTTGGTTTTGGGATTAAAATCCCTTGATTTTGGGATTGAAGTTCCCTTCATTTTGGGATTGAAATCCCTTTGGTTTTGGGATTAAAATCCCTTGATTTTGGGATTGAAGTTCCCTTCATTTTAGGATTGAAATCCCTTTGGTTTTGGGATTAAAATCCCTTGATATTGGGATTGAAGTTCCCTTCATTTTGGGATTGAAATCCCTTTGATTTTGGGATTCAAATCCGTTGATCTTGATTGAAATTCCAGTGATTTTGGTATTGAAATTCCCATGATTTTGGGAGTTGGGTTTACCGTGATTGATACACAGAGACTTACAGAGCTTGATAAACAGAAATAAAGACTACAACTCTAGGATGATAAACCAGTCAAAAGAAAACAAAAATAGCTTACATTTTGTTACGTGTTCTCTTCACAACAAACGCAAATTTAATTGCCTTGCCTCGTACAATAGAAACAAAACAAAATGTTATATAAGGGAACATAAAAACGCTTGACAGACATCAGCGCTGATACACAAAAAACTGTTTGCCCCTCTGACATGGCGTCATAGACAGACCGGACACACAAGCAGACAGCAGACTTTGCAGCTCTCAGCTAGGATTGTTAAATTTTGAAATTAACGAGGGTTTCTAAAAATGTGTTATGTTTTTTGTTGCAGATGTTTGGTAAGTCCCACGTGTATGTGCAAGGCACAATTTTAAAATTTGGGTTTATACATTTAGGAGATTTGTACATACAGAAAAGTTAT
This sequence comes from Macrostomum hystrix, assembly GCA_950097015.1. Taxonomy (NCBI): domain Eukaryota; kingdom Metazoa; phylum Platyhelminthes; family Macrostomidae; genus Macrostomum; species Macrostomum hystrix. The sequence continues at coordinate 4,522,740 of CATNEN010000002.1, forward strand.
GTATGTCTATGGCTGTTTTCCCTTCTACTCAAATGTACTAATCCCTTGAATCCTATAAATCACCATTGATCGCAGCAAAAAGTCAATTTAAAGATTTTAAAGAATAAATCGAAAACTAATTTCCGGGTCTAGTCTAGTCAAGTCTATTGAAAGTCGAGTCTTATCAATGACTTTTTTTAAACCTACTTAACATGAGAGTGGATAAATCTATGCCCAGGGTTAGGAAACAAGGAGCCGACAGAATCTCTAATGACGACGCCATTTGACGGCTTATTTTGTCTTCAAACCCAAAATAAAAATGATCACAAATATTAGAAGATAACAAGTCTAAAACACACGCAAAGCTAATTTACGTATCAGAGCTCATCGTGTCGATGTCGCTGACGAGCTCTGAAACTCAAGTCGGGAACGATTGGCCATAGACTGCATGACCCGATCGTCTGGAGACGGCGAGTCAAACTGAAATGGGGTCGAAATCGCCACTGACGGCCGCGAATGATATAATTGCTGCTGATAGTCTGTGGGTGTCATGGCCTCAGTCAAGTACATGGCCAACTGACTGCACAGCATCCGGTTTACTCCGCCTCGCCTTAGCGACGGTGCTGAGGAGGCTGCCAAGCAATGCACACTGGGCTGCTGCTTCACCGGCAATAGCTGCTGTTGCTGCTGCTGCTTAGTGAGGCTGAGCCTGGTTTGTGTTTCTGTAGACAGTTGCGCATCAAGTACTGCTGCTTCACAATTTCTGTTGTCATTTACTTCCAAAAAAGTCTGTTTATCTACTTTCTGCTGCTGAGCTTCATTGTACTGTAGAGTCTGCTGGGGTATCTGCGATTTTGTAGTTTCCTTGGCTGGTTCCGGTTGGCAGTGTTCAATTAGAAGCGCATTCTCAAACAGCGAGACTGGCGGCTTTGGCAACCTAACAGAAGCCAGGAGTGACGCCTTGCCAACCTGCCTACTGCGCTTGGGCTGCTGCTGCTGCTGCAGGGGAAACGATCTAGGAGATGCGGCTGGTCGAGCATTAGCTAACCGGCTTTGGCTCAGGTCTGGCCTACGCATTCGAGCCAGAGAGCTGGCCTCGCGAGCCATCATGAGCATGGTGTCCGCCATTTGGTTGCTATGGAAATTTCCGAGCACGAGGTTAACAAGGCAAGCAAATATATTATTTCCCAAATAGTCACAGAATTAGAGCGAATGCGTTTTGAACAGAGCAGTCTGATCTGAAAGAAATTTGAAAAGCTTGAAGTAATGTAAAATACTGACTTAGTGCAGCATACAACAACCTTGCCAACAATACATTTTTCTATATGTGGACAACCTAACCATAAAAATTGACTCAAACAAAAATTAAAATACAAATTATTTTTGTTGGAGGGCTGCGGGCAATGGCACACTATTTGGTGACACTAGACCCGCAGTCAGCGAGTAGGCAATTCTGCCCATTTCGCTGACTCCTGAGCACACACGCACACAGATAACGTACGCAGGTACACACTCACGCAGAGGTGTGTACATCTGCCCTGACTTTCTCATAGACAGGCAGTGTACACTATCCTAGAAGGTTGGAGGTCCAAGTGAATGTGGACTTGCCGCGGAATCGAGCTCAGGGACCTTGTTGCTAGAGGCAAACGAGTTAGACCACTCTGCCACTCACTATTAGGTGGCGCTTCGAAAGTCTGTGCACAGCTGTTCGGTCCGCGGACTGGGGGGATGGTACACCCACTAAAATTTCTGCCCCAACTAATACTGGCATCTAAAAGAATCAAATTTTGGTCCTCGGAACCGATATTTTGAAATACTGACCTCTTGTTCAGGTATCATATGCTCAAATTACATGCTAAAACTACTCAGACAATAAAGATTACGCAAAAAATACGATTTTGTTCCCAGAAGAAAACAAAAATAGAAAAAAAACTAAAAAACACACAAAAACTTCTACACACGTATTGTATTGTATTTCCTAAGATTTGCTTGAAAAAACAATTGAATTAAAACAATCAGTAAGTTATAAAAAGAGCTATTCGGATTTCAAGTTGCTTGTCAAAAAATTGCTAAACGACAATTGTACGAGTAGAGGAAAAAGAAACAAACTAGCAGACATTTACTTAACAAAAATGCATGTAACTATCACTATGCCAAGGCTGGGTTAAATAATTCTGTTTTGTTTCTATTTTCGAATCGGAAGGTTTTCAAATGATATTCTTGTGAAAAAATCACTGAAAAATCCTGCATAGCAACAAACCGCTGTAAATTAAATAGATTAAATAGTTTTTTTGTTTATAACAGCTAATTTTGTAAATTCAAAAACATCAAGAAGCTCTTTTGAGCAATTTGTACAGGATGCTGCATACATTGTGTAGCGCGTTAAAAATTACCTATGTACTTCTCATATACTTTAACCCGCTATTAATTCTAACTTAATTAAAAGGACTTTGATTAATTACAAATCATGTCCTATTATCCCCATACAAACTAACTAAGAATCCCATTCTTTTAACCAAACTAAAAATCCCATTCTTTAACCAAACTAAAAATCCCATTCTTTAACCAAACTAAAAATCCCATTGTTTAACCAAACTAAAAATCCCATTGTTTAACCAAATTAAAAATCCTATTCTTAAACCAAATTAAAAGTCCCACTCTTTAACCAAATTAAAAATCCCATTGTTTAACCAAACTAAAAATCCCATTGTTTAACCAAACTAAAAATCCCATTCTTTAACCAAACTAAAAATCCCATTGTTTAACCAAACTAAAAATCCCATTGTTTAACCAAATAAAAAATCCCATTCTTAAACCAAATTAAAAATCCCATTCTTAAACCAAATAAAAAATCCCATTCTTTAACCAAATAAAAAATCCCATTCTTTAACCAAACTAAAAATCCCATTCATTAACCAAATAAAAAATCCCATTCTTTAACCAAACTAAAAATCCCATTCTTTTACCAAACTAAAAATCCCATTCTTAAACCAAATTAAAAATCCCATTCTTAAACCAAATAAAAAATCCCATTCTTTTACCAAACTAAAAATCCCATTCTTTAACCAAACTAAAAATCCCATTCTTTAACCAAACTAAAAATCCCATTCTTTTACCAAACTAAAAATCCCATTCTTTAACCAAATTAAAAATCCCATTGTTTAACCAAACTAAAAATCCCATTCTTTAACCAAACTAAAAATCCCATTGTTTAACCAAATTAAAAATCCCATTCTTTAACCAAACTAAAAATCCCATTCTTTAATAAACCAAACTAAAAATCCCATTGTTTAACCAAATTAAAAATCCCATTGTTTAACCAAATTAAAAATCCCATTCTTAAACCAAATTAAAAATCCCATTCTTTAACCAAACTAAAAATCCCATTCTTTAACCAGACTAAAAATCCCATTGTTTAACCAAATTAAAAATCCCATTCTTTAACCAAATTAAAAATCCAATTCTTTAACCAAATTAAAAATCCCATTCTTTAACCAAATTAAAAATCCAATTCTTTAACCAAATTGAAAATCCCATTCTTTAACCTAACTAAAATCCCATTCGTTAACCCAACTAAAAATATTGTTCTCACTTTTAAGTCTCATTCTAAAGCAAGGCCAAAAATAATATAAAATAACATAGGTGTCGCGAACACCAAGATCCAAACACAGAAAATTCAAAACGCACCACCATTGCATTGCCAAGCAAAGCAAGTTACTTTTAAAAATGATCGGAAAAAAGCAAAAGCAACAGAAAACCTGATTATGGTTTATGAAATAAAAAATATACAAATAAAATAACAGATGAATAAAATGTCAATAAATATGAATAAAATATGATTTTACACAGCCATTTTTATCACAAAAGAGCTATAGTACAGAGTGTACAAATGTGGTAATAAAAGTACATTTATTGCAAACAAAAGTACATCTAGCGATTTCCAACTTATGTAAAATACTTGCATCCCAGCAGCTGTGCCGTGACATCAGGATCATCTAAGCTGGTCAAACTTCCTCCTTGTGCGAAGTCAGCCTTGTGGCAGCCTGGCTTGGCAACAGCGGCAGTCGAGCCCTTGAAGATCTGCCCAGCACGCCAGCCGGCGAAGGCGACGGCGATTCTAGGCGACCGCGCGACAGTCGCGATCCGCCAAAGCCGCCGCTGGAGGATGATGGACGCAGGGTGTCAAACAGACTAGGCGCCGACACTCCAGACGATCGCCTGGTGGACAGAAGCCGGTCTCGCCGATCGCCGATTGGCAGGCCGGCCTGCAGTCTGGCGTTGTCCTGCAGCGAGAACACCGACGGAAATGGAGTCTCCTGCGGTGTTGGCAAACGCGACGTCGACGACATGACGGGAAAGTACACCGGCTCCCTGGGACCGCCGTAGGAGCTGGTGCAGCCGCTGCTAGTCATGGAGATGCCGGGCAGTATGGCCCGGTGTCCAGTTCGACTATTTTCTCCAGCCAATAGCAATGAAGCGCTTTGAACTAGCTCGCGCCTGATTAGTTGCGGATGAGGGAATTCCAAATTTTTGAGTGGGTGGTTTTCTTTGCTATTTTTAGAAACACACTCCTTCCTATGCGTATTTAATTGACCAAATTATATTAAAAAATGAAAATACCGATTTACTATGGATATACTCGCTCGCACCGGCGGGACACAACGCCTGTGAGGTATTTGTCAGTCCAGGCCCACGGGCTAAGGTCTGCGATGCCTCACACCTGCAGTCGCTTTTTGTGCAGGCTTGGCAGGAAGGAGCCCTGTGCCTCGGGTGCAGGAATCCCTCCACGCTGTTACGTCAGCTGACCCATGGGTACACGTCCCGAGAGTGTTCAAGGCTGACCCTAGGGCAGCCGGACAGAATGGGCAGCAGCGCTGGATGGCCAAATTGGGTACCTCTAGCCCTGGCTGGAGGGAAAGATGTCACCCTTTGTCCTCAACAGGGTATGCGGCCAGTCCGCAGCTTTCGTGCACCTGTGCGTGATCAGGTACCTCTGGCTACGGCTCTGAGGGAAGGGTGTCACCCTTTGACCTTAACAGGGTATGCGGCCAGTCCGCAGCGTTCGTGCACCTGTGCGTGATCAGGTACCTCTTACCTCTTACCAGCCGCTTAGGCTTTACGGTAAGTAAATTTCCTTCTGTAAGCAAACCAAATGCCTAGGGATCACCCTGGACCATAGGCTGAACTGGTCTCCCCATGTTCAAACCAAAACCAAGAGGGCCCTCGCGATCCTCGCGCAGCTGCGAAGGGCAGTTGGCACCACCTGGGGGCTCACCCCCAAGCGCCTCTGGTGGATCTTGGGGTAATGGTCAGGCCAGCTGTCTCGTACGGCAGCTTGATCTGGGCCAGCGCCCTGCAGATGAAGACCTGCCTGGAGGCACTTAGGAAAACGCAAGGGCGCGCTTGTCGCATGACCATGAGTGCCCCATCGTCTGCTCCTTATGACGGCCTCAATGCCTTCCTCGACGCTCCCCGTTGGACATTTTTGTCCGCAGGGAAGCCGCTAAAACAGCGCGTCGGCTCATTGACGCCGGCGTCCGCTTCACGCACCAAAGAGCAATGGCAAAGCGCAAACTTCTGCCTCACACCGATCTGTGCCTTCGAGACTTGAAAGATAGCGGCGGACTCTACGTCTTATCTGACGGCGAACCACGCACTCTCAATCTCACCCAGCGCTACAAAATCATTATTCCCTCGAGGGAAGACGCTATCGACCACTGGAACCACCAGGAGGTCCACAGCTATACGGACGGATCCCTTAAAGACGGCCTTACCGGCTTTGGGGTCTGCATCCTGATCGTCGTCGCCACGCATGCCCAACATACTGGGAGACTTTCTACGGTCTTCCAGAATGATATCCTTGCCATCAGCTCCTGTGCCGCAGAGCTGAATGCCAGGAATACGAGAGGAGAGACTATCATCATCCACATCCACCAAGCGGCCTTACAAAGCCCTTTGCCGCACCACCACGTGCTCCCAGACAGTCGCTGACTGTGTTTGGCAACTCAACCTCCTGGCCCGTAGCAACACGGTCAGGCTGAGCTGGATCCCAGGGCATGCGGGCTTCCCAGGGAACGAGCGGATACCCTTGCCAAGCAAGGTGGCTCTGGCTCTCTCCTGGGCCCTGCTCCCCTGATCCCGATCCCCATCACGGCCATCAATCGCCTTTTTGATGACTGGGCTGAGTCGCTCCACAGGGACAGATGGGCGGGCACCCAGAACTGTCGGCAATCCCGTGCCGCAGTTCCGAGCCCGTCTCGCAGGCTTAGGAACATACTTTTGAACCAAAACCGGAAGGATATCCGCGCCCTCGCCATGACCCTCACGGGCCACGGCTACCTCGCTAGGCACTGTTTCCTCCGGGGCGACCTTGAGAGTGAACTCTGTCCATTCTGTGAGTACGACAACGAAGATGCTGAGCATTTTGTGTGTCATTGCCCTTTCTTTAACAGAGACCGGCTACGCAACCTCGGGCCCAACCTGTCTATGGACGAGATCTGCCAGCCCGACAGCATTCCACGGCTCGTCCAGTTCCTCCGGGCAACAAGACGAGCCACGTTCTTCCCTACGGAAGACAACGCTGCAGGACGGACCGGCGGACCACCCTGACCGGCCCCGCGCCCTTGCCTGTCTGCGGGCCTACAGGGGTTAGCGGTATGGGCGATCCTCGCCTCCCCGCTGCGTCCATGGACCACCCTGCAGCTAAGTCAAGTAAGTCAAAATGAATATATTCGTGGATGGGTGGAAATTACTCATTTCGATTAATTCTTAACAATATCGATTTTAAAATTAACAATATAGACGTAATTTAAATAGATAAGTCTTGCTTAAATATACCTTTAGTCCCGAGAATCCAAAGCTCTATAAAGCTGCTTCAAAGCACGCAGAACGGAAATTAAGGAAATTTAGAAAACGATAGTTTTTTGTAATTCTCGTTACTTATCTAAACGCTGGTGCACTGATAAGGCACAAACTTCAGCCAGCGCAAATGTAAAAAATCTTATTTTCTCTCTGCGCTATTTCTAACTATGTGAAGGCGAATGCCTTCATATTGAATCGGACAATGCTCAGAGAGACACAAGAGACAGAAAATCATTTTAGAACAATGCTATTCATGGCATACAAATTTTGTGCACAGAAATGCAACACAAAAAACCTCTAGTGTAAGTGGATAGAAAACTGACACTTTAAAAGGCAGACAAAAGCAAAGCTACAAGCCTGCTTATTTTAATAAATTGAGAAAGAGCAACAATCCAAATACACCACAAAACAATCCAAATACACCACAAAACAATCCAAATACACCATAAAACAATCCAAATACACCACAAAACAATCCAAATACACCATAAAACAATCCAAATACACCATAAAACAATCCAAATACACCACAAAACAATCCGATTACACGACAAAACAATCCGATTACACCACAAAACAATCCAAATACACCATAAAACAATCCAAATACACCACAAAACAATCCAAATACACCATAAAACAATCCAAATACACCACAAAACAATCCAAATACACCATAAAACAATCCAAATACACCACAAAACAATCCAAATACACCATAAAACAATCCAAATACACCATAAAACAATCCAAATACACCACAAAACAATCCAAATACACCATAAAACAATCCAAATACACTAGAAAACAATCCAAATACACTAGAAACAATCCAAATACACCAGAAAGCAATCGAAGGACACAAGATTTTATAGAAGTACACGCCTAAGCATCTCAAAAAGAAACGTTTTTACACTCACGGTGGAGCCTGCAAAGTACCCGGCTGGCTATAGCCGGCAGCCCAGGAGGTCGCATTGGCAGCACCGCTGACCCCGGTGCCCTGCAGGTAGCGCAGGTTGGCTGCCAGCTGTTTTCGACGGCGCCTACGCGCTGAAGCCGCGCCAAACGGCAGCGCGCTAATTAGGCGCATCCGACGCCGCTGACGACCGGCGCCCCCGTCAACCGTGTCGTTTTCTGAGTCAATCTCCACCGACAGCTGATCGGGTCGATCAGCGCTGGCTTTCACCTGCGTTTACAAGATTGATTGGATAATTAAAATAACAAACCAGAGTTGGTGGTTTCAGGATCCTGAAATCGATGGGATTCTTGAACCTAATTGTGTGATTGCACCTGTCCCGGGTGGGCAGCTGACAGCACAGACTGAGCTATTGTCCGGCGGTGTCCATGAACTGTGGGGATGCCACGCCTACACTCGATTATCCCTGCTGATGTTGGTGCCAAACTAACAGTAGGACTACCAAGCCATTTTATCGCCAAATTTTACACCAAGGGTTCGGAAATCCCCCTGATTGGATAACAAACTAGGCGAGGGTGTCCTGTGCTTGAGCTGCGCCTAATATTTAGGCTTGATCAGTGAAATTGGAGAAATTCGCGTCAGGGTGTCCATAGTGGCTTAGTTGCACCTGTTGTAGCCATTGAAGGTCCAGCAGTCTGTCTAGATAAAGGTATGTGAACACCGAAGACGGAGATGATGCAGGCACATTCGGGTGACATGCTGATAAATTTTTAAGGCCTGGCAAGGCTGCACTTAAGTGCTAATTTGTGCTATTGGGTGTATCAAATGCACTGTATCTTATGGGAAAAATCAGACCTTTGATCAGAACCAATAAATAACTCGACAGTGTGAAGAGCTGGCGACTTTCAGAAGATTCTTGTTTCAGAAGATGCGCAATAAAAAGTTATTTTTGAGTTTGAGTTGTTCCGTTCGGCTGCAGCACAAAAATGGTCAGAGGGGATTTGCCCAAAAAAGCTTGGTAGTTCACTGTTATCAGCTGAGTGAACTGAAGCAATACAGAGTACAGCGTCTTGCTAAAGGACACATAGTAGTTCCAGTTGAGTCGGGAATCGAATCGTCCGACCTTCAAGTTGTGGCTCTAAACACTTATTTATAGCGGACACGAATTTGAAACCAGATTTAGATGAACAATTCTCACCCTATGCCGCACATAGTCGAACAGGCCTTTGCCAATGAGCACTAGACCGACGCCAACAATGATTGGACCAATCCAAACTGGGCCGTGGTGTCCCAGTCCCGTAGCCAGCAGGGTCAACACGCCGACTCCGCATAAAATGGCTCCAAATAGAAGGTAGAATCTGCCCGCCTCAGACCAGCGAATTCCGCAGCAGAATGAACCGGGTACAGTCCTGGGACTACTATTACTGCTGCTATTGTTGTTGTGATTATTGTAAGAGTAGTTAGTAGACAGGGTGCCAACTCTGGAGGAATAACCAGATGGCTGGCGTTTCACAATGAGCAGTGAGGCTGGCTGAGATGGATAAACTGGCTTTGGAGCCTGCGGTCTGTAATGCCGGTAGCTGGCACTGCCGCCAGCACAGCCACCAGACACTGGGGCCACAGCAGCAACAACCGTGGTGGCTGATACTGGCTGTCTACGCTGCTGCGACATTGTACTTTTAATGTTATGGTAGTGCTCTCATGGTGTTCTTATTGTTGTTTGTTTACTAGCTGATTAAGACAATCTATAAAATCTAGATATACAAGATGCATGAAATTGTGAAAACTGAAAAAAATTAATCTGTTGACAAGGTGATTTATAATCGTAAAATCAAAACTAAAGTAGGAATGAGATAAACTAAGAATAATAATAATGACCATTTATTGTTATGCAACCCTAGATGCTAGTCAGTCATTACGAATAGGATTTAATATAATTTTAATATAATGTATAAAAAAAGAGATAAAATTGTATCTCCTATCAAAATTGAAACAATAGATGGTATCTATATAGGGCATGTTGTCAAATATATGTATAAAACTTACAATATATAAATGAGATTGATGTCAACTATATAAAAGGAGGTGGGCTTCTTGAACTTTGATCCTATAAAATACTTAATGTTTTCCAATTGCCTTGAAACTTCACTTAGGTTGTTGACTATCTTTTTTAGTCAAAAAAACTATCAGGGTAGAGTGGTGAAAGGTGACAATATTTGGTGTGGTGGACTAGGCACACACAGGTAGAAAGAGTCTCAAAGGTTCCCTTGAATCTATTGAAGATTAATCCAAGATTCCTATTTATTTGCCATTATCCCACAAAAAAGCACCCAACATTTTCTTCCAAAAAGTTATAATTCCTAGTATGCCACAAGGCGTGGTCATACTGTGCTATTCCATAGAAAGTGATTGTAGATAGAACAAAATGGTTTTCTTTTGTGAACTCAGCACCCTCAAAAACATTTTTAGACATGGAGATATTCACCTACTAAAACTAAAACTATTTTGTAGGAATAAAGTTCAAGAAGCCCAATGAGGTTTACTAATTCATATTTTCTAAATATTTCTAAGAAATCCTTGATTATAGCTAAAATTATATATTCATCAATATCATATTAAGCTTATGAAGTGTTTTTTCAGCTTATATAATTAAACATATATAAATGGACTCTGGTTTGTTATAATTATAATCGAATTTCGTAACAGCCATTTTGTAAACAACCATGTTGGTCAAAAAATTAATGACTGACTATCAGTTACAATATAGGGCCTAATAACTTTAACTCTTTACAATTGGGTAGGCCTAATATTTCACACACAAAATATTCTAGTTTAGCTTTGTGAATATTGTTTTCTATTCTGTCTGTCTCTGTTAAAACTTATTTATATAAACACGTATGAATTGAAAGCACACCTTTGCACTTTCTAATCACTTTCTACACTAGCCATAATTTTTAAATTGTGATCATATGGATCTAGGAAATAAAAAACTAGCTCAGCATACTCAAACTAATAAATTTGAAAAGTGCCTAGTTCAAAAAATAATAATAATGCAACATTAAGCTTTTTGACATAAAAACTGTATGTAGCTAAATAGATAACAGATATAACAGATAAATTGCTTCCAAAATGGTTGTTACCAACTGATACTGGCTGTTAGCGTTAGTGTTACCCTGGTTAGGAGTAGGGCAACTTATTTAAATTGAAGAATAAGAGTAATGTTGGAATCATCATTTGGAAAAAGATACGCCTTTTGCCATTTTAAGGATACCTGTCTCCCGTCTTAAACATAGGCCTACTACATAGTGCATAGGCCTAGCTATGGGCTACTGCTCAGGCTGCTTTAGAAATTAGAGTTCAGTGCTTATAAAGGGAATAAAAGTATTTCGTGAGGTTTAGCGATGAAAAATGGACACGGACAATTAATCTTCTTTGCTAAAGCACGATATAAAATAAGTTTAATACGAAGATTTCTTCTACCTGATAACAATCATAATATGCATTTTCGAATAATAAATTTGACTGGTTTTATTTACCGATAATAAAGGGATTTGAGTAGTTGCCTAAGACAAATAGGAACCTTAAAAAGTAAGTAAACCGTTAGAAAAAAGCGTTTTTTGTACAGTATCTTTAGTAATCAAAAGCCTTGCAGAGCACGATGATCTATTTTAATTGTATGTTTTTAAATATTTTGTTATAACGTATTTTCGGCTTTAAGGCTTACTGCCGACAGATTTTGCTGTACACTGAAAAATGACATTATAATTTATACAAAACGCAGTTATAACCGTTGATCAAACGTTCAAATGTACCGAAAAATGAGTGCGAATGAATGGGAAGCGCAATTATTGCACATTAAATTAGCAAACTAAACAGCTGTGGCTGTCACTGGCTGCAGTATTACATCGGACCCAAGGTGCAGTTGGCGCTTCTTTGGGGGCCAGGAGCGTGCGGCTAGTTCACATTTTCATTAGGACATATATCTTTTAATTGTATTCGAAATCAGCAGGGGCGCCACTATTTCAGAGTGCGCCGGCAAATTAATTATGTAATGTACGTAGAAATAATGTTGGAGCCGCCAACACATAAGGTCGGGGGGCGGACGCGCCTCAATGTCTGTAGCTATTGAATTTAATTTAAGATGGCACAAGATAAGAAGATAATATGATATTAAGATAGGATATAAAGATACTGTTCTTTAGGATATCAATATATAGCATGACAGTACGACGTATTTTAGGAGCCGGCGGTATAGCCGCTGCTAGTTATGGAGATGCCGGGCAGTAAAACCCGCTGTCCAGTTCGACTTTTTTCTCCAGCCAATATGTGATGTGACAGGGGAGAGATGGGACAGGGGGGATGAGACTGGGGAGAGATGGGACAGGGGGGGTGAGACTGGGGAGAGATGGGACAGGGGGGATGAGACTGCAGGGAGAGATGAGATAGGGGAGGGAATGAGATAGGTGAGAGATAGGACATAAAAGAGATAAGGCTGTGAATAGTGCTTTTAGAATCTATAATTTTAAACAAACTGAATGGAAATGAATTTCAGTTAAGCGTCGAATGTTCAACGAAATGGCCGATTCATAGATCCGGGATAATATAAGCTTGGCTACAAAAATATGCCACTGTGTTGCATGTGACAGGCCGCCTCTATGGAGTCCGTCCTCATTGGTCATGACGTGGGATGCGGAAAATATACAAAGGAAATATGTTCTATGCATAGGATTCAGGACCAGGTAGGAAAAGGAGACAGAAGTGGAGAGTGCATTGCAAGCAGCCGCACCGGGACCTGTCTTCGTACTTTGGTGCAGACAAAGTCAAGATATAGTTTTGCATTTTGCTTCGAACAGAAGCCAAACTGCAGTATAGAATAGGCCAACTTTTGTATCTTCAAACTGCACGTTCAGCAATCCGGCAAATTGCGGAAAGATGCGGATTAACAACAAATGGACCAATTGTCAAGGCCTAGTTCGAACAGATTGTCTGCTGATGGCTTTTGTGCTGCTGACTGCAGCTTCTTGCGGTGAGTGCTGAATTCTGAATTTGTTATTTTATTTTCAAATGCAAAAACTGCAAATGCTAACACTGCAAAGGCCATAGTAGTTTTCAGCAGCTAGTATAAAATATTTCAGTAGCTAAGGACATCAGTAGCTAACAAACACAGTAGCTAAGGACATCAGTAGCTAAGGACATCAGTAGCTAAGGACATCAGTAGCTAAGGACATCAGTAGCTAAGGACATCAGTAGCTAAGGACATCAGTAGCTAAGGACATCAGTAGCTAAGGACATCAGTAGCTAAGGACATCAGTAGCTAAGGACATCAGTAGCTAAGGACATCAGTAGCTAAGGACATCAGTAGCTAAGGACATCAGTAGCTAAGGACATCAGTAGCTAAGGACATCAGTAGCTAAGGACATCAGTAGCTAAGGACATCAGTAGCTAAGGACATCAGTAGCTAAGGACATCAGTAGCTAAGGACATCAGTAGCTAAGGACATCAGTAGCTAAGGACATCAGTAGCTAAGGACATCAGTAGCTAAGGACATCAGTAGCTAAGGGTGCCAGATTAATATCCAGAAAAATTAACGACACTGACACTAGCTAAGGTGTCAAACAGTTTTCAATCTTCGCAAATTAGCATCTGCTTATGGTTAGCTCTTACCTATTGCGCGATGGAAACTGTCCATCACTAGGCAGGTGTCAAGTGAGGTCTTCGATTGAATTTGTAAATGATTTACCCGAAATATATTTCTCCCTTGGATTACGTCGTGAACTCGAGTCTTATATCTTAGCATCAGAAGACAGTTGGAATCTTAAAAAAATCAAAGAGAATAGAAGGTGCCTTTGAGTTATGTCAATTTTAAGGACCAAATTAGCTGCCCTCCCTTCAATTTTCTACCTGAAGACTATACTCGGATGCTTCAAAAAATGTTCTTTTACTTTCCTACTTCGAAGTCTTCAAGCAGCATGTGTGTGTTTTTCCCCCAAGATTAGACATGGCTTAGCGCTAACAATATATTCTCAACTCAACCTTAAGAACACTAGCTTTTCTATTGAGGTCCTGAGAAGCTAAGGACCCTCTGTAGCTAAGGATCTCCGTATCTAGGGATCTCCGTAGCTAGGGATCTCCGTAGCTAGGGATCTCCGTAGCTAGGGATCTCCGTATCTAGGGATCTCCGTAGCTAGGGATCTCCGTAGCTAAGGATCTCCGTATCTAGGGATCTCCGTAGCTAGGGATCTCCGTATCTAGGGATCTCCGTAGCTAGGGATCTCCGTAGCTAGGGATCTCCGTATCTAGGGATCTCCGTATCTAGGGATCTCCGTAGCTAGGGATCTCCGTAGCTAAGGACATCAGTAGCTAAGGACCTCAGTAGCTACGTACCTCAGTAGCTTAGGACCTCAGTAGCTCAGGACATCTGTAGCTAAGGACCTCAGCAGCCAATGACATCAGTAGCTAAGGACCTCAGTAGCTACGTACCTCAGTAGCTTAGGACATCTGTAGCTAAGGATCTCTATGGCCAAGGATCTCTATGACCAAGGATCTCTATGACCAAGGATCTCTATGGCTAAGGATCTATATGGCTAAGGATCTCTATGGCCAAGGATCTCAGCAGCCAAAGATCTCAGCAGCCAAAGATTTCAGCAGCTAAGGTGCTGCTTAAACAAGCCTGTTTCAGCTTGAGAATGAATAACCAGGTCCAAACGTCCGTTTCAGCAGTCTCGAAGCGCATTTCTATTTGACCTAGATTTGAAGCGGTTGAGACGAATAAACAGACCGAGAAAAAATCAATATGTGGACTTCTTAGGCAGGAGAAAATGCGCAATTTTCTTGGCAACTGGCACTCGTTTTTCTGGGTCCCAGAGTTTCGCACAACGGCCTCAAGGCGGTATTTTTTACTTTACAGTAAACATCCCGGTCGCTATGCGTTTTCCCCACTCTATATCTACCCCTGCCTCACCCCCAACCTCTCTGTTCCCATGAAACTCGAGCGGGCCGTGAAGGCGGGAAATGAGAATTCGGGGTGTAGTGGCCTAACCAAATTATCGTCTGAGATTCGTTACTTTACCGACTGGTCCGAGTTTCTGACTGGATCAGATCAAATCACTCAAATCAGATGGACTCTCTCCTGTGCCGGGTTTGATTACTTTTTTGTTGTTTTTTGTCTTGCTTGAATTGAAATTCGGTTACAAGGAAGTTTTCGAATGCTGGGTGCCTGCGCATGAAAAACGCATCGTTGATTTGTGTCCAAGAGTTCGAGACAACGTAAAAACAAAAATCCCACATCCTCAAGGATGCTTCTAAGCGAAAAATCACCCAAACCTAAACTGCAGCGCAGGTTCATGCAAAGCAAGCTATTCTTGTGAACCCATGCAGGATTGTAAAAAATTGTTGCGACTAGCTATGAAAACATAAATAGTCCACAAATATAAACAAAATTTTCGCCCAAGCCAAGGATTTATCTAAGTTTCTGTGGCAGACATCGCGATAGAAAATTGTTGCATTTAACCAGTGGTCTAGCTGGTCACTAGTGGGATTTTTTACTAGGGGGTGCCTCTCGGGGCGCCGCTACCTAGGGGGCTCACGTAGGTTAGTCAGGCGATTAGGGGGGCTCACGTAGGTTAGTCAGGCGATTAGGGGGGCTCACGTAGGTTAGTCAGCTGATTAGGGGGGCTCACGTAGGTTAGTCAGGCGATTAGGGGGGCTCACGTAGGTTAGTCAGGCGATTAGGGGGGCTCACGTAGGTTAGTCAGGCGATTAGGGGGGCTCACGTAGGTTAGTCAGGCGATTAGGGGGGCTCACGTAGGTTAGTCAGGCGATTAGGGGGGCTCACGTACGTTAGACAGGCGATTAGGGGGGCTCACGTAGGTTAGACAGCTGATTAGGGGGGGCTCACGTAGGTTAGTCAGGCGATTAGGGGGGCTCACGTAGGTTAGTCAGGCGATTAGGGGGGCTCACGTAGGTTAGTCAGCTGATTAGGGGGCTCATGCCGGTTAGACTTCCGTCACAGAGCTAGCTCGCAGCTTTACTTTATCATTCGCTTGAGCACAAAAACACAACGCCTTCGCAGTCTCAGCCGATGGTGGCGTCTGCTGTTTTTGTCGCACAAAGCGCGACGCAGCAAATGAGTCGGAAATACCTGACGAGCAGCGCCTAATGAACTACCTGCTGCACGGATACGAGCTGTCAGTCAGACCCGTGTTCAACTCCAGCCGAGCCGTCGTTACCCTGATGGGCATCACCTTGACTCAAATATTCGACATGGTAAGCTGTGAAGCACTGCGCGTAACCTAGATTTTTTTCTAAATAATTTAAAGCCAGTTTCTATTACTGCTTTGAAGCTATAATTATTTTAGCAGAAGAAATTTCTAGATTGTGAGTTAGAAATCTTTGAAAACTCAGTGGTTAGAGCGTAGGACACACTCTAAGGATTAAGGATAGGTTTGGCGTCCCCCAGTCCATGGACTGAACAGCCGTACCTGGCGTTTAGATGCGCCACGCTATTGCTGCGTCGGCCGCACATTGCATATCTGGCCTAATTAATTAATTAATTAACTAATTAGACTGTTATGTTTCTACTGCAGGATGAAAAGAATCAGGTTCTAGTCAGCAATGTCTGGTTGGATCAGGTGAGTGTAACACAGTGCTGCTATATAGTGTACCTGTACACCTGTCACTTTCAATTTCATCCTGCGATTTCTAGCAATGGACTGACGAATTCCTGACCTGGGACCCGGCAGAGTTCTCCAATCAGGTGAAAATTCGTTTACCATCGTCTAAGATCTGGAAGCCGGACCTGGTGTTGTATAACAAGTGAGTCGGCTTCAGGTTTGATTTAATCCTCATCGACTTTATCGAGCAATTCATCGCCGTCTCTGACACCGTCAGCGCCGCAGACTTCGCAGACAGCATGATGCCGGCTCTGGCCATGATCCACCACAATGGCACCGTGTTCTGGCCGATACCCACCAAGCTGCGCTCATCATGCAAGGTCGACGTCACCTACTTTCCGTTTGATCAACAGGTGTGCCACTTGAAGTTCGGCTCCTGGACCTACGACGGATATCAGGTTGGTACGGATATCAGGTTGGTACGGATATCAGGTTGGTACGGATATCAGGTTGGTACGGATATCAGGTTGGTACGGATATCAGGTTGGTACGGATATCAGGTTGGTACGGATATCAGGTTGGTACGGATATCAGGTTGGTACGGATATCAGGTTGGTACGGATATCAGGTTGGTACGGATATCAGGTTGGTACGGATATCAGGTTGGTACGGATATCAGGTTGGTACGGATATCAGGTTGGTACGGATATCAGGTTGGTACGGATTAAAAATTTACAACTTTACAATTTATTGTAACTTATTTTGTAGCTTGTGGTATTTAAGACTTATGCTTTTTACTGAAAAAGTTTATTGTACTAATATCTGACGAACCTTCCATGCAATCCAGGAGCTTTAGAAGGCTTTTAGGAATCGAGCGATGAGAATTTTGCCGAGTATATTTTTATTCAAAGCACACTTTCTAAAATCCTCAATCATCAATCAACTCAAGAAATAAATCCATAGAGTGAGAAAGAATGGGAATTCCACTCCTCACACTCAAGGCTCAAACTGGCGGGTCCTGAAAAGCCTGGTTACCACACAACTCGTTACTGGGCGGTTTCCTTTCCTTATCTCTGAGCTTGAAGCATTTCAGGGTCGGATTTCGCAGCTTCGCGGATAAACTCACGTTTTCTAATACTCCATGTGTGCTCGTGCTCAGCTACATATAATACAATAATAATAATAGCTGTAGGAGGGCTGCAGGCAATGGCACATTATTTGGTGACCTTTGTTACAAGGGTTGTAGCCTAGTGGTTAGGGCGTCGGACTAACGAATTGAAGGTCGGGGGTTCGATTCCCGACTCCACTGAAACAATTTGTGTCCTTTAGCAAGACACTTAACTCTGCATTGCTTCAGTTCACCCAGCTGTTAAATGGGTACCAGCAGTAGCTGGGATAATTGAAGGTGGGTGTGGCGTCCCCCCAGTCCATGGACTGAACAGCTGTACGCAGCCTTCAGATGCGCCGCGCAATAGCTGCGGCTGTGCTGTCGGCTGCACATCTGGCCCGATTGGGGCAGGTGTAATCAATTATTATTAATTATTGGTGACACT
Source organism: Macrostomum hystrix (assembly GCA_950097015.1). Classification (NCBI taxonomy): domain Eukaryota; kingdom Metazoa; phylum Platyhelminthes; family Macrostomidae; genus Macrostomum; species Macrostomum hystrix. Next base: position 4,540,661 of record CATNEN010000002.1, read on the forward strand.
GGACTCGCAGCCAGCGAGAAGGCAATTCAGCTCATTTCGCAAACTCCTGAGAACACACTCACACAGATGCTGTACGCAGGCACATGCTCACACAGGTGTGTACATCTGCCCTGACTTTCTCATCGTCAGGCAGTGTACACTCTCACTGTGCCTTGGAGGTTGGCCCTCAACGGCGTCAATTGCATGACAAGCCCCCAAGCCTTCTCTCCGCGGCTGCGCCCCAAATAAAAGTGGCCTCGCCGCATAATCGAGCTCAGGGACCTTGGTGCGAGAGGCAAACGCGTTAGACCGCTGAAAGACAATGAAGTTTGTCTACGCTCGTATTTGTCCACCTATTATTTTATATTCAAAGTTATGATTGAGCCATATCATAAGTACATGAACTTATTGCGCTGTCTCGAGCCAGTTGAGATAATTTGGTTAAGTGCCTGATGTTTAACCAGTTCATTCGGCTAGTGATGTACTCTCACAAGACCACCCAACTATTCAGGCATCTATTGTAGTCACATAAACTCTAGATTGAGAATTATGTCACGTTCTGATTTCTATTACTGCAGTGGGATATTTATGCAGAAACCCCGAAATGACAGTTTTGTGTTGGCCGCTAGGAATTTTATAATAGCACGCTGCCAACGCGATCGAGACGAGATAATTTCACTGTGGCGAGCAGACCCTGACCATTTTTTATTAGTCAGCAACCAGAACTGCAGCGCAACCTCTGGTCAGGGCCGGTGGCTGCGGAGGAAATATGACAAACTGCTGCTGTCACTGGCCAAATATATGGGTCTGGATCCACTTTTATGGTTCAAAGAAGAATAGAAAACTGCAGTAGGAGGCTGGGGATGGCTGGGCTCATCTCACAAGACTAGTTCCGTGCCGCGCCGATCAGTGGAGCGTTTTAGGCCCATCGAATATAGTTGCCATGCATACCGGATGAGCCGTATATGCGGCCCACGCTCTGGTTCTCGGCCCTGCCATCTCATGAATTAATCCGACCCTTAATCCTTAGAACGAGCCGCTTAAACTACCTAAAAGCGTGATTTTCTAAGAAATCATAACTGCATGGTTTACATCCGTTACAGATTATGTGATGATACACAGGATTCGAGCACAGGACCGCCCGGAGTTTACCATGGGAGAAGAGGAGATAGGGTGGCGCCGGTGGGTGAACCTTAGGAACACTTGAACAATAGATAAGAAGCGTAAGGACACTCGTTACCTGAAAAACAGAATCGAAAATTTTGCCGATTGGGCAAATGACTAAATCGATGGAAAAAAATAACGGGGATAAGCGGAGGGCTCAGATCCCACTGGATTATAGGTTATAATGGCAGATACAAAGCTATCAAATTGTAATGTACAAAACTTTATAACAGTCGGTAGAGCAACATGTCAGGCAAGTTATATCAAAAGAACAGCTTTCAATTGTATCTGCTTTCAATCAAAAGCTGTTTTGATAGAAAGCCTTCAATTTTTTTTCTAAGTTTCCCGTCCTTCTACTCCAATGGTCCTTGGATGGGAGTTTGATTTCTAGCCCGTGTGAAATGATAAAATTTACTGATAGTCATTTCTAAGCTTAGGATTCGTCGCGGGTGGTTGTGCTGAAAAATTCGCGCACTAGCTGTAACGACAAAGGGGAGGGTGAGAGAACCAGAGAGAGAAAGTTGGGGCGGGTTGACCAATCACGCGCCGACACGGCCACACAAAACCGAGTTTGCGTCAGCCGCACAGGATTGGCGGAGATTGCCGCGACAGGGTGAGGTTAAGAGAAAATTAAGCATCAACCAATCAGGGAACGCCGGATTAGCGAGAACAAGCCAGGCCGGAGAAACGAATTGGGGGTCCAGAGGGCACAGTGCACTTTGAGCCACTGTACAGGAAACAGACGGTAAAGATGCACTTTCTGTTCGTACAGTACACTGACATGATTTTACATTTTTCTACTGACAAGTATGTCCTGAATTAATACCCTGAAGGCTTGCAATCAAAATTTTTGTTTTAGGTGGATCTTCACGAGCTGAAGAAGGACGTGGATGTCAGCAGCTATGTAGAGAATGGCGAATGGGAACTGTTGGGAACCAAGGTGAGGCAACTTGATATTATTCCTTAGAGTAGTGTTGAGGCGAATCGAATATTAATGGTCGTTCCTTTGGATAGCTATAGACCCCCTTTTGCGGCTAATAAATATTTTATATTTAATTGATATCTGATCAAGGAAACACGGATTATACTAGCGTAGATTAAGGCCTAGCCTTGATATAGTAATATTAAGAACATTAATATTAATATTAACTTGCAGCAAGCTGGCTAGGGGGCAATGTCAGCACTGTTTAGCTCGTAGTGATACTCTACACATGAGGTCAGCGATGTGCCAATTTTGCCCATTTCGCTGACTCCTGAGCACGCGCACAAGCCATGAGATTGAGCATTGAGCAGTGGGTCTGAAATAAAATAGTCTAATTGTCATCTGGATAAACGCCTGGATAAATACCTAGACATGTGTACGCCAGAGCTGTGATGGAACACTTGTCTTAAGTTGAGGATCAGATTGCTTATAAGTTTAATAACCCCCCCCCTAAATAAATTGTTGGAGATTCACGGATTTATAGAAAGTACAATTAAAATTTCATTAAATTAACTTCGCAGTCGATCAGAAATGTGGTTAGCTATCCCTGCTGTCCAGAGCCATATCCTGACGTCACATTCTACCTGTTTCTACGAAGGTGAGAATACATTGAGCAAAGTTTGATACAGCCTTACAAAAACGTTGGCAATCAAGATGACAATATCCATTCTTTCTCCAACTCTTCAACCAGACGTCTACTGTACTACATGTACCACGTGATCTACCCATGCATCATGATGTCGACCCTGACCCTGCTGGTGTTCTGCCTGCCCCCGGACTCGGGCGAAAAGATCGCCCTTGGCATAACAGTGCTGCTAGCGTTCTCTGTGCTCATGCTGTCCATTGCTGACCGCTTGCCGGAGACTTCAGAATCCGTGCCGCTCATCAGTGAGTGCGTCTTTGTCAGCTGCTGTTCGACAATATCCACTTAAATGTAGAATTTATTTAGAATTAACGGTTAACGAATTAACATCATTATTATTTTTTTCTGTATCCCCTAAAATGTTCAAACAATCACCATGAAGGGGTCTTTGCCCAGGGGGGGTGAAGGCGTGGTCTTCCACTGTTAACCGTGTCATTCTCTCTTTCAGGCATCTACCTGACGGTGGTCATGTCAATGACGTCCGTATCTGTGATCATGACGGTTTTCGTGCTGAATCTGCATCATCGGGGCCCCAGCCGCAGCCCAGTGCCCGACTGGCTTCGACGTCTGCTACTTCAACGAAGCGCCAGGGGCGCTAGCGGCGTCGAAGGCAGTGCCAGGAGCTGCGCGACTGCGGAAGCCGCTTCAGCAACAGCGGCCACTACTCTGGACAGTGGCACCACAGGCGGTGGTGGCAGAGTCTCATGCGGCAACGGGCCCGGTTATGATAGGGCCTCCAGCTTCATCAAGAGTCTGGGCTTGAAGTTGACCATCGACAGTCTCGCTGACGAGCTGCGAACGAGCCGACAGGCAACTGCCCAAGACGATGAAGGTGACGAGAACGATTTGGCAAGTCTGGACGTTGAGGCGTCGACGCTAGCACCGCTGCGCGTTCACAGCACATCGGGGACCACGAATCAGAGAGGGCGAAATTTCCCACTTAGACAACACAGTCAGCAGCAGCAGCAGCAGCAGCAGCAGCAGCAGCAGCAGCACCACCACCACCAGCAGCAGCAGCAGCAGCAGCAGCAAGTACTCCAGCATCCGATTCAGCATCAACGAGCCGAAGTGAATCGAGACATTCTCGAAGCTCTGCGCAAGATCATCGACAAGCACGACGCTGACGATTCCGAAAGCCAGGTCATTGCTGAATGGCGCGCTGTAGCCCAGTTTGTGGACAAGTTGCTATTCTGGGTCTACCTGCTGTGCACCTCTGCCAGTACCATCATCATCTTGGTCATTGCGCCCGTGTACCGAATTATTCCGCACACGCAGATGGACCTGCACTCAATGGACATGCTGTCAAATTCTACTAGCGAAAGCTTCGCCAACGAATCAGTGTTTAAGAACTAGAAATTATTGCAGGTAGTGTATACACTACTTACAGTAGTTGAACCACGGTTATAGCTAGTGCTTCTCGTGTAAACACATGGCATGAAAATTGACTGGGTTACTTTGTAGAGTAATTGCAGTTTTATTCAAACGGATGGCGCTCTTAATTATATACGAGTATATTACTAGAATACTAGTAAAATACTTTTTTGACGCAGTTTTGTATTACTTTTATTTTACTAGTACACGGAAAGCTTTTTCTTAATTAACTGGTACAAATAATTAAATACATGAAGGCTATTTTTATGTCTGAAAATAGAAATTGGATTAAAAGCAAATCTCTTCATGCTAGTAAAACAATTAAAAAGCATCTCGATGCAGCAACTAAAAATTTTAATAACCACTCGATTTATGATACTGACGAAATACACCCTGTACAATTGCAATTACAAATTTTAATTTCTGTTCGTTAAGTAAATTGATTGAATTGTTACTTTGCTATACCGGAATGGTTTGATGATTAAATTTTTCGGTTTTTACCAAAAGGAAAGATTTGTCAAGAACCTGTTACAGCAAAGCCTTTGAAGCCTTTGGTTCCTTTGAAACGACTCCGACTCCAACACCGCCGCCGGCCGACGATGCCTTCTTCGACGCCGACACAACCGCCAGCACCGTTCGAAGACGATGATGCCGGCTAGCATAATGGCAAGGACTGAAATCCAGAAATTAAGCTCTGACCTCCAGGCCACGCGGTCGATCTCAAGGAATTGCGATCCCGACCAAGCACAACTCCCGACATGTTGCTGATGGTATCTGATCAGATTGCAATTCCAAAAATAAAGTCTAGGCAGCCAGTCATCCCTTCCTTCCTTTGAACCTTAACTTTAAATACGCTTCAAAAAACCCATTTTCTTATTTTCGCTTTTCAAACCCTCCACCCTGGCTTTATTAATTTACATCTTATCGACCCAAGTCCCTTCACCTAACTTTATGTACATTCAAACGACAACTTTCTATTCTCTGGCCGATTATTGCCCCACATGTGTCACTCCACATCTCGCAAAAAATCTCACCCTTCTATGGTCATGTCAACTAATTATTCCTCCTCTTCTGTATTTCATTCAACTATTACCATTCTTTCTCCCCTCGCCATTCTCATTTTAATCGAAAATTTTACAAAAAACTACATAAAAATTTTTCCTCAACGTTTATGCATTCTCACCTGCTCCTCTATTTTGTCATCTATTGAAAATTTTCTATTGAATGTGGCCATTTCACCCCATGCGTTTTAGTACAACTTCACCTATGCACCACTCCCCATTTTGCTTATTCGTTTAACGCAGGCTATACCAATGACAGCTTAACAACACGCTATATATATATATATATATAATTAACATACGAAAGTGCGAAGCATTCAACCTACCTTTTACCACTCGGACTCCTGGTCTCACTAGCAAACCAATCCAGAACTCTAACAGCCTATAGATTCTATTATTAGACAACAGACATTAGTCTTGAACCACAGCACATCGGACAAACCGGAGAAGTATTTCAACCTTGACTGCTTCTTACTTAGTATACCGATTGCTTACCACCATTGTCATTGCCTGAATACCATCAGTGATACGATTAGAAATATAACAACTAAGAGAATGTTAACACCGCTGGAAACTTGAGTTGAACATGCCGCTCATTGACTCAACATAGGATATACGTATTCAGGACAGAGAGTTAGAGAGCATCATAGAGAAGATAACATTAAAGTATATCAATTGGACTCTAGACCCACTCAGCCTTAAAAATTAAGCTAAGCTACCTTGTAGTGAGGGGTGGCCATAGACTAAACAGTTTTTTCTACTGAGTCTCACATTGCTCGAAGAAATCGTCTTTCATTTATCGCATAAAAAATTGTAAAAAGCTCGGGCTAAGGAAAGCACAATAGGACAAAGCTTAACAAAGACCTAGCAACACAGCTCACAAATATGAATTCAGCCACATCATCGTGCGAGTGCCAGCTTTGCCAGGAGGCTGTTCTCCGAGTTAGGCGAATGAGTACGGGCGGAAGGGCATCGAAATCTGCGTCCAGTCTGCCATCTGATCCCAGTTTCGGAGAGATCGAGCTTAAGCAGAACTCCAAATTAATTAGCAGCTCTAATTCGCTTGGCATGTCTAAAAAAGCAGATAAGCAGACTCGCGTTTCAGTTTATCCCAGCCTGTGCGACGAAACGCAGATGGAGCAGCTGCCACGGCTGCACAATCAAGTGATGCGGAACGCTGATCTCAGAGACGCCATGATAAATGGCAACGCGGTCGCTGAGGACGCTGATAAAAAATGACACTGCATGGCATTTTGATTGCGTTGAAAAAAAGCTATCGAATTTTTGTTATATTTCCACTAACGAGCTCAACATTTCATTGAACTGATTTGCAGGAAAATAAATGGATTTGTAAAAAACTTCGGACAATATTTTCACTGGCTTAAACACATCGCATGCTTATAGAAAAGCGTGATTAAAATATTTTTTAAAGATTCTCCTCTTTTTGTTTCAAAGCTTCATTTTAGCTGATAAAAGTGCACGACTACTGCCTTGAAAATGATGCATGCTTAGATGAATATGCATAGCGACATACTGATTGATTAGCAGCTCTCAGCTTACAGTTGTAGATCGAAGTCCACGATTACAGAAAGCGTACGTGCAGGTTTCAACAGCCCTATTCGGTGGCACTTTTCCGAATTAATCGATCACGCGCTCTATCGTGTGGGAAATTCGAGTAACTTAGAAGCTATATAGCGATATGCTGGTTGAATTTTTTCTGATTTGTGTATGAGCATAATTTTTTATTTTAATTTATGACCAGTCAAATTCCTGGCGCCACCAATTGCTGATGCAGAGCTAATCAGAATCTCAATTCCGACCGGGAGGTCAGTTATTATTATTATTTATTTTCTTTTCCCTCCGTACATGCCCTTTCGCCACTGTGCCTAAAATGCTTAATGCATTAAGCTAAGCTGCTGAAACAACAAAACGAGTAATATAATTTCATCCAAGTGAGTTAACGATCCCAATCGGGTTTCTTAGAATTCAAATTGTCCAGTCTTCTTCGGCTAAATGAAAATCAATATAGTTAACTTAATGTTAGCACGTGCCACCAGATCAAATTGTTGAGCAGAGCGATACTTTGCTGTTGATTTGATTAATTATCTGTCTTGCTGCTAATTAACTACTTTAATAAACGAATTATTATTATGCTATGAAAATTTATTAAATTTTATTAATTAAATTATTTGCTTCGGCGTTTTTTATGCAACAAGAGTCGAAGGACAGGGTTTATCTAGATCACAAGGCTTAATTCTTCTGCCTTGCCCATACATTATAAGTATCAGAGTATTGCCCATGGACCTTAGACCATAATACTATTTCTAAGTAGGCCTATCACACCATTATATTACTATCATGCAATTACTTCTTTTGAATTCCATAAATACTCTGATACATTTAATTTGATATTTTCGGAGTATGAAAATGATTGACATAAACCTGCATAGGCCTACAATTTTTTCATAATTTATTATTGTTATCTATATATATAAAAGTGAAAACTCTGTCTGTCTGTCTGTCTGTCTGTGTGCAACCTTTTGTCTTTATAGACGCCGAAACCGCTCAACCAAATCGCACCAAACTTTGCACATACCTAAAACCACCTACGCTGAGTGCAATAGGCTACTCAAATTCCCGAAAAATCATTTCCTTCCTGCTCAAAAGTGCAAAAAACTGCTCAAAAATTGTCAAAAAATCACTCAATTCAACATATCGTCGCCCCACTTTGTCAGATTTTCTCCAAATTTGATCCACTTACACTTTACATGTTTTCCAACAATGCTGTCAATTTTGAACATCTCTACTCAATCCAGAGCAAAGCTGCATCATCTCAAAGTGAGTCACTTTTTGTTTTCCGAGGACAGCCACCCCAACTCCCCTCCGCCACTCTGCGGGCCAAATTTTATTACAGCCACCCCCTCCCTTCCCCGGGCGCCGAAGCCCCAGACTGTACATTGTATTTCAAGCCGTGAATGTACACAGCCCAAACCCCTAGACTGTCTACTGGCCCCCAAGCAGCACTGAGACTGAGTGCGGTGAGTGCGGTGGCGTCCCAGTGCGCAGGGCTCTCCGGTCGATATTTCTCTCCAGCCAGCCTGGGATAGAAGAAAGAGAGAGGCTGGCGTTGACTGGCTGTCAGAGAGGGCAATTCTGTGTCCTAGAAATGCCGCCAACGAAATTAACTACCAACTGCTTCAGGAGTTGCCAGGTGCAGTTTTCACCTACAAGTCAATTGATACAACGTTGACTGATGACACCGCTGTGGAGTATCCTGTTGAGTTTCTGAACTCTCTAGATCCTCCTGGAACTCCATCGCACAACTTGCAGCTGAAAGTTGGGGCACCAATTATGCTCCTCCGCAACCTGAATGCGCCAAGGCTGTGTAACGGCACCAGACTGATAGTCAGGCGGCTCTTCCCACACGTGATTGAGGCCACGATAATGACTGGATCTGGCAGAGGAGAGTCTGTGTTCGTTCCCGGATTCCAATTATCCCCACGGACCTGCCATTTCAGTTCAAGCGACTGCAGTTCCCTGTGAGAGTGTGCTTTGCGATGACTATTAACAAGGCTCAGGGACAGTCGCTGAAGGTGGCTGGCATCAACCTGGAGACTCCTTGCTTCTCGCATGGGCAGCTTTATGTCGCCTGCTCCCGTGTTGGAACTCCAGCTGGCCTATTCATTTTCGCACCAAGGGGAAGAACGAAGAATGTGGTGTATCCCCAGGCCTTGAGGTGACTCGCAAGCAATTAATAGAAAAGTAGTCACGAATTGACCTTGACCTGTCTAACTCTGAACTCTGAAACAGTTTAATTTTGTTTCTTTGACATTGTTATTGTTATGCCATGGCTATTTTCCTTATGTATACGCGTGTACATGCATACTGTATACAGAGGCAGATTTAGGGGGGGGGCGGGGGGCAGTCGCCCCCCTAAATTTTAATCATGGGAATAAGATGCCCCCACCAGGGGCGCCAGTCGCAGCACTGGCGCCCCTTTTCGGCCGCTGGCGCCCCTTTTTCAGCCGCTGGCTCCCGTTTTTCAGCCGCTGGCGCCCTTTCTTGGCTCCTGGCGCCCTTTTTCGGCCGCTGGCACCCCCTCTGTGATTCTCATGGCGCTCCCCTGACAGACCGCCCCAAAACAAAATTCCTGGATCTGCCACTGACTGTATAGAGGAGTGGCTAAAAGACATGTTTCTAAAGAAGTAATCAAGAGGGGGCTGTTTGGACAAACTTTTCACTTATTTTTTACTTAAAACGCCCTTGAACAAACTCTTCACTTTTCATTAATGCAGTAAATAAATAAATGGTGACCTTCACTATAAAGTTAATACAGAGACGTGAATTGCTTACTGCTTTGCTTTAAATTTCTGCCCCAAAAACAACGGGCAAAAAAAGCTAGTTTTTCTATAAGAGCGAGTGTAGTTCATACCCAGGTATACACGAATTGGCACTGCGCCTCAGTGTGGCCTTGCCAGGCCTTCCAACTTTATCAGCATGTCACCCGAATGTGCCTGCATCATCTCCGACTTTGGTGGTCGCCGACCTTTATCTAGACGGAGCTGCTGGACCTTCAACAGCTGACCTGCCAGCTGAATATATACATCTTGATGCAAAATATTCCCATTTTGCTGATCAAGCCTCAATACGGGACGAAGCTAAACCACAGGACCCTCGCCTAGTCTGTCAATCAATCAGTCACCACCCCGACGCCGTCAGCAGGTTGCCTCCAGATGGCTATGCAGTCCCTATCGCCAATTTTTTACCTTTCGCTGATGAAACCTCGATATTGGCCTAAACTCAACTACTACCTATTGAAGGTCCAGCAGCTACATCTAGACAAAGGTCGGTGACTACGAACCATTGAGTATCTTGAGAGTGTGAATGGCTGGCGACTTGATTGTTATTACAAAAGATGCGAAACAAAAAGTTGACCAGTGATCTTAAGTTTTGTGTGCTTGCATTGCTCCATTTGGGTGTAGCAAAATTCTAGGTGAAAATTCCCTTTAGTGGTTCTACTGTTAAACTAGGTATTAATACTTGAGTTATACTCGACATAAAATGTTTTCGAAATAATTTAATTTACTAGCTCCACAAAAGTACTAATGGCAACACTTACCATTGCTGAGAAGCATCTAGCAGCACTGGTACACAGACTCATTCTTTTTAATCTGAAATGTTTAAGTCAACTGCAAGTAGCTACATGTGCTAAGTTAAAATATCTAGGTGGAATTTAATTGAATTAGGCAAAAAACTTACAAGGAAATTCTTGCAAATGCCATTGTTTAAAGGATAATCTGAATAAAGGAAATGAATTGTGTGTAAAAGTGGTGCTTTGGTTATAATATGATTAATAAACATATAAACTTATCACATTGTTTGAGAATGAATTTTATACAAATAAGGAAATAACATTTGTTGGCATTGTTAAGTGCTAGTACAGTCCTATTGTTAATGGATTAAAAAAAGTTTAACAAGCAATCAGATGTGGGCACTTGGGATTAGGAATCTATCTCCAAGATACATTTTAAAAGAATTGCTAGACCATATTGATTTTAACAAAACCAACCACCACATAAAGCCAGTTTCTTTCCTAAACACTTATACAATTAGTTATTGAGTTATCCTGAGACATAGGCCTACCAATGCATGTTACATCATTGGGGGAGTTTTTATAGTAAGATAGCATGGTTTTGCAGGCATTTTGGAGCGGTACCTGGACACTTCGTCATCTTACAACTTCCTCATCCAGATGACGATCTGTCCAATATCTCAGAAGGTGGATTACAAAGAGACTTCAAGACTTGTGGACACTTCTTCATCTATAAAAAAAAGTTTTCAAAGTTAGAACAGAACCACCCCTCCCCACCTCCTCACATTGTGTTGGCAGCTATCTTTCAAGTCTTATAATGAAATCAGTTTTGACACCTCTTTTTAACAATTTAGAGTGTGAAGTGTGTTCACACCTCTGCCCCACCACCCACCCTCACTTTATTGATGACGAACTTGATTGCTTGTATGTTTATATAATTTACATAATTTTTGTAAATATATATAAAAAATTGAAAATATATATATTGTCATTGGACATTGATAGGGCCTATACTTAGCAACATAGTAATGTTTCTACCCCTCACATAGGTGCAAAAAATAATCAAGATTTTTTTGTGTGTTTTCACCACAGACAAACAAATTAAACTGCAGCAAAGCTCTAGAGATTGGGATAGCCAGCATAGGGTGCAAACATGCAGCATTGCAGCTGTTCCTATAACTAATTCACAGCAGTTGAGCAATACAGAGGTGTATTGATCATACATCTGCAACCTTCAGAATCTTATCTGGCAGTTCTGACACTGCAGAGCAAACTTAGTTTTGTAGCCAAAAATGCAACATATATTGTGGCAGATGAGTTTGATAGGAAATAACACACTTGACACTTTTCATTGCAAATGTAACTATTTACTATATATGGTAATATGGGTTTTAAAAGCAAACAAACACTTTGTTTTCCCTCAAAATATAAGAAAGACAGAGAGATAGTAGAAGTGAAGATAAGAGAGTTAGAAAAACAGCATTAATATTTCCTCATTAAAGATATTATTCGATTATAAGGTCCTATTATATTTTGCTTTATGTGATGTTTGAAATGTCAAATATTCTATTTTTATTTTTATTTCAGCTTTCAGTTATTGAACTTTATTAAACAATGAATTTTTGGCACTTTCAATTTAGAGATTAAAACAACAGTCAAAGAAAGATAGAGATGAAACAGACTACTCTTGCCATGGTTTGGGGTGGTAAGAGTGGCATTGCCAAAACAACAGGACAGGCATTGTCCTCTAGCTCATCATCTCACCTGGCTGAAGGTTCCTCCGCTACTGGGCAGCATTCAGTTTCAACAGCATCAGCCACTCCCACTGATATTTCTGAGCTAGATTTTCGAGCAAATCCTCGACTTCCATTGGCTGCCAAGCTATCCAAACACGATGCTGCCACTTTGGAAGGCTTCGATTCCTGTGGCGAAGGAACCACCTGGGTTTATCCAGTTAATTATCCAGTGAGTACTGAAGTGATTTTGTGAATCCAATGGGGTTTCTCGCAGGATTTCTAATTTAACTGTCCAACTTTCAAGATAGAATCTCTAGATTTTATAATCGAATCTCTAGATTCCATATAATCGAATCTCTAGATTTTATAATCGAATCTCTAGATTCCATATAATCGAATCTCTAGATTCCATATAATCGAATCTCTAGATTTTATAATCGAATCTCTAGATTCCATATAATCGAATCTCTAGATTCCATATAATCTAATCTCTAGATTCCATATAATCGAATCTCTAGATTCCATATAATCGAATCTCTAGATTTTATAATCGAATCTCTAGATTCCATATAATCGAATCTCTAGATTCCATATAATCGAATCTCTAGATTTTATAATCGAATCTCTAGATTCCATATAATCGAATCTCTAGATTCCATATAATCGAATCTCTAGATTCCATAATGAAATGTCCAGATTCCATAATTGGAATCTAATCTGATCTCACTGCTTGCATCTCTCAGGTACGCGAGTATCAGTTCAACATAGTCGCCAGCGCTCTGGCCAAGAACACCCTCGTCTGCCTGCCCACCGGCCTTGGCAAGACTTTCATAGCTGCCGTAGTTATGATGAACTTCTACCGCTGGTACCCAAACGGTCGAGTGGTCTTCATGGCGCCAACCAAACCGCTGGTGGCCCAGCAGATCGAAGCCTGCTACGGCATCGCAGGTGTGCCAGCCGGTGACACCATCGAGATGACCGGCTGCATGCCGCCCGCGACTCGGCGGGCTGCTTGGCGCGACAAGCGATTGTTCTTCTGCACTCCGCAGGTCAGTGGGGTTCTACGATCGATATTTGCCTCAGACAGCCAATCAGATTGGTTCTGAGTTACTGGGTTGCCCTCTGGCTAGCCAATCAGATAAGAATCCGCTATTGATTGGCTACAGCCAACCAATCAGATGAGTTCTGTCTCTGGTTTGCAGCCAACCAATCAGATCGGTTCTGTTAGTGGGTTGCAGTCAGCCAACCAATTAGATCAATCCTGCTAGTGGGTTGCCCTCAGCCAGCCAATCAGATCAATCCTGCTAGTGGGTTGCCCTCAGCCAACCAATCAGATCAATCCTGCTAGTGGGTTGCCCTCAGCCAACCAATCAGATCAATCCTGCTAGTGGGTTGCCCTCAGCCAACCAATAATCTCCGCCCGCTGCCTCGCAGGTGTTCGCCAACGATCTAATCAACAGGCTGTGTGACGCCACTCAAATCCGTTGCGTGGTCATCGATGAGGCGCACAAGGCCACTGGCAATCACGCCTACTGTGTGGCTGTGCGCACTTTGATAGCCAGGCAGCATCACCAGTTCCGAGTGCTTGCCTTGTCAGCAACTCCTGGCTCGGATGTTCGCTCAATTCAGGAGGTGATCAACAATCTGCTCATATCGCACATTGAGCTGCGCACTGAGCAGTGCCGGGATATTCAACGCTACTCACACGAGCGCAGCGTTGAGAAGATTGTCGTGCCGCTGGGGCCCGAAGTTGAAGCTGCGGTGCGAAAACTCGAAGCCATTCTGGATGTCTACGTTTCCAAGCTCAAGCAGAACAAGGTGAGCTCTGTTCTGTTGGCACATTATTGGTCATTACCTCTGTTAGGCCAGACTGTTATGGTTGGTCATTACCCCTGTCATGTCACTTTGTTATAATCGGTTATTACCCCAGTCATGTCAGTTTATGATTCGTCATTACCCCTGTCTTGTCAGGCTGTTATGATTGGTCATTAGCCCTGTCATGTCAGACTGTTATGATTGGTCATTAGCCCTGTCATGTCAGACTGTTAGGATTGGTCATTAGCCCTGTCATGTCAGACTGTTATGATTGGTCATTAGCCCTGTCATGTCAGGTTGCTATGATTGGTCATTACCCCTGTCATGTCTGGGATCTAGTCATGTAATGACTTAGTCATGACACACCCACATATTTCCTTACCTCAGGCTGTGTACGCCAACGTCCGCGTGTCGACCCTGTCGAAGTACGCGCTAATCATGCAACGCCAGGAGTACTTTCAGCGCTATGGCAACACGCTGCCGCAGGACAGGCAGTCGTTTATTCACCGCACCTTCGCTATGGCCATCTCGCTTTATCACGGCTACGAGATTGTTCAGCAGCACGGCCTCCGACCTCTGTACAATTTTCTCAAGGTTTGCGCTCTCGCCTTTGTTTACTATAATTATAGTATCTGAGCTGGTGTCTTAACCTAGCCGTAGTTAAGCTAGTGTCTTTGTTTACAGCTAGATAAGCGAGTGTCTTTGTTGACAGGCAGTTAAGCTGGTGTCTTTGTTGTCAGGTAGTTAAGCTGGTGTCTTTGTTGTCAGGTAGTTAAGCTGGTGTCTTTTTTGTCAGGTAGTTAAGCTGGTGTCTTTGTTGTCAGGCAGTTAAGCTGGTGTTTTTGTTGTCAGGTAGTTAAGCTGGTGTCTTTGTTGACAGGTAGCTAAGCTGGTGTCTTTGTGGGCAGGACATAAAAATCGCTTATAATTGTTTTACTACTATTTACAACAAAGACCTCAGCTAACCATTTCCAAAATGTCTAATCTTCAGGGTGTCCTGGAGGGCGAGCGCGGTTCGAACTCCACGCGGCTTGAGCTGCAGCGGCAGCCGGCCTTCACGGAGCTGTGGGACAGCCTGCTGGACAAGTTCAAGCCGGATCCCAACTCCACCCTGAGCAGTACTCAGTCGGTGTTTGTTGGCGGCCATCCAAAATTAAACCGCCTGTTGGACATTGTGCTGAATCATTTTCAATCTGCTGAAGATCCCGAAGAGCGTCAGCGCACGCGTGTGATCATATTCTCTCAGTATCGCGACTCTGTCACCGAGATTGCTCGCATGCTCAAACAGCACCGGCCGTTGGTTCGCTGCATGACCTTCTTTGGCCAGGCCACCACCGGCAAGGCTAGCAAAGGATTTACTCAGCGCGATCAGCTTAGGGTTATGCAAGAATTCAGACAGGGCGCCTACAACACCCTGGTGTCCACCTGCGTTGGAGAGGAAGGTGAGAACCCCCATGAAAATCTATTTTGATAATGCTGAAGTCCCAGCTCGATTCCTGTTGTGACTGTTGTCCACCTTGCACTGTTGCTTCTCAAACACTTCTATAACGACTCAAACTCTCTTTAGCGGCTTAAAACGCTATTTTAACAACTCAAACGTTTCTTTAACGACTCAAACGTTTCTTTAATGACTCAAACGTGTCTTTATCGACTCAAACGGATCGCTAACGACTCAAGCGTGTCTTTAACGACTCAAACATTTTTCAACTACTCAAACGTTTCTTTAGCGACTCAAACGTTTCTTTAACGACTCAAACGTTTCTTTAACGACTCAAACGTTTCTTTAAAGACTCAAACGTGTCTTTAACGACTCAAACGTGTCTTTAACGACTCAAACGTGTCTTTAACGACTCAAACGTGTCTTTAACGACTCAAACGTGTCTTTATCGACTCAAACATCTCTTTAGCGACTCAAACGTTTTTTAAATAACCCAAAATCCTCTGTTACTACTCAAACGCGTCTTTAACAATGCAAACGCTTATGTAACGACTCAAACGTCTCTCTATCGGCTCAAAGGTTTCTCGAACGACTCCAATCACGCTTATCTAACGACTCAAACATTTAACTAACGACTCAAACGCTTCGCTTGCGTTTCTTATTCTTTTAATCAGGTTTAGTTTGCAGAACAGACGTGCTCATTTTTCAGGTGCTCATCAATACGTTGCTATGATAATTACAAGATTTAAAAGTGCACAAATTATCCACATCTTAAATTCTTAGGTCTGGACATCGGCCAGGTAGACCTGATCATCTGCTACGACGCCCAGAAGAGTCCGGTGCGCCTGATTCAGCGCATGGGCCGCACTGGACGGGCTCGCCAAGGCCGCATTGTCATGCTGCTCTCAGCTGGCAAGGAGGAGGCGAACTACAGCGCCTCGCTCAGCAAGCGCTCCTCCGTCAATAAGATCATCCTGGACGGCTACAAGAAGCTGCAGTTCTATCCAGATCCGCCAAGAATGATTCCAACTGGACTGCAGCCAACTTTGAGTTTGCGCCGTCTGGATATTCAACAGAAGCCTGCCTCCGCGGCCAAGAAGAGAAGAACTACCGTTGGCGCTGCCGCCGCCTCTTCAAGCGGAACTCCGGCCAAGCTCCTGCCCAACCAGGTGTTTGAGTATGAGTCCCGCCTGGCATCCACGGCTCCTGCATTTGTTCGCCTCCGACCGTCGAGACTGTTCAGCCTGCCAGCATCTGTGGCTGAGATTGAGAACTGTAGCCTGGGTGAAGCTGGGACCTGGCGGTCTAGCCTCACCAATCATTGCTCATTTGAGCAGTGGCGGCGGCCAACTCGCTGCGCCTCCAGCGGACCAGCAGGCGGCGCCTCCGTCACTCGCCACCACCTCGTGGCCCTCGGCCGCCTTATCGACTGTCATCGGGCCGGAGCCACCAGCTTGGTGTTCCACGCCATCGGACTCCGCGACATGGCCGATGCCAGTCTCGCCGCTGTGGCCACCCAGACTGCTCGCCTCCTAACCGCCGACGATGTCGATAGCGACAACGACAATGACGATGACATCTTCGACGTAGATGTCAATAAGCTAGATGCGGACGATGGCTTGGCCTCAGGCAGAAAGTCAGACTCTGTGCTTCTGATGCCGCCTCCGCCGCCGCCGCCCCCGCAGCGGCATCCGACGTCCTGTTTAAAGGCTAGACTTCAACCAGCTGCTGCTGCTGCTGCTGCTGCCATTTCTTCGCAGAGTTTGTTTCACAGCGCATCCGCAGTGAAGTTGGACGCAGCTGACGGTCATTCAACAGAACCCGAGGCCCCGATCTCCCCAGTGTTCAGCAGCTCCACAGCTGTGCGGCAGCATCGAATTTCTTCGCAGTTGCCAACTTCTTCGGCCTCGTCAGAGGTGCAGGCTTCGTTGGCAACGCTTTCTGAAGCCACCGCCAGCCGACGTCCGCTATTTTCCTTGCGGCCTTTTGAGTCCTGCTCAAAGTCGGATGTGGAGGCTCTGCAATCGGCCATCCGCTGCCTGCTGCAAGCCGACGATGGAGAAAACGACGCGATGGCGAAGGATGTCGTGGACCAGCTGGCCGTTGAATGGTCGGCTCAGCGCTCGCGTCTTTTGCCTCCCACCTTAAAGGGCCGTCGGGTGTCTGATGACAAACCCGCCGACCCAGGCTGCATTGTCGACTGCTTGCAATTGTTAGACGGCGTCAAGAACTGGGCCGTGGACGATTTCTTCACTGGCTGCGTCGCCGGCGACAATTCATTGAACGCCTCATCGGAGAGCGAGGCTGCGAGCAATTCAAAGTCTGACGACGTCGTAATGGCAAGTCAGCGACCGGGTTTTAAATTTGCCTCGGTGTTCCAGAATGTGCCGCTACGTCTGCCAGCGAGCTCGACAGCCTCGGCGACCAAGCGGCGAGTCAGCTTTGCGGATAACGCGCTTAACAAAGACTCGGAAGACAAAGACCTCAATGGTCGACTGCAGGGTCCTACTGCAGTTAAAGATAGTAGCGACCACTGCGACAATGCAGAGCATGGAATTGTCGAAGAAAAAGTTCAAGCTTTCAACAATTCGGGCTCTGTCTCCAAGACTGCCGCCTCCACCCCCGTGAGTAGGCGAACCAGCTTAACTGTGCCGGCAGCTACTAAAGACAGCTCTGCCGAGAAGCATGACAAAGACTATAGTGAAGCTCATGCAGTGCCTGAAATTTCGTTTAGCAAATCATCCGCATGCTACGCAGACTCGCCGGTTTTTTCGAGAAGGGCGGTCGCCGAGAACAAAGACCCTCCAGTCTTGAGCAGAGCGAATGCTCGGCTTGAAGACTCGCCGGTATTCTCGAGCAGAGAGAGTCCGTTAGTGTTAAGCAGTGCTGCTCCAGTAAACAAAGACAACCAGGTATCTTCGAGTCTAACAACTGGTAACATCAAAGGCACTCGAGTCTTGAGTGGATCAGCTTCTTGCAACAAAGACACTCCTTTAACTGTGTTGAATAGAGCAGCACCGGTGCCCAAGAGCACACCAGTATTGTTGAACCCAACAGCTGCTGAAACTAAAGACAAAGGCACTCCAGACTTAAGCACCCCAGCTGCTGGGAACAAAGACTGGTCCAAGGTGGATGATTCTTCCAGGCGTGGTCGCCTTTTCGCTGCTATCTTCGAGCAGATTCCGATCGCCACGCCAGTTGCCCCGACGCCGTTCCTTCGCCGCCTGTCGGCCTGGTCGAATAGCCGCCAGAAACAGCGCCGGTCGGGGGCCGCCTCCGCTTGCGCCGACGTCAGCAGACCCTTAGACTTCTCCGCAGCTTTGCGCCTCCTGGAGGATCCGTCAGCCAATGCCCAATTCCACCTGGAGTCAGACATTTTTCGTCCTCTGTCGCCGCCGGCTACTGCGGCGGACCCGGATGCCTCGCCGGTGTTCGACAAGCTGAACTCGACATCGCAGAGACCAAAGCTGCCAAATAGGTCAACCAGCAAGCTGGGCGACGATGACGACGAGCCGATCCTTCTGGACACCAGCTGGCTGACTGAGCTAGCTGAAGCCCCGCCAAGGCAAGCAACTCCGCCAACGCCTTCGCAACGCCTGCGTCAGGCGACTTGTCCAAATGCTGCTGACGCGTTTGTGAAGCCGCAGCAGCCGCCAGCGACACCCACTCGACCTGCCGGCCCTTCAGCCAGAGCCGTCAGCCAGTCGGTCAGTCGACCGTTAAAGCGCAAGTCCAGCTCACCGCCACCCGCCGCGTCCAACTCCTTGTTGAATTCTTCCGCGTCCTCTTCCTTATCTCCTGCTTTCGTGTCGAAGCAGAAAAAGAAGAAAACGACTGCGGCTGCTGTTGCCAAGAACAACCAGTCTTCTGCTTCTCTGTGTCGATCGCAGGCTCGCTCTCTGTCCCTGGCCGCGGCCCTGCCCAAGCCCTCTAAACAGCCGACGCATCCGCGAGAGAGCGACGCCTCAAGACAGAAGCGGCGCAGAAAACCCGGCGGGGGTCGCCAGTTTCTGGACGAAGAAGCCGCCCTGACTGACAGCGACGCCGACTTTGTGTCCAGCGACGAATCCGACGCCGATAGCGACGCCGACGACGGCTCGAGCTTCGTTGACGACGCCACCCAACAGGAGACGGACACCACCGCTCTGGCAGCCGTTGGCGGCATGCACGGCGTCTACCTCAGGAGCCTAGCTGGGGCGCAGCGGAGTCCGGCCCGCCGATTCAAAATTCCTTCGCTGGCCGATCGGCCTTTCAATCCGGCGGAAATCTATTCCCAGCTGCCCGGAGCCGCTGAGGAATTTGATTCGCCCGAGTCCGAGTATCAGTTCGACTCATTTCTGGTGCCCAACGAGCAGACCATCAGCCCGGCCGCTGCCAGGCATCTGTCGCCTCTGTCCGCCGCGTTGGCGGCCAGAAAGCGTCGAGCTAAACAAGCAGGCGACAGTCGGCAGAAACTGTCCAAACAGTTAAAGAAGCCGCAGCGTCGGCTAGTTGTCATTCAGGAGGACACCCAGTTCTGCGCCAATGATGGCGACAGCTCTGACGAATTTCTATGATCAACTGTTCACATTTATGACATTTTTGCTGACCAATCAGCGATGACCCATCAGCTGATACAGAGGAGGTGTAGATATTGACCAATCAGCTGACACAGAGGAGGGGAAGGTATTGACCAATCACAGCTGACACAGAGGAGGGGAAGGCATTGACCAATTAACTAACACAGAGGAGGGGAAGGTATTGACCAATCAGCTAACACAGAAGAGGGGAAGGTATTGACCAATCAGCTGACACAGAAGAGGGGAAGGTATTGACCAATCAGCTGACACAGAGGAGGGGAAGGTATTGACCAATCAGCTGACACAGAGGAGGGGAAGGCATTGACCAATCAGCTGACACAGAGGAGGGGAAGGCATTGACCAATCAGCTAACACAGAGGAGGGGAAGGTATTGACCAATCAGCTGACACAGATGGGGGAAGGTATTGACCAATCAGCTGACACAGAGGAGGGGAAGGTATTGACCAATCAGCTGACACAGAGGAGGGGAAGGTATTGACCAATCAGCTGACACAGAGGAGGGGAAGGCATTGACCAATCAGCTGACACAGAGGAGGGGAAGGTATTGACCAATCAGCTGACACAGAGGAGGGGAAGGTATTGACCAATCAGCTGACACAGAGGAGGGGAAGGCATTGACCAATCAGCTGACACAGAGGAGGGGAAGGTATTGACCAATCAGCTGACACAGATGGGGGGAAGGTATTGACCAATCAGCTGACACAGAGGAGGGGAAGGTATTGACCAATCAGCTGACACAATTGTTCAACGGGTGTATAAATAATTTGCTTCATCAATGTCATATCCTAGTCTAATTATTTACAGATAAAAAAGTTCTTTCACTTCATAAACGTTACTCATAATCCTGAACTGATTACCATGTAGCCAAGGCTATGCTTTGATTAGAATGAATTTCTACAGCAAATTGGTGCTTTTCAAAACCCTGTTTTGTAGTACCAAAAATGATTTTTTCGGTATTATTATAAACAGTCAATCTGCACTAATTACCTTATTGCATTAGAAATATTTACAAGGATTTTTAGTATATCAACTATTTTTGCAAAACATTGTCTCATTGTAACATTAACTGCACGCCTTGCAAGCAAAGCTACCAGATTATTTTGTGTGTTTGATAAATAAATAAATCAAATGTTTTTTGCGCGTTTTTTCAAACTAACAATTTAGAGGTTAATAATTTGTGTCGCATCTGGATTTTTTGTTTTTGTTTAGCTTTTAGCTCCCCAGCAGCTCGATGCTCGTCAGCTGCCAAGTACTTTGGCATCGCCAAAGTCATGCACTGTGCTCCATCCACATCAACTGCGCATTCCTCTCTTATCAATGCGCATCGACGACAATGTCGCCAGTGAAAGCCGCCTGGAGGTGACGCCCTGTGGTCAGTGGACCGTCGAGATCAATCCGGAGAGCGAATGCTCGTCTACAGTCGACAACTACTGTTTAGGGCCTTGCTGTTTACGACCTTAAACCCATAGAAGGCAATAGTCTAAACAAAAGGCGGCAGGCTATTGTTAAAAATATTTTGTTTTCTTTGAACAGATGTTTACAATCAACTGCCTCGTGCTTATAATATAACTGACAATGGTTTCAACTGTAACAAATGGCTGAGTAAACTATTTTTCTATATTTTCGAGTCTTATTAAAGAAGCCATTGTGGACTGGCCTGTGTACATTTTATGAACGCCTTAAGACCACGATGCGCCAGCCCTCACCCCTTAAATGGTCGTCATGGCAATGCAGACCCCTCTTCCTCCCTCTCGTGTCTTGGCAAGCTTGGCCCATTACTGACAGGGGTGTGCAGTGCATGGATGCTATATTAAAGGGTGCGCACCTTAGCTATTGGTAGTTAGACAAGGCCGAGCATTGCTGCAGTGAATATTAATTTATATCCACACGGAAGGAATGGCCAACAACACTAATTTGCCTAAGTGTGAGTAGAGTTAATTTACTCAAGCTATTTTTTTACTTTTATTCTTTGTAGTTTTAATGCAATTTTTCTATCTGAAGTGTCACCTACTAGTCCACTCAGTCTGACAAAGTTGCTCATAATCAGTCATGAGGTCATAGTTGTGCAGTTTATTGTAGCTCATAAGCACACGCCTAAGAGGCCATTAATTTAGTTAGAAAGAATCCTTCATAATCACAGTCATACAGCTTCAGTCGCTTATTGTAATATAAGCAATAGACAGTTGGAATCGCTCACAATCACAGTCATTCAGTTAGAATCGCTCATAGTCACAGTCATTCAGTTATAATCGCTCATAGTCACAGTCATTCAGTTAGAATCGCTCATAATCACAGTCATTCAGTTATAATCGCTCATAGTCACAGTCATTCAGTTATAATCGCTCATAGTCACAGTCATTCAGTTAGAATCGCTCATAATCACAGTCATTCAGTTAGAATCGCTCATAATCACAGTCATTCAGTTAGAATCGCTCATAATCACAGTCATTCAGTTATAATCGCTCATAGTCACAGTCATTCAGTTAGAATCGCTCATAATCACAGTCATTCAGTTAGAATCGCTCATAATCACAGTCATTCAGTTAGAATCGCTCATAACCACAGTCATTCAGTTAGAATCGCTCATAGTCACAGTCATTCAGTTAGAATCGCTCATAACCACAGTCATTCAGTTAGAATCGCTCATAGTCACAAGTCATGCAGTTAGAATCGCTCATAATCACAGTCATTCAGCTAGAATCGCTCATAACCACAGTCATGCAGTTAGAATCGCTCATAATCACAGTCATTCAGTTAGAATTGCTCATAACCACAGTCATTCAGTTAGAATCACTCATAACCACAGTCATTCAGTTAGAATCGCTCATAATCACAGTCATTCAGTTAGAATCGCTCATAATCACAGTCATTCAGTTAGAATCGCTCATAATCACAGTCATTCAGCTAGAATCGCTCATAACCACAGTCATGCAGTTAGAATCGCTCATAATCACAGTCATTCAGTTAGAATTGCTCATAACCACAGTCATTCAGTTAGAATCACTCATAACCACAGTCATTCAGTTATAATCGCTCATAATCACAGTCATTCAGTTAGAATCGCTCATAATCACAGTCATTCAGTTAGAATCGCTCATAATCACAGTCATTCAGTTAGAATCGCTCACAATCACAGCCATGTAGTTAGAATCGGTAATTTTTACAGTCATTCAGTTTGAACCGGTCATTGTCAGAGTCATGCAGTTGAAATCTATCATAATGACTGTCATGCAGTTAGAATAACTCATAATCACAGTCATTCAGTTAGAATCGCTCATAATCACAGTCATTCAGTTAGAATCGCTCATAATCACAGTCATTAAGTTAGAATCGCTCACAATCACAGTCATGCAGTTAGAATCGCTCACAATCACAGTCATTCAGTTAGAATCGCTCACAATCACAGCCATGTAGTTAGAATCGGTAATTTTTACAGTCATTCAGTTTGAACCGGTCATTGTCAGAGTCATGCAGTTGAAATCTATCATAATGACTGTCATGCAGTTATAATAACTCATAATCACAGCCATGCAGTTACAATGATTCATTGTCACAGTCACTCAGTTAGAATCGCTCATTATCACATTTGAATTAATCACCAAATCACTGACCCATATTCCGAGTCACAAATTGATTGTCACCCGCCCCATCGTACCTGTGCGCACCTATGTCTATTTAGCTGTGACGGTGGACCTGCAGTGCCGTGACAACGGATTCCTTCACCACACCCGGCGCTATCAACAGAATGAAGATGCCGCTGGTGCACTGGTTGTGCGCCGTGGCGCGCCGTTTCGCCTGCTTTTGAATTTCAACTCCGAATTCGTCGGGTCGTACGGCATTGTCGCGCTGACTTTATCAACCGAGAGCTTCGGCCAGTCCAAGCTGGAGAAGACCTGGACGCTCAAGGAGGTGAGTAATTGTTGCCTGTAATTAAGGAGCCTAAGATATGTTTATTGATGCAGAGGTGCCTGTAATTAAGGATTGGCTCAGAGGTGTTTTATTGACGCAGAGGTGCCTGTAATTAAGGATTGGCTCAGAGGTGTTTTATTGACGCAGAGGTGCCTGTAATTAAGGATTGGCTCAGAGGTGTTTTATTGACGCAGAGGTGCCTGTAATTAAGGATTGGCTCAGAGGTGTTTTATTGACGCTGAGGTGCCTGTAATTAAGGATTGGCTCAGAGGTGTTTTATTGACGCTGAGGTGCCTGTAATTAAGGATTGGCTCAGAGGTGTTTTATTGACACTGAGGTGCCTGTAATTAAGGATTGGCTCAGAGGTGTTTTATTGACACTGAGGTGCCTGTAATTAAGGATTGGCTCAGAGGTGTTTTATTGACACTGAGGTGCCTGTAATTAAGGATTGGCTCAGAGGTGTTTTATTGACTCAGTATCTGTAATTATGGCACCTTATCGATCGAATTGCAATGCAGCAGTAAGATAGGGCCGTTGCGCTGCATACTCCCACAGAAATATCTAAACTGATTTATTTTTAATATTTCACTGTTGACCGATCAACTGACTTAAAAGGCAGGAAGTTAGGCAAGTGGAAAGAATCTAAATTTAGTGTGCAACATTGCATGCTTCCTGTTCATATCCTGTGGCTGTCATCCGAGACAATTCATTTTCATCTGATTTCCATATTTGGTCGTAGTGTGCGGCGCTTCCAAAGGCTATGTACAGTTGTTCTGTCCGTGGACTGGGCAGGCTGCCAAAGGCCACCAAAAGCTACCCCAGCTGATGCTGGTGAACTAAAAAACTGGTCAATTATGCCTTTTTATCAGCGACACGAATTGACCTCTCTATTGTTGTCACGATTTCTAACCTGTTTGATATGATTTCAAATTTGTTAGATATGATTTGAAACCTGTTAGACACGAAATTAAACCTGTTAGACACTAAATCAAACCTAATATAAACATTAGTTTAAATCTGTTAGACACGAAATTGAACCCGTTACACACGGGTTTAAACCTGTTAGACACGAAACTAAACCTGTTAGACACGAAACTAAACCTGTTAGACACGAAACTAAACCTGTTAGAATCGAAATTAAATCTGTTAGAGACGAAATTAAGCCTGTTTAGACAATATTGGAAGCATGTTAGACACGATTTTCAAGTTGTTACGTTCGATTTCGACCGGGCTAACAGGTCCATTTTGGAGAAGAGCATTGTTAATTTATCGTTCTCATTTTTCAGATAAACTATCGACTCAGAGATGACGACTGCCCTTTTGAAATGATTTTGGTAAAAAAAATTCTTGCTTTTTTATATATAACTACTTAGTATAGATGAGTGTCAGTAGTATGTATTCTAAAAATGCTTCCCTATTATATCTAGATGAAAAGCAAGTCGGACAAAAGGACTATCTGTCTGCAGTTGAGCAGTGCTTTCAGCGCCCCAGTCTCCAAGTATCGCATCAGCAAGGTGACCCTGTTCCAGTCGCTGAATGGCCAGGCCTTCTCACTGGAGGCCAAGGCTGAGATTGTGCTCATCTACAATCCGTTTCACATTGGTGAGCTGGAAAACCTGTTAGAGATGATAACGAACCTGTTAGACACGATTGTCTTACAATCTGTTAGACACGATTGTCTTACAGTCTGTTAGACACGATTTAAAACCCGTCAGATACAATACAAAACCTGTTTAACAATATTTGAAACATGTTAGACGTGATTTCGAACCTGTTAGACACGAAATTAAGACTGTTAGACATGAAAGTAAGACTGTTAGACACAAAAAGAAAACTGTTAGACAAGAAAGTACGTAAACCTGTTAAACACGAAAGGGAACCTGTTAAACACGAAAGGGAACCTGTTAAACACGAAAATAAACATGTTTTTAAACAAGAAGGAAACCTGTTAGACTTGAGTTTAAACCTTAAACCTCTAGACATTAAACCTGTTAGACATTATTTTATACCTGTTAGACACGGGTGTCTAATTGTCTAATTATATGTTAGCAACGGTATTAACTTAACTTTTACAGACCTGTTAGAAGCTATAGGAAAAATTTTGACTTGTCAATTCAGGTTCAGGCTTATCGATTTATCATCATCCCCACAGACGATCCCGTGTTTATGGGAGACGAAAAGGAACGCCAGGAGTTTGTGATGGAGGACTCGGGTATGCTGTTCCTGAGGCATCCCGGCAACTGGGACGGTCCCGGCAAGCCCTGGTTCTTTGGACAGGTGAAAAATCTCTGCATGGATAATACTACTTACTTTATATTCTAAGTGAAGTAGTACTAAAGAAAACAGCTCTTAGATATAACGAGCGGTGGGAAGACGGGAAGAGGGGTGAGAACACAGGGAGACGGGTGAGAGAAGACAGACAGAGGGGTGAGAAGATAGTATGAGGGGTGAGAAGACACAAAGTGGGGTGAGAAGACACGAAGAGGGTATGAAGACAGGAAGTGGGGTGAGAAGACAGGAAGAGGTGAGAGAAGGCATTAGGGGTGAGAAGACATTAGGGGTGAGGGGTGAGAAGACACGGATGGGGATGAGAAGACAGGAAGATCCTAATCACTGCATGACCAACTGTCTCCGCAGTTCGACGCTCCGGTTCTTGACTGCGTTCTGCTGCTACTGTCCAAGTCGGAGCTGCAGTGGCAGGACCTGGCCGACCCTGTCAAAGTGTCTCGCGCCCTATCGGCTGTCATCAACAGCATCGATGAATCCGGTCTGCTGATGGGCAACTGGTCCGGGGATTACTCTGACGGCCGAAATCCCACCGAGTGGACTGGCAGTTTGAAAATCTTTCAAGAATTCCACTCAACGAAACGGCCAGTCAAGTATGGACAATGCTGGGTGTTCTCGGGCTGCCTGACTTCAGGTTGGTTGGCCTAGTTGTACATTGAGGATGTACACACGGGGGCCGCTTGTACTTGGAGTATGTAAACACGGGGGCTGCTTGTACTTGGAGTATGTACACACGGGGGGGCAGCATGTACTTGGGGGATGGGATGCACGCATGGGGTCTAAATGTGCCTAAATGTACATTATGAAGAAGGCGCTGGGGTGAACGTGGCTGGATGTACACAAAGTAGAAAGAGTGAGGAAATATGTGCACAAAAGAGTCAAAGAGTCGCTAAAAACGCCACTGTCCAACCCATCACTTATCTGAAACTTCCCACAGCTGGACGCGCGCTGGGCATTCCGTCTCGCAGCGTGACGAACTTCTCCTCGGCTCACGACACAAACGCCAACTTGCTGATCGATCGCTACTACCACAGCACTGGCGAGCCTTTCGATGGCAAGAATAGAGACTCGGTTTGGTGAGTACACCAGCTCCTTTGGATGGGCTGGGTTCCTGCTTTTTATATGTGCACGTTAGTACACAAATGATGTACATGTGAGTGTTAACACTGCGGCTGTGAGGAGGTAGAATGTACACTCTGGTGCAGGGTGGGTAGATTGTAAACTCTGGGGCAGGAGGGTAGAGAGCATGTACACTTTGGAGCAGGGGGAGGTAGAATGTACACTCTAGGGCAGGGGAGGTAGAATGTACACTCTGGGGCAGGTAGAAGGCAGAATGTACACTTTGGGGCAGAAGGAGGCAGAATGTACACTCTGAGGCAGGGGAGGTAGAATGTACACTCTAGGGCAGGGAGGAGGCAGAATGTACACTCTGGGGCAGGGAGGAAGCAGAATGTACACTCTGGGGTAGGGAGGAAGCAGAATGTACACTCTGGGGCAGGGAGGAAGCAGAATGTACACTCTGGGGCAGGGAGGAAGCAGAATGTACACTCTGGGGTAGGGAGGAAGCAGAATGTACACTCTGGGGCAGGGAGGAAGCAGAATGTACACTCTGGGGCAGGGAGGAAACAGAATGTACACTCTGGGGCAGGGTGGAAGCAGAATGTACACACCGAGGCTCTATAAGTTTTACTCGCTGATGCGCAATCGAAAGCTCCGCAACTGTCCAGGAATTTCCACGTGTGGAACGAGCTGTGGATGGCCCGGCCAGACCTGGGCAAGCGGTACAACGGCTGGCAGGCAGTCGACTCCACGCCCCAGGAGATGAGCGGCGGCCGCTTCCAGACCGGGCCCTGTCCGCTGGTGGCCATCAAGGCCGGCGAGATCAACTTGCCGCACGACGGCAACTTCATCTACTCGGAGGTGAACGCCTGCGTGAAGTATTGGGTGACTGCAGACAATGGCGTCACCTGGATTGAAGCCATGTCCGACCCAAAGTCAGTTGGCGAGTACATCAGTACTAAGGTGGGTTAGCTTTCTGTACTGAATATTAGCAACATATTAGCAGCACCCCCACCTCAGATTTCACCTCTTTCAAAAAGCACCATACATACCAACAATCTCAAGAAATGACATCCCCCGTTAACACCCACCTATAAACACCAAAGCCCAAAGCCAACCTCAAACGACACCCACCCCAAACAACACCCACACCAAACAACACCCACACCAAACAACACCCACCCCAACAACACCCAACCCGAAAAAACACTTACCCCAAACAACACCCACCCCGAGCAACAACCACACCAAACAACACCCACCCCAACAACACCCAAACCCAAACAACACCCACCCGAAACAATTCCCACCCCAAACAATAACCACCCCAAAAAACAACAACCCCAAACAAAGCCCACCCCTAAACCACACCCACCCGAAACTACACTCACCCCAAGCAACAACCACCCCAAACAACACCCACCCCAAATCATACCCACGCGAAACAACATAAAAATTTCATATCCCTCTTTCAGTTGGTCGGCGCTTTTGAGCGTCTAGACGTGACCAGCCAGTACAAGTACGACGAGGGCAGTCCGGAGGAGCGGGCGACCTTCGAGCGGGCCAGAGAGCTGGCAAGAAAGGCCAGCACGGAGCGGGTCCCCCCGGAGGGCGCCAGTTCGCCGAGGGCCGGCCCGGACCGTCAGGTTTGGCGACTGCGCATTCTGACCGGGCCGGCAAAGTCAATCAACTTCGGCGCGGATGCCACCGTGAAGGTTGTCGTCAAGAATGTCAGCGAAATCGACCGAGCCGGCTCCTGCTACTGCTCAGCTGTGCTCAGAAACAGCGCCGGAAAAAAGCTTAAAGATTTAAGCGTGCAGCAGATGAAACTTGACCTGCCTGCCGCTGTTGGTGGGTGAAGATTAATTTGACAGCCTGACAGGCTTAGCCATCTAAAAATAAAAAAATGGTACATTTGTAAAACTCGTACGAACGAATCACCGCTTCAGAAAGTTCAGCCGAGCTGAGCATAGCTGCTCAAGACTACATGGAATTCGGTCACGAAGAAATCGACATCGTCATTCTGGCCGCGCTGACCGACACAGAAAATCGAGTCCAAACCGTCGACGAAGTCATCGGCATCGTCTATCCGGATCTGCTTGTTAAGGTTAGTGACTCTAATTGCTCTAATAACCTTATTGCTGCACCCGAACGGAGCAACGCAAGCACACAAAACCGGACCAAGAACACGGACCAACTTTTTGTTGCGCATCTTTTGAAACAAGAATCACGTCGCCAGCTTTTCAGACCGTCGAGATATTCAATGGTTCTGGCCAAAGGTCTTATTTTTCCCATAAGCGCTAGTGTATTTGATTCACACGAATTAGCACTGCGCCTCAGCGCGGCCTTGCCAGGCCTTCAAAATTTATCAGCATGTCACCCGAATGTGCCTGCATCATCTCCGTCTTCAGTGGTCGCCTACCTTTATCTTGACGGACTGCTGGACCTTCTCAAGGGCTACAACTGGTGGAAATAGGCCAGTATGGACACCCTGACGCGAATTTCTCCTATTTCTCACTACTCAAGCCTAAGTATTAGGCGCAGCTCAACCATCGCTCAACCAGGACACCATCGCCTAGTCTGTCAACCAATCAGTCACCACCCAACGCTTTTAGCTTTCGGGCGCTGCCAAAATAAATTTCAGGGCGAGGGGGGGGGAGAAATCCCCCTCTTGATATAAAAACGGGCGGCAAAATGGCTTGGTAGTCCTACTGTTAAATGGCCCTAGCAACTAAAATAATCGATTATATCCCTTTCCAATGGAATCCCAGATACCGGCCAAGCTGCGAAGGCAATCGGAGGTAGAAATCACGGTGGAGCTGAAGAACGACTTGTCAATATTGCTGACGGAGGCTAAATTTGGCATTGAAGGCCCCGGACTGAGAACTCAGCAACTGGAACAGAAAGTAGAGTGAGTCTACTATTTGAGGGCACTTGAGTTACTTGTTTTCTCCTCTGTTCTCACCATCTCATGCTTATCTATTCTCAGAAGTCTGGTTAATCTACCATTCTTATCTAATTTCATTGTTCTCATCTATGATCTCATCTATTCTCACTGTTCTCATCATCTATGATCTCATCTATTCTCACAGTTCTCATCATCTATGATCTCATCTATTTTCACAGTTCTCATTATCTATGATCTCATCTATTCTCACAGTTCTCATCATCTATGATCTCATCTATTCTCACAGTTCTCATCATCTATGATCTCATCTATTCTCACAGTTCTCATCATCTATGATCTCATCTATTTTCACAGTTCTCATTATCTATGATCTCATCTTAGCTCGCAGTTCTCACAATCTAGTGTCTGATCTCATATTATCTCACTGCCGAAAGCCACCTGATTGATTTCAGTGATGTCCAGCCGGGTTCCGTAGCCAGCGCCACCTTCAAGGTGAGTTTCCATCGAGCCGGGGCGACCAATTTGGTGGCCACCTTCAGCAGCAAGCAGATGACGGGAGTGTTCAAGCAAGCCGCTTTCTATGTTGACTTTGACTAAACGCATCTGTTTGAGTTCGGTTTTCTTGACTCAAGTGTTCTAGTGTTTGATAGTTTTATACTCAATCAATATTTCTTAAATGACTATATTTAAGTTTTTTATTGATGCTGTGTTGAAAACTGTGTGAGAATGGGTGAGTACAAGATGAGAGCTGTGTGAGAATGGATGAGTACACGATGAGAAACTGTGTGAGAATGGATGAGTACACGATGAGAAACTGTGTGAGAATGGATGAGTACACGATGAGAAACTGTGTGAGAATGGATGAGTACACGATGAGAAACTGTGTGAGAATGGATGAGTACACCATGAGAACTGCGAGAATGGATGAGTACACCATGAGAACTGTGTGAGAATGGATGAGTACACCATGAGAACTGTGTGAGAATGGATTAGTACAAGATGAGAACTGTGTGAGAATGGATGAGTACACCATGAGAACTGTGTGAGAATGGATTAGTACAAGATGAGAACTGTGTGAGAATGGATGAGTACACCATGAGAACTGTGTGAGAATGGATTAGTACAAGATGAGAACTGTGTGAGAATGGATGAGTACACCATGAGAACTGTGTGAGAATGGATGAGTACACGATGAGAACTGTGTGAGAATGGATGAGTACACGATGAGAAACTGTGTGAGAATGGATGAGTACACGATGAGAAACTGTGTGAGAATGGATGAGTACACCATGAGAACTGTGTGAGAATAGATGAGTAGTCTCCATGTCTAGCAATACATGCATCTTATATTAAGACACTACACATGACACATTACACTTGAATATAATCCTTCAGATAAGTACTGATATTTTAAACAGAAAGTATTTTAACAAACTAGTGTTGTTTATCAGATTGTCAATTGTTTATAAAGTCTCTATTTAATCAAGTCTAACTTCAGTTGAAACTTTGATGCTGAACAGACTAATTAAAACGGATTTAATTCATTAATTTTGATTCTTTGACTTTTAATAAATTTGTGTTATAAAAACACTTTTATTTCTACTTACAAAAGTAGTGTAATGAAAAAGATCCACTATTTCTTATTATTTTTATGCTAGTTTAAACTAGCGGAGCTGAGATGCATTTTTCTACGCGAATGATCTTAAATAACCTCGCCAAGGTGAGGGGGGAGGTGAGGTAGGGGAGGTCACCTGATCGGCTGAGGTGGGCCTGAACTGTTCACCAAGCAGCGAACAAAGTCACAAAGCTGCATGGATAGTTTCCATGCACTCACTTGCACTCGCAGCAAAATGAGTTTGTTTATTAGCTTAAATTGAACAAATGTTTGTAGGCAGGCCATTGTTCATTGGCATCTAGGGCGAATGTGCATTGTGAGTATAAATAAATTCATGTTACAGAATGTAAAAAACACATATATGGTTTGTTTTGTGCTATTGTTTGACACTAAAAAGATCATAATATGTAAAAAATAGCATACCAGAATATATTTACTTGCATTTCGTTTCGTGAATAATAACAATTGGGTCAGTGCGCAGACGACAGCTCAACCGAAGCAATTGCTGTTCAGTCCATAGACTGGGGGGACGCCACACCCACCCTCAGTTACCCACAGCTGATGCTGGTACCCATTTAACAACTGGGTGAACTGATGCAGAGTCAAGTGTCTTGCTAAAGGATACAAATTGTTCCAATAGAGTCGAGAATCGAACCCGTGACCTACAACCCCCTGTTTCGCGAATTTGCGAATATGAACTCAAAAGCTAAAAAGAATGGGTTATGAGGCTGTGTCTGTAAAATATTGCGACAGAGTGAGAGTCAGAGAGTGACAGAGTGAGGGTCAGAGAGTGACAGAGTGAGTGACAGAGGGTGACAGAGTGAGGGTCAGAGAGTGACAGAGTGAGTGACAGAGGGTGACAGAGTAAGGGTCAGAGAGTGACAGAGTGAGTGACAGAGTGAGGGTCAGAGAGTGACAGAGTGAGGGTCAGAGGGTGTCAGAGTGAGGTTCAGAGAGTGACAGAGTGAGGATCTTTGGGTGACAAAGTGAGGGTCAGAGAGTGGCGGAGTGAGTGTCAGAGAGTGACAGAGTGAGGGTCAGAGAGTGACAGAGTGAGGATCTTAGGGTGACAGAGTGAGGGTCAGAGAGTGACAGAGTGAGGGTCAGAGAGTGACAGAGTGAGGGTCAGAGAGTGACAGAGTGAGGGTCAGAGAGTGACAGAGTGAGGGTCAGAGAGTGACAGAGTGAGGATCAGAGAGTGACAGAGTGAGGGTCAGAGGGTGTCAGAGTGAGGTTCAGAGAGTGACAGAGTAAGGGTCAGAGAGTGACAGAGTGAGGATCAGAGAGTGACAGAGTGAGGATCAGAGAGTGACAGAGTGAGTGACAGAGTGAGTGACAGAGAGTTACAGAGTGAGTGAGAGAGTGAGGGTCAGAGAGTGACAGAGTGAGTGACAGAGTGAGGGTCAGAGAGTGACAGAGTGAGTGATAGAGTGAGTGACAGAGAGTGACAGTCAGAGAGAGGCAGTTAGGAGAGGAATACAGGTAGTAACAAACATTCCTTAAAATAAAAGATAAACAAGAATGAAATATGACATTAGTTAACACCTGAAGTAATATTTAAGACAATGTCAAAGAATCTGTGTAACGGCAACAAACAATCTCGAGGCTAAAAAAACGAGTACTAGTACTCACAGTTTAACCTGTGTATTTTTGCTCGTATTGTTTAGTTAAAATCCTTTATTGAACCTTCCTATTTGCTTGCGACAGACCTCGCTATTGATTGTACCCCTACTGCAGAGAATGAAGTGAGGCGAATGTACATTGTCACGATGAGTGTACACTGCCAGGGTCATAGGGTGTGGCAGCTACTGGGGGAGGGAGGTGGGTGGTGCGGTTAGAGATTGTTGACACAGTTTGACTGCTTTTTAGCAATAAATAACTTCAACTCAGTTTGGGTCGTTAGCTCTTTTTATTATGGGACTGTCGGCAATCAATGAGAATGTTCTCAGAGACTGAAGCTTTCACTTATTTGAGCACTGATGTTAGGGTGAAAGATTTTCATTGGCAACAGCCGCTGTTTCAGGGTGTCACAAATTACTTCAGGCATGCATCAGCTGTTATCCACCCATACTTCAGGGCATCAGCTGTTAGCCACGCATACTTCAGGGCATCAGCTGTTAGCCACGCATACTTCAGGGCATCAGCTGTTATCCACGCATACTTCAGGGCATCAGCTGTGACCCACCCATACTTCAGGGCATCAGCTGTTATCCACGCATACTTCAGGGCATCAGCTGTTATCCACCCATACTTCAGGACATCAGCTGTTACCCTCTGACACTTCAGGGCATCAGCTGTTATCCACGCATACTTCAGGGCATCAGCTGTTATCCACGCATACTTCAGGGCATCCGCTGTGACCCACCCATACTTCAGGGCATCAGCTGTTATCCACGCATACTTCAGGGCATCAGCTGTTATCCACCCATACTTCAGGACATCAGCTGTTACCCTCTGACACTTCAGGGCATCAGCTGTTATCCACGCATACTTCAGGGCATCAGCTGTTATCCACGCATACTTCAGGACATCAGCTGTTACCCTCTGACACTTCAGGGCATCAGCTGTTATCCACGCATACTTCAGGGCATCAGCTGTTATCCACGTATACTTCAGGGCATCAGCTGTTATCCACGCATACTTCAGGACATCAGCTGTTACCCTCTGACACTTCAGGGCATCAGCTGTTATCCACGCATACTTCAGGGCATCAGCTGTTATCCACGCATACTTCAGGACATCAGCTGTTATCCACTCATACTTCAGGGCATCAGCTGTTATTCACGCATACTTCAGGACATCAGCTGTTATTCACCCATACTTCAGGACATCAGCTGTTATTCACCCATACTTCAGGACATCAGCTGTTATTCACCCATACTTCAGGACATCAGCTGTTATTCACCCATACTTCAGGGCGTAAGCTGTTATCCACCCATACTTCAGGACATCAGCTGTTATCCGCCCATACTTCAGGACATCAGCTGTTATTCACCCATACTTCAGGGCATCAGCTGTTATCTACCCATACTTCAGGGCATCAGCTGTTACCCTCTGATACTTCAGGGCATCAGCTGTTATCCACCCATACTTCAGGGCGTCAGCTGTGACCCACCCATACTTCAGGACATCAGCTGTTATTCACCCATACTTCAGGACATCAGCTGTTATCCACCCATACTTCAGGGCGTCAGCTGTGACCCACCGATTCTGTCGCAGCGGAAACTGCGAGGTATTCTAATATCGAGTTACATCTAGTTTCCCCATTTCTGCTCTCACAACTGTGCATTCTAGCAGAATGTAATTCTCAGTCCGTATCTATTTTTAAGCCTCAATTAAACAACAAATTAAAGTGTACACTTACATTCCATTGTTATCTTATAGTCAGGGGAGGTCAAATATGGACAGACAGAGCAACAAGCGGCCTCCAGAAATGGGGTTGCTGTACCGTCCCGCCTACCCTAAAAACTCGAATATTCCAGGCTCCATTGAAGAGTGAGTAATTTTGGTTAGAATCGTGTGAGAATCTGCTTCTTGGGGGGATTTTACAAAGGCAGGCTTAAACCGCCCACGGCCACTCCCTCTCCATTGGAATGAGACGGGCTGAAATTTATTTTTACATTCATATTATTCTGCTGCATCAACTGACAAACGCAAATCTTGTTTGTCCAGAACCTTTTGCAATTCCTTTGTGCCTTGCCTTGGTGAAGACACGAAGCGTTTTCTTCTCTTAGACCACCCATTATTATGCTTGAGCAGAACTGGCCGGGTGCTCTGTCCATTGTGCCCAGGTCCCATCTTATTTAAATAGAGATCGGTTCTATGTAGTCGCACCTACAATATTATTTCAAGAATTTTTTCGTATTGTTCTGTTGCGTACTTATGTTTTAGGTTTGTTTGTGTTTCATTAGAAATATTTATTGTACCTGTTCTGACTGTTTACCTGTTTTACCTGTTCTACGGGTTTTACCTGTTCTATTGGCTTTACCTGTTCTACGG
Organism: Macrostomum hystrix; assembly: GCA_950097015.1. Lineage (NCBI taxonomy): Eukaryota > Metazoa > Platyhelminthes > Macrostomidae > Macrostomum > Macrostomum hystrix. The sequence continues at coordinate 4,576,298 of CATNEN010000002.1, forward strand.
GTTTTACCTGTTCTACCTGTTCTGACTATTTACCTGTTTTAACTGTTCTACGGGTTTTACCTGTTCTACGGGTTTTACCTGTTCTACGGGTTTTACCTGTTCTACGGGTTTTACCTGTTCTATTGGCTTTAACTGTTCTACGGGTTTACCTGTTCTTTAGGTTTTACCTGTTCTACGGGTTTTACCTGTTCTTCAGGTTTTACCTGTTCTTCAGGTTTTACCTGTTCTACAGGTTTTACATGTTCTACAGGTTTTATCTGTTCTACAGGTTTTACATGTTCTACAGGTTTTACCTGTTCTACAGGTTTTACCTGTTCTTCAGGTTTTACCTGTTCTTCAGGTTTTACCTTTTCTTCAGGTTTTACCTGTTCTTCAGGTTTTACCTGTTCTACAGGTTTTACCTGTTCTACAGGTTTTACCTGTTCTTCAGGTTTTACCTGTTCTACAGGTTTTACTGTAGATTAAAGTAAACTGAACTTCTCATAACTGCTAATTAAAAGACGACAAACAGATTAGCCTAAGATTAACAGGCCCAGATGCCTGAATGGGTCAGTTTTAAGGGCGACAATAATTAATGAATCCAGAAGAATTCCAACTGGTCGTGAGAACGCGTTCAAAATAAATTGTCAAGTGGAAACCGAATGCACCAGACATAAAAGAGCAACTGGAAATTATTGAAACAGGCGGCACACTGGAGAGAGAAAAACAGCTAGTGGGGCCGTCACCAACCAGAGGTGGGCGGACCAGCTAGTTATGTTTATGGAATTTGTAATTACGGCGTCTTTGAGTCTATTTGGCGTTTTCCTGTCCCAAGGCATAGTTGGCTAATCTATAGGTTTGCTGGCTAGTACATGTACGCGTACTTGTTACTTTTGCTTGGTGTGTGCGGTTCATATGCTCCTGTGCCAGGTTCAAGCGAGATGGGGACTGATGGGATGAAGTTGGAGGGGAAGGGATGCAGGGAGAGGGGAAGGGATGAAGGCAGAGAGGAAGGGATGAAGGCAGGGGGGAGGGATGAAGGCAGAGAGGGAGGGATGAAGGCAGAGAGGGAGGGATGAAGGCAGGGGGGAAGGGATGAAGGCAGGGAGGGAGGGATGAAGGTAGAGGGGAAGGGATGAAGGCAGAGGGGAAGGGATGAAGGCAGGGGGGAGGGATGAAGGCAGGGGGGAAGGGATGAAGGCAGGGGGGAAGGGATGAAGGTAGAGGGGAAGGGATGAAGGCAGGGGGGAGGGATGAAGGCAGGGGGGAAGGGATGAAGGTAGAGGGGAAGGGATGAAGGCAGGGGGGAAGGGATGAAGGCAGGGAGGGAGGGATGAAGGCAGAGGGGAAGGGATGAAGGCAGAGGGGAAGGGATGAAGGCAGGGGGGAGGGATGAAGGCAGGGGGGAAGGGATGAAGGCAGAGGGGAAGGGATGATGGCAGAAGGGAAGGGATGAAGACAGAGGGGAAGGGATGAAGGCGGGGGGGGAGGGATGAAGGCAGGGGGGAGGGATGAAGGCAGAGGGGAAGGGATGAAGGCAGAGGGGAAGGGATGAAGGCAGGGGGGAGGGATGAAGGCAGAGGGGAAGGGATGAAGGCAGAGAGGAAGGGATGAAGGCAGAGGGGAAGGGATGAAGGCAGAGGGGAAGGGAGGAAGGCAGAGGGGAAGGGATGAAGGCAGAGGGGAAGGGATGAAGGCAGAGGGGAAGGGATGAAGGCAGAGGGGAAGGGATGAAGGCAGAGGGGAAGGGATGAAGGCAGTGAGGATGACGAGCAGATAAGCTATCATATCTTAAAGCAACTGATTTTCATTGTCTTCTATTAAGAATAAATTGCAGGACCGAAGTATAAATTCCTGCCCGCATTAATATGATAATTCAATGCAACACCGTGTCGAGTCACTTCTATTTAAAGTACAGTAACTTCTGCGACATTAATACACGGATGAAGGCCGGGTAAATAAAAAAATGATTTATTATTTCATTGAGCAAAAGAACTGCGTAGATTCAAGATCTGGGAGTGCATCAATTCGTTCGCGCAATATCTTTCTCAAAGTCTTGAAGCCTTTCAAATCTATTGATAAAAAAGCTAACCCGCTAGAGTTTTTTGAGCACACACAGAGGGGGGCAGGCTATCAGAGCAAATTTCCCACCGTGTTGTTAACACGACACCTTTGTGAGTTTGTGCGCTTAGCGCGATTATCGAGAAAGCGAAGAATTTTTGTGTAGAATGACATGCTGTAGTTTGCGACCACAGTGCGTTGCAGCTGGGGTAATCAAGTATGCTTTGAATATATTAACAAGCGATGCTCATTATTAATAATCTGTGTGAGCTCTTCTGCGAAATTAGAAATTATTGGCATGCGTTGAATTTAGATTAATTTGGATTCCGGCAAATGCTCGTGCCTTCTACTCCGTGTCTTCTACCCCGTGACTTCTACCCCCGTGTATTCAACCCAGTGTATTCTACCCCGTGTCTTCTATTCCGTGTCTTTTACCCAGTGTATTCTACCCCATGTATTCTACCCCGTGTCTTCTACCCCGTGTCTTCTACCCCCGTGTCTTCTACCCCCATGCCTTCTACCCCCGTGTATTTAACCCAGTGTATTCTACCCCGTGTCTTCTATTCCGTGTCTTCTACCCCGTGTCTCCTACCCAGTGTATTCTACCTCGTGTATTCTACCCAGTGTATTCTACCCCGTGTATTCTTACCCATGTCTTCTACCCCCGTGCCTTCTACCCTGTGACTTCTACTCCTGTGTCTTCTACCTCCGTATTTTCTATCCCTGTGTCTTATACCCCGTGTCTTCTACCCCGTGTATTCTACCCCGTGTATTCTACCCCGTGTCTTCTACCGCTGCTTTAAATGCTATCATTATACACTTATGTTTCATTTATTTTCGCTATATTTTTCTGACAATTTTATAGTACACTGTGTATTTATTTTCATTTTCATTGCTTTCTTAAGTTCCATTTCCATTCTCTTCGCGTTCATTTTTCTATGTGAAATTCCCACAACACAACACAGCACTGCACTGTCCACACGCATTGTTCTATATCTCGGCTCGCAAATGCAAACAACAAGCTATGTTCTTTAGAATAGACATTGTGAAGCGATGCCAGTTTTGCTGCTCTATTCTGGCCAGAAATTCCAGTTTTATGTTTGTCCACAAAAACTTGGCTGGTTATGAGAACCTGAGAATGCCATTCAATGCCAGTCAAATGACTGAGCCTTATAGTTAACAAAGGTTGCCTGCGCTATCATATCTTTGGTCGCGTCTGGAAGTTTTTTAAAGAAGATTTTGTACTGCTAAAACTGTCCCACCGCAACTTAAGTACCCGGGGGATAATAATAGTGCCATGAGCAGCAGGGGCGAAAGTGCACTTTGCCGAAGCTAGAATGGACATTGGGTGGGGGTGAGAGAATTCAACGGGGATTTCGCGGGGAACAGCGGGGCGGAGGCGAGGTTGTTGCTAAGGGGAGTTGCAGCGCCGACTCATGCCCACCTGTGTTTCTATTCTTAGTAGGCAGAGCAAAGCAGTCGCATTTAGCCGGGTGACTCAGACAGCCAAATTTGCTTGAGCACTAGCAGCGGGGATCTGAATTGCATTCTCCCCAACTGTACAACAGCCACCTCACCGCCGCACTGGACAGGTTCAAACGGGTATAAAGTTGCTCCAGACAGCGGGCTCATGGGCAAACTTCAAGCAGTCTTCAGTGCAAAGCGACCGAGCCAGTCTGCAGACAGTTGATCGCCCAGCTAACAGGTGAGAGCTGCTAAATATTACAGCAAAGCCAAGCTCAAATATTTCTTGTGTTTGACAACGCTGATATACTTAATGTGGTAAATATTTGCCCAAGTGTTTCAATATCAGTGCTATAGTGTTTAGTGTAGGAGTGTGCAATCTGTATGTTTTTTGTGATATCTACTCAATAATGATTTGTTTGAGTCTAGTTTTGACTTTCGGAACATGAGAGTAAGATAAAGAAGCGAGGCTAGTGTCCAGCTCAACAATATCCTAATATAGCTGACAAAGACATTGTCTGCACAGCAATTGTTAATTAGAAGGCAGTGTGTGCAAGAGAAATGTCATGCCTGCGAAGCAAACTCCATTGCTGCAAAGGCAATGAAGCAAACACACATGTGTGAGAAAACTCGTGAGTGACTCACCTGCGGCATTGTGGCCCTAGCTTCCTTCCCCCATTCGACTAGGCTACAGGTCATCCACCCCAACGAATAATGCTTGCATGTACCTATGTACAGCTATAGGCAGTTAATCATTTTTATAAGGCCCGAATGTTACAATAATCATTGCCGAATTCATAAGTATAGCCGACAGTATAAATGTATTTATTTACAGTCGCCTTTGCATGATCTGGACACGCTGGGTTTCTTTGTGTCTATGGTAGAACAATCGGGGCCAACTTCAAACAAAGGCTTCAAGGGGTCTAATTAAAATGATCGTTTTTGGTTGCAACAACCCCTCCCCCTCTAAAGGTGTTCCCCAAGCCTGTGCCTGAAATTTTCTGCCTTGGCGAAAGACAAAAACCTTCGGGCCGCCAACCCCTTTGTTGGTCAAGGCTGAGTCACACTTACCGCAGCTTCTCCCAACCTCCCCAGGATAATGGCAATACTTTGCGCCGTGCCAATCTCACCTTTCTGCGGACGCGTGTAGGCGCGGGCGGGCGCCCTGCCCCGTGTCTCCCTGTCTGTCTGTGTGTCGCCAACCCCCACCCTGAGGCCGAGCACGCTGCATTGGACTCAGTGAGCCACCCCACACCGCCGCCCTCATGCTCCATAAAAGGCTAGAATATACAACCAGTGGTAACTGGACAGTAATATTTGGACATTGCGCTTAAACAGATTAAGAACAGAAAGGAAGCCCCCCCCCTATATATAACTCCTAATTAGAACCCGAAAAAGCAAAACAGAAAATTGTTCACAAGTCAACTCAATTCGAATTCGTTTTAAATTTCGGGGGAGAAACAAAGACTGAATAGCTGAACATCTGCATTCCAACGATTGAAACTCGACTGCAGGTAAGTTTTATGGAGATCGAGTTTTAGTTATTCGTTGGCACAGAAGTTTTAGTGGTTAAGTGCAGCATTATGTTATATTGTGTTTTCCCCAGTTTGAATCAAGCTGCTTTGCTTAATTTTGAGTAGCTCGTAATTCTTTATCGGCAAAGCTTTTAGGCGCAGTACTCTATCATAACTATAAGTTTGTGTTTTTTGGTCTTGGCGGGACCAGCCCTTCCCTATAGGGCCATACATAGACCAAGCAGCAGTGTGTGTGTGTGTTGACAGACCGTTAGAGGCACGAAAGGCCAGCATGCGATAAGGCCGCGAAATTCGGCCGACTTACCCCGGACCCACAAACCTGGCTGCGGTCGCTACGGGCAGACTGTTTAATTACTGTGCGTGCGCAATACAAAACGCTAAACAACAATATTTCCTGCACAACAACCAGATCTCTTCACTGTCATCAGCAATGACCAGCCTGGACGGATTCGACTTCAGCGACAGCAGCTGGGAGCTGCCGGAGTCAGCTGTGGACATCTCCATTCTGAACGAGTCCACGCAGAGCTTCTTGGACGAGATGGTCAAGGTAAGGCAATTGTGGGCGGAGCAGTTTCAGTGGAAGACATTGAGCCGGACTCTCAGTACATTCACCTGTTCTGATACCCGCCCAAACAGATGGAAGAGTCCACCGTCTCGCTCATCAACGACGTCAACCTCTCTCTGGACGATTGGCTTCGCCAGATGCCGCCGCTGCCATCACCGTCGGTTGCGGCGTCGCAGGTTTCGCCAGCCTCTGGCAGCGACAGCACGGGCAGCAGCAGCCTCGGCCTCGATTTCGAACAAGACCTCGACGATGCTATCGAGATGGACGTCAAGCGGATTAAGCTGTCGCTGGAGGAGGGCAGCCTGTGGCATTGCGCGAATCAGCAGCAGCAGAAGCCGCAGTCCGGATGCTCTGGCAGCCGTCGGCGGAAGTTCCCCCACCGGCCGAGGCACCTGCGCGTACAGGCCATCGATGCTGCAAAACTGTCCAGCGATGGTGAGTTGTAAATTGTTTGTGCGTAAAAATGTGATTGTTATGTCCTAGTGTTACTACTAACAGCTGGTTATTCAGCAGGCAAGTAGGAACATGCGCTTAGAAAATTAAGTCTGACAAAATTAGAAAAAATGGTCTGACACAATTCAGTCCTTTTCGCACAGCGAACTGCACAAGTTCAAGCTGAATTTATTGGCACCATCAGCATCTTGTCTACCCCCGAGGTGCTACGTAATTCCTTCCTTTTGCTGAGCTATTTGCACAAGCTATTTTGTCGTTAATTACCAGGGGTCCGAACTGCAGTTAGTTGAAGCTTCCGCTCCTCTTCGCTCTTACCGAACATCGCTGTAGGCGTTAAGTACCGCATCGGTGCACTGGCACTTAGCTTTTGCGCTGGGTATCCAGTCTCGCACCATGGTGGCTGAGGTTGGGCTTGAGGGAATGTTACACTCGCACAGAGTCGCAGTCACCAAAGTGTAGAATTTCATTCGCGACAGCTCCCCTGCAGTGGAGGCGGGTCTTACCAGGCCACCAATTGCAGGACTGCATGGTGTGTTGCTGTCACAGGCGGGCCTCTGACACGCAAACTGTCTGGCTTGAAGAGGCTCACCAGTGCAACATTATTGATACTGCAACAGCCGCTGTGCTGAACTTCAATTCCTGAGAAAGCTATCGTTCGTTCGTTCGTTACAATTCGTTACACTTTAAGGACTGAAGGCCGGTTTGGGAAAGGCGAGAGAGGCGCCATCGTTCTAGACTTGAGCTGTTTTCTCTCAGCCAGCAAGGAAGCCAATAGAGAGCGAAAAGGCAGCTCCAAAACAGTCTCGGACCTTCTCGCTCACGTGATTCGGCTCCGGAGATATAGATACGACGGCGCAGCGACAAAAGTAGCGCCTCAGAGTCACTCGTGGCCAGTTTAGTCTGTGTGGTCTTCATCGACCTTATCAGGTCAACTAAGCGAATATTTGAGCCACAGATAGAGAGCAGAAAAGTGGTCGCCAGTTCTCTCTCTCCGCTTCTCTGGACTATATAAAACGCCAGACGCACCAACGAGTATTTTGAGCGGTTCACACTGCCTGCTGGAGTCCGTGACTGATTGCCAATCAAGACGCTATTTACTTGCGCGGAAGAAAAGCAGCGATTGAGATGGAGCAGCATCAGCACATGGCCCTTGTGAGCAGGTATGAGCAGGCGTACCTTGCTTACGCTCTGTGGCAGCATCAGCTCAGGCAGCACATGCTCATGAGGTCGCACGCCATCATGCAGCAGCAACGCCAGTCAAACGAGGCCGATGTCTATCGGCAGCAGCAGCTGTTTTATCAACATCAACATCAGCAGCAGCAGCAGCAGCAGCAGCAGCAGCAGCAGCAGCAGCAGCAGCAGCAGCAGCAGCAGCAGCAGCAGCAGTCATCCGACCCCAGTCGTTGCTTCAAGAAGAAGCTACTGCAACGCTACGTAGCAAACTCCAGTAGGTTTAACGCCTGAAGCCGCTAGAGTTAGGAAATCCTGTTTGACCTGTTAGACTTTGCTCATTTAATGAATGCGCGAGTTTTCTCTCTTCCATCTGTGGGCAATTGCACTGCGTTGCCATGCCAACTGTGAATAAACAGTGCTTTTCAAAAAACAATTTTGAAAGGCTCGAGAGAGAGAGAGGGGGGGGTGAGGAAACAGACGGACTCAAAGTCAGTCGGCGGACAAGTGCAGTCGGTCCGCCGCCTCCACAGCTCGCCCCAGCCTTCTCAAACAGCGACATCCAAACTTGCACCTGCAACTCGGGGGTATCTTATCACCAGCGCCGAATCCGATCTTGATATTTTCGGCTCACAGAAATCTCTGACACCTTGGAATGAAAATGCCTCACAAGTTCGCGAAAAACAGCGATCGACCTTCGACACCTATGTAGGCCCCCAGCAACTCCCTAGGTGTGTCTCGGAGTCTCGGAGTCTTCCGTATCTGCTCAAAGGCTCCTAAATGAGCACTTTATCAATAGCCCTTTGTGCGCCTGAGCTCTTATCGATTGACAAAGTGTTTCTTGAGCATGGCAGTGCGGGAATCACGGAGCAAAGGTCGCAGGCTGGGGGTGGCGAGTGTCCGTTTTTCTCTTATCAGCTACGCCACGTTCAAAGTGGCGCCAACTTTTCGAAGCAATTGGGGGGCTTCCCGTTCAGACTGTCAAAAAACTCACCCAGCCGCCAACACCCGCCCTCGCCTCACAGACGAGTCCGAGCTCAGCAGCCTCGTGCCCAGCAGCCCGACCGACTCCGGCGTGTCCGGCCTGTCCGAGTTCGACCCCAGCGAGGTGGCGGCCGCAGTTGCTGGGCTGGCCAAGCCGAAGCCAACCTATCAGAGCCACCACCACCTGCACCAGTTCCAGCAGCAGCAGCAGCACCGACCAGCTGTCACCGGTGGCTTCTCCTGGCAGCAGTTCATCAAGACTCCGACAACACCAGACCTGCCGATGCCCGGAGCTCCGGTGTCGACCTCTTCGGCCGCGGCAGCTCGCTTCGGCTTGCTGTGCGCAGCCGAGGATCCATCGATGCAGTCGGCAGCGCCGCAGCAGCAGCAGCAGCTGCAGCAGACAATGCACACCCACACGAGAATCAAGACGGCCCACCGCGTGACTCGCGACCAGCAGCTGCTGCTGGATGATGGCGGTCAGGATCTGGTCATCATGGACACTGATAGTCTGCGACGCCACCGACTTGGTGAGACCTTCGCCAACCAAGCGGCCATCAAAAGGGCCGAGCACAGCTACAGCCCGTTCGCAGACGACGTCCAGCTGGTCTGTCCGAAGCGCCGACGCGACGGCGGCCAGACCTACCTGTGGGAGTTCCTGCTGGACCTGCTGCACAACCCGCGCTACAGCCCGCGCTTCATCAAGTGGCTGGACAAGGAGCGGGGCGTATTCAAATTGGTGGACAGCAGGGCCGTGTCCAAGCTGTGGGGCATGCTAAAGAACAAGCCGGACATGACCTACGAGACAATGGGCCGAGCTCTCAGGTGAGATTCCTCACTTTTTAGATGAATTGTGAATTGGTGGCACCGAAAGTGTGAGGCGCAACGTTGACATTGCCGTCTAATTCATTCATGCAGGTACTATTACGCCAGAGGCATTCTCAACAAGGTGGACGGCCAGAGGCTAGTGTACCAGTTTGCCAACCTGAAGAAGCTGAGAGAAGCGCCACCAACTGGCATGTGCGAGGCCTGAGAAGCGATCCCCGCCATTGTTCCTAATCCCCACCTGTACAAATCGATTTCCTGGAATTCGCTTGTACAATATTTCATTAGACATTTGTCTGGCTTTAACATTGTTAACTTACGAGTCTATTGTTTGATTGCAGTTGTTGCCTAGTAACTTGTGTCCACTAACCTGCAATTGCCACTGTCTTGTGCTGTTTGCTTTAATGTGATCTGGTCAATGTATGCAATGAGTGTCAGAACGAATTCTAAATCACGACTGCTGTCCTTATTCCCATTTTTACAAATATTTATACGCCCCTATTTAATTGTCGATTCGAACAAATCAATCAATCAATCAATCAATCAATCAATCAATCAATCAGTCAGTTCGTTATTGATTTATTTGTACTCGCAATTTCATACTCGCAAAGATCCCATTGTTCGCGTGAATGGCCTGCGCATTTTCTTAGCAAAATATTTAATTAAGATCATATTTTACAATAACTGCGCAAGACGATAAAACACGGCAGCAATCATTTGAAACTTTCACCCCGACGAGCCGTGTCAATAATTCATATCAAACATGTTTTTTGCCTTCTTCCCAGTCGGCGCACAATGCCCTACTGTCCAATGTTGTAAACATATTTACAGGTAACTCTGTTCGATGTCAATTTTGACAAAGCCAAAACCATCCCAACTGTCGCGTGCTGTGCACTAAAATTTCGAATTAACTCATTGTGATAAAATCAACGAATATTTTTGTTCTATTTAAACAGAATTTCCCCTCTACCAGAGGATCCCAAAGTTTTCTGTCCACGGAAGTCGGCTTTATATATATATTGTAACCTCCGTCTTGCTAAAAAGATAGTAAAATTGTTTTTTTTCCCAGGAAACACCCTCAACTATGAATCATTCGGTCAATATAACATATTTAAAAGATTGTTAAAGAACAACGGCACTATAAAACAATACACACTTTGCTAAAACTGAATATTGCTTTAATGATGTGTATGCATTGAAATCAGACGTAACATGTCAACCACTTGAGCACTTACTGATTTATAGCGGTGTACTTATAAACCTACAGCCGTCTCACATTGAACAGTTCGGTTGCTTTTTGGTTCAAAACTGAGACCAGAAAAGAATGCATAATTAATTCGACAGCAGGACTAGCAGACTTTGAACACCTGCACTATCCTGACTAGCTAGCTAATGGACAATTAGTAATTCAGTCTACGCAAGCTATAGAGTGCCAATACCTCATAATGGCAGTGAAAATTTCTAATTACATAACTTTTACGTAAGATTGCATAAATTGCAGATAGGCAGACAGACAGACAAAACAGATTAGAATAGACTTTACAGAAAGATAAAACAGAACAGAACAGACATTACAGACAGACAGACAGACAGAACATACATTACAGACAGACAGACAGACAGAACAGCCATTACAGACAGATAAAACAGAACAGAACAGACATTACAGACAGACAAAACAGAACAGAACAGACATTACAGACAGACAAAACAGAACAGAACGGGCATTACAGACAGACAGACAGACAGACAGACAGACACATGAACAGACAGAACAGACATTAGACAGATAAAACAGAACAGAACAGACATTACAGACAGACAAAACAGAACAGAACGGGCATTACAGACAGACAAAACAGAACAGAACGGGCATTACAGACAGACAGACAGACAGACAGACACATGAACAGACAGAACAGACATTAGACAGATAAAACAGAACAGAACGGGCACTACAGACAGACAGACAGACACGGGCGCTGTGTGGCTTCGATCGTAGCTAATACAAAGAATTGGTTCAAGAACAAAACAGGCGAAATGTTTTCAGAAATAAGCTCCATCTGAGCTGCAGCCCGCAGTCAAGTTTCTTAGAAAGTTCTGCTGAACTTTAAATAATAAGTTTTTAATAACACAAAAAAAGATTTCGCACTTTGTACATGACGCAAATTCGAATTCACCACAGATCAGGAGAGAGACGGAGCAAAAGTACAAATTTGACGGAGCTACAAGTTCAAGAGTGCAAAGTGGCAAAGTTTTTGAAGGAAATGCACTAACATAGTGCAGTGCAACAGGGGCAAATTACAACTTTGTTGCTGATAGCAACATCATAGCAATGGAATAATAAAATGAATGTAAAACTCAAAAAAGAGACTCAATCTCTGTAACTTAGCAACGTCCTAGCAACACCCTAGCAACGAAATAACCACCTTGACAACGACAATAGCAACCGCAAAGCATCCTAACAGCACCAGCAAAGACATAACATTCTAACAACACACTTAGCAACAGCATTATTACCATAGCAACACCTTAGCAACAGCATTTATTACCCTAGCAACACCCTACCCTAGCGACTGTTGCGCCAAACAGCCACGGATGTAGACAACAGAACGCCACTCTAGAGAGCTAGCACTGAGCCGCACAGTTGCTTAGCAACGACGCCCTGAACTTCAGCCACAACACGCTCGCATGCCGCTTGCCAATCGCCGCCTGCTGCCATGGCAACCAATTTAAAATGGCGCAACAGTCGATACAGCCGAGTCAGGTGATCCGGCAGGTGGGCCAGAAAGAAGCGCAACAGCAGGCGTTCGTCCGAGTCTTTCGGCGATCTGCCCGACGATGTCCAGTCGGTCAGGAGGCGGCGAATATCTTTGAATCGGCGACCGCGACCGCACAGGCGGGGCGGCAGGAGGCGAAACCGATCAGAGTCTACCACCTCCATGGCGGCGGTGGCTGCGGTGGCGGCGGTGGCTGCGGTGGCGGCGGTGGTGGCTGCGGTGGCGGCGGTGGTGGCGGTGGTGGCGGCGGTGGCGGCGGTGGCTGTCTGTTGTTGGGGTGCCGTCGCTGGCTGAAGCGGTTGCGGTGCCTTTGGCTTGCCAAACATCTCGGCCAAAGTGAGTTGCTTCTTTGCTTGCTGCTTTTTTGCTGGTAAATTTGCGACTCTGAAAGTCATCGTGGAGGAAGGGGATTTCATTTAGAGCAGTTTCCCTGAGCCAAGATTCGAACTCCGAACTTCTCATTGTGTCACTCAGATTTTAAACGAGGCTGTGGAATTACCACAAAATCGAAAGAAAAACTAGTTTATTGCATCTACCTTCCAGTTTTGCCAACAGATCCCTGTGCAAACGGCGCAGTTGTTGAATGACTAGAAGCAGCAGCAGCAGCGGCAGCAGCAGCAGGAAGTGCAGCAGCAGCAGCTGCAGTTCGATTTCTGCTGCCCTTCGGTCTGCCGCGAGCCTTCCGCAGCGGCGGTGGCTGCGGCTGGGGTGGCTGCCTGGCGGGAAGCTGCTGCTGCAGGCGGCGCTGCTTCAGCCGCTCCTCAGCCCTGTAGGCGGAGTCCAGCTCGGCTCGAATCTCCGGCGGCAGCGCGTCCAGACAGGACTGGCTCAACTGGGACGCGGCCGGCAGAGGCACCACCCGGTCACGGTCCCGGTCCCGATTTCGCAGCTGGGCACGAATCGCCGTTGCCATGGACTCGGGTAGGGCGGTTAGAAACTCTTCGTCGATTTGTTCCTGAGAGCCGACGGCGGTGAGAGCGGAGGAAAGATCGTAAATGGTGGCGTCCGCGGCGCCGGCGTCAACGCCATCGGATTCGTTCCCAACGGCGGAGGGATTGCTAATAAAGAGGATTTGGATGAGGTAAATAGGATGAGTGGCGCAGTGGTTAGCACTCCAGCCTCTAGCCTCATTGTGTCACTCCTGTTATAGCTCATTGTGTCACTCCTGTTATAGCTCATTGTGTCACTCCTGTTATAGCTCATTGTGTCACTCCTGTTATAGTCCATTGTGTCACTCCTGTTATAGCTCATTGTGTCACTCCTGTTATAGCTCATTGTGTCACTCCTGTTATAGCTCATTGTGTCACTCCTGTTATAGCTCATTGTGTCACTCCTGTTATAGCTCATTGTGTCACTCCTGTTATAGCTCATTGTGTCACTCCTGTTATAGCCCATTGTGTCACTCCTGTTATAGCCCATTGTGTCACTCCTGTTATAGCTCATTGTGTCACTCCTGTTATAGCTCATTGTGTCACTCCTGTTATAGCTCATTGTGTCACTCCTGTTATAGCTAATAGTGTCACTCCTGTTATAGCCCATTGTGTCACTCCTGTTATAGCTCATTGTGTCACTCCTGTTATAGCTCATTGTGTCACTCCTGTTATAGCTCATTGTGTCACTCCTGTTATAGCCCATTGTGTCACTCCTGTTATAGCTCATTGTGTCACTCCTGTTATAGCTCATTGTGTCACTCCTGTTATAGCTCATTGTGTCACTCCTGTTATAGCCCATTGTGTCACTCCTGTTATAGTCCATTGTGTCACTCCTGTTATAGCCCATTGTGTCACTCCTGTTATAGCTCATTGTGTCACTCCTGTTATAGCTCATTGTGTCACTCCTGTTATAGCTCATTGTGTCACTCCTGATATAGCTTATTGTGTCACTCCTGTTATAGCTAATAGTGTCACTCCTGTTATAGCTCATTGTGTCACTCCTGTTATAGTCCATTGTGTCACTCCTGTTATAGCTCATTGTATCACTCCTGTTATTGCTCATTGTGTCACTCCTGTTATAGCTCATTGTGTCACTCCTGTTATTGCTCATTGTGTCACTCCTGTTATAGCTCATTGTGTCACTCCTGTTATTGCTCATTGTGTCACTCCTGTTATAGCTCATTGTGTCACTCCTGTTATAGCTCATTGTGTCACTCCTGTTATAGCCCATTGTGTCACTCCTGTTATAGCTCATTGTGTCACTCCTGTTATAGCTCATTGTGTCACTCCTGTTATAGCTCATTGTGTCACTCCTGTTATAGCCCATTGTGTCACTCCTGTTATAGCCCATTGTGTCACTCCTGTTATAGTCCATTGTGTCACTCCTGTTATAGCCCATTGTGTCACTCCTGTTATAGCTCATTGTGTCACTCCTGTTATAGCTCATTGTGTCACTCCTGTTATAGCTCATTGTGTCACTCCTGATATAGCTTATTGTGTCACTCCTGTTATAGCTAATAGTGTCACTCCTGTTATAGCTCATTGTGTCACTCCTGTTATAGTCCATTGTGTCACTCCTGTTATAGCTCATTGTATCACTCCTGTTATTGCTCATTGTGTCACTCCTGTTATAGCTCATTGTGTCACTCCTGTTATTGCTCATTGTGTCACTCCTGTTATAGCTCATTGTGTCACTCCTGTTATTGCTCATTGTGTCACTCCTGTTATAGCTCATTGTGTCACTCCTGTTATAGCTCATTGTGTCACTCCTGTTATAGCCCATTGTGTCACTCCTGTTATAGCTCATTGTGTCACTCCTGTTATAGCTCATTGTGTCACTCCTGTTATAGCCCATTGTGTCAGTCCATTTGTAGTTCAGCTTATAAAAGTAAAGCATATGTAGAATATGTTTCAATACACGTAAACAATGCCAGTGTGTTACGACAGTGTTTATGAAGCGGTAACATCAGCAGCAGCAGTGCAATGTAAGTGATGAAATTTCAAGCCACTAGTTATCGTATGTGCCAGGCTTCACACGCAGATCGAATTTCCGGTTTTAAAAGCGACAAGCTTTCGCAATGACTTCTGCTTCTCAGTTTTGTTTAAATGCGCTACAGACAGATTTCACATATGGCCAAGATTGAAATGCCACACCTAGTCAGCAGCATAAACTAACAGCCACAAAAACTGCGGCAGGAATAATATCAGAAAAGTCAATCAATCAAAAACAGCAGAGCGGCCAAAATTGACCGGAAGTGACAAAAGTAGCAACAACAGACAGGAACAACAGATTTGAAACGTGCTATATTCTTGCGCGCACTCACGGGTCATCACCGCTAGCTGGAATGTACGTGCCCGGCGCCTGGCCGTCATCACTGCCCGCAGCCTCTTGCGTCAGTTCGTCATCTTCGTTGATTACGAAAATTTGCGCCCTACCAGACAACTGGCCACCGAAAGCTGCGTCGAACTTGGCGCTGGAAGAACTGACTGAAGCGACGCCAAATGAGTTACTAACGCTGGACAAACTACTGGAATTAACAACCGATGATTTACCGGAAGTGACACCCGACGATCTACCAGAAGTGGCAGTCGACGATTTAATGGAAATGAAGCGAGACGAACAACCAGAAGTGACGTCTGACGAACAACCAGAAGTGACGCCGGACGTACTACCGGAAGTGACGTCTGACGAACTACCAGAAGTGACGCCGGACGAACTACCGGAAGTGACGCCGGACGAACTACCGGAAGTGACGCCGGACGAACTACCGGAAGTGACGCCGGACGAACTACCGGAAGTAGCAGCCGGCGGTTTATCGAAAGTGACGCCGGATGAACTACCGGAAGAAACACCAAAGAAGTTGCTAGTAATTCGCGATCCAGATGAACCCCCGGAACTTGCATCCGATTTCGGACTGAAGATTTTTCCTGAAGCTGATGGACCAGGAGCGGCTGATGCGGAGCCACGAGCGGAGAACGGATCGATGGGGCGAGCGAATCGGCTAATGTCCATGGACCGGGTCGACCCACTTCCGGCCGCAGAGCCAGCGGATGCGGCAGCCGGGACCAGTCTGGTCATGTGGATGCCCAGGCCTCGCATGTCTTGTGGAGCAAGTCGGAGCTGGCGAACAATGATCATGCACTCCTGCAGCAGCAACCTGGCATCGTCGGTGTCCAGCGGCAGTGCGACACTCTTGTTGACGGTGTTGCAGACGCCGTGGCCTCCGAATTTCGCCGTCTCCTGCGGCGCATCGGGTCGGCGCATCATGGCCTGGCAAAGTTTTGAATGCAAAATGCCAAAAAACTCGCTTTTCTATTGTCCACAGTAGAGCGAGGAGAATATGATGACTTAAAAATTATAGAAACTAGAAGTCTAAAGAATCTCACCTTAAAGTGCATGGCCCGCCCACGCACTTTAGCGGCCCGCATTCGGGTCTGCAGCTCGCGGCAAAGGCCGCCTAGGAATGCTTCACAATCGGCCATTGTCTGGAAGCGCACGCCGTAGTTGATCTCGGCGGAGATTGACTTGCGCTCCCGATCGGCCACAACGGGCCTGTCGTCGCGTCCGTTGGCCGCTTCAAGCAGGTTCTGCGCCATCCGCGGGCCCACCTCGCGGCTGAGAGTTGTCAGCGGGACACCGCGGAGCTGGCCGCAGGTGGCGCAGCCGAGACTGGCGAGGCGGGCTTCAAGGGAGCGGCCAACGCCAGGCAGTTCACGAACTGGAAGGTCGCGCAGCAGACTGGCGATGTCGTCCGGGTCAAGCAGGACGCACTGACCGTCTGGTTTGGCGCGCTTGGTGGCAAGGCGAGCTACCAGCTGATTGGGTCCGATGCCGCAGCTGGTGAAATTCGGGGGAAGGGCGGCCCGTTGATGAGAATCAGAAAGTGCCACCCGAAAAGAACAAAACAGATGGCCTGAAGGGGAGAGCGACACTAACTGGAAGGCCTGAAGGGGAGAGCGACACTAACTGGAAGGCCTGAAGGGGAGAGCGACACTAACTGGAAGGCCTGAAAGGGAAAGGGACACTAACTGGAAGGCCTGAAGGGGAGAGCGACACTAATTGGAAGGCCTGAGGGGGAGAGTGGTACTTTAAAGAGCCTGAAAGGGGAGAGCGGCACTCTCATGGAAGCATGTAAAAGCGCAATTCTCACCTGGCAGAGCAGCCAGTTCTGTCTTGCACCTCCTTCCGCAGCAGCCTGGCCAGCTGTTCGGGGCTGGCTCCGCTGTCGCGGAGCAGCTGGTCACAGTCGGCGTACAGTTCATCGCAGCTGACAGCCCGGAGGCAGTGAGTGAACTCGCCAAGCAGACCGTAGAGCTGCTTGGAGACGGTTTCGTAGGCTTCGAAATCGTAGGGCACGGTGACCAGGTCCGGGCAGAGCTCCCGGGCGCGGCCAAGGAGCATGCCGTTGCGGACGCCAAACGAGCGAGCGGCGTAGCTGCAGGAGGCCACCTCCGACCAGGACTGGTGAAGGGAGCCGCTGCTGCTCTTCTCGGCTCTAGAAGGATGGGATTTGATAATTGAAGGATGGGATTTGATAATTGAAGAATGGCATTTGACCATTGAAGGATGGGATTTGACAATTGAAGGATGGGATTTGATGATTGAAGGATGGGAAATTGAAGGATGGGGTATGAAAATTGAAGGATGGGATTTGACAATTGAAGGTTAGGATTTAATTATTAAAGGTTAGGATTTGACAATTAAAGGCTGGGATTTGAGAATTGTAGGATTGACTATGGGGAAGTGTACATGAGATAGAGTGAGACGAGACACATAGCGATGAGACAGGCGAGAGATAAGACAAAAGAGAGATGAGACAGGTGAGAGATAAGACAAAAGAGAGATAAGACAGGTGAGAGATAAGACAGGGGAGAGATAAGACAGGGGAGAGATAAGACAGGGGAGAGATAAGACAGGGGAGAGATAAGACAGGGGAGAGATAAGACAGGGGAGAGATGAGACAGGGGAGAGATGAGACAGGGGAGAGATGAGACAGGGGAGAGATGAGACAGGGGAGAGATGAGACAGGGGAGAGATGAGACAGGGGAGAGATGAGACAGGGGAGAGATGAGACAGGGGAGAGATGAGACAGGGGAGAGATGAGACAGGGGAGAGATGAGACAGGGGAGAGATGAGACAGGGGAGAGATAAATCAGTTGTGGGCAAACAGGTCCTAAATCTCGCGCACGCCATGGTAACTCACGCTGCGCTGTACTGCCGCATCTCCCACTCGGGATCCGCGCCCCGCTTGGCCCTGCCGCTGGCAGCTGAGCTCGCTGACGACCCCGCTGCCGCTGCATTTGAGGCGTGCGACACCGCCACAGGCTTACCGCGGAGCTCCGGCCTAGTCAACAGCGCCACCGAGGCAAAGAAGCAGTCCATGTCGATGTGCATGACAACGTGCTGAGACTGAGCTGCTCCGCTACTTTCAGCTTCAACGAGAGCCCGCAGTCGTTGAAGGCCGGGAAACTGCAGACCATCGTCAATGTGCTTAGACCTCATGTCCAGCACAAACTGGCGGGCTTTGTTGGCCCAGCTGGAGATGTGATGCAGGCGGCTATTGGCATAGAACTGCTCAATGTACTCAGGCCGGCCCATGGCCGCAGCCGACGGAGCAGGCGGATTCGGCGCTTCCTGTCCGATGCGAAGGCGATAGGGCGACTCGGCGAGGCGTCTGCCGGCACTCAGACTGTCCGTGATCCAGCGAGGCGTCACTACGATGTTGTCTGACTTCAGCGACTTCAGCTTGCTGCTGGCTAGCTGGGACGCGATGGTGTGGGTGACCTCAGACCGGCTGTAGTAGTGCGCGTATCTGAAAGTAGGAATATGTGCGATTCTATGTACATTTCTAGCTGCGATTCTATGTACGTTTTTTGCTGCGATTCTAGATACCATTCTTGCTGCGATTCAATGTACGTTTTATGATGCGATTCTAGATACCATTCTTGCTGCGATTCAATGTACGTTTTATGATGCGATTCTAGATACCATTCTTGCTGCGATTCTATGTACGTTTCTTGCTGCGATTCTATGTACGTTTCTTGCTGCGATTCTATGTAAGTTTCTTGCTGCGATTCTAGGTACGATTCTTGCTGCGATTCTATGTACGTTTCTTGCTGCGATTCTAGGTACGTTTCTTGCTGCGATTCTATGTAAGTTTCTTGCTGCGATTCTAGGTACGATTCTTGCTGCGATTCTATGTACGTTTCTTGCTGCGATTCTATGTACGTTTCTTGCTGCGATTCTATGTATATTTTTAGATATTAATTCTGCTGTGATTCAATGCGCATTTCTTGCTGCGATTCTTGATAAGCTTGTGAGATTCTAGATATGACATTTTGATTCGATTCTATGTACGTTTCTTGTTGCGATTCTAGGTACGATTCTTGCTGCGATTCTAGATACGATTCCACCAGCTATTCTAGGTACGATTCTTGCTGCGATTCTAGTACGCTTATTGCTGTGAATTTAGATTCGATCCTAGGTGCGATTCTTACTTCGATTCTATGTACGTTTCATGAAGTTAATCTAGATACTATTCTTGCTGCGATTCTAGATACGATTCTTGCTGCGATCTATGTACGTTTATTGCTGCGATTCTAGATACGATTCCAGCAGCTATTCTAGGTAAGATTGTTGATACGATTCTTGCTGCGATTCTAGGTAAGATATGAACCGGAATTCTAGAGACGATTCTTGTTTCGATTTGGGTACGCTTAAAGATATAAGTCGTTCGCTGCAAATTCGAGAATTGATTCTTGCTGCGATATTCTAGCTACGATTCCCTCATTCGATACCATCTAGAGTTGCAGCCCAGCGGCGCCAGACGAACCTGCCTCCGTGCTTCTGCATGATGCGCTTCAATTCGTGCGCCGGCGGCTCCGTGTAGCCGTCCACGTGGATGCAGACGCCGGCGAATATCGCCCCAACATCATCGCCGGACTGTCGCCCTGCCTCGGTCGATTCCTCGTCGAAGGAATCTTCCAGTTCGAACTGGGCGGCGAGCTTGCTGCGCTTGGCCTCCATGTAGCCGCCGAACTCGCCCCAGCCATTGTCGGAGGCGCCACCGCCGCCACCTCGACGCCTGCCTCCGCGAGACATTTCGGGATCACAGTGCTTTTTTTCAACTATAGACCGAGGCTTTGTGATTCGAAGGGATTGACTATTGTGATTCGCTGCGACTGAAATTGTATTTCAGTTGGCCTTACAATTATTTATTTGCCACTTGCGCAAGTATATTGACTATGAAAACAAGTGTCAAAATCAATACTTTACTATGTTACAGCCTCTTGTTAGGCTAGGTCACTGGAGTCACTTGAACTACAGGTCAAAGGTAAGCACTATTCAATGAAGAATAGGCATTGAGTGTACATAGCTTGACATTTTAAAATTAAGGTCACCCTTATATAGGGTTCATAGGTCAGACATAGAGGTCAAAGAAGGTCAGACATAGGGCTTAAAGAAGGTCAGACATAGGGGTCAAAGAAGGTCAGCCATAGGGTTCAAAGAAGGTCAGACATAGGGTTCAAAGAAGGTCAGACATAGGGTTCAAAGAAAGTCAGACATAGGGTTCAAAGAAGGTCAGACATAGAGTTCAAAGAAGGTCAGACATAGGGTTCAAAGAAGGTCAGACATAGGGTTTAAAGAAGGTCAGACTCAAAGAATACAGTTAGGTTGGTCATTGGTCATTGCATGTCACTGACTGATCAAAGGAACAATCAAGGTCAAGCATAACGCCACAGGTAAAGATCAGGCTTTAGAAGCACAATGGAGGTCAATGTCTAATGAAAAAAAATGAAGATTCTGGATTAAAGAGACAAAGGTCAGGGTAGGAACAAAATATCAATACTAGAGGGTACAATGAAGGTCAGGAAATAATAAAACCACAATGAAAATTAGTCTAAACTTGATAATCAAACACGAAAATGAAAGGAAAATCGACTAAAGCAGCAGGGTCCAAAATGCAACTCTGCTTTCAAAGCTATTTTTTGCTTCTCAAGTAAAAAATATCTCGTCACTGAGTCGTCAGGTTAAACTGGACAGCGTAGGCCCAAAGTGCCCTGCTCCCAATTCTATTTGTTTATTTTTTATAGGTTTTCACCGTTGTGTAGGCAAACACTGCTTGAAAAAACAATTATAAATAACTAATGCCTCAAGCACACATCTCAAATTTGAGAAGTGCTCACACTAATATACACTAAAGTCAGTAAATTTTAATTATAGCGGCACGATATTCAAGGTAACTCAGAAATTCTTAAATTTCGCTTGACCTAATAAAGTATCAAAGAGATGGCAAAATAACTAGAATGTACTTTTAACTGAACAAGCTACAGAGGCAGGGCATTAGAAATCTCATTGCTGCCAAAATCAACAATGACATATTTGTATGCGATCCTAGCATACACGCTGAAAATACTACTTAATAGTAGAGCGATGAGTTAGTAGCGATTTCAAGCGATGACAATGGCAAATGTAAGCCAATCATTTGTAATAATAAACACAACAGAGCTGACACTACCATCTGATTAGCAAATAATTTGATCCTAGCATTCAACAAAACATTAAAAGTGGACAAGCGCATAGAAAATAGCTGTTAATTTGTCCCGGCAATCGGGCATTATCAAAGAGTTGTTGGAATCGAATCTGATTTCAGCGCTATTTCGGGATGCACTAGACAGAAAAAATATTACCTTTATATTCTGATGCATTTATAGCTAATTCTAACAGAAAAATATTACCTGAATATGTTTTATCGACTTTTAAAATAGAATTTTTTACCTATGCCACTAAATAACCAAATTATGTGACGAAAAACCTTTCAATAGATTAATTTTTCACCTATTTAGGGTGTATAGATGTGAGAATCTCACCCTATCTAGGGTACAGAGATCTGAGAATCTCACCCCATCTAGGGTACAGAGATCTGAGAATCTCACCCCATCTAGGGTACAGAGATCTCAGAATCTCATCCCATCTAGGGTACAGGGATCTCAGAATCTCATCCCATCTAGGGTACAGAGATCTCAGAATCTCATCCCATCTAGGGTACAGAGATCTCAGAATCTCACCCATCTAGGGTACAGAGATCTCAGAATCTCATCCCATCTAGGGTACAGAGATCTCAGAATCTCACCCATCTAGGGTTAAGTTATTTTAAAATGTCACCCCATATGGAGTAAAGAGATTTAAAAATCTCACCCACAAAGATTTTTGATTCATATAAATGGAGCTATCTAGTAAGACAGTTACATTCGGCAAAATACTAGCCGCAAACACCCACAGAAATTAGCCAGATAAGTCATCGAGTTGCAGGTTAACGGATCACTGGAACACCAGGCCAATGCCAAAGCGGTACTGATGTTTCACCTGATGCGCGATGCCACTCAGAGCGAAGGTGAATGGAAACGGCGCCAGTTTCTTTTCCATGGTGGCAGCCACCACCCATTCAGTGTCGATGCGAGCCTTGAAGGTGAAGCCGCTGCGAGGCATATCCCAATGGTAGCCGATATTGGCTAGAGAAGCTCGCTGACTCAAATCAATCTCCCAGTCAGAGACCAGGTGCAGCTCGTTAGTAAGCTTCCGCATGTAGGAAGCGTGCACACTGCCGTGCATTGGCGTGGCTGACAGGTTCAACTGCCAGTTGTCGCCAGCTAGGCGAGCTCCGAGACCCAGTACGGTGCTGTAGCCGCCCGGAATGCGCGGATTGCAGCCAACAATGGCTAGGCCACCAATGGCATGTTTGCCGTAAACTGTGTGCATGTAGTCAGCCACGAATGTGCCACTGCGCTGCTCCAGATCAATGTTGGCCATTGTTACAGCCAGATTAGCCCTGGGCCAACGGAATTCGTTAGTTAGCTGGGTGGCCAAGTTCTTGCCCTGCTTCAGCTGGGTCACCAGTTTAACTCGCCACTGCTCCTTCGGCTGGTGAATGATTTGGCCGTTCAAGTCGCCACCAGAAGGACTGAATTCTCCAAGCAGGATGGGATAAACCTCCGACTCTGAGTACTTCTTGGTGCCAACGAATGTGATGCCGTACTTGTAACCCGACAGAGACGGGTCCGCGCTGCTCATCACCACAGTGTGCGAGGCCTGGCATGGCGGCGATGAATGAATGACCAAATTAATGACCAGCTAGTGTGGATTTTGAATGACCAACTAGTGTGGATAGTGTATGACCAACTAGTGTGGATAGTGTATGACCAACTAGTGTGGATAGTGAATGACCAACTAATCTGGATATTGAATTACCAACTAATCTGGATATTGAATGACCAACTAATCTGGATAGTGAATGACCAACTAATCTGGATAGTGAATGACCTACTAGACCAGATATTCAATGAACATAAAAAGCAGCGACAATGAGGAAAAAATTGAGCAAAAATTAAAACAGAATGTAACAAACCTGAAAGTGATTACTCAAAGGCTTGTTGACAACCAATTTGCCACCATCAAATGGTGTTGGGAACATGTCCTTGACGCGATTGTGCAATGCCTCATTAGTACCGGGGTTCTGAGAATATTTGTCCTCAGGCACTGGGGCTGACAGCTGCTGTGAGTTGGGGGACAGAGAATCTCCAAAATTGCCTCCAGCTATGTCAGAGTCTGGAGCTGAAGTCTTTGGCACAAGATTGACACCACCAATATCGCCAGACGCTGGTGAAGGACTAGAAATTGCCGACTGCTGCTGAATTGTACTGGCTGAGTTGCCCATTTTGTTTACTGTCTGTCTGGTTGAGCCGTTACTTATTAATTATATTAATAAATCGGTTAAACTTCTTGTATGTACTAGTAGAAATGCAAGAGACTGAAAAATGAGGATTAAGAACTATTTCTTATAATACATTATTTCAAATGTCACTATTTAAATCATTTTTTGGCACTTTCAAATGCCACGGAGCATGTTTATTATAGTTATCTTTGCACTTTTATGACTAAAACATTCCTCACTATACCTATTAATTGGTGTTTTGGCCAATTCTGCTTTACAGTGACATTGCTTAAAAATGAACATTGAAGGTCATGAACATGAATACTGGGACCTTAGCATACAACAAGTCACATAAAAATAAGATAATATATTGTACTACTATGATTCAACAAGACAAAGACTTCCAGTGAGATATTATCAATTAAAATGATTTATTTTCAGATGTAAGATTGCAACTATAAACAATCATAGGCCTAGCTAATCCAAAAAGTAATTTTAAGAAGCATATATGCATTTGTATTGTTTATTGCTAGCAGTTTAGTATTAATTCTTGTTTTACCTTAACGAGTTATCTAGTTTGTTGTTTGGACAGCAGCTTTGCATTAACTAATAGTAGAGCTAGACTGCTAGACAGGTTTATTTTTTCACTAACTAACTAACTAACTAACTTACTAACTAACTAACTAACTAATAGTAGAGCTAGACTGCTAGACAGGTTTATTTTTCACTGGGTTAATGCTTTTAATGCTTGACATATTTTTGATGTGTTGTTTTTGAGCATGTTGCTAAGCATATCATTGAAATCATTAAAAGTCAATGTAAAAATGGGCTAACTTGTACCCATTTATAATCATATAGTTCAGAATTCGGGTCAGTCATGGACTGGAGCTGCTACAAATGCAGGAGAAAATATATTTTATGAGTATAGTCTACTCAGACGTAATATATCTAAAAATCTGTCACTTTGGTTCGAAACATTATATTGTTTCTTTTAGTTCGCTTATAAATTTTTGCTTTTGGAACTAAACTGGGAACTGAAAAAAACCAGTCATACAAAAGCATTGAATAAAGTTAAGAGGCACCAAGACTTTTGAAATAACATTTTTGTGTCCGAATTTCCATGAAGTAAAAAATTAACAAAAACATGTTCGAAACTTCTTTCCAAATTCGTGAATACTTTTTAATGATAACGAAAAAAATTGCGTTTCTATTTAAAAATTTAAATCTTTCTTGTGACGATCACAGTTTTAAATATTTTTCGTGGATTTAATAAAATCTCACTTCGTGCATGCAATTAAGCTCACAGACACAATCGTTGGCACTTGTAAACACTGCAAAAATTTCATTTTCGAAATCATCTTAACAAGTCATTACACTTATGTTTATATTTTAAAAAACAAAATGCAGAAAAATTATTACGGATTGTCATTGCTTGACCATAATTTATTAATAATTTTAATTTCTTTCATTGCAATTTGCTGTATTCAACTTTTTAGATATTCTATTGCTCAAAGTAAAAACAGATAGTCCTTGGCCAAAATAATAGTCAAAGAGTTTTATCAAGTCTGAGTTTGCACTAGACCAGTAAAATGTACGCTTATATGATGAGGTACGGATTAATAATTGTTCTCATATAAAATATACAATATAACTGACTCACAAGTCCATTTCGAATTTTGGTTAAAATCGAAGTCTATTTGAGTAAAAAAGTTGGCTTTCATTATTTAGACAAAAGAGTAAAAGTTTTAGGAGTTAAGATTTAAGATGAAACTGAATTGGCGTTTCTGCCGCTGTAGGGCCACTGCTTCTGCAGCCGCAGCTGCTGCAGTCGCCTCTGCTGTCGTTGCCACAAGAGTAGTCGCCGACGCTGTTGCAACTGCCTGCCCTCACCTGCGCAGTTATTTACCCCAGGCTCACTAGAATTTCCAGCAGGAGCAAACCGCTCAAAGAAACTCGGAGATCGGTAGAGAATGCGCAGTCGGAAGCGGTACCAGATCGGCTGCTGGTTCACGCTGCCGACGCTGACCCATGCCTGATACGGACCCGAGGCTGAAACATTGGCTCCCGCATACCATGTGTTTGTACCATCGATGGCCCACTCAATCATGTACTGTGCGACATGCCCTACGCCAACATCGACGGAGCTGTTGAATGGTCGGAAAGCAACCAGGAAGCTGACGCATCCCGAGTGGAGAATCCACGGCGGAGTTGTGACGACCGGCAGGCGAACGCTGCAGCTGCTCTCGGCCCACTCGGGCTGACACCCGCTCTGGCAGTTGCCGTTCTTTCTGTCGCATGTCTCGGTCGCGTTGGCGCAGTGGCACTGCTCGGAGCAGTTGAAGGAGAATCGATTGGGCTCGCACTCTTTGTTGCACAGCGGGAAGTTCTCAAAGCCCTTCTGGCACTTCACTGTGCAGCCTCCGGTTGATGAGGCAACGCAGTTTCTCGTGGAGTCGCAGTGTTGTGCGCAGCTCAAGCTGCAGCTCGGTCCAAAGTTCGCACCGGTACAGTTGAAGGCTGCAGGATTTCGAGGGTCACCAACTTTAGATTCTGATATTTAGTCTGCAGGGTCTGAGCTCCCAAACTGCTAATTTGAGATGTTAGTTAGAATCTAATTTGTTTGTTAGAATGCAATCGTTATCATTGTCAATCAGTTTCTGGAAGTTTAAAGAATGGACGGATATTTACTGATCCTTTGTTGAAAGCACATCTTAAATTAACGAATGCACACAAATTCAGGGGTCACAGTGTTCTTCTAAAGTTCCTCTGTATTAAAACTACACTGGCCAGGACCTCTAACATTTACGCAATCTAACAATGTAACAATGTTAATGCAAGTACGAATGAGGTTTCATCGTACTCATCGGAGGTTTCGTCGTTGTCGGAGCTGCGCTCGTTGTAGTTCCAGGAGTCGTTTCTGAAAAATTGCAAAAATAATGCTGCAAAGCAAGTGCATTTTAAAGTTGTCTTGAGTAGTATGAATTAGAATCTATTTTTCATCCGTTTTACAACCAAGTGAAGGGGATTCCACACGTAAAGTATTTTTGCTGCGCCTGAAAGGCGCAACGGTCCGTTGCCCGACGGTATCGATGCCCGACGGTATCGATGCCCGCGGTATCGATGGCCTGGATGGCAGTTATCTTTCGAATATACGAGCGTATACTTTCTTATTGTTGTGAACACTGACGATAGATTCTAGGAAAGTATAAAGTCAAAACACTTCGCTTTTCAAGAAAAAGACAACCAGGGCCCTTGCCCAAACTTGGCATCCATGTCAAGTGTCACTAAAGACGTTCTGAGTATGAGCCGCGAGGGCCCTAATTACTCTTCTCCTGCTTGTGACTGTTGCAGGTTTGGGAGACTTGCAGCGCCGAGCCCCTATGCCGTTTTCCTGAGCTAGTCTGGGTTCTGGCACCTGTCTCCTATCTGAAACGCTGTTTTGTAGTCCTGGACTGTGCGCGATTCTGACTAAAGAGTGCTTTGAGCTGCTCCTCAAAATCGTCGTACTTTAAGTCATCGTCTAACTCGCGATTGGCTACTGCCTTGAAAGCTGTACCCACTTTCAGCACTGAGCGAGTTCTACTTCTGCTGAAACTCAGTTATCTAAGCGGCCTCGCAGTAAACATCCAACTGCTGCCTCTACGTTGCAAATTCTTGAGTTGGTAAGGATTATTTTAGGCGTGAGACGAGCTTGTCTTGCACATTCAGTTGGTTCTGGTTCTTGCCGTCAGGACAGTGATCAGATCGTCTCTCGTCAGCTGCAGACAACGGAACACAAGCTATAAGCACGGCGACAACACCTAGTTGAAATCCCGGTCACGGCACCAATTGCCGCGATCGCAAAATGCAAATACCGTCTATACAGCTGACTTATTAAATAGAAGCTGCGATTCCCAGCTTCCCTAGTCAAGACACCCGACTGGTTCCCCATAAAGACGGGAATAGCAGATTCAAGATCGAAAAAAGCGACTTTTTACACGATGCCGTGTGATCCCATACAAATGATCCCGTTTGCGTGTTTTATAGGGTTCCTCTTTGAGTAGCCTGCTATAGAATCGCTGGACTGTCAAAGGTCGAACTATCATAACCCAAGCATATTTCAGATACTATACGTCCACGTCTCGGGAAGCTAGACTGATAATTAATCATCATAATCGATAAATTTGAGCCTCACCAACGCAGTTCACTTGGCCAGGCTCACTAGAATTTCCAGCAGGAGCAAACCGCTCAAAGAAACTCGGAGATCGGTAGAGAATGCGCAGTCGGAAGCGGTGCCGCAGTGTTTGGTTTGCGCTGCCGAAGCTGATTCGAGCTTGATACGGACCCGGGGCTGAAGCATTGGCTCCCGCATACCATGTGTTTGTACCATCGATGGCCCACTCAATCATGTACTGTGCGACATGCCCTACGCCAATATCGACGGATCTGTTGAATGGTCGGAAAGCTACCAGGAAGCTGCTGCAATCCGAATTGAGAATCCACGGCGGGGTTGTGACGACCGGCAGGCGAACGCTGCAGCTGCTCTCGGCCCACTCGGGCTGACACCCGCTCTGGCAGTTGCCGTTCTTTCTGTCGCACGTCTCGGTCGCGTTGGCGCAGTGGCACTGCTCGGAGCAGTTGAAGGAGAATCGATTGGGCTCGCACTCTTTGTTGCACAGCGGGAAGTTCTCAAAGCCCTTCTGGCACTTCACTGTGCAGCCTCCGGTTGATGAGGCAACGCAGTTTCTCGTGGAGTCGCAGTGTTGTGCGCAGCTCAAGCTGCAGCTCGGTCCAAAGTTCGCACCGGTACAGTTGAAGGCTGCAGGATTTCGAGGGTCAATGAAGAACCATCTTATTAATTTGCATCTGAGCTACTGCGCATGCGGAGCATTATATATGGTAAATATCAATATAAGCAAGATCTTCAGAAGTACTGGTTCATGTAATAATTTACGGAGGTGTCGAATAGCAAGGTTTTAAATGCTTTAAGAGGTTATTAAAGCTAAAGAAGTCATCGGAGATGCTGGAAGCTTAGCTTAGAGGTATAGATACTCAAATATTCACAAATCACAAGCCTTCGCCGCGTATTCACCTTGAGCTAGACCACCTGGCAGAGCCACCAGGCAGAGCAGCGCGCAGCTCGCTGCTAATTTTGAAAGCGTCCCAGTCCTCATGCAAACGTCTATCCAACTATTATCTTTTTTTCGGTGCCCGCGACTGATAGATTCTTTGAGCACACGAGCCAGAAATGGCGCCAGAGAGAATTTCTAGCTCCAATTACGAACGAAATCTTGACTTTTATTAGCTTTTACGTCTTTGCATGCAATCGTCTTATCAAGGCAATTTTGCTTTAAATGGTAAAATTGGAGACGGAACGGACAGAGATTCAAAGAAAATATTTAAGAGGCCCTGTCCGGCTCGTCTCAGCCGCATACAAAATTGTAGCCCAAAAGTCATATTTTATCAAAAAAGTACAATGTCAGCTGTACGCACATGAAGTACTAAAAGTTACAAAAATTCGTTAAAAATATATCTAACTGCCGCTATAAGTAGGCATATTTGCAAGCAAAAAAGATGACTGAGCATGGATATGACCGTATTGGTTTGTTTTTCAAAAGCCAGAAGTCATCTTGGGTCACCATGCTTGCCATCGTGATGTCTATCGTGACGATGCCCTGTCGAGTAGCCAATGGCGGCAATATTGTACAGAGCAAGTTGAGAAGCGTGCCCTGTGTATCAAATAAATTGGAGTCTTCGCAGTGTTTACGGCACTAAGCGAGTCGAAAAGGACAGAGTCAAGTCCTTGAGGCCGACGGTCAAATATAAACCAAGAGGTAAGGAGGGGGCTGAAGGTTAAACGAAGGATAAGGCTCGTTCACACTGCCATCAAATGGTTCGTCTTTTTGTGTTTTGGTTTAAACGAATGGCAATAAACATCTAGCTTGCACAATCGTGCTTTTAGTCTCGCTCGATGGAAGTGTGAACGAGAATTTAAGTCTTGAAAGTAGGGGACGAGGAAAGAGGAAAAGTACAGCAGATGAGGGCACGCGAGCGTAAACAACACAAAAGAGAAAGAATAAGTAAGAGCTCTAACAAATTACAGTCAAGGACAACTCAAACTAGCGGGACGACACAATGTGACGATGTCTAAACGGGCACTCTTTGTAGTGTTGTCTTTGTCTAAAAATTCAGTAACGTGATAGAAAAGCCGCTTTTTCGAAGAAGTTAAATGTTTCTAACTTTAAATGTAACTAACTAAATGTAAAAAGCAAGTTTTTGCAAGTTTTGCACTGAATTTCATCCTCTTATGATTTATGAACTATAAATCAGCCAATTTTTTCCTAAAATGCGTCAGAGAATTTGAAATTACGAAATTATGCTTCCTCACTACAGATCAGATACCAGTTAAATTTGATGGGACGAAATTTCACATCATCGAATGACGCTCTTGTTTTGTTGTGTCACAGCCAATCACAACTCGCCACGTGCGCTTGCACTCTAGGCGGCATGCAAGCCCCATTACACAACAACTCTTGTATTAACTTCTCCCTGGTTTCTCATTTCACACGCCATCTTAATGTACTCTCTCCTCTCTCCCCCTGCCTGTTCAATTTATTTATTAGCCTTATCTTCTCTCTCGGCTCTGATTGGCTCTCACCTCGTCTCTCTTTCCTTCCCCTGCGTTTCATCTCTTACCTCTGGCCAGTCCGCGCACATGTTACCCTTCTAACCAACCCCCTTCCTTATCGCTCTGTTAAACTTAAATATATTTTGACTCTCGGCCTGAATTGGCTCACTGCCGTATGAACGGGCTCTTACTGCGAGGACTCAATTTGGAGTTGCATAAGAAATCGTTACACCTCTCTTTAATAAATTCGAAATTTCACATCGTCGAATGACACTCTTTCATGAGCTCGAGTTTTTACAAATCAAAATTTCATAAGCCTAACCCAACGCTGAAATTACAAAGAAAATTATGAAGGAAAACATATTCAAATCGCAAATGCAAAAATGGAGGCTTTTTGCCAAGTTGCGAAATCGTAAAGACAGAAAATACAGTTTTTGTATGCATTGAAAGTGGCATGACTTACGAAGCCTCCTATCTCATCAGTGTAATTCGACGCTGTGAAATGTCGGCATTATGAAATTTCGGCCTTGTGAAGTATTCTAGCAGTTTAAATTTTCAATGTTGTGAAATTTCGACGATGTAAAAGTTTGGGTTTGTAAAAACAACCCTACCGATAACCAACGTGACTTAGAAGCAAGCATTCTTTTGATGAGGGGAAATATTGTTTTATGTGGTCTAATCCCTCCACTGTCTTATCTAACCGCTATCTCCATCCTCCTCTCATCACCCAACAGCCAATTTGGCCCTGCTGTCGTCTTTAGGATAACCTTTGTAGCCCGCACGATTGCTGACCTCTGCTCTATACACCAATTCTTAGACATTAGTGTAGCCACGGAACTCCTAACTCGTGACTAGTGCTGCTTAGTGACCTCGGACAATGCAAAGTACAAAGAAACGCATTCTGAATTTCAATTTGTATTTGGTTTCTTTGATTTTTGTCTCTAAAATACAAACAAGTTGAGCCGCTGTTAGAGTTAATCATAAGAAGACATAATATTACAGCAGAAAATGTTATTTGAATTTGTTCGAATAGTCCATTTACAATTGCACAAGGGATTCATTAGGTTCCGCGCGGAAACATAGCAACAAATTCTTTACTATAATTGCTCAGTTTCAATCCAATGCTTCTTGCCTCCACACCTCAAGGTGATTGTGGCGCTCTGGGGGCTACTGGGAGCTGGCAGAGGTCGAAGATGGAGCTCTCCAACTCATCGCCGCCGGATTCCATTGTCGACGTGAAACCGCGCCAAGCGGCATTGTTCGCTTCATCGTCGACGACAGATTTTTCGTGCTCCTTGGTCTGACGGCGTCGATGTCGCTTTCGCTGCTCAGAATCCTCCGGCAGAGGCTCGCGTCGATGCCAGCTTGCCAGGAGCTGCAGGCAGCGGAAGATCTGGCGGTATTCGCGAGCGTCCCTCACAATGCTAACCTGTCGTCGCTGATAACGTCGGACTGCTGAGCACACATCCGCGTAGCCGTCCTCGATCAGCTGCTTCCAGGCTTGAAGAGTAACGGCGAATAAACCGCAGCGCTGCGAATCCGGTTCAACTACTAGACACGGTGTCCTTGTAGATGTCACGGCAGCAACAGACCTTGCCAACCCGCCTATTAAGGCTTCTTCAGCGGTACTGTCATTGTTGCCAGGTCCTGCAGCGGCCCAGGATAAAACCAGAAGCTCAACCTGTCTGTCAGGTTCTGTTGCAGGTGTGTTAGTAGAGCGTTTTTGACGCGTTCGAATGTTCAACAAGTGTCGCTTGCCATTGAAGTCTCCTGAATCTGCAGCCACGAGTGCACCGTCAGACATTGTCCTGCTGGCCAGAAAAATCTGAAAATTAGAAGAAGCATTGTAGGCTGCTTTAAGAGCTTTCTTCCCAGAGTAGTTTAACTCCTGTGTAAAGCATCGAACCTGCAGATCCAGCAGATCAAACAATGGTTTCTCGTCTTCAGTGTTGACTTCAGCTATTGATATCTCTGGGAAAATTGCAGTCGTCGTAACTGCAGCTCCGTCCAGAAAGACGACACTCTCAACGCGCCTTTGCAGAACGTCCAACCAGAAGGCGTTTCTCATTGATGCGACGGTAGCAGCGTCATTAGACCAAGTGTGCACTGCCGGTATCGCGGCGACGTGAACAGCACCAACTTCCTGATAACTGTCAAAGGCAATTGCATTAAAAGCTGGCGTTTTTTTAAATAACGGGTCGTCCAATGCTGGTCCGAATCGCGTCAGTCGATCCAGTTGCTCCTTCAATGGTGTCGTGACTACAGGCGAAACACTATGATCGATGTTCGCCAGGAAGGCATCGATGGCGGCTGTGGAGGACACCAATGGGAAGCCGCGACGCAAGTGCGCTTCGAACAGAGTGTCGTACAGCAGTGCGTACTGTCGGGCGTTGGGCAGAGCGTTCGGTCGGCTGCGACGCAATTCTCGAACGCACTGAAAATCATTTGAAATTTCGGGATTCAAAGAAGAAAGTTAAAGACAAAAGTCTCACTTATCAATTCTGTCTTTAAGCAACTCATTAGCAACGTTAATACACACCTTGTACACGCTGACTCCGCCGTTCTCCCGTGCCGCCTGCTGCAGCAGCCAGTCCAGGCAGATGAACACACAGGCAGAGCCAATTCCAGTGGGGCAGTGAACCAGCATTGGTCCATCCTCGATGCGAGCCGCGGCGCGCACTGCCGTGTACATTGCTACCAATCCCAGAGTATCATTGTGCGGACAGACCAGCTGGTAGTGAGTGACTCGCATGCCGTTGACCCGCAGTCGGTGCATAACGAACTCGTGTCGTGGCTGACGCTTCTCAAATTGAACGGATATGCGTCCGAAGTTTAGAATTTGTCCCGCAGATTCTGGCCAGTAGCGATATTTTAAATGTTTCTACCGGGTTTTTTGGAGGGTGTTGGTTGTTTACAGTTGGCTAAGAAAGAGAAAAGTCGTATCAAGTAAGCCAACGTACATTGTTCATTGATCACGCACGGACAAAATCTGTCAATAAGAAATATAAAAACGCATCGGGAACGCAACTAGGCCTGACCTTTCGCTCAGTTGCGACAACCTGAGCGACGTTCTGCTCCAGCACAGCTCGCCATAGCAGCTCAGCCGAGGTCGCATCGTTTGGCGACTGTGCCACAATGTAAGCGTCGCGTCTCACGTAGCCCTTGACAATTGAGGCATTGTAATAGACGTTCTCGTCGTCACTGAATGTAACTCGATTAGAGTCGTAGGGCAGGCCAAATGGGCTGACATTTTTCGCCGCGTTCTCCACTCGGCGTGCCACCGACAGTGACTTTTTCGGCTGGTAGCCACGCGGAATGAAGTCAAATTCAGCCTTTGCGAATGTAAAAAGGAAAAAAGTTTGCGTGATTTTCAGGAATTTTTTTCTAAAATACTCCGTTTCCGCTCCCCCGCACACAATGTCTGTGCCATATACTAGCATCAATATCAATCTCACCTTGAAAGTAATCGAATCCGTGGCTGCCCTAGATGCTGAAGTTTGTTTTAACTCAGCTATGGATTGGTCGCTGAAAACTGGCCATCGAGGCTGGTCTAATTCGCAAATTTTAGTCCACAATCTTGCCGATTTCGGTTCCGGAAAGTTCAAAATGGCTCTCATGGCAACCAGATCTAGCGGGTACTTTTTATCCGCATTGAAACGATGCGCTCGAAGCCTGTACAGGAGGATTGCTAAGCCAACGAATAATGCCAGGAAGAGGAGCACGAGAAGCACAATGAGCACGGTGTTGTCCTGCGTCTGAGGTGCGGCAGTCTGCGACCATGTTGTGCCCGACGATGTCTTAGCGGGGCTCGTCGTTGCCGCGTCCGTCGAACGTGTTGATTCTATCAAAATTATGCTAATCTTCCAGGTTAGATTTTGAGTCTTTTTAGGGAATCACATTCATACTCAAAACTTAAAACTGCAGGCATCCCTTAACGTTTATTATGGTACCGTACAAAGCCTAAAACCCAGCAGATAGAGCAATTGACATCGACAACAAAAAGGTGTGGAGTTCAAATCCCAACATATTGGAAGCAGCCTCCATCCTGAGCAGTAGAGACACTTCGGTGGTATTTCAAATGCTTTAAGTTTTATTTTTTAAGTTTTTATAATGTTGTACCAAGCGACACTAAAATCCAGAACAAGGATTAAAATTTGCAGCTTTTTCTGGTGAAGCAACTTCCAGGATCACAAAACATCGTCATCGTCGAGACATTTGACGATTGTAATTGGGGTGTCTCGCGGCAATAACCACCATTTTGCCACCCGTTATTTTAGACCAAGAGGGGAAATCCTCCCTGACAATTATCTGTGCTGCATCCAAACGGGGCAAAGCAAGCACAACGAACTCAAGAACCCGGGTCAAACTTTTGCTGCGCACCTTCTGAAACGGTTAGATCAAGTCGTAAGCCCTTTAGACCGTCCAGATATTCAACGGTTCTGGCTGTAGGTCAGATTTTCCCATTGGAGCTACGGTATTTTATACTCTCCTATACACAAATTTGAACTGCGCTTCAGCGCGGCCTTGCCAGGCCTTCGAACTTTGTCAGCACATCACCCGAATGTGTCTGCATCATCTCCGACTTCTATCGTCACGCACCTTTATTTAGACGGAGCTGCTAGACCTTTAACAAATGGCACAACCCGAATATGGACACCGTGATGCAAATTTCTCCCATTTAGCTGATCAAGCCTCAATATCGGACGAAATCAACCACAGGACAACCACTTGTCACTACCCTGACGCCGTCAGCACCGCCAGCCTCTATATTGGCCTAAAATCTACTATTACTTATTGAAGGTCTGCATAGGAGAGTATAAAATACAGTAGCTCCAACGGGAAAAATCTGACCTTCAGCCAGAACCGTTGAATATCTGGACGGTCTAAAGGGCTTACGACTTGATCTAACCGTTTCAGAAGACGCGCAACAAAAGTTTGACCCGGGTTCTTGAGTTCGTTGTGCTTGCTTTGCCCCGTTTGGATGCAGCACAGATAATTGTCAGGGAGGATTTTAGCTCAACTGTTAATGAACGGACTTTGTCACTGCAGATATCTCTGGATAGTCTGCAGAAACAAATGGCAGCAAATGTCACTCACCGAGGTCAGGTGTCGAGTCTGGGGTACTTTCCGTGGAGCTTGTGATCTGTATTGTCGTTCTGGTTTCTGAAGTCAGATTATTTCTACGTTGAAAAAAAAATAACAAAATTTAAATTGACAGTAATTACCTGTTGTTTCTGATGCTGTCTCAGTTGTAGAGTCCGGTATTATCGCTGTTAAATTAAATCAGCGGTTTTGGTAGGTGATGGTTCTCTTAAAATGATTAACTATGCAATGGTCAAAGTTCAGCTTTCTTGGTGACTTACTTGTCGAAGCCTCAGTTGAAGGGTGAGCTGCAGTTGAGCTCACAGTGCTTGTGCTAGTGGTAGTACTCGTGCCTTCAGTCGTTTCAGTCGTTGCCGTTGTTGTGTCTTAAAAAGGTTTAGATATGCATTGTTGTTTATGAACATTAAGTTTCATTTGACCCTGTTCTTAACAAGTTTTGAAGCAAATAAATGATCAATTTCATATCAATGAGGGTCCCACAGATTTCGCAATTTAGCAGTCGAACTACTAAGGAGGGGAGTTTTGAGCTGCATCCGAACGGAGCAACGCAAGCACACGGGCCAACTTTTTGTTGCCAGAAATATGTCGTCAGTTTTTCATACACCTCTATACACGAATTTGCACTGCGCCTCAGTGCGGCCTTGCAAAGCCTTCAAAATTTATCAGCATGTCACCCGAATGTACCTGCCTCATCTCCATCTTCAGTGGTCGCCTACCTTTATCTAGACGGACTGCTGGACCTTCAAGGGATACAAAAGTTGGAACTCAGCCACTATGGACACCCTGTCGCGAATTTCTCTAATTTCACTGATCAAGCCTAAATATTAGGCGCAGCTCAACCACAGGACACCCTCACCAAGTCTGTCAACCAATCAGTCACCAGCCAACGCTGATAGCATTCAGGCGCTACCAAAAATTGCAACGGGGGATTTCCACCCCCTTGGTATAAAATTATAGGCGGCAAATGGCTTGGCAGTCCTACTATTAATTAACAACTTAGCGCATTCAAAGCAGCCATTGTGTTCCTCGGACGAATGATAAAAATGCGTCGAAAATTGGCCAACCGAAAGCTATTAACTAAGCTCGAGGAGTGACCTCTCGCAAACAACTTGCTCATACTTTCGCAGTTGAATTCCGCAGGCTCGCTCAGGTTTCCTGCAGGTGCAAATCGTTCATAGAAAGTCGGAGATCGGTAGAGAATGCGCAGTCGGAAGCGGTGCCGCAGTGTTTGGTTTGCGCTGCCGAAGCTGATTCGAGCTTGATACGGACCCGGGGCTGAAACATTGGCTCCCGCATACCATGTGTTTTTACCATCGATTGCCCACTCAATCATGTACTGTGCGACATGCCCTACGCCAATATCGACGGAGCTGTTGAATGGTCGGAAAGCTACCAGGAAGCTGCTGCAATCCGAATTGAGAATCCACGGCGGAGTTGAGACGACCGGCAGGCGAACGCTGCAGCTGCTCTCGGCCCACTCGGGCTGACACCCGCTCTGGCAGTTGCCGTTCTTTCTGTCGCACGTCTCTGTCGCGTTGGCGCAGTGGCACTGCTCGGAGCAGTTGAAGGAGAACCGATTGGGTTCGCACTCTTTGTTGCACAGCGGGAAGTTCTCAAAGCCCTTCTGGCAATTCACTGTGCAGCCTCCGGTTGATGTGGTGACGCAGTTGGTCTCGGAGTCGCAGTAGTCCGCACAGCTCAAGCTGCAGTTCGGTCCAAAGTTCGCACCGGGACAGTTTAGCGCTGTAGGTTGCAAAATGTAAACGAGCAGCCACTTATGGTTTTTGCAGTTATTCGAGTTCTTTGAGAGTTCTGCTTTTGAGTCTTTCACCCCGAACTTCCGATTTATCTGTGAAGTACGAAAAATCCTCAGAAATTTTTTAAATATTCTAAATTATGATATTCTGATTTGCAAGTCCTAAGATTCTCATATGTTCTTGGCTGGTTCTAAGCATATTCCACGCGTGTTTCGCACTCACTTTGTGTATGAACACCCGACAGAGCCGTCAGGCAGAGCAATACGCAGCTTGCTGCCACCACCAACGGCGTTCCAATCGCCATGAAAGTGTTAGCTGAATTCTAAAGTTATTTTGCTGACTAGCGAACCGGAATTTTCGCGAGCTTAAGCCACGAAAAATCTCAGCAACTACGTTAAAAATCTCCGTGTGCAGTTGAGCTTTATCAGCAATTTTTTCTTTTGGGTGCCTTATCTCAACTGCTAGTGTTGACATTAGCTTTGAAACTACACAAATCATTTTTACGGCTTGTGGCAGAGAAAAAACAGAACAGGTAGAGATAGATATGCCTCGCAACGGCGATAGAAACGGCTTAACACACCTCTGACGAAGTGCTCATTCTGATTTGCTTAGAATTGTTTTCGGACGACTGTGGCGGACTGAGTCGATAGTGAAGTCACAACACCCTCTGCCGCGGTCGCCCCGCAGCTCGACTCGAATTCGCGGCTGAGTCTTGTCATCATTGACCAGAGTCTTTCGTGTCTTTCGGATCTTTTCGTCCATCGATAACTGATGCGAAAGCTGTTTAATATAGCTCAGACTAGTTGCTACACCTTCTTCCACGGCTTTTTATCGCTTGAGATCCGTTTCCATCAGGAGACCGCTCTCCATGTTGCAACCAACATTTACTAGGACGATGTCTGTCTGTATGTTTCATCTGAGTTACACACTTGAATCACTGGTAATTTCGCTAGAATGAGCTATTCTTGAGCTTGGCCATTCCGTTCTGAGGCTATTGCTGGTGGGTCCTTATGTTCAGGTGCGCGCTAAAAGCAAATTATTTCTATACGAAAAGTTTTACAAGTACAGTGCACACAAATATGGAGGGAGTGACTGAACGTATTTTGAATAAACGAACTACGTCTAAAAATAGTCTACAGAAATTTAGTGCAGTTTTAAATTGATGTCGAAATCGGCGAAACCTTGAGAGCCTACAAATCATGTGAGTAGAGAGCTTGAAGAGTGTGCGGTAGCCAAAATTGTTTTAAAGTTCAGCAGAATTTTACATGAGTACTTTCTTGTTGATGTACAGTGTCTAACCTAGAGAGCCTCACGCCAAGTGAGCAAGGATATCAGGTATTCCTAGAAAATGGATAACTCAGTTATCGTTTCGAATTTCAACTGAAGCAGTATTTAAAAAATTATGAGTTTGTTGATGACGAGTTTCAATATGGCAGTCTTATACATGAGCTGCTTCAACTACCTTTTCTGACTGAAGGATGTTTCTTAGGTTCTATGGTTTTTAGGAGCAGGGGTGTCTCATGATGCCATGATGCGGCCCCCCCCCGAACCGTAAAATAGTACAGTTTAAGGACAGTACCTTCAGTTTTTTTGCAATTCTATCATTATTCCTATTAGATAAGAGTTTTGCATATGCCCAAATCTAGCATTCATTAGGAATTTGTTGCTAGGAGTAGTGGCGAAATAATAAAAACTCAGGAGCATGAGATTTATAACCAAAATAGGAGCGATTAGTGGAGCCAACCTTTTCACAGCGATAATTTTTACTGTGGAGTAATAAAACCACTAACAAAAGACTTGCGGTAGTAAGAACCTAGCATTCCAACGAAAAGCACAGCATTCTTAAAGTTAGGTGAATAGTGCCAGGAAGGTTCGCAGTCAGCGCCGGATAGGTGAGACGATTAGGCCGAGCGCAGTCACCAAAGCACCGATTATGGCCATTAGGCCGTAAAGGTCCTGAAGAAGGTGGGCCCAGCGAAGGAGGTCCAGTCGGCTGGCTGGGAGCCCATTCATGCCTGCGGGTAGAGAGGTTAAAGAAGTGGTAGATTGGAGGAGGGTGCCCTCATAGTCAAACAGTTGCTTCTGAAACGGCTCTTGCCGGCTCTCGAACTCTGACATGGCACAGGAGTTCTCCTTACTACTGTAGAACTGGATCAGCTCGTCTTTGATGCTCTTGTAGCACTTCCTCTTTTCCTGTGCCAAGTCCCACACAATACAAGCGCTTGACCAGATAGCAGCAGTTTGATTTGAGAGAAAAGAGGCAAGTGTCCGACTTACGCATAGCTTCCTCCATCTCTCATTGCGCATTGTTGCTGACGGCCACTGACACCGTGGAGGCCGTCGGGGTTGTGGTGCTGGCCGTCGTGCTGCAAGGTGCTGCTGGCTCTGCAGTGTCGACGTGATCTGGTCTGGGAGCTGTTCCGGCGCCGGATGATCCATCACGATAGGCGAAGGCGCAGTAAGAAGGTAGTGTAGCCTGCACGTCTTACCGATGATTTTTTCCAGTCTCGTGTGACGTAGCCACGGAAAAGCTATTGCAGAACATATAGTTTTCAATAACTATATACCCATTTCGTCTTATTTTGGTCTTGCTTTTGGTCTCACCTGCTAGTTTTATTACGAAGATTTGATAACACTAGCCAAAAACAACAGAACAGGAAGAGATAGATATGCCTCACAACGGCTCAGAAATGGCTAGCAAACCTCA
This sequence comes from Macrostomum hystrix, assembly GCA_950097015.1. Classification (NCBI taxonomy): domain Eukaryota; kingdom Metazoa; phylum Platyhelminthes; family Macrostomidae; genus Macrostomum; species Macrostomum hystrix. Next base: position 4,615,932 of record CATNEN010000002.1, read on the forward strand.
GACGAAGTTGTCAGACGAGGCTTAGTTGCTTTCAAGAACCGTTTCAGAATTTCAAAAAGTTAAAATATATTTCATGAAAAAGCAATGCAAAAGTATAGTTTACTTAGTATAAATTATAAAATACAGAAATAAAATGTTTGAGTTTTTAACAAAATGATCGGATGTCTAATTTATTTGCTACTGATCAAGGAAAATGGAACTATAAGTGGTGAGTGACTGTGCACTAGCACTTTATAGATTTGCTACGACGTGCTGTTTACAAATGCTATATCGTCTCAGTGTACATCTCTAGTGTATATCTGCTAAGAACACTGAGGCCAAATATATACTCGCCAACTCGGGCTTATGCCGCTTCGTGACTTTCTTAGCAGGTCTTCGACAAACTGGCGTTGCGTCTCGCACAGCTCAGGGTTGATGTTGAACTCAGCCTCCTCTTCAACAGGCCTACCTCCTGGGCCTAGAAGCTCCGATGGCTGCCGATGGAAGTTGCCGATGGCTTGGTTTCGATGCAGCACCACCGAGTCGGCACTCAGGTTCCAGACGCCCATTTGCAGGCTGCCGTCCGCGCTGGAGACCACCAGCGCCCTAGTGGGCAGCAGGCCGGTCCTGTTCACGAAGTCTGAGCTCGGCTCAGACAAGCCCAGCTCGGCACAGACAAGCCCAGCTCGGCAGACGACAGTACCTTGACTGGGATGATGACGCGGCTGCGAGCGGGGATGGTCACGGCGGTGGGTACCACTCGGCAGGCTAGCTTTGGGGTCGGGTCAGTGAGGAGAGGTATTGTAGCTGACCCGATCTGGACCGAACTATTTCGGAGATCCACACTAAAGCTCGAGCACAACTTTCTGATGGCGTCTGAGCAAGCACGCATTCTGGCTGAATGTCTGCTTGAAGGCTTGCAGTCAGTCCAGCTGTATTTCCAGTGTCGCACTCGTCGGAGAATTCAAGCGTCGACCATCGATACCGACCGGAGTGCTCAGAGGCGGATGAAGCTGAGCGGCAATTCCCAGAGCACGAAGCAAAGCGGCTGATACAAGCGTCACCTGCGCGCCGGTGTCGAACAGCCATCTGCACCAGCGATGCTGCCGGGCAGGCAGTTTTGGCCTTGCCTCCAGTGCGGCCGCGCGGTCCGCCAGCTGTTCCGGGCTGCGTTTGCTTCAATCGGAGTCCTTCAGCAGCGCCTGGCGAATGTCCTTTGGCAGTAGGGCCAGCAGTCGGTGTCTTACTTCGCAGTCTCTCACCTCCTGGCTGTGTTCGGGGCGTGCCTTCCGGTACAGAAGCCTTGCCGGCTCTCGAACTCTGACATGGCACAGAAGGAGTTCTCCTTACTACTGTAGAACTGGATCAGCTCGTCTTTGATGCTCTTGTAGCACTTCTTCTTTTCCTGTGCCAAGTCCCACACAATAAAAGCGCTTGACCAGATAGCAGCAGTTTCATTTGAGAGCCATCTGGGCATCATCCCACTTTGAGTCTTCGGCGAGATCCTCGAGCAACTGCAGCCACATATTGATGTCTGTGTCGTCTGCGCCTGAGAACTTCGGAGGCAAAAGTGCATTCGCGTGCGCCATGAGTGAGCCGGTTTGCGGCTGAGACCGCTGCCACCAGTGTAAACTTAGGTGGAAGACGCGATGTTTGCGAGAAAAGAAAGTCACGAAGCGGCATAAGCCCAAGTTGGCTAGTATATATTTGGCCTCAGTGTACATAGCAGATCTACACTAGAGATGTACACTGAGACGATGTACCACTTACAGAACGATGATAGAACAAAATCTAGTCAAGCAAATATCAAACAGTCACTGGATGGTTTGCTAATCACAATCGTTAAAATACATGGCGGCTTCTATCAAAGGATTCGGCAAGGGTATCATCGATTCATCAGAATGTGTCCGGTTCAGGTGACATAAATGACGTTTCACATTCGTTATCTGAAAGTGAGTTTTGTAGTCGGTATTGTTTTTTTAGCAGAAATACACACATGAACGAAATTCTACTGACAGTGTCACACCAAGTACGAGTGATAAGTTGTTGTGCATTTGTAAGCACAAGTTCCTGCACCTCTTCCCAAGGACTATGCTTGGCTAAGTGTTGTTCCGAACTCAATACTGACACTTACATTGTACCTCCTTGCCAGGATTCACTTCGTATTTTGACGGCCTTTTCAAACGTTCCAATAAGGTTCGACGAATCACGGCCGCGAACACGAGGCCAACGCTAATGAGCAGAGCGCTGGTCAGAATGATGCCAATCCGAGAGAAACTGTCACCTTATGCAAGGTAAATGAAGGGCTTGTTGCAGCTTTTGAGAAAGGCGCATATATGTCCCATGTTCAAGTTGATCGAACTATCACTGTCCTTTCACATTCTAGATAGATAAGCAATGGCGCCTACTCATGTGACTGCTTAACACATATTACACCTGCCCATTTGAGCACAGCAGCAGCTATTGCACGACGCATCTGAATGCTGCGTTCGGCTGTTCAGTCCATGGACTGGGGAGACGCCACACCCATCGTCGATTACCCCCCCCCAGTTAATGACAAAAAACATTTAACCATATAAGCTATTTGAGTCATGCTAACGTGCGCAAGTAGTTTCATAAAGACAGAAATCGAATCCGCGACCTTTAACTACATGAGTCTGACGTTCTAACCACTATAAGCTACATTCCATGTGACAGGTGACATGAGTATGGCGTAGATTGGTCAGCTATGGAGCAGGTGGCGTGGGATTTTCTAGGATTGATTGTTCACAAAATCTAAAACAATCTCTTATCACCTGCTTCCATGGCTCACCAATCTGTGTACTGCACTTATGGTACTTGCTCGATAGTTCACAAATCTACGTGTAGCTAGCTCATGTCACCTGTCACAGTTAGTCTATCGAACGGACTCAGTTTTTTGTTAGGCTAGCAACAATGCACGATACCCAGCTGCTCACTCACTGCTGAACTGGAAGCAGGCATTGTCCTCATTGTCAGGCGACTCGTCGCTGCCATCAGGACACTGCTGAAGTCCATCGCAGGCCGCCGACCTCGGGATGCAGATACGGCTGTCGCGACATTTTAACTCGTCGCAGTTGCGAGCTGTTACAAAGGCGGATTTTTCGTAGGGATATATTAATAAATGATAATGATTTACAAGACAGACTGTTGGTACTAACGCATCATTTGGCGACAGTCGACCAGCAATCAGCGAGGAGCCAATTCTGACCGTTCCTCAAGAGCAATCAAAAAATTGAGGCAAAAACTATTTGCTAGCTACGCTACTTCTAACGTGAAGTGATTTGCGAGTAGTGCTGGCTTTTTTATCAACCCGAGTGTATTGAGATCGATTTTGCCATAGACTATGTTTCTCGCTTGTCTTTCCTTCCATCTATCCCATCTATTTGATGCCCAGTGTATAATAACTCAGCTTAGTTGCCTGCGTTCCTTAGAATAAATCACAGAATACAATATTGCTGCATCGCACTTGACTGACGGCTACTTTATTCTGCCGTGCAGTGGCAGAAGGATGGAGATGGTTTTCGACCAAATTTGCAATATGCAGGACTCGATAAGAGTATGGAAGGGAATCAGTATCAGTGCCAGAGTCCAGCCTGCAGCACAAGCAGCTGCTGCAACTGAGCTTCATCTACACAACAGTGAGCACACAAATGAATGGCTTTCATCTCTCTCACATTTGTACACACGCCTGCGGTTACATCACTGGTGCAAAGCTCAACAGGCATTACTTCGAGCTGCCAGGAAGCGCGGAGCTCCGAGTACGAGTACAGCTTCAGCAGAACAACGAAAGCTGGGGCGCCTGTTATCCGCTAAATTATAGGATGCCTGTTGTTTGATGCTTAAACTGCTGCTCATGTTGCTGTTTCTAAACTGTTCTAGTTTGCAAATTTCATGTTCAATTTTTATGTACAGCTATATCACGTACCCAATTGCTTAAACTGCTGCTCATTCTGCTGTTTCTTAACTGTTCTAGTTTGCGTTGAATGCTCACAAATAATATCTGCATTTTTATGTCGCTACAGCTGCATATATATTCAATCGGGCCTCTCTGTCCATAAAAAGTTCCAACTTCCAAAGAACTTCCAAAGTTCCAAAGGGTGACTACTTCTCAAATTTTAGTACTACTTAACTCTTCTTCACCTCAGGAGTAGTGTCTATGGCTTTATATTTCGGCTTTAGATTTTGAAGCTGATTGAGCATTCTGGTGTATTCTGTGGGGTAAAGATTGTATTGGTAGCGAGCTTTTTGCCATAGATATTACCCGCTGCTAGAGAGGGGTCTGAGGTGAGTGGGCGAAGACCCCAAACTCTAACTGAGTCTAACCATAGACAAATTTTATCTGCTGTAAATTGTTTCGGACTCAAAGGAGAGATGTTTAGATACCTAGCAAAAAGTACTATTAATAAATCTTGTAATCGTAAAACAGTCATAATAATGAATATTCAGTGTCAGTACAACATCACGACGCGTCAAAACAACACAGATTGCTGCCTCTGACACGAACACGAGCTTTCTAAAATTAATCCGCTTTTGAGCTGCTTTTCGGGGGACAAAAGAGGCAGCCACTCATACATGCAGGCTGGGCACACAGCAATGTTATCGATTCCATTCCACTTTCTCCATGGCTTAGTATGGGGGGCTTTCCACCAGCTTTTCCTCGTCCGATCTCAATCAATCGATTTGACTAGCTGTCCTTTGTCTCGGTGTCAGTGGGGAATTAATCCTTCTGAGCGCAATAATTAGCCAAAATCAAAGGTCACATGTGAAAGCCTTCTTTTATACAAAACAGTAAGCCAATACATGTTTCAAGCTAGTAAGTAGACAATAAACTGCTACTGACGAGATCAAATTATGCTACCACCACTAGTTTATAATGTCTCCCGTGTCTCATCTCCTCCGTTATATCTCTCCCCATTTCATCTCTCCCCCGTCTCATCTCTCCTCTGTCTCATCTCTCCCTGTCTCATCTCTCCCTGTCCCATCTCTCCCCATTTCATCTCTCCCCCGTCTCATCTCTCCACTGTCTCATCTCTCCCTGTCTCATCTCTCCCTGTCCCATCTCTCCCCATTTCATCTCTCCCCCGTCTCATCTCTCCTCTGTCTCATCTCTCCCTGTCTCATCTCTCCCTGTCTCATCTCTCCTCATTTCATCTCTCCCCCGTCTCATCTCTCCTCTGTCTCATCTCTCCCTGTCTCATCTCTCCCTGTCTCATCACTCCCTGTCTCATCTCTCCCAGCTCTCCCATCTCTCCCAGCTGTCTCGCCTCTCCCTGTCTCAACTCTCCTGTCTCATCTCTCCCTGTCTCATCTCTCCCTGTCTCATCACTCCCTGTCTAATCTCTCCCTGTCTCATCTCTCCCTGTCTCATCTCTCCCAGCTGTCTCATCTCTCCCAGCTGTCTCATCTCTCCCTGTCTCATCTCTCCCAGCTGTCTCATCTCTCCCAGCTGTCTCATCTCTCCCAGCTGTCTCATCTCTCCCAGCTGTCTCATCTCTCCCAGCTGTCTCATCTCTCCCTGTCTCATCTCTCCCTGTCTCATCTCTCCCTGTCTCATCTCTCCCAGCTGTCTCATCTCTCCCAGCTGTCTCATCTCTCCCTGTCTCATCTCTCCCAGCTGTCTCATCTCTCCCTGTCTCATCTCTCCCTGTCTCATCTCTCCCAGCTGTCTCATCTCTCCCTGTCTCATCTCTCCCTGTCTCATCTCTCCCTGTCTCATCTCTCCCTGTCTCATATCTCCCTATCTCATCTCTCCCTGTCTCATCTCTCCCAGCTGTCTCATCTCTCCCAGCTGTCTCATCTCTCCCAGCTGTCTCATCTCTCCCAGCTGTCTCATCTCTCCCTGTCTCATCTCTCCCTGTCTCATCTCTCCCTGTCTCATCTCTCCCAGCTGTCTCATCTCTCCCAGCTGTCTCATCTCTCCCAGCTGTCTCATCTCTCCCTGTCTCATCTCTCCCTGTCTCATCTCTCCCTGTCTCATCTCTCCCAGCTGTCTCATCTCTCCCAGCTGTCTCATCTCTCCCTGTCTCATCTCTCCCAGCTGTCTCATCTCTCCCTGTCTCATCTCTCCCTGTCTCATCTCTCCCAGCTGTCTCATCTCTCCCTGTCTCATCTCTCCCTGTCTCATCTCTCCCTGTCTCATCTCTCCCTGTCTCATATCTCCCTGTCTCATCTCTCCCTGTCTCATCTCTCCCAGCTGTCTCATCTCTCCCAGCTGTCTCATCTCTCCCAGCTGTCTCATCTCTCCCAGCTGTCTCATCTCTCCCTGTCTCATCTCTCCCTGTCTCATCTCTCCCTGTCTCATCTCTCTCTGTCTCATCTCTCCCTGTCTCATCTCTCCCTGTCTCATCTCTCCCAGCTCTCCCATCTCTCCCAGCTGTCTCATCTCTCCCAGCTGTCTCATCTCTCCCAGCTGTCTCATCTCTCCCAGCTGTCTCATCTCTCCCTGTCTCATCTCTCCCTGTCTCATCTCTCCCTGTCTCATTTCCCTTCTATGCGATCTGCCCAGTGTCGTAAATCTCATATATGAGACAAAAAAGTTTGCCAAACTCATGCTCTGCATGAACTCACGCCGGTAGAAGGCGGTCCCAGTGAGCAGTCGGACTCCAGTGTGAATATCCGAGTTCTGCTGAAACTCTTCAGGTTCTGCGCTCGGCTCGCTTTGGGTGAATACCCGGATCATTGTGCTTGTCTGCAGGACTCTGGGCCGCCAGCTGCACAGGGATAGTGTTTTCTGAGAGTGGCAGTTTTCGGAGTGATTTGTCACTGAGTTGTCATGGAATCATGGAGTCAGAGAAAGCACTCACATTGAGGATCAGGTCTTCAATCTGAACGGACAGCTGGCACAGGAAGTGTCTGTTGTTGATGATGAACACGAAGTTCTCAGACCTGGACCGGAACTCCGCATCCGGGGTCAGGTTCACCGAGCAGGCTGGGCCCTCAGCTGACGTCACAGACTGGACAGCGGTTGATGAAGACGAGTCGTTCAGTTCAAATGTGACGGCGGAGGCTTCCACCGAGACCCAACTGCAGTTGGGCTGGTGAGCTGATAGGAAAACTGCGAAAATTGTTTTATGGCGGAGGAAATTGGGGCGATATTTTGATAATAGGGGGTGATTATAGGGGCCTAGTGATAGGGGGTAATTTTCCAACTGGGGCTAGATACTTTTCTATGTGGGACTTTAAGAGAACTTTTTACCTAATGCGAGTGCGTAGATGATGTAGCCAAATCGCTAGAGCATCGCACTTATGACTTAAAGGTCGGGGGTTCGATTCCCGACTCCACTGGAACAATTGGTGTCATTTAGCAAGTATATTCTTAACACTATATTGCTTCACTTCACCCAGCTGTTAAATGGGTACCAGCATCAGCTGGGGTAATTGAGGATGGGCTGATGAAACCAGTCCATGGACTGAACAGCCGTACGAAGCCTTTTGATGCGCCGCGCAATAGCTGCAGCTGTGCTGTCGGCTGCACATCCGGCCCAATCGGGGCAGGTGTAATCAGGTATTATATTTATAAATAGTTAAAATTAATTATTACCAAATAATTCGGGTTCTCATTTGCTCACAATTGTTGTCGTACTCTAGTCGTTTATGTTTCTAAGAAACCCAACCGAAGGTTCTCATGATCTATATCAAAGTATTTTTGCGAAAGCATATACAAAATTCAGATCGTTATAACTACGACGTAATTACATTGTTTGGATTCGCTCCGAGTAGTATTAAACGAATACCCGCATTTGACACTAGATGAATACAATTGCACACTCTGTTTATGGCCTCTAGTTTTTAGGCTTCTAGTAAAGCAAATCTGATAGTCAAACACAAACAAATGATAACCCAACATTCAACGGAATGAATCCTTTGTGATTCAATCCAGGGATTGTCTAGTTTATCTTTGCGTACAGTGAATGCGTGGAATATCGAATGTCGTAAATGAAAACTGCATTTGTGTACTTTAATGGCAGGTTCCATTGCAATAATAACAGGGCAAGCTAAACCTACCATCTACCATCTAAGGTAGTCTCTGCCTTTGATCTTGCCGCGGCCTTCTGATTGGTCCAATATCTGACACTCTATGGGCGTCTTTCTCCCGCTTATCTACCCACCCCGGTCGTATCTTATTGAATTTGCAATCCTTGCACTACTTCAAACCTAGTAAACAGTAGTAAACAGTCTACACAATGCTTTTATGGGATTTTCGTGACACTTAAATTGAACTAACAGATTGGATTCATTTTTTCATGGATTAAAAATGAAAAAAAACAAGAGTGATTCACAATTTCTTAAATGTTTTACGTTAAACGGCAATAAATAGCTGCGTTAGACTGCCTTCACAGTCCACGAACTGAAGTGCTGTACACAGCTTTATTAACGGTAAACAATGTCGCTAATTGGCACGAGCACTATTTTTTGTTTCCTGCGTTAGAATCCTGCTTTTTCGAAAAGAAAAACCAAAGATTCACTTTTAAAAGTGTGCATTTATTGGGACCAACTCATCATCCTTCTCAGAGTCAAAGCGATGCTGCTGCTGCAACTGTATAACTGAAGAGGTCATACTGAAGAGGGCATGAGCAGAAGACTCATTGTTTGTTTTCAACGGCAACGCGCTTAATTATAGGGAGCAGGAGGATAGAGATAGGACTTTGGCTGCTTGAGGCCATCCCGCGATATTATAGTGTATTAGTGAGCATAGGGGAGTTTGTCCTGACTTGCCTAGAGGGACACAAAAGGCCCCTCGTTATTGTTGTAGCCTCAGGGTGGCAGGCCGCTATACTCGTACAATCAGAGAGGCTGAGTCTGTTATGACAGTTTTTGAGCAGCAATCTCAAAGCTAATAATAGAATTGGCTTTGTCGTGTGTTAAACTAACGAAGCCTAGGTCCGTGCAGAAAGCACTTTTCCATTGCTTATTATCAATACTAGCCAAACTTAATGTTGCTAAACCTGCGTGACACAGAACAGAACTCTAACATCCCTAAATCGATAAAATCAATTTAATCAATTACTCACGTCGAATTGAAGCTCCCAAAGTGAATAGTTGGCAGCAGCAGGTGAGAAGCACAGTTACACCTGCCATGGGGTTTCGATGCAAACGCATTTTCGCGTGTTTCAGCTCAGCAGTCTTCGTCACACTAAAGTAGTGATTAGAATCACAGCTGGGTGCAAGCGTCCGTTGAGTTTCATCCTCCTACCTACAGCCCACTGATTTTATAAGTAGGAAATTGCTGGCCAATAGCGGGTTGGTTTAAAGCTATTGGCCTATGCAGATCCCACAACAGAAGAAAAACCACGGGTAGGTATTTCAAATACCGATTGCCCAGCTCCCAAGACGAATGACCGATTTTCGAGAAAGTCCACCATATAGATCAAAACTTTACGCACTTGGCGATGAACTAACTTCAAAGCCGTCTCATTGTCGAAATGTTTAATATCTCGACAATGCCGATGTCTTTTGTGATTTTGGAAGAAGTTGTTTCATCAGATAGTGCGGAAAATTTTAGCCCGTGTTTTGAATTTTCATGGCGACTGGCTGAATATTTTGGGAGACACTGAAAAAATGTGGTTATTTGGTATTTAACTGTTATTCCGTAGTTATTGATCCAAAAAATGAAACTGATCATAAATGACGAATGGTCAAATTTTGAATTCGCGCGCTAGAGCAGATGGCCGGTTGTCGGTTTGAAAATTCTCTATCCCAGAGTAACGAATAGCAAATCGAATATGATTTAGTTGATAAGAACTCAGGACCGGCTGTAGAATGAAATATTTACGAATAAATTCCATAGGTAGAGAAAGATGAGGCATTGCTAATGCTTTTGGTCGAATAGAATAGGCTCGAGTCAGCGCTACTCATGTGTATGCACCAGTTTTGACTCAGGGAATCAGGACCCACTGATCCCAATCCCGAACGCTACCACCCCATCCTACTCCTGCAAGCTGCCCTGCCGGAACCATCATTAATCTTCCCCCTCCAGCTCCCTTCCAGACCACAGATTTATCTATCTGCGCCCATCGGTCCTGCACTTCTACGTCCACACTCCACTGGGGGGTGAATTTCCTCATCCTGCTTCATTCCCCATCCATAAAATCTGAAATCCCAAATACTGCACTTGTACCCTTTACGTTAAATGGACAATCAATGTTGTTTGACATTTCGAAATATTGTAGCAAAGCAACACAATACTGCCTTCATTCGGGTGTTCAGTACTCGAGAAACACGGCTTTTGCATCCTCTGTTCCTCAATCCCTCTGTTCCTCAATCCCTCTGTTCCTCAATCCCTCTGTTCCTCAATCCCTCTGTTCCTCAATCCCTCTGTTCCTCAATCCCTCTGTTCCTCAATCCCTCTGTTCCTCAATCCTTCTGTTCCTCAATCCCTCTGTTCCTCAATCACTCTGTTCCTCAATCCCTCTGTTCCTCAATCACTCTGTTCCTCAATCACTCTGTTCCTCAATCCCTCTGTTCCTCAATCCTTCTGTTCCTCAATCCTTCTGTTCCTCAATCCCTCTGTTCCTCAATCCCTCTGTTCCTCAATCCATCTGTTCCTCAATCCCTCTGTTCCTCAATCCCTCTGTTCCTCAATCCCTCTGTTCCTCAATCCCTCTGTTCCTCAATCCCTCTGTTCCTCAATCCCTCTGTTCCTAAATCTCTCTGTTCCTCAATCCCTCTGTTCCTCAATCCCTCTGTTCCTCAATCCCTCTGTTCCTCAATCCCTCTGTTCCTAAATCTCTCTGTTCCTCAATCCCTCTGTTCCTCAATCCCTCTGTTCCTCAATCCCTCTGTTCCTAAATCCCTCTGTTCCTAAATCCCTCTGTTCCTAAATCCCTCTGTTCCTTAATCCCTCTGTTCCTCAATCCCTCTGTTCCTCAATCCCAATGTTCCTAAATCTCTCTGTTCCTCAATCCCTCTGTTCCTCAATCCCTATGTTTTTCCTCAATCTCTCCGTTCATCAATTACTCTGCTCCTCAATCCTTCTGTTCCTCAATCCCTCTGTTCCTCAATCCCTCTGTTCCTCAATCCCTCTGTTCCTAAATCCCTCTGTTCCTAAATCCCTCTGTTCCTAAATCCCTCTGTTCCTCAATCCCTCTGTTCCTAAATCCCTCTGTTCCTAAATCCCTCTGTTCCTAAATCTCTCTGTTCCTCAATCCGTTTGTTCCTCAACCTATGTTTTTCCTCAATCCCTATGTTTTTCCTCAATCTCTCCGTTCATCAATCACTCTGCTCCTCAATCCTTCCGTTCCTCAAATCTCCGTTCCTTAATCACTCTTCTCCCTTATTCCTCTGTCTGTCTTTCTCTCTCTTTTTCTGCCCTGAAGAAGAATTAAAAAATATTCGATATATTTACTTTACGGCGTCAGTGCCTGGGATTCGAGGTGCTCTCCCTTTCATTCTCCGTCTCTCTCCCTCTCTCTATCCTCTCTCTTCTCTCTCCCCTTCTCTCCTCTCCCTCTCTCTCCCTCTCTCTCCCCCTCTCTCTCCCCTTCTCTCCTCTCCCTCTCTCTTCCCCTCTCTCTCCCCCTCTCTCTCCCTCTCTGTTTCTCAGTATTTGCATTCATTATCATACTTTACTTGTGGATGTATCTATTTCTTTATTTCTGGTCTGCGAAAATTTCTAGTCTAGTACGTCAGTATTTGCTACATTTGCTTGATCTGCGTAACTTTATTTGAAAACTTATCCCACGGCTCTCATCTGTCCTGAAGCTTTGCGTATTAATTAAACAATTCCAATTTATTCAGTTTTAGCCTGACCTTCACCAAGTCAGGTGAAGTTCAAGGTGAAGGTATATTATTAAATAAATATATGTGAAATTCGGATCATGTACTTACCATACTGCTGATGCCTACTTAGCAGCACAATCGGCATGTTATAGGGTATTTTGACGATAAAAACATTTGGTACAAATTTCTAAATCTGAACTGTTTGATCAACCAAATTATTTTTGTATTCTTTCGTATTGTTATTCTTTAGTAAAATAAATATTGTAATGGGAACAATTGCTGCTACGGCTTTGGGCTTTTGATTAATTCCTCAGTGATTCAGTTAACTCAGATGTACAAAGTAACAAAAATTATTCTGCAATACCGAACTATAATCTATTCATTCTCTATTTATACTGGCAGTTAAAAAGCTTTTTTGTAAAAAAAAACAATGAACAAGTCATCATACAAATACACAAGCGTGATTGAGCAAGGCACAAGGCTGCTGTGATTTGGCGAGAAGAAAAGCTTACAAAAAGGCTGCTGAAGGCAAAAGCGGAAACTAGGAAAATAACGGAGATCTGTAAGCATTATTGTGTTAATTATCAGAAAAAACGCTAACTAAACTACTGTTGTCGTTGTGTACCAGCAGTAGTGTTAGGGAATATTTCGCCAAAAATTGCAGGTTAAGATAAATAAAGAACTCATGCAACGGAGAACTTTGAAATGGAACGTAAATTTTTGTTCGACCGCTTTTTTGAAAGGCTGCATAATAAAACTAAAAATAAAACTGGACAAAAATCTATGACTACAGAGCAATCTGAATTTCAGTGAATTAAAGCAGCTTCAAAGCGATCGACCTTTCTGACTTTGGGGTTCTAGCTACAGCGCATGTTTCTAGGGCGCATCAAGCCATGTCATGACGCGCTGAAGAACTCGAAGCCACGGCGAATTGATCAGCTGAACCCGAGCTATTCAGGGATAGAAGGCGGTGCTGAAAAACAGACCGTGCTGCCTGCCCAGGCGCATCAGTCCAGAGGACATTGGCGTCTGGTACGACTTGTCGTAGGATCCAGGCGCTGGCACCTTGGTGTAGGAGGACGCGAACCTCGGACAGCTGGACCGGAATGAGGAGCGCACGGAGCGCTGGCTCAAGGTGCTGCGACTCGAATCGTAGGCGCCGGGTGGTGGACCTTCGCGTGGCTCGAACTCTTTGACAACACGCCTGGTGCGCGACTTGAAGCAGGAGCCGCGGACTGGCTCAGGATCAGACCGGATGCTCAGGAAGGTCTCCACGTTGTACTGGCCTGGTGTCAAGTTCGACAGCTGACGATCGACCAATCCCTCAGTCAGGGCGTCCAGCGAGGACTTCTTCGAGTTTCTGAAGCTATAGCTGCGCTTGTCTTTGGCCAGATCGTCCGTGAAGCTGCGATGGCTGTAGGCTCCTGGCCGGACGCCGCTCCCACCGCCGCCGCCAAGCCCCGTGCCTGCTTCCAGACTGTTCTTCCGGCCGGAGCTCTTGAAGGCTGATGACGGATAATGGACCTGCTGGATGGAGCTGATGTCGCGTGGGTCATACTGGCCAACAACCGGATACTTGTTCAGCTGGTCTTCCCACCAGGCGCTGCGATTCTGGTTCGTGCGGTAGCGACCCCAGTCACCCAGCGGCATCTTCGGCAGCGCCTTGGGCTGCTGCTGACGCCGCTCAGTGGGCAGGGACTCCAGCTGAGTCATGCCGCGTTGCCAAGGACGCTCTTTGTAACTGATGATTGTGTCAACTAGAAACTGTTGCAGCAACAGACGCAACTGGCAGACAATGGCCTGCGAAACTCACAAGAGGAAAACTTCCGATGCCGCCTCTCTTTTTGTCTCTTTTTTGTTCCCCGCAGCTCTGTGGAGAGCGGAGCTGAGGCGGGCCTGTTCCCGCACGGGTCGGATCAGGGAAGAAAGCCTATAGGCTGAATTGGATGAGAATATCCGAGCAAGTTTGAGAGCTTGAGACCGCGAGAGAGCATCTGCATAAATCATTTAGAGGTAGACGGCAATGCTCTCGCTGTGTCTGCCCAGGCATTCTCTCAGCATTGTGAGCCCAGTCTCACTGGCTGAATTCTCAATTCCATCAGTTTCTCATCGCCCGCGCCACTGCTCACACCGCAGCACGCGTTGGTCCTGCTTAAGCGTCTCTTTCTCTCTCTGAACGGCCGCTTCATCTCCGCCCCCACCTGCCCCCGGCAACAAACACAGCCACCCCAACCAGCTCAAGGTTTGGAATGGGAAGCGCGTCAGATTGGTCTGACTAGAGACAGGCAGGGGAGATAAAGAGGTGGCTGCGGCTGTGTCAGACGCCTGTCTGCAGCGGAAGAACGAGCGCACCTGCTTGGCAATGCGCGAGCTGAGATGGCACTCTTCACCGAGGCGCCCGTATCATTGTGCTGAGCTGAGATACGGCCCCCACTGTTAGACAGGCTTCTAGTGTTAATTATAATATTGGCTTAGAGACAGGCTCGCACACTGCTCCTGTAGCAGACGTCTCAGGCTGCGCCAATCGTTTTCAAACTCGTGGATGTTGCACTTTTGTGTCGCCTCAGCTGTCCTTGCAATGCCACTCTAGCAGCTACTGCATAAAGTTGTCGTCAGATTAAAAAACACTATACTTTAAACCTTTAGAACAGTTGCTTCTTTTATTACTAAGAGCAGAAAATAAGAAACGAGTTGTTTTACTTGCGTTTGTATTAAAGATTAAGACTTGCTTTGTGACAAGATTATGTTTCTCTAGATCCTGATCCTTCAGATCCTTCAGATACTACTGTCACTTGAAGGTTGTAAGTAGTGTAGGGACTAGCAATTCAATAAAATAAGGTGAGAATGCCCATAGAGGGTCAGAGATTGGACCAGTCAGAAGGCCGCGGCGAGATCAAAGGCAGGTTTAGGTTCACTAGATTATAGGTTTAGCTTTCTCGCGACCGAAAAGGAATCACAAAGGAGTCAGTCTGTTGAATGCCAGATTATCATTTGTTTGTGTTTGACGATCTGAATTTTTGGCTATAAAGAAGCCTAAAAACAAGAGGGCGCAGACACGGCGTGTAATGTAATCCATCTAATGTCAAATACGCAAGTTTAATTAGAGCGAATCCAAACACACCCGTTAGTTAGTTATAACGGTCAACATTTTTTATATGCTTGCGCAAGTATAAATTTTGATATAGATCATGAGAACAATAGGTTTTGGTTTCTAGAAAAATAGACCAAAGTTGCTAACTTACTGTTCTGTCTACATTGCGAGGCACTAAAGGTGGTAAATAATAAGCCCCAAAAGTTAGCAAAACGACTCCCTATGGTTGCTAAATTATCCCCCTTTCGTGGAAAACTGCTCTTGTTAAAAAATTATCATTATAGTAGGTAATTCATTTTCCAAAGTGGGAAAATATCGTTGTAAATTATCCAGCACAATAGGAAAATTAAGCCTATCGCTGGACAAATGATCCCCCACGTGGCAAATTGTTCCCTATTATCAAAATATCGCCCCAATTTCCACCGCCATAAAACAATTTTCGCAGTTTTCCTATCAGCTCACCAGCCCAACTGCAGTTGGGTCTCGGTGGAAGCCTCCGCCGTCACATTTGAACTGAACGACTCGTCTTCAGCTGACGGCCCAGCCTGCTCGGTGAACCTGACCCCGGATGCGGAGTTCCGGTCCAGGTCTGAGAACTTCGTGTTCATCATCAACAACAGACACTTCCTGTGCCAACTGTACGTTCAGATTGAAGACCTGATCCTCAATGTGAGTGCTGTCTCTGACTCCATGATTCGCATGACAACTCAGTGACAAATCACTCCGAAAACTGCCACTCTCAGAAAACACTATCCCTGTGCAGCTGGCGGCCCAGAGTCCTGCAGACCAGCACAATGATCCGGGTATTCACCCAAAGCGAGCCGAGCGCAGAACCTGAAGAATTTCAGCAGAACTCGGATATTCACACTGGAGTCCGACTGCTCACTGGACTGCTTGAGCTGCTCAAAAGCGCATCAATTTAAGAATTAGGCTTCTAATTAGGCCCTAACCCTAACCCTAACCCCTAACCCTAACCTCACTGCGTTGGTGAGGCTCATGATCACGATTACTGCTTCTGTCTAGCTTCCCGACACGCAAACCTACAGTTTCTTCACTTTGGTTCTGATGATTTGTTCTTGACAGTCGAGTGATCCTATAGCAGTTCATTCAATAATGTTCAGTTGCAATAATGTTTTGCCGGAGCCCTTGTTTGCTATCGCGATTTTTATCAATCGATCTAGCACACTCCCTTATAATACGGTATGTGCATCTCATCTTCAGCATGAGTCCATAGTCCGCAGTATGCAAAATGGACTCTTGCTGTTCACCCTTTTATTTCGAAAGCCTCGTTTTCAATCCGCGGATTTCTGTCACCCCAAGTTGTCACAATGTCTGGTGAGATGCTGCAAAGCGTTTCGTGATCGTCTTGAGAAGGTGATTGCCCAAGGAGGTTCTCCAAACGTGCAGGATTAAACCGAGTCTGGCATGCAGAGCGGCTTGTTGGAACCATTTGAGCAGCGCATGGCAGCTCTTGGGCCAGGTGATTGATTCGAGGAATCTACCCTTAATTAAGCCATCACCTCTCCAGGTGAACATAGAACGACCTGCTGCATTGGCCACTTTGCTGAAAAACGAGCTACGACAATTTGCTGCATTGAGTTGCGATGTGAAAATTCATGGATTTGGGACCAACACGTGCATATTTATGTGTCCTTCTCTGCAACGCATGCAAGTGTCCGAATACTTTTTGCGCACCCGGTAGGAGACCTATTATGGATGACTAACAACCGATGACAGCGCTTTTCAGATTGTTAGAGGTACAAAACATTTATGTACTCGTATCTTCGTATCAGCAGTTTGTTCCATAATTTTTCGGAATCATACCAGATAAATTTGAAACTATCGATTAAATCGAAAGATTTTACTATTGTTATTTGTGTGCCAAATCAATGCGCTATATCAATGCAGATAGGGTCTTATTGTGCTTGTAGACAATAGGGGTGGCATCAGTCATTCCAAATGTTAATTGGACTCAATGTTCGGCTAGATGTATCGTTTTAACTGTTCAGATGTTTCATTTTTAAAGGAGCTTGATCATCAAACGTTAAAGCCGAAGGCCATGACTTCGCAGATGCTCAGTGCCTGTGGTGGATCAGACTGGCTGACTATTCTAACGCGAGAACCATGGGCATTGCAGACGACATTCCGAACGCTGAACGGTAGGCTGACGTTCACCTGGTTACACGCCACGCCATCCACAATCAGCAGGAACTTGTTGAGCCGGTCACCGCAGCAGTCCTGCCTGTTGTAGATGGTGACGTAGGACACGACAGCCGGCTCTGACAGCGCGCCCTCCCACCACTCGCCGGCGCCGTTGAGCATAGTTTCGGCGCAGGACCCGTGGCTCATGATGCCGTTTGTGAGGCCGTCGATCGCCTTGCTGCAGTTCGCGGTCTCAGTGGAACTTTGATTACAGCTTGAAATATTTAATTGCTTTACGCCTAAAATTCAAAGAGGGCTTATAAATTAGAAGGCGATGTTTAACATGAAGGCACAAAACACCTCAGTGAACAACACCTGCCTTGAGCGAATATGTCACATGTTTCAGTTCTGAGCCAGGCGCTGGTGTTAAAGAAGGCTCGCACGTGGAACAGCCGGCACAGGCCTTGCAGCCAGTAGAAACCGAAGCACTCGGACATGAGGCCACACAAGAAGCCGCAGCTGCGCAGGCTGCCGGCTGCTGGCTGAATGAAGAAGTCCCTCGGTGCAACAGTGCTGTCTGTCCTGACTAGAACCAGTTGAGTGTCGGTTGGCGTCGAGAACATCGTTCCATAAATGCTGGCAAGAACCACCGCAAATATAAACTTCTGAGTCATTTTAGTGGCTGTAATTTCTGCTCACTGTTTGACAAGGAGTAAGTTTTCCTGTTTCTGATGGCGTCGTTTTGGATCTTAATTATATTGAGTCGATTGTTTTCACGAGCTACCCTGAGCTGTCACCAGTGTGGTTTTGTTCCCAGTGGCTTCATCCAACAGCTTAGCTGTTTGCAAAACACTTCACTAAAATTTAAACTGCTACAGCAGCTTCATTGAGCGGCTGTTTCGATTGAGTCAAATTAACAATGCCCTCTTCAGAATTTACCTATCATCAAATGGGGCTTGAATGATTCACTCTTAAGCTCGTCAGATGATTGATGCGCAGAAAACAGCTATGCAGCTGACAGAAATACATCAAAGAATAGATTATGCTTCATTTAGTTTCCATCAACTTAATAAAATCCTATTGATGTGTGTGCCTATTAAACACAAGAAAATAACAATGCATCCTTCACTTTTGACGTTTATAATGTTTTACCTTTCAGGTATCGCATTTCAGGTCTTTATATGACACCTATATGCGCAGCCACGCAGGAAACAGCTCGCCATTGTTCATATAATTCTGAATTCGTTCTCGTGGTTCATAACAATGCTTCAATTATTCGATTTGATTTCAATCTTTCAATCTCAGAATCCGTAGGCATAGAACTCGCAGATGGTGAGGTAATCAGGTGAAACGGCCCTGTTCACAACTCGAATTCGAGAACCAAATGCGCCGCAGCTGACGTTGGCCACGATGAATGGCGCGCTGACGGCTACCTGATTACACCGCGACCCGTCCACCTGGAGTTCGAACTTGTTCAGTCTCTCCGGGCAACAGTCCAGGCGATTGTGGATAGTGACAAAGGACACGAGAGACGGAGAGTCCAATATAGCCTCCCACCATTCTCCTATTTGATTTTTATTGGTGTGAGAGCAAAACTCAAACGAAGGACCAATATTGCCATCCAGAGCCAGGCCGCAAGGAAGGATACCGGGAAATTCAGAGCTTTGTAGACAGCCAGAGACTCGCAGCTGCTTTGCATCTGAAATCCAATGCACAGTGAAGCTACCAGTTACATAAAGTGATACATATACGAACAAGAAGTAATCCATTCTTTGTCGTGATGACACCTGTCAACAAGAGAACTAACAGAGATTTGTATAGCTTGAGTTAGAAGGGCCGGTGGAAAAGCAGTTAACGCATTTGTCTCTCGCAACAATTGTCCCTAAGCTCGATTCTGCGGCGGGGCCGCATTTATTTGGGGCGCAGCCGCGGAGAAAAGGCTTGGGGGCTTGTCGTGCAATTATGCTTTTGTTCAAGGTCAATCTCCAATGCACAGTGAAGTGTACACTGCCTGACGATGAGAAAGTCAGGGCAGATGTACACACGTGTGTGAGTGTGTACCCGCGTACAGTATCAGTGTGCGTGTGTTGCTCAAGAGTCAGGGAAATGTGCAGAATTTCCTCCTCGCTGGATGTGGGTCTGGTGTCAACAAATGATGTGCGATAGCCACACGAGTAACCCCAACAGCAATCATTAGGTAAATTCGTCATCCATTACCAAACCCCACTAAACTCAGTTCAAAAGTACGACGAGACCACACTTTAATTTGTGCACTCCTCAATTCGGGGAACAAATTTATCTTCATGTCCTCATGTACATGTTCACTTCATCACTGCACGATCTAAAAAGCGACAGACCTGTTACAAATATGACTGACAACTTGTTTGTGCTCGTCCGGGCGCCATTGCGGAAGGCCGCCAAGTCGAATAGACGGCAGAGGCCTAGCAACCAGTAGAAGCCGTAGCACTCAGGTATGAGGCTGCACACGAAGCCGCAGCTGCGCTGGCTGTCTGCTGGCTGAGCAAGGAAGTCTCGCGTTTCGTCGACACTGTCAGTCAAAGCAGCGCGGAATTGCACAGCTGGACGGAGCAGCTCGTAGGTTGCAGTAAGCTGAGTTGCAAAGAACCAGATGATGAGCAGCGCTCCACTGGAACGCATGCTGACCGTGAACAACGGTAGTAGTACGGTGTGACTAGCTTCTGAGTCCTTCGTGGGATAAGTCGGGTTTCTTATACAACTAAGTAGGAAATATCACGTAGACGCTGATTGAAGGTCTCTCAAATGAAACACCAGGATGAGGATGAGAACTGCACGTTAATTGGCGTCCGCATTTTTCATTCCTCAGAGCTTTTAAGCTTTTTACGAAGGCCAGTCAGTCAATAATAGCTCAGTCTACTAAATGGATTGCAGATCTAACCTGCTACTGTTTTGTTGCAGTGCACATTTTTTACTGAGTCTTAACTTTAAATACCCAGCGAATTAGGCCATGTGACTGAGCATCCTTCGATCGGGACTCAGCCAGCAACAGCTCTCAAATATTGATATTTGTCAGAGTTTGTCAGAGCTGCTGAGAGAAGCCTAATCATGTACAGTAGTAACAGTGTCGCATTTAATCGACAAGAAAAGAAAAGCGGTTTTATCACGTTTATAGCATGCAGTTTCCATTTCCTGCTGAATCTAAAAGGAACAATACGAGCTGCTATAAAGCCGTGATTGGCATCGACAACTGAATATATACTGTCTAGCATTTTTATGCGGCCAAATGCACGGAAGACATATATCTACATCTACATGTCTATAGACTATAGGCCAGCTAAAAATTGGTGAATATTTTTTCGCAAGTATAATCGACATTTCCACTGACTGCTACTTAGCAGAAAGTAGAACTAATTCGCCTAAAAAACTGCCTGCGTGGTCCGTCTAGGAAATATTATATCTGTAATTATAATAATTTTTATTCGGTAAGCGGCGAATGAAATTAAATTAGATGATATCACTTATGTAAATAGTTTATGGTTACACGAATTAAAACAATATGTATTATAGTATTTAATTACAAACCAGCCCATATATTTTTTGTATAAAAAATTTAATGAAAAAACTGTTTTAAAATAGTATTATAAATAATAAAAGTAATTAGTAGTTATGATGATTCCAAAATATATCCTTTTTAAAAGTACTTAAATTGAGAATGAAAAAACTTTTTTCATTTTTTCACTTCTTTGTTAGTCGAAGATATTAACTAGCATTTATCATTTCATTAAGTTTTGTCCAGCATTGAATCGTTTACTAGCAATGTAAACGACTGTTAACTGGATTCAAAATTACCGGGTGCCAGAAATATTTTTGGCAGTTTTTTTGCTCATAAAGCATATAAGCGACATTCCCTGCATTCTGCTCAGATTGGGCCTGGATACTTAGACTACAAAATAAGGTAACTCTTGCATAGAAGTATCAATGTATCCATGTAGTAAACACTTACACCACAATAGACAAGATGGCAATGGAACCAAGGCAGTAGTTTTTTTAAGATGGCTTGAAGATTAAAACATTATGCGTTCTTCTGATTTCTAGTATTTATTTAGTTTAACTACAGTACCTAAAAAATAATAAATTAAATTAATAATTAAGAACTGGAAGCTGCGGTTTTTTATTTATTATATTTTGTCTCTGTTTTTAGAATATTTATTTAATTAGCTCACTTTACACAGACATAAAAGTCTATGGCAATTAGTAGATACCTGTTATTTATCACAGTCTAGATTTTTGCTTAGATCTAGACTGCTAGATCTATCTATCTAGATCTATCTAGAATCTACAGTCTAGATTCTTTCTTTCTTGCTTAGTTTTGTTATTTAAACAAGAATTCATAAATTGTGCTTAAAATCTGAAATTACACATCTTTTACTTAGTAAATTACAATGCAACACATAGGTCTAGTTTTGCAAAAACCCACTATTGAGATTTCAGAAAATCAACCAGACAATGACATCAACAGCTCATAAAGACTATTGTGGTCCATCTCAGTCCCATTGCTATCTTTTATGGTTCATTTTGGTGTTTAAAAAGACCCCTCAGTTTGAGAAGTGTCCTTTCTTCCTGGGATCCTGCCTCCTTCTAAAGGGATATGAGAATAACTTGGTCTTATTGTAGGGCCTATTCTAGCTTATAGTAACCTTAACTGGAGAATGGCTCTTTTATAGGAGTTTATCTCTATAGGACAGAGAATGAAGCATAGCTTTGCTTTCCATAGCAATTCTGTCTTGTTTGTTGTTTGGTATGTGGAAATGCAAATATGGTACACTATGAATTTATAAACATCCACTTTGGTAACAATTTAGAATGACTTGAATATTGGTAATTGGTACTCAATGACTAATTATCCTATAAAAAATATTTTTAAATGCATTGTTAAAATAAAAATATCATTGACTGAAAGCAAAATGATATGCAATGTTTTCAAGCAGCTAGCTGCTTAATGATGTACACTGTTTACAATAGCCAGCTATTTAGAAAATTAGGACCCATAGTAACTACAAGCTCGAAAAACAATTTAATAAGCTGTGTGATAAATGTTTATAACTATATTCTATACATGTAGCTATACTATTTATGACTTTGCTAGTTGTACCTGGCACAATCAAACTATGGTCCCTCACTCAAATGGCTTCAATATTTATTAGTCTACTTAGGATCTGAGTGTAAAATTCATGTTTGCACTGATTTTTAAAAAAAATCTCTTTATTGCAGACAGTAAAGAGTAAAACAATTTAAATACAATATTTGGTTTTTTCTTTAAAAATTCTGCATCTGTTGTTTATATACCAAGCTATATAAAAAGTTAAGGCTTGTGAGTCATGACCTAGCTATTGCTTTTAAAGATGATATAAAATAATTGTTCCTTGTGTTGACAGGTGACAGCAGGACAACCATTTATTTTAAGCCTTTTATTTTTTATGAGCAGTCTTCAGAATAAGATAGTTTTTGCCTTAATGCTTACAACTATATATTTTTATTTAAAGGTTTGGCTTTTGGGATACCAAGTTTCTGCACTGGGTCCAACAGTTTATACAAATCATAATGAAAATATCTTTTTTGAAACAATATGGGGAAGTTTTTACTTATCATTTATGGGTACTAACCATATGATTTTTTAAATTCACACTTACAACAAGCAGTTTTCATTGATTAATTTTTCAACGAAACTAGATTTGAGTAAAATTTTCACAGCACTTGAATCCCTTCTTCAGCGTGACAGTTCTGTTTCAACTTTGAGTTGCATCGCGGCCCAGCACTAAAAGCCAAAGCAATGAGCAGATATCCACCCTACAGCGGCGGCCCGTCCTCTCTTCAATCGCTCAACGAGATGTGGGCCCAGGTGAAGCAGGGCATCGATCGTATCTACAACATGGAAGGCATCTCCAAGCCGCAGTACATGAAGATGTACACAGACATCTACAACTATTGCACCTCAGTGGATCCTTCCAGGAACTGCGCCACCCAGCCATTGGCCAAGAAGGGCAAAGGCGAGGCCCGCGGCGCCAAGGACTCGAGCGGCGGAGCCAGATTTGTTGGCGACGAGCTCTACACCAAGCTGAAGGACGATCTCAAAGCGCGAGTGGTTGAACTCAAGCGGGCCGCAGATGGCAAAGCTGGCAACGACCTGTTGGAGTACTTCTACACCCACTGGAGCCGCTTCAGAAAGTGCAGCGTGACCGTTGACGGCATCTTTAACTATCTGAATCGCAATTGGGTCAAACGCGAATGCGACGAAGGTCGAAAGAACATCTACTTTGTCTACCAGCTGGCATTGAACACCTGGAAGGAACAGTGGCTGCGGCCACATCAGCTGCAGGTCATGCCAGCCCTTATGTCCGAGATTGAGCGGGAACGTCGTGGCGAGAATATTCTCAAGTCTGCTTATCTCAAGGTGAGAGAACTGAGGATTAAGGAATTCCGGGATTTGAAAGAATGGCTATAAAATGGCAGTGATCTGGCTGTGATGCATCAGTACGCTTAAAAACTAATATTTAAACCCTTAACTTCATATAGAACCTGGGATTGAAATCCCAGAAGATTAGCAATCCTAGATTTTATTCAATAAATAGATTTATAAATTTATTATTAATAGATTTAAATAAATAGATTCAATAAATGGATTTTAGATTGATATCCCAAACCCAAATTGATTAGAAGCCACAGATTATTATCCACAATAGATAAGGACCTGCAGATTGATATCCCACAATAGATAAGGACCCACAGATTGAAATCCCACAATAGATAGGGACCTGCAGATTGATATCCCACAATAGATAAGGACCTGCAGATTGACATCCCACAATAGATAAGGACCTGCAGATTGACATCCCACAATAGATAAGGACCCACAGATTGATATCCCACATTAGATAAGGACCCACAGATTGATATCCCACATTAGATAAGGACCCACAGATTGACATCCCACATTAGATAAGGACCCACAGATTGATATCCCACATTAGATAAGGACCCACAGATTGAAATCCCACAATAGATAGGGACCTGCAGATTGATATCCCACAATAGATAAGGACCTGCAGATTGACATCCCACAATAGATAAGGACCTGCAGATTGACATCCCACAATAGATAAGGACCCACAGATTGATATCCCACATTAGATAAGGACCCACAGATTGATATCCCACATTAGATAAGGACCCACAGATTGACATCCCACATTAGATAAGGACCCACAGATTGACATCCCACATTAGATAAGGACTCACAGATTGATGTCCCACAATAGATAAGGACCCACAGATTGATATCCCACATTAGATAAGGACCCACAGATTGATGTCCCACAATAGATAAGGACCCACAGATTGATATCCCACATTAGATAAGGACTCACAGACGTGTCTCAAATAGGTTAGAAATCCCACTTTAGTATCCTCATAGACATAGATTATATATAAGGGATAAAAATCCCAAATACCAAATAAATCTCAGGTTAATCATCTGATTAATTAATCAGGTGATCATCGACTGCTATGTCGAGCTGGGCTTTGAAAGCGAAGACGGCGGCGTTTCTTCTTCGTCAATGACCGCCTCGGCTTCATCTCCAGCCACGGCTGGCAGCGGCTCCACCTCGGGCAGCCGCGGCGGCAGCAGCCGGTCTCACGGCGGCACCGGCGCCGGCAGCAAGGGCGGCCCGAGCGCGGACCGGCTGCACTTTTACGAGGAGATGTTCGAGAGGCAGTTCCTAGACGAGACTGAGCAGTTCTACCGGGTTGAGAGTCGCGACTTTCTGCAGCAGAACTCCGTGACAGCCTACCTGGCCAAGGCTGAGCGGCGCCTGGAGGAGGAGCGGAAGCGCTGCTCAGACTATGTGCACCGCAGCACCGAGGAGAAACTGCTGGCCAGGTGCGCCTGCCCCGCCTCTGCTCTGTTTCTCCCTCCTGCTCCTATCCACTTCAACCCCGACTTCTCCCTCTCTCCTTCCCGTCGCTTCTCCTCTTCCATTCTCTCCTCTCCCCCTTTCTCTCCTCTCCTCATCTCTCCTCTTCCCTCCTCTCTTTGGGAAATATCCCAAAATTTGCTCCTAGTCCTCATCTAGCCAAGGTCTGTCTGGTCTAGTTTCTATTGTTTGCGACCTATTTACGATTACGTGTACATTCCCGCAGCGATTCATCAGCCACTGGAGTGTACTTTTAAATATTGGATTTTATGTAAAACATGAAATAATAAAATTGTTTTAGATCGCACAAAATGTCAGAATAAATTATTACGACCATAATTTAATGATGAAAATTGCTAAATACTGTTTAAAATTTTATAATGACCTTTCTAAAACACCTTTAAATGTTTTGGGATAAGGACAAAAACCAATGTATTTGAGGGCCGATTCCCAAGGCACAGTGAGAGTGTACACTGCTTGACCATGAGAAAGTTAGGGCAGTACACACAAGGTGTTGTACACACCTTGTGTGAGCGTGTGTGCTCAGGAGTCAGCGGAATAGGCAGAACTGCCTCCTCGCTGGCTGCGGGTCTAGTGTCGCCAAATGATGCGCCATTTCCCACTGACCTCCTGCAATTAGTTGATAACAAAAATGAGGAGCAATGAGCCATGTCCGATGTCAATCCCGAATCCTCACACGGCAGGTGCATGGACGCACTGCTGGCCGCCCACCTGTCAGTGTTCTGGCAGGAGTTTCCCGCACTGTTAGACGCTGATCGGGAGCAGGACCTCGGCCGCATGTACCGCTTGTGCAGTCACGTGCAGCAGCCTCAGTCGCATCGTCTAGACGCAGGCAGCGGCGGCCAGGACTCGCTGCCAGTCAACGGTCTGGATCGGCTTGTCGAACTGTTCGAGCAGTACGTGGCCGAGCGCGGCCTCGAGGCCGTGAAGTCAGTGTCCGCCGCTGTGCTGAGCGCCGATGGTCAGGACGCCAAGCTGTACGTAGACACCATCCTTAGCGTGCACCGCAAGTACTACAATCTGGTGCTGCAGGCATTCAGTAATAATCGCAGATTTGTTGAAGCTCTGGACAAGGCCTGCATGAAGTTTATCAATAGGAATGAGCTTACTCGATTGGCTAAGAATAATCAGAAAACACCCGAGCTGCTGGCCAGGTATTCTGATGCCCTACTTAAGAAGGGCTCTAAGGTGAGTTAAAGTTAATAAATACTCTACTCAACTTTTTTGCAACTCTTAAGACTTGCCAAGTTGAAAAAAAGTACAGACCAGATCGAACTGATATCTAGCAACCTGATATCCCATCTAGCAACCTGATATCCCATCTAGCAACCTGATGTCTCATCTAGCAACCTGATATCCCATCTAGCAACCTGATATCCCATCTAGCAACCTGATATCCCATCTAGCAACCTGATGTCCCATCTAGCAACCTGATATCCCATCTAGCAACCTGATATCCCATCTTTCAATCCTAAATCTTATCCACTAACCCGAAATCAGATCCATCAAACCAAAGTCCCATCTATTCTGCATATTTCCGATTCCTGTACTAAACTCTAAACCCAATTTGCTCGTGAATTTATCTCAGGACAATGTCGTCGGCGACGAGCTAGAAGACACCCTGACTCATGTCATGACAGTGTTTAAGTACATCGACGACAAGGACGTCTTCCAAAAGTTTTATTCTCGATTCCTCTCCCGCCGACTTGTGTACAACCAGTCCGTGTCTGAGGATGTGGAATCGTCAATGATATCCAAGCTGAAGGAGAACTGCGGCTTCGATTACACCACTAAGCTGCAGCGAATGTTTCACGATATTGGCGCCTCCAGGGAGCTCAACACCCGCTTCCAGGACTTCGTGGTCAGGGATGGGGCCAATCTGGGATTGGACTTCGAGATCAAAGTCCTGTCCAGCAATGCCTGGCCTATCCACATCTCACAAGGCTCTGGTGTCACTATTCCTAGTGAGGTGCGTTGTCACTGATATCTGATCATCGGATAAGATTGATTTAATCCATGCTCCTCAGTTTAAGATTCTTTTAATCCCTTCACATCAGATTGGGATTTTCAAATCCTTACTACTCACATTAGGATTACTTTAATCCCTAATCTTCAGATTTGGATTCTTTTAAATTCATTCGCCTCATATTTTGATTTTTTAAATCTTTGATCCTCTGGTTTTGGATTGTTTTAACCCCTACTCCACTCCTCTGATTGGGATTTGTTTGATCCCTACTTCTCAGATTGGGATTTGTTGGATCATTACTTCTCAGATTGGGATTTGTTTGATCCCCACTCCTCAGATTGGGATTTGTTTGATCCCCACTCCTCAGATTGGGATTTGTTAGATCCCTACTTCTCAGATTGGGATTTGTTTGATCCCTACTTCTCAGATTGGGATTTGTTTGATCCCTACTTCTCAGATTGGGATTTGTTTGATCCCTACTTCTCAGATTGGGATTTGTTTGATCCCTACTTCTCAGATTGGGATTTGTTTGATCCATACGCCTCAGATAGGGATTTGTTTGATCCCTACTTCTCAGATTGGGATTTGTTTGATCCCTACTTCTCAGATTGGGATTTGTTAGATCCCTACTTCTCAGATTGGGATTTGTTTGATCCCTACTCCTCAGATTGGGATTTGTTTGATCCCTACGCCTCAGATTGGGATTTGTTTGATCCCTACTTCTCAGATTGGGATTTGTTTGATCCATACGCCTCAGATTGGGATTTGTTTGATCCCTACTTCTCAGATTGGGATTTGTTTGATCCCTACTCCTCAGATTGGGATTTGTTTGATCCCTACGCCTCAGATTGGGATTTGTTTGATCCCTACTCCTCAGATTGGGATTTGTTTGATCCATACGCCTCAGATTGGGATTTGTTTGATCCCTACTTCTCAGATTGGGATTTGTTTGATCCCTACTTCTCAGATTGGGATTTGTTTGATCCCTACTTCTCAGATTGGGATTTGTTGGATCATTACTTCTCAGATTGGGATTTGTTTGATCCCCACTCCTCAGATTGGGATTTGTTTGATCCCCACTCCTCAGATTGGGATTTGTTAGATCCCTACTTCTCAGATTGGGATTTGTTTGATCCCTACTTCTCAGATTGGGATTTGTTTGATCCCTACTTCTCAGATTGGGATTTGTTTGATCCCTACTTCTCAGATTGGGATTTGTTTGATCCCTACTTCTCAGATTGGGATTTGTTTGATCCATACGCCTCAGATAGGGATTTGTTTGATCCCTACTTCTCAGATTGGGATTTGTTTGATCCCTACTTCTCAGATTGGGATTTGTTAGATCCCTACTTCTCAGATTGGGATTTGTTTGATCCCTACTCCTCAGATTGGGATTTGTTTGATCCCTACGCCTCAGATTGGGATTTGTTTGATCCCTACTTCTCAGATTGGGATTTGTTTGATCCATACGCCTCAGATTGGGATTTGTTTGATCCCTACTTCTCAGATTGGGATTTGTTTGATCCCTACTCCTCAGATTGGGATTTGTTTGATCCCTACGCCTCAGATTGGGATTTGTTTGATCCCTACTCCTCAGATTGGGATTTGTTTGATCCATACGCCTCAGATTGGGATTTGTTTGATCCCTACTTCTCAGATTGGGATTTGTTTGATCCCTACTCCTCAGATTGGGATTTGTTTGATCCCTACTCCTCAGATTGGGATTTGTTTGATCCCTACTCCTCAGATTAGGATTTGTTTGATCCATACGCCTCAGATTGGGATTTGTTTGATCCCTACTTCTCAGATTGGGATTTGTTTGATCCTACTCCTCAGATTGGGATTTGTTTGATCCCTACTCCTCAGATAGGGATTTGTTTGATCCCTACTCCTCAGTTAGGTTCTTGTTTAAAACCATATCCCTCGATTGAGATTAATTTAATCCTATATTCTAAGATTGGAAGTATTTTAATTGCCCCCGTTGGGATTGGTTTTATCATCCCACTGCCCTGAGCTAGGAATTTTCCCAAACCCTTATTCTTATTTAGAGTGGAGTCAATAAAACTTGTCAATACTGTTATCAGTTGTTTTCCTTTGTTATTGCAACTTTCAGCTGGAGAGATGCTACACCGCGTTTGATCGCTTCTATAAAAAGACTCACGAGGGTCGCAAACTGCAGTACTCGTACAATTTCTGTCGCGGCGAGCTCATCACACACTTCACTAAGAATCGGTACACTTTGCAGGTGAGAACTGGTTTCATTCATTCATTCTGAGCCCTGAAGAATTTAAGGTAAGACCTGAAGCCCTGAAATACATCGGAACAATATCTGAGGCCTAAACTGCGAAAACATTAAATAATACATAATCCGAAAACTACCTTTGAGTTGTTCCTGAATCCCTTAATAACCTTGCGGTAATAGATGAAACCCTGAATAACCATAGAGTCACACCTGAAGTCCTGAATATCCTTGGTGGTAATATTCGAAGTCAAGAATATGCTTGGAGTAATACCCGAAGCCCTGAATATCTTTTGGGTAATTACTGAGACCCTAATCATTTTTGGTGTAATTCCTGAAGCCCTAATCGTTTTAGTGTAATACCTGAAGCCCTAATCATTTTTGGTGTAATACCTGAAGCCCTAATCATTTTAGTGTAATACCTGAAGCCCTAATTATTTTTGGTGTAATACCTGAAGCCCTAATCATTTTTGGTGTAATACCTGAAGCCCTAATCATTTTTGGTGTAATACCTGAAGCCCTAATCATTTTTGGTGTAATACCTGAAGCCCTAATCATTTTAGTGTAATACCTGAAGCCCTAATCATTTTTAGTGTAATACCTGAAGCCCTAATCATTTTAGTGTAATACCTGAAGCCCTAATCATTTTTAGTGTAATACCTGAAGCCCTAATCATTTTAGTGTAATACCTGAAGCCCTAATCATTTTAGTGTAATACCTGAAGCCCTAATCATTTTTAGTGTAATACCTGAAGCCCTAATCATTTTAGTGTAATACCTGAAGCCCTAATCATTTTAGTGTAATACCTGAAGCCCTAATCATTTTTGGTGTAATACCTGAAGCCCTAATCATTTTTAGTGTAATATACCTGATGCCCTAATCATTTTAGTGCAATATACCTGAAGCCCTAATCATTTTAGTGTAATACCTGAAGCCCTAATCATTTTTGGTGTAATACCTGAAGCCCTAATCATTTTTAGTGTAATATACCTGATGCCCTAATCATTTTAGTGTAATATACCTGATGCCCTAATCATTTTAGTGCAATATACCTGAAGCACTGAATATCCTTTTGAAAATACCTAAATAAGCCGAGGAGTAGTTCCTGATGCCCTAATTCGCTTTTTGCAGAAAATCCCAAGCTGGAAATGATCCTCATTAATCACTTCAGTTCAGTGGAACCATTAAAAACGTAAGAAATCAATAAAGCTATGCAATAGCCTTGCTTTACCTTTGTTGCCAGGTGTCCACCTACCAGATCGCGGTGCTGATGATGTTTAACACTGAGACTAGCTACACTGTGCAAGAAATCTCCAACACAACCGGCATCGAGCCCCAGGTGCTCCAACAGGTGCTAGCAATCCTAGTCAAAGCCAAACTGCTCGTCCCGGGGTCTGCGCCGGGCGAATCGCCCGAAGAAGCCGCGGCCTCGGCTGACGCCCCAACAGAGCTGGCAATGAGCGACAGGCTGACACTGAATGTGGAGTTCAAGAACAAACGACTGCGACTCAACCTGAACTCGCAGCTCAAGTGCGAGAGCAAGCAGGAGCAAGAGCAGACTAGCCGGCTGGTTGAGGAGGATCGCTCATACATGATACAGGCCTGTCTGGTGCGGGTCATGAAGACGCGGAAAGAGATGAAGCATCAGAAACTGGTGGCCGAGGTCATCTCCCAGTTGAGCCAGTTCAAACCCAGCGTGCAGCAGATTAAGGTGAGCCGCGGTGTTTATGAGAGTTTGTGAGATTGAGTCATTGATTGGATCTGTTCATAGATAGGATCGGGTCATTAATAGGATTTTTATGTCATTGATAGGATTGGGTCATTGATATAATTAGGTCATTGATGTAATAAGATCATCGATATCATTGATATATGATTAGGTCATTGATAGAATTAGGTCATTGATAGGATTAGGTCATTGATAGGATTAGGTCATTGATAGGATTAGGTCATTGATAGGATTAGGTCATTGATAGGATTAGGTCATTGATAGGATTAGGTAATTGATAGGATTAGGTAATTAATAGGATTAGGTCATTGATATGATGAGGTCATTGATGTAATAAGGTCAGCGATATCATTGATATATGATTGGGTCATTGAATTAATTAGGTCATTGATAGAATTAGGTCATTGATAGGATTAGGTCATTGATGTAATAAGGTCAGCGACATCATTGATATATGATTGGGTCATTAAATTAATTAGGTCATTGATAGAATTAGGTCATTGACAGGATTAGGTCATTGATAGGATTAGGTCATTGATAGGATTAGGTCATTGATAGGATTAGGTCATTGATAGGATTAGGTCATTGATAGGATTAGGTCATTGATAGGATTAGGTAATTAATAGGATTAGGTCATTGATATGATGAGGTCATTGATGTAATAAGGTCAGCGATATCATTGATATATGATTGGGTCATTGAATTAATTAGGTCATTGATAGAATTAGGTCATTGATAGGATTAGGTCATTGATGTAATAAGGTCAGCGACATCATTGATATATGATTGGGTCATTAAATTAATTAGGTCATTGATAGAATTAGGTCATTGACAGGATTAGGTAATTGATAGGACTAGGTAATTAATAGGATTAGGTCATTGACAGGATTAGGTCATTGATAGGATTAGGTCATTGATAGGATTAGGTCATTGATAGGATTAGGTCATTAATAGGATTAGGTCATTGACAGGATTTTTATGTCATCGATATGATTCGGTCATTGATAGTATCGGGTCATTGATATGATTAGGTAGGACTGTATTTTAGGACTGCTCTGTAAGATCACAGAGCACTAACATTATCACAGACTACAGCAGCCATTTGTGAATGACTTTGCAGAAGAACATCGACACCCTGATTGAGAAGGAGTACCTGCAGAGGAAGTCTGGCGAGCGTGACAAATACGAGTACCTGGCTTAAGGCGGTTGTCACCGCACCTGCGGCCTTGAGCAATGCACTATTAAATGAAAACTAACGTTTTTCGTTGCATTGCTGAATGCTTTGTGACCCTCATCTTGATTTCTTAGCTACCCGTTCCCAGTTCTCCTCTCATCTCCCCGACTAGGAGCTAAAGATTTATAAAACAACTGTGAAATGGTCGCTTGAATGAACAAGCTGTCAATCTACCTGTACTGTGTCTGTACCTGTCCCTGCCGTTTGTCGCCTCAATCCTCTGATGGATTGGTTATCGCAGAAAAAATCATCGCAGACTATATTTGTCAAAATCCCATTCACCAATCAATCTTTCATATCCAATATAAAACAGCATTGTTTGCTTGGCTAAGCTCGGAAGGTTCAGGCTGGAGGAACAAGACTTTAATCCCAGGCTGACAAACCCATATCGGATAATTTGCTTTCGTCTCATCTTTTTGTGAAACAATTGCGTCTAATGTATAGAAGTTCCACTGCATGGATGTATTTTTGACCGATTAACTTGTTATCCCAGTACTGCTAGTAGCTGAGTGTGGTCGTTTCGACCATAAAACGTGTTCTATCGCCTAAAAAAAGTTTTTTTTCTGTAAATTTACGTTCGACTCATCCGATTATCCAGGTGTTTCTATTTCTATTCTTGGTTTTTTTGTGCTGGCAAAGTTTTCAAAATTTTGCGTTAATTAATCAATTTTTGTGTTTTTTTTATAAAAGCTGTACTATTTCGGATCATAGCGCTTGTTAAACCTACTTAATAAGTAGCTGTGAAATGCTTTTTTTAAGTTGGCTAGAATATTATTTGAAAATGCACAGCAATCTATGAAAGCATGTTCGCTAAAAAACTGCCAATCTTTTAATCCCGCCTTTTCGATCAGAAACCCAGCACACTTGCTTACCGTTGCTAAGAGTATTTACTGCCGTCACTAACCTACCCTTATCCTTTGTATGCCGCTTCTCATTGCTGTCAGTAAGGCAGTATTGCGTATTCCTAATACCTGGGAAGAACTTCAACCCTGAAGATATAAATAATAATTAATCCGTTTTTTCTCGGTAACACCTGCCGTCAAGATAATTAACTGCTGTTCTGTTGTAGGTCTGTGTTGGTTTCAGTTAAATGGCTACCTTAGATTTAATTTATTATTTGTTTGTTTATCATCAAACAGTCACCAGCAAGAGCTACAGCCACCCCTACATCCACCCTAATGTACATTCACCCCCGCCAACCCCCAAATCTACCCCAATGTACATTCACTTTCCGCCAACCCCTTTATTCACCTCAATGTACAATCACTTATCGCCAACCCCCAAATCCAGCCTAATGTACATTCACTCCCCACAGACCCCTTTATCCACCCCAATGTACATTCATTCCCTACAGCCAATCCGCTGTGTATATCAGCCCATCCCAAAATCTTAGAAAGTAAGCTGCTCAACTAATGTGCACTCAACTAAGTTTTATATAATAAAACTAAAAAGTACACTGGGATATTTTAAGGCCAGTTTTGACAGTTGGAAAATTTGCGCATTGGTAGCAATATATCTATGGTTCTAAATGCTGTCCGCTAAAGTTTTTGTCAGCTTTGGTTGGCAACCAAGCCTGTTCCCTTGGCAGTTTTAGCGCGCTGCTAGTGTAAGAATGGCGCACCAAATATACAGTGCTTAAATAAATAAATATATCTATATTTATGAATAATTGCAGAGACAGACTAACATAAGCGCGCTCTAACAAGTCGCTAAGAGTGTGCCTATAATGTTAGTTTTGTTACTTACCAATCCGATTTTTTTTCTTTTTGTTAACTTTTTAATAATATAAAGTCACAAAAGTCCAAGCAATTTAGGCTTCATGGCTGAAAAATGGCCATTTCAAAACAAATCTTAAAAAAAAACAAATACGAGCTTTGAGAATAATTTATTTTAGAATTAGAGCATCAGAAAAATTCTAGCAATCAAAAATTCGTTTTGAACAACAAGACAACAAGGCAATGCCAACAGAACTCAGAAAAGCGGGATAACCAGATGAAATGCTAAAATAAAAGCAGCACAAATATAAGATTTCCGAAGAAAATTCGCTACTTTCTACTGAAGAACCACATTAAGTAGTGTAGTTGGGATTTTACTAGAACATATTGAGCTTCAATTGAAAGCCAGGTCTTCGCCGCATCGGGTGCGCACCCGCAGTGGCACGGAGAGCCCGACCCGCTGGGCCAGGTCCTCCATGACTCGGCCGAACTCCTGGCCGGCTCTGTCCGCCTCAGATTCGGCCACGTCCCACACCAGCTCGTCGTGCAGGTGCAGCACCAGGCGGGCGTCCCGCAGGCTGGGCTGCTCGCGAGCCGCCTCCCAGCAGCGCAGCATCGCCAGTTTGCACAGATCGGCTGCGCTGCCCTGCACAATGGACCCATTAAGAGTCAGCTCATATAATTAGCCAGGAATTCTAGGAAACCGTTTATGAGCAGTTTTTTTACAGTAGGACTACCAAGCCATTGCCGCCCGTCTTTATACCAAGGGGGAATTCCCTTCAGAATTTTTTTGCAGCGTCTGAATGCTAGCAGCGTTTTGTGGCACGTGGTTGACAGACTTGGCGAGGGTGTCCTGTGGTTGAGCTGCGCCTAATATTTAGGCTTGATCTGTGAAATTGGGAGAAATTCGCGTCAGGGACAGGGTGTCCATAGTGGTCTAGTTCCACCTGAATTGTAGTCCTTGAAGGTCCAGGAGTCCGTCTAGACTCTAGATAAATGTAGGTGACCACCACAGACGAAGATCATGCAGGCACATTCGCGTGACACGCAGCTACAAAAAGTTGCGCATGTTCTTGAGTTTCACACGCAATTCGTGTGCTTGATTTGCTCCGTTAGGTTGCAGCACACAACACTGTCAGGGGGTGGGGAGAAATCCCCTCTTGGTAGTTCTACTGTTAAAAGCGAAACTTTGATTGTCGATTGTTCAGCGCAGGTGAAAAGAGGTTCCTGGTTGAGAACACGCAAGAACGCAGCGCGCCTCACCTGAATAGTAAAGTTGACCGCCTGTCGCTGCGCCCTCGCCCTAATGGACGGCGAAGAACTATCCATGCCGGCAAAGCAGCGCCGTCGGCCCATCACGGTCGAGACGCTGCTGTCGCCGGAGTTGGCGGCCTGGCGAGCTACGCGACGAAAATATTCGAAAGGCGTCGGCCAGCTACGCTGCAGGGCTTCGTACATCCGCTTGACCTAGAATTAGCCGGATGTCGAGTGCAAATCGGTTAGCAAAAGTACGACTGTGTGCTCCCCAGTTCATCAGGCCTTCTCACCTGACCAATGCTAACAGCCGATGACAGAATCTCAGTCAGCTTCTGTTGGCAAGCGCCGTACATGGTCGCGTACACCAGCCTCTTTGTGACGTCACGATCAGCCGCGGTGACCTCCGCAGCTTCACCGTCGGCCGACTTGTCCAGACACACCCTGGCCAGGTCTACAAACACATCGGCATCGGCTGAGAAGGCCGCCTTCAATCGCGCATCGTCTGTTAGGTGGGCGAAGATGCGTAGCTCCACGTGCCGATAGTCTATGGCCAAGAGTCTGCGGCCGGGGCCAGCCGGAAAGCAAGCTCTGACGCTGTAGCGATCGCTGTCAGTGGCATCCTCGCACTGCCTGTAAATTGTACCAAACACTTGGCGATGACAAGCGGCTTTTTGAAGTGGCATCAAAGACTCAAACGCTTCAATCTTTAAATTGATTCTCAACGCTCCTCAAACCACTCAAGCGCATCTGTAAAGACTAAGAGAAGTGGTTGAGTCGTTAGCGAAGCGTTTGTCATTTAAACAACGCTGTTAGCGAAGCGTTTGAGTCGTTAGCGAAGCGTTTTAGTCGTTTGAGAAGTCTCTTAACTCAAACGCTTTGCTAACGACTCAAACGCTTCGCTAACGACTCAAACGCTTCTCAAACGACTCAAACGCTTCTCTAACGACTCAAACGCTTCTCAAACGACTCAAACGCTTCGCTTATGACTCAAACGCTTCGCTTATGACTCAAACGCTTCGCTTATGACTCAAACGCTTTGCTTATGACTCAAACGCTTTGCTTATGACTCAAACGCTTTGCTTATGACTCAAACGCTTCGCTAACGACTCAAACGCTTCTCAAACGACTCAAACGCTTCTCTAACGACTCAAACGCTTCTCTAACGACTCAAACGCTTCGCTTATGACTCAAACGCTTCGCTTATGACTCAAACGCTTTGCTTATGACTCAAACGCTTTGCTTATGACTCAAACGCTTCGCTTATGACTCAAACGCTTTGCTTATGACTCAAACGCTTTGCTTATGACTCAAACGCTTCGCTTATGACTCAAACGCTTTGCTTATGACTCAAACGCTTCGCTTATGACTCAAACGCTTCGCTTATGACTCAA
This sequence comes from Macrostomum hystrix, assembly GCA_950097015.1. Classification (NCBI taxonomy): domain Eukaryota; kingdom Metazoa; phylum Platyhelminthes; family Macrostomidae; genus Macrostomum; species Macrostomum hystrix. The sequence goes on from CATNEN010000002.1 coordinate 4,652,384, forward strand.
ACGCTTCTCAAACGACTCAAACGCTTCTCAAACGACTCAAACGCTTCTCAAACGACTCAAACGCTTCGCTTATGACTCAAACGCTTCTCAAACGACTCAAACGCTTCGCTTATGACTCAAACGCTTCGCTTATGACTCAAACGCTTCGCTTATGACTCAAACGCTTCTTAACTAGCCGTTTTACGCTCGTACATAAACAGCGCTCTCAAAATACGATATTGTCTTAAATGTTCTTAGCCAGTTACACATAGGTAGCCATACTTAGCCACTATTGTAGGTTGAGCATTCCGTACACAAATAATAGTTCACAATGCAGGACTATACCTGGGAAGGCCTTGCAAATTAGGCAGGGAGCTGTAGAGTCGCCCAGTGACCGCCGAGCGCTGATCCCAAACTGGCCGAATTCGACCGTCGGATTCCACGAACTCCTTTGATTCCACGATGCCGTTAGGAGGTGGCAATAATGCATTAAAGTGCCATTTAAAATTGATCCTAGCCTACGAGGTTCTAGCCTAGTAGCCTTGAGCGTCGCTCTAACGACTTAAAGGTCAGGGGTTCGATACCCGACTCCACTAGAACAACTTGTGTTCTTTAGCAAGACAATTGCTTTGGATTGCTTCAGTTCATTTTTGTGGTAGAAAAAGCAGGGTGGGTGTCGGCGTCCCCCCAGTCCATGGACTGAACAGCCGGTTGTGGCAGGTGTGATCTAGCATTATTATTATTATTATTAAAAGGGATGAAAGTCACAAAAGTCTTTCTTAAATCCTCACTTTGTTCTTAATAGAAGGCCTAGTCTGTTAAATGTAATAAATACAAGTATAATTTATTCCATTACAATTTTACGCTGTAACCGGAAATTCAAAATAAGCACCAAAGTCTTTTTCTCAAAATCCGTCCTAAAATCCATGAAATCTCACTAGAGATTTGAGCAGGTTTCTGTCCGTGGACAGTCATGTGCCACACCCACAAACGCTCACATGCTGTTAAGAGTAACTAAGAGCAAGAAACTTGTAACATGATTGAACTATGGCGTATTAATTAAGTGTCTTTTCTGGACTAAGAATCGAACTGTTGACCTTCAAAACAAATTGGCGACAATTTCTCTAATAAACAGAACGTATCGCTAAGATACTGTTCGACCTCTCACCTGGTAGCCCTCGCAGCAGACGCTGACAGTGCGGTGCAGCCGTCTGTAAGCCACCACCAGAGCGGGCAGCGGATGCTTCGGCGCCATCAGCATGAGCACCTCCTGCCTAGTTGACTGGTCGGCCACGGACTTGGCTAGGCCGCTGTGCTGCAGCTCCTCCTGGGTGAGCCGCTCGTGAAGGCGCAGCTTTTTGTACAATAAATTTTTCAACTGCAGCGGACTATTGATGCAGAAGGACTCGCCGCCAGCCTTTGTGAGGAAACAGTGTTTTTTCTATGAAAGCAAGCGTTTCACTTTCCTAAAAATCTTGTCCTAATTCTTAGAAATCAAGAGTCAATTTCTTAGAAATGTGACGTAAATTTCATAGAAATAAGATGTCAGTTTCTTAGAATTATGATGTCAGTTTCTTAGAAATAATATGTTAGTTTCATAGAAATATAATGTCAGTTTCTTAGAAATAAGATTTTTTTCTTAGAAGTAAGATGTCTGTTTCTTAGAAAAAAATGTGTCAATTTCTTAGAAATCTAGCGCAAATTTCTAATACGTCTGGTGTAAATTTCTTAAAAATGTGGTTTCTTATTTCTTAGAAATGTGGTCAGAAATAAGGTGTCAACTTCTTAGAAATCTGGTGTCAATTTCTTAGAATTCTGATATCAATTTCTTAGAAATCCGGTGTCAATTTCTTAGAAATCCGGTATCAGTTTCTTAAAAATACGGTGTCAATTTCTTAGAAATCTGGCGTCTATTTCTTAGAAATCTGGTGTCAATTTCTTTGAAATCTGGTGTCAACTTCCAATACGAGCAAAAAATTATGCAGATTTCTTCTAAAACCAGCGTCCTTTTATGAGTCGTGTCATGAGAGCTATTCTATATGAAAATTCAAGAAAAATTGCCACATATTTTTAAGGAAGATTTTGTCATATGTCTGAAAACTATTGGTCGCTCTAAGAAAAATTGTTACCTTTGAGTAAATTTGCGGAATGTTGCGCATGCGAAAATTACGTGTCGTTTAAGCAAATGTGGGGCCTAAACTTAACTTATGATTTTTTAATCATAATGATTCCTTTTCTGAATGAAAGCAACACACAAGCAATGCCAAACCTCATAGATATCCTTCTTTAGCCGTTCAAGTCGAGCCTCCAGAGCAGCTTTCATTTCCACCAGCCTCTTCTTGTCCACCCGAACCCCGGTGCGCTCCATCAGGTAGATTAGCGGCACCAGCGGCGACTCAAGCCGGCTGAACAGATCGAACATGCCCACCTGCCTGAGCCGTCGTTCCAGGCGCCACCATAGGCGGCCAATTAAAAAGGCCTGCAAAGGTTAGAAAGTTATCAACAGACAAATGAAGTTTTTTAGACAACAGCTAAAATGACAGCAGCCCACTCCCAACGGTTTTAAAGACACTCACCTTTCTCCTAACAGTTAGAATGACATCCACCCCACTCCCGACAGTTAGAATGACACCCACCCCACTCCCAAAAGTTAGAATGACACCCACCCCAGTCCCAACAGCTAGAATGACACCCACCCACACCGGACAGTCAGAATGACACCCACCCCACTTCAACAGTGACATGACGACCACGCCACTCATAACAGCTAGAATGACACTCACTCCCAACAGTTAGAATGACACCCACCCCACTCCCAACAGCTGACATGACACCCACCCCATTTTTCAAAACCCATCCACTACTAAACAGAATTGGTCATCTAAGAGCCACTTGGCGCACCTGTTCACGCAGCGGCAGCGTGCTAACCGCAGCCGGATCAAAGCGGCCGGGCAGGTGCCGCAGCAGCAGCGAGTGCGCATCGTCCAGCGGCTTGTCTGGCTCCAGCAGGAAGTGGGCCAATGGCAAGTCCAGCACTCGCTGGCTCAAGTGCTGCAGCAGTTCTTCGCTGGCATCGGCTGCCGCCTTGTCTTCACTGGCTACAGAGGCCACCAGGTGACAGAATGCCTTTAGATTGGTGCAGCAAATGGTGGAGACACGGCTAGAGACGATCAGGCGAGTCAGGGAGGCTTGGAAATCGGCGCGGTTAGTGGCGCTCAGGCAGTAGGCTTGCGACAGCGAGACCGTCCGGCTGCCCACATTGCCGTAGAACAGAAACAGGCCGCCAAACCTGGGCCTGCCGTCAGAAGGCTGTCTACCAATGAGAGTCTCCTCCGTGGCGTCCGCCTGATCGCTGCCCTGCTGGCGGCCTCGCTCTGTCAGGCACAGCAGCAGCAGATCGCGCGAGATGTCATCCTCGGCGTCCTGGCGTCTGGCGACCTCGGCATCAACCCGGTTTGAGTTGGGCTCGAGAATGAACTCAAGGATATCTTCGTCCGGGCTGGGCTTGGCCGCGGCACCAGAACTGGGCGAATTCTTCGGCGGCGACGTAGGCGGTGACGGAGGCGGCGGCGGAGTCGCTGGTCGCTGTGGAGACGATGGAGGAACTGCCTGCGGCGGCGGCGGAGACGGAGGCGCCGGCAGTGGAGACGGAGGCGGCTGCGGCGACGGCAGATCCGCCAAGCGAAGTTTCCAGCTCTGGCTGAAGAACTCCGGTCTCGGATTCATAATAAACAGGCGGCGGAGCTTGCATGACGGAGCCTCGGTCACTGACGAAGTCTCAGTGGGCCGATAGGTCGATGGACCTAACCAGGTTGGTGGCGCTTATTGAAAGTTGAAAACAATTAGAGTGGATTGGATGGTGGGATAGTTTAGTAGGACTAATCTACCTCGACCACCTCCAAGTGTTAAAAGTAAGGAAGCTTAGTTATCACAGCTTCAACTGGAAGGTCCCGAGATCAAATCTCAGCACAAGAGAGATAATAATAGATAGAACAATACACGGAGGTTGTAGCCTTGTGTTAAGGTCGGGGGTTCGATTCCCGACTCCACCGGAACAACGTGTGTAGCAAGACACTTAATTCTGCATTGCTTCAGCTCACCCAGCTGTTAAATGGATACCAGCTTTAGCTGTGGAAAATTGAGGGTGGGTGTGGCGTCCCCCCAGTCCATGGACTGAAAAACTGTACGCAGCTGTCCCAATTAGGGCAGGTGTAATCAATTATTATTATTATTATTTATATATAACAATGTGCTGGAGGGCTGCGGGCAATGACACATCACTTGGTGACACTAGACCCACAGCCAGCGAGGAGGCAATTCTGCCCATTCCGTTGACTCCTGAGCACACACACACACAGATACCGTACACAGGCACACAACTCACACAGGTGTGTGCATCTGCCTGACTTTCGCAGATGTCAGTCACTGTACACTATCACTCGCCGCGGAATTGAACTCTTGGACCTTGGTGCGAGAGGCAAACGCGTTAGCACCCCCTAAGGGAGACAATTAGTGTCCTCAAGCAGGACACTGATTACCAAAGTTGGCTAGGGTAGAAATTTGTTTGGGCTTGGGGGCCTCCATATTCTACGACTGAACGGACTGTACGCAGCTTTTGGAAGCTCCGCGCAATAGCCGCAGCTGTACCACTAGCTATACGTCTGAACTACGGAGTCCATAGAGTACATGGGGCGACTAGCACCGGAGTGTGTACAGGTACATTTATTCCCAAACCCCCAGAGTTATTATTGCACATAATTTAGTTTAGCTACCTGGCATATCGCGGCTATAATAAACGCTGCGCTTTCTACCGCATCCGCCGTCGCTTCTAGGATCATCGCCAGAGCAATAAGAGGCCGGAGCCGTTCGAAAGACTGGGCCGTCGCGGGGTCCAGCGTACGGCATCCGGCCGGACTCTGCCACCGCCGTTCGCCTGACCGCATCCCGGTGCCGCTGCCGGCGCAGGTAGCTCAGCACGTGGCGACATTCCGACGACAGGCCAGACGAGCCATCGGAGGATGTGGACGGAGCAACGGTGTCATCGATCACTGGCGGCTGTCCTGGCATCGGCCGGTAGCGGTACTGCCGTCCTGAGTGCATTTTGAAGTGCTGAAAAAAGTGAGCATAGACTCATCAATGCTCAACTCAACAGGGACACTGTGAGTAGCACAGCGGTTAGCTTATTCTACTAATTAATTAATAAAAGATTGAACCTGCCCCAGTTGGGCAAGATGTGCAGCTCTGTGTGTGTGCTAGCGTACAGCACCTGATCAGAATCGGAACATTGTTAGCAGATCTTGAAGTTATGGCATGCAAAGCATTTGGACAAATACACGCGACTGTATAGTATTGGGGCATTAGGAAACTTTGATAAAAAAACAGCGAAAAAATAGAAAAACACAATTGGTATAGACAGCATGGGTCGAATACATAAGCCTGAAGCCTAACGATACGAAGAGCATTACAAACCAGCTATTAGCTGAGGTCTATCTAACGGGGCCGAGTCGGCACTAAGAACTAGGCTTTCCACGAATATGCACGCTTGCCTGTCGGTCCCTATCTTATCTAAAGGCTAAGAGGAGTCACCACTAACCACTGCGTGGGCCCTTATATTCCAAAGAGTGGATTGCTTTGCGACACAAACTGCTAGATTCTTTCTGCCGAGAAAAATCAGAACTTAATATTGACTAAGCTTAAAGATATAGTTGCATTTTCACAGAGCAAAATGCTGAGCACAACAAGCGGCTTCACGCCGGGACAAGTTCAACGGTTCCGGTCCATGTTCTTCGTGCTACTGATCGGCGTGGTGATTCTCATGCTGGGCGTTGGCATACTATGCTTCGGCAGGATGTACGGCTTCGACTCTAGTCGATACGATCTATTCATGGTGTTCGGCGTCATCATTGTCACGATAGCAGCCGTGGCCATCACTGTACCAGTCTGCTGCCAGGTGAGAATCTACATGGAGGTACGCAGGGATAGCAAGGGAGACGAGATCGACTATGGACCAATGGGCACACTACCGGCTGGCACAGGAGGGTACATGTACCGCCAGCCGCAGCAGATGCCGGTGACCCAGCATCACAGCCAGCTGCCCTTCTCATCGGCAGCCTACATGATGAGCACTCAGCAAGCCCAACAGCAGCAGCTGCAGGCCGTGCAGCGAATGGAACCGGCCTACAGTGGCAGCGGCAGCCAGGCATCGATCAATATTCAGAAAAAGCCTTTCTAAACTACTGAACTGGCAGTAGTATTGCCAATACTTAACAATATTTTGTACCTTTTAGCAACTCAAAAATCTGTGAGAAAAAGTCTGCAAGACTGCAAGCAATTTGTGTAAGTCAATTTTTAAGTGTTTGAAGGAAAATAATGCCATAAAGCAATAAATTCATTCAGGCATAGTCAACAATGTAATGAATTAAATCTAACAAAGAATATAATTACATAAGTGTTTTAGGCCTATGAAAAAATATATACTCAGATACTAAACAAATGCGAGAAAAAACACTTAAATAGTTCTACTATTTCTATACTGGCCATAGTTAGTGATGCACTAGGGGCTATATCACAGCACAATATGGATGAAACAATATCAACACATAATTAGAATCATTCTAAAACTCTCTCGCCAACTCAGATGAAGTGCAGTTTACATTGGCTAGCTAAATGAAAATGAAAGAAAAGAGAAAAAAGATAATAGTTGTTTTCTTTGCAAATTGCTTTTAGCAACAACAGTATATATATATTTCACTTAAACATTCTTAAGCTGCTGCATTGCTACTCTTTTTTAGAAAAGCTTGTGGAAACTGCTAGATTTGAGTCATCTCTGGAATCTTCTGGGTTGCTATGCAAATATATATAATTAGCACATCTTTGGCAAATTGTATATAAAATATAATAATAAACATAGCTCTGCATTATTTGTATCCATAGTTTGTTCAAATCAATGGGATCTTGTTATTATCACTGTAGCTAGCTGGCTGGCTGGTAGCTATAACTATGGTATAAAATTTAGCCTTGCTCTTGTTTTCTAAGCCCCATGTTATAAACATGTAAATAAATTGCTAAACAAAGCTACTTGCATAGCTTAAGTTTGTATTTTTAAATATAAATGTCAAATAACTTAATATATTTATCTTCTGGTAACAGTTGGTGATACTAATGCTACAAATATGTAAAATTGCTACTTGCTTTAAAAAACTTTAATAAATAAATTATTTCTAGAGTCATAGGCCTATTGCCTCAGGATATTTTATTTTAATAAAGACATTCAAATGTAAATGAACTAATTATATTCTAGAAAAAATCAATAGAATTGAATAATATTGTGACTCAAGAAATTAAGAAATGAAGATTTCATACAAATAAACCATATAATTTTTTACATAAAAATGACATGACCATTTAAAAAAACTTTAAATGAAGTTGAATTAATAAAAATAAAAAGCACTCAAAAAGCAAATGGGGGTAAAAAGCTAGTGATTCTATAAATTAGAATTGCAATAATCACGTGAAATTGAAATCATTAAAATTATATACAAAGCGGTCATTAAAATGTATATTTTACTTAATACAGCCTATGTCATAATGGCTAATCATAACGTTTGAACTTAAACTGATTATTGTCACCTAAAAAACTAAATCCCATTTAAACTTTAATAATAGTATACACAAATAGCCACGAAAAGGGACAGGTGACAATTCGAATTACGAAAGAGCCCAAAATTCATTATATACAATAATGTATTAATTTATAATAGAGCTTTTCAACCGATTCCGATAGAAAAGCACTTTTTACTCGTATATTTTGAAGTCGTAACGAAAATGCTGAAGAGAAATTAAAAAAACGCGACGTGCTACTTCTATTGATATTATTTTCTTAAAATAAAGTTATAATTATATATTGTAAATAATTTTGTCAAGACATGACGCAAAGTAATTAAAGATGCGTTTTTAGGGGATTTAATTGTTTATATATTATTGTAAAAAGCTGGCACAAACTTCAGCGTCAAGTACGCAACATTCAGTAAGAAAATAAAATGCTGATTTAGGTCAGTGACCGAGGACAGCGTATATAAGTTACGCGAGTCGTCCTTTGTCTCGACAAGATGTCTGTCTGTCTTGTTGATTCTCGAAGTAGCTAGTGGCGTTTGGGTTTGTCGTACTCCGTACTCGTAAGCAAAATGAAGTTATTTTTATTTAACTTTTTATTTTTTAGTTTTCTAAAAACTGACACTTAGGTCTACTGAAAAAGTTTTTGTAGCCTAAAACTCTTTATTTTCTTTCGGTATTTATTACATTTGTTATAAAAGTTTTAAATAAAAGTTTGTTTTCGTGATTTTTAAGCTCGTTTATCTTGGAAATCGTCGATGACTCATAACTAGTCAATTAAATGCACGAAATTATAAACCGTGCTAATGAGTCATCTAGACATCTATGTTGGCGTTTTCATTGGGCACCTTAAGTGGCTAATAAACCTTGTTTTATTTAAGAGACATGCTTTTCAGCAAAAAAATTTAATCTTCTTTTCAGTGTAAGTGCTATGGGCTAATAACGAAACAAAAGCGAGGGATGCGTCCCTTACAGCATTTTGAGCATCTTTGACTTTTCCAGGCCTAGCTATATCTCTGCAAACAAGTAGACTGCATTTTCCACTATACTTTCTGATTGGCCTAGGGCCTATCTCTACTGTTTAGATGCCAATTGGAGCTTTCAGCTTTAATTAGTTAGTGGTTTACTCATGCAACAGTCGCAAGACAATAGTAATAAGAAAGTCGTTACTTTAGTTAGTGATACCTAATTAGTATACTTACTGAGATTTTTGTCATAATATGCTCCCTAATGGTCAATACTATTAATACAGATCTTTTCAAAAATATAATAAATTAAATTGAACACCCTGAACTTTTTTGTTTCTAAGGAAACTAGTCCTGTTTCCATGCAACCACAAGCTTAAAATGGCACTCGTGAATAAAACTAATAGCCTAGCTGGATTAGTGTGTTTGCAATGCATTGAATTGATATTTTTACTAAAAACATTTGGGCTGAAAAAAAATTTTTTCATTAGTACTATACTTTTAAAGTTATTTTTTTAATTATCAGCACGCCGGGATTTATATAAGATCATTTGAGTCAGATTTTTATGTAGATAAGTGTTAGAAGTGTTAGAGCAAACTTTCTAATTTTTACTATTTTTTAGATTTTATTTATATATATATGATTTTTACAGTTCAGTAATAAGAAATCTTTACAATGGTTTTGGAAACTAATGTATAATTTTGTAACTGCCAAGTTAGGCCTACAAATTTTGTAATTCCCAAGCTCTAGCCATTACCAATATAGACTCAAAGAGTCTCAGTAGCTAGAATTGAAATAAATGTAGTCTCACCCCTGATTTGAGCTAAAGGACCTTCATGACACAGTCAGACACTGCTCTGGCTTTACCATTCTCATATTCACAGTAAAATAATCTAAAAAAGCTACTCATAATTTCAGCAGCGATAGTCAGGCAGTCAGCCATGCCACTTGAGTTTCTATTTGGCCGGAAGAAGACTCCGGAGGAGATGCTGCGACAGAATCAGCGTGCTCTGAACCGAGCTATGCGCGATTTGGACAAGGAGAAAAGCAGGCTAGAGCAGCAAGAGAAGAAAGTGATTGCCGACATTAAAAAACTGGCCAAACAAGGCCAGATGGATGCTGTGAAGATCATGGCGAAGGACTTGGTGGGCAGACTCATTGTACCTAGCTCATTTGTTTATCTTCTCCAATCCATTCGTTGCTAGCCTCATAAATCCATTGGTTGCTAGACTCCTAAATCCTTTGGTTGCTAATCTCCTAAATCCGTTGGTTGCTGGCCTCCATAATCCATTCGTTGCTAACCTCCTAAATCCTTTGGTTGCTAGTCTCCTAAATCCGTTGGTTTCTAGCCTCCATAATCCATTCGTTGCTAGCCTCCATAATCCATTCGTTGCTAGCCTCCATAATCCATTCGTTGCTAGCCTCCATAATCAATTCGTTGCTAGCCTCCATAATCCATTCGTTGCTAGCCTCCATAATCCATTCGTTGCTAACCTCCTTAATCCATTTGTTGCTAAGTCTTTGACCTTAATTTATAGGTTCCTACACTTCTTGTAAGTGAAGTATAAGTGTAAGTGTCTTTCGAAGATGTCAATCATCAACGGTAATCATCAATCATAAACAGTTGCTTAATCTGACTAATTCTGTCAGGTGCGGACCAGAAACTACGTGAAGAAGTTCATCCTTATGCGAGCCAACATTCAGGCCATCAGCTTGAAGATTCAAACCTTGCGTTCCACCAATCAGATGGCGCAGGCCATGAAGGGTGTCACTCGCACCATGCAGCGCATGAACAAGGCCATGAACCTGCCTCAGCTGCAGCAGATCATGATGCAGTTCGAGAAGGAGTCAGAAATCATGGACATGAAGGAGGAGATGATGTCCGACGCCATCGATGACGCCATCGGTGGCGACGAGGACGAAGAGGAGACGGAAGCGGTGGTCACGAAGGTGCTTGACGAGCTGGGCATTGAGCTCACAGGTGAGCTGGCCGGAATCGGGCCTGGCGGCTCCACCATCGGCGAATCCGCGGCTGCCGCCAAGAAACCTGCTGCTGCTGCCGCCGCCGCTGCTGGCGGCGCTGAAGGCGGCGGCGATTTGGACGACTTGGAGTCGCGTTTAAATAACCTAAGAAGGCAGTGATTGGTTGACATTTGATTTGTTATAAAAATGGCCTGTTTTTACTGCCCTGTATCATTGATGATAACTGATTTGAGTGTAGAAATGTTTCATATTAAATTTATTAAAATGTGTTATGTAATCATAATATTAAAACGAATATAAAAGAAATTTTCTATCTTACAAGAACTTTCGTTTTGCCGGAACAAACATTTTATTCCGTTTTTAGTTCCATCCAACTATGAGTTGCGTTCATTTCTCATGTGCAAAACAGCGCGTGTCCATTGTCAGTGCCCAGCTGGCCAACAATATTCAAGAGTCGTCCTTGTATGTTTCCGTTATTTTCGTCAATTTGTCTATAAGTCAATCACTCAATTAATAAGAATTATATATTTTGCTGCTTATAAAAATTGAACTATTTATAGATTATAAGTGTTAAAAGAAAGCAAAGTCTTTGTACAGTATCGTGTTTTTTGTTATTTCATTGGTCATCGAAATTATGGTTACGAAATAAGCGTGAAAGTTAGGCTGACCAGCGGGTCGGCTGCAGTTCATAATTTTGTTCTTTAACCCTAAAAATAGCAGATGAGATTGAAAAATGTATATTTAACTATGGCATGCAAACTGCAATTGCCAAGCCGGAAAATGGTTGCCACAAGAGTGCTCATGTTTTTTAGTTCAATTTGCAACTTTATATGAATTAGAGCTGTATGTATCCGTAACAGAAAGGAAAACAGTCGATAGCTCGCTCGTAAGTGCGGCCAAAATATGGCAAAAACATTCGTGAAATAGAAAAAATATATAATATTCTTTTATGCCTACTACGGTTTTGAATAAGTAGTATGTATAGGAAAATATGTAACGTCAATTGGAACAGTGAAAAGGAAAATTATAAAGTTCTACCGAGGTGCAAGAGTAAGAAAGTAAAAAAAGTGCAAAAATAAGGAGAAGCGATTCAAGCTACCTATCAATTTTAAGTATGATTGATAAAGTTGATAAAGACTTACAAAAATAGACAAATTTTAACGGTGCGTCTAATATTTAACAAATGTTGAGAGAATCCAAGTACAAAGTCAGCCATAAACCAGTACAGAACGAACTCCTAGCGGTACTGGAACTCCATCTGGAACAGGTAGCGCTGGCACACTTGGCTTACATCGTACACAATGTACTCATTGTACAGCAGCGACAATCCCGGTTGTCCCGTTGGCTTCGGCTTGCCCAGTGGTATCTCTGCGCCAGTCCAGGAATCCACCACCTTCTCAGCTGGGTCGGGCATGGTGGCGCCAACGCCCTTGGTTGACTGGTACCCTGGCGGCAGTTTGGTGATGTACTCAGCCTTAGTGCGCTCGTACATGTTGCCCAGAGACACCTCAGACAGCAGCATGATTGCCCGCGGCTCCGACCGGGTTGTGGCACAATAATTGGCCGATTTAGTAACCATGTCGGCAAAGTACACTCCCTTGCCGAACATGTAGCCTGTCACTGGCGCTTCCGGCGGGGCAATGCGCAGACCCTGGGGGAATGCCATTGCGGACAGTCTGTGATAGATGCACTTTTCAAAGATCTGCTAGGTACTGACAGAAAATATTGAACTGACAGAGTCTGACACAGAAACTGACAGCCAGTCTGACACACAAACTGACAGTCTGATCGACACAATTTAACAGACTGACCCAGACCTTCAGACACGAAAACAACACACAAAGTGACATTCAGACTAGCTGTAAAACCAGCTGACACAGAACAGCGAGCCAAGAAGTCCAACCTGAGACAGAATGCCAGCCCAGTTGGTCCGCCTGGAGCCGTGCCACAGCAGCTGTCGATTCGGCAGCTTCTTGAACGCCTTAAATCTCTCCTCCTCGCCTTCGCGTCGCACTTTGAAGATGTTGACCACTTTGACTTTGAAGGCCACGTGAGTTGGCGCGTGAGTGTTCTCAACGTACTCAACCAGCCGCTTGTAGTCCTCAGAATCAGGCGGCAGGACTTCAATCTCGGAGTGCAGCTGCTTGTAGTGCGCCTCAAGCGGATCTTCGCCGGAGCCGCCATGGGCGGACTTGATCATTGAGTAGGCCACCTCAATCTCCAGCAGGTTGTCCAGCATGTCCAGCTTGGCCTTGATAATCTCTGGCGTGTCCAGCATCGGAGGCCGGCGCATGCCGAAGTCGTGCGGAATCAGCGAGTAGAATCTGGTGGACGCCTCCAGAAACTGGGCCGTGGTGCCGCCGCCGCTGCAGATGTTGCTCAGGTCGGTGAGCACTGAGTAGGCTTCGCGCACCTGTGGAGTGGCAATAGTGAATGGGAAATCATAAGCCTGCTAATTGGCTACGTTTACTGAGTAACATAAAAAGTACAAAAAACTTTTTGAGACACCCCTGATGAAGTTGAAACTTCTGACAGGGTGGTCGTGAGTTCGAATCGCAATTCAAGAAGGACAACTTGTGTCTCAAGAAAGACATAATTTCCGATTGCTTTATTTACACCCAGCTGTTAAATGGGTATCAGGATTACACCCAGCTGTTAAATGGGTACCAGGATTACACCCAGCTGTTAAATGGGTACCAGGATTACACCCAGCTGTTAAATGGGAGCGGGGATTACACCCAGCTGTTAAATGGGAGCGAGGATTACACCCAGCTGTTAAATGGGAGCCGGGATTACACCCAGCTGTTAAATGGGAGCGGGGATTACACCCAGCTGTTAAATGGGAGCGGGGATTACACCCAGCTGTTAAATGGGAGCGGGGATTACACCCAGCTGTTAAATGGGAGCCAGGATTACACCCAGCTGTTAAATGGGTACCAGGATTACACCCAGCTGATTAATGGGAGCCAGGATTACACCCAGCTGTTAAATGGGAGCCAGGATTACACCCAGCTGTTAAATGGGAGCCGGGATTACACCCAGCTGTTAAATGGGAGCCGGGATTACACCCAGCTGTTAAATGGGAGCGGGGATTACACCCAGATGTTAAATGGGAGCGGGGATTACACCCAGCTGTTAAATGGGAGCCAGGATTACACCCATCTATTAAATGGGAGCCGGGATTACACCCAGCTGTTAAATGGGAGCCAGGATTACACCCAGCTGTTAAATGGGAGCAGGGATTACACCCAGCTGTTAAATGGGAGCCAGGATTACACCCAGCTGTTAAATGGGAGCCGGGATTACACCCAGCTGTTAAATGGGAGCCGGGATTACACCCAGCTGTTAAATGGGAGCCGGGATTACACCCAGCTGTTAAATGGGAGCCGGGATTACACCCAGCTGTTAAATGGGAGCCGGGATTACACCCAGCTGTTAAATGGGAGCCGGGATTACACCCAGCTGTTAAATAGGAGCCAGGATTACACCCAGCTGTTAAATGGGTACCAGGATTACACCCAGCTGTTAAATGGGTACCAGGATTACACCCAGCTGTTAAATGGGTACCAGGATTACACGATAAACCTATGCTCGCATTTATTAAATGGGTACCAGCATTAGCTGGGGTAATTGAGGGTGGGTGTGGCGTCCCCTTAAGCTACGGACAAACCTCCAGGTGTCAGACCACAAACCACCAGGGTTCTCACTCACCTGTCGCTTTGAAATCTTGCCTAGTGGCATCTTCTTGAGATCGATCTCAAACTCGAGCATAGTCTGCTTCATGCTGTCGATGTCAAAGATGAACTGCAGCAGCTGCTGCACCTTAGGCGCCAGCTTGCAGGTCAGGGACTTCTGGGGGCTGAGCTTCAGCTTGGAGTCGTCCTCCGGGCCGTAGTCGATCTCCACCGGGAAGAATCTGTTTGGCAGCTTCTTGAACTCGCTGGCAAAGAAATCGTTGCCAGTTTTCTCTTCGAACAGCTCCAGGAAGTTCTCGATGGCGTAGTCGCGCCGGCTGAAGCTCTGCAGCTTGTTGCCGCCAACTGTGGTGCCGATGCGGCCCCAGGCGCGGAACACCCAGTAATGCTTGACGCCAACCTCAGACTCCAGGCATTGCAGCTTGTAATACGAGTTGCTGTCCCGAACCAGATCCACCAGGTTCAGCATGGCATTCAAAGGCTTGCTGCGCTCCTTCACAATCACCGCCTTGTCCGCCACGCCCGAGTCCGGGTCCACGGCTGAGCCGTCCTTCACCTGCACCTTCATCTTCTTCTCCGTCTGGGCCTTGAACTTGCGCTCTGAATGGATGGGACAGGGGTTCGGAGTGATGTGAGACACTCACTTAACCAGCATGAGACACTCACCCAGCCTGTCTCCAACCTGAGACACTCACCCAGCCAGCCTGAGACACTCACCCAGCCAGCCTGAGACACTAACCCAGCCAACCTGAGACACTCACCCAGCCAGCCTGAGACACTAACCCAGCCAGCCTGAGACACTCACCCAGCCAGCCTGAGACACTAACCCAGCCAACCTGAGACACTCACCCAGCCAGCCTGAGACACTCACCCAGCCAACCTGAGACACTCACCCAGCCAGCCTGAGACACTCACCCAGCCTGTCAGCCTCGGAGGCGCCCTTGGTGGCAGTCTTGGCCAGGCGTTTCTCCACATCGCCGCCCCAGGAGCTGATGGCGTGCGCCTTCACTAGCAGAGCCACGCCGCCTTTACTGCAGGCGTCGACGAAAGCGTCGGAGACGACGTGAACATCGGCAGCTTTGGCCTTGTCGAAGTCCTTTCCACCGGCGTCCAGATCTTTCTGGCTGCTGATGAGGGCCGTCAGCTTGGCGTCCACGGTGCTGGTGAGAACGGCGCCCAAGGACTTCAAAGAGTTCTCCAGGTCTTTCTTGGCTCGGCCAAGGTGCTTGCCAACAACTTTGAACACCGTGCCAGACAGTGGCTGTGTTGTTGAGCTGCTGCTGCTGCTGCTCACGAGATTAGAGCTGTCAGTCTTTGCTGTGGCTGAAGTCTTTGGGAAAAGTCGGTCAGCTGGCTTGTACCTGTTAGAGGCGTAGTGATGGGGATCTTTGAGGACTGGGAAGGTCAGATTAGGAATTCTCAGACGATTCCTCATTTCAGATTTGGGATCTCTGAAGATTCTGACTCTGAAGATGATCTCTGAAGATTCCGGTGTCAGATTGGGATCTCTGAAAATTCTGGTGTCAGATTGGGGATCTCTAAAGATTCCGGTGTCAGATTGGGGATCTCTGAAGATTCCGGTGTCAGATTGGGATCTCTGAAAATTCTGGTGTCAGATTGGGGATCTCTAAAGATTCCGGTGTCAGATTGGGGATCTCTGAAGATTCCGGTGTCAGATTGGGATCTCTGAAAATTCTGGTGTCAGATTGGGGATCTCTAAAGATTCCGGTGTCAGATTGGGGATCTCTGAAGATTCCGGTGTCAGATTGGGATCTCTGAAGATTCTGGTTTCAGATTTGGTATCTCTGAAGATTATTGTGTCAGTGGTTGTGTCAGTGCAATAATTTTCTTGTCTAAGCCGGAACTCACTTGTACTTCTTCAGCAGCTCAACATCGTGATACTCCTCCGGCACCTTGAAGGGCAGTCGCTTAGGTGTCTGGGTGATGTTCAAGCACTTGGCCCACTCGCTCAACATGCCGGTGCAGCGATAACCGGCCGAGCTGTAGGCCAGCTGGCCAGTTTTGCATTCAGTGCACGGAGCCAGTGCGCCAAACAGCATGGCGTCGGCAACGCGATCGAGTAGGTTGGACTCGCCTGATGGCACGCCCTGAGCATTGTGCTCAAGCAAGCCAATCAGGGCCGCCTTGCTAACATTGCGCTCCAATTGGTCGCGAATGCGCCAGTATTCTTCATTTTGCGACTGGGTGATTAATGAGAAAAATACATTATAATGACTCATTTTTCTTGGTGCACTACTTACAGTAGGGTAGTGAGTACTATTATCAGTAGAACTGACAATTTTTGTGCTGCACCCGAACGGAGCAACGCAAGCACACAAAACTCAAGAAAATGGGCTAACTCTTTGTTGTGCATCTTCTAAAACAAGAATCAAGTCGCCAGCTTATCAGACCGTCGAGATATTCAACGGTTCTGCCCGAACGTCAGATTTTTCCTATAAGTTCTAGCGTATTTCATACACCCCTATACACAAATTAGCAGTTGCCAGGCCTTCAAAATTGATCAGCATGTCACCCGAATGTGCCTGCACAATCTCAATCTTTGGTGGTCACCCACCCTAATCTAGACGGATTAGCTGGACCTTTAATGGCTAAAACAGGTGGAAATCGGCCACTATGGAAGCCCTGACGCGAATTTCTCCAAATTCATTGCTTAAGCCGAAATATTAGGCGCAGCTCAACCACAGGACACCCTCGCCTAGTCTGTCAACCAATCAGTCATTAACCAACGGCGGCAAAATGGCTTGGTAGTCCTACTGTTAATAAATTTTGTAAAACTTAAAGAATTAAGAATTTGAGAATAGTTTTCTACGAAAGATTATAATTTTCCGCTCGTTCAGGCAGCCTCTTTAAACTCTTCAACAAGCATTTACTGATCTCTATGAGTATTTGACATTCAAGAAGGTTGTGTTCAGTCCAGTGACTGTGGTGGGGCGCCACACCCACGCATATTTCTCCCTCATTAGGATGGATGAACCGATGTAGCATGTAGGAATTGAGTATGCTGCTCAAAAACACGAATCATTTCTCCTAGGCTAGGAATTAGGATTCGAACTCTAGACAGCTCTAAAATCTGAGTCAAAGTGTGGCCTCTTAGCTACGACCTCTTTCAGAAAATAAAACTACTAAATAATTATTGACCGTCTCTTTAGTTTTATTTCTGTTTCTGGGTCAGCCCGAGTGCAGCAAATCAATGAGAATGAAGTTTTCAAGTACAGTTCGCATTTTGCATCTTATTCAATCTATCTACCAGTTTCAGCTAGGCGCATTAACCCAACTGCAGAAAGTCATAAATCAAACTGGACTGACAGAGAAGAGATCAAAGAGATTCACCGGCCATGCACTGTCAAGGCGGGAAGGAAATACATTAAAATGTTTGAAAATTTAAAGCAGAAATTTTGCGAGCTTTGTAGAATTTAATAGCCCAAACGTTATAAAACTGTAAGCAATACAAATTCGAAACATATTCATTCAAGTACAGCCAAGTGAGAACATACTAACTAGCGCTCATATACCCATTTTACATAATTGATTACCTATTCAATTAAACTAGTTTAACAAGCAAAACCTAAAGAAGAAAAATAAGCAAAGCCACACCTTCAGCTTAGCCTCATCAGGGTCCAGTTTACTCTTCTTGGACTTCGGCCCGCTGTCGTCCTCTTCTTTGACTTCGGCGGCTTTGCCGGTCGGCTTCTTTGAACGCTTCTTCCTGTTGGATGCGGGGGCATTGGGAGGAATGTTTACTAGTTCTATTAGTTCTGTCTCCATATTATCATTCGACTTTTCTCTTGAATCTTATCAATTAATAAAAACGCACACTAGAAGCGACACTAAATCTATTAAAAACACATTTATCAATAATTAATCACTCATTTTAAACCAATGTTTATTCATCACCCATCAGCTTATCTCCTAAATCCAAATCTACCAATCATCAATCAGCTTATCTCCTAAATCCCAATCTACCAATCATCAATCAGCTTATCTCCTAAATCCCAATCTACCAATCATCAATCAGCTTATCTCCTAAATCCCATCTACCAATCATCAATCAGCTTATCTCCTAAATCCCATCTACCAATCATCAATCAACTTATCTCCTAAATCCCATCTACCAATCATCAATCAGCTTATCTCCTAAATCCCATCTACCAATCATCAATCAACTTATCTCCTAAATCCCAATCTACCAATCATCAATCAATATCTCCTTAATCCCATCTACCAATCATCAATCAGCTTATCTCCTAAATCCCATCTACCAATCATCAATCAGCTTATCTCCTAAATCCCATCTACCAATCATCAATCAATATCTCCTAAATCCCATCTACCAATCATCAATCAATATCTCCTAAATCCCATCTACCAATCATCAATCAATATCTCCTTAATCCCATCTACCAATCATCAATCAGCTTATCTCCTAAATCCCATCTACCAGTCATTTATCAACTTATCTCCTAAATTTAATAATTTGACTTTTAATACATTTTTTATAAATGCACAATTATGTGTGACACAAGCACTCGGTTAGATATGAAAGGTGAAAAATAGGCATTTCTAACAAGCTAAAATAAGCTAAGTTGACGATGAGTCGAGTCGAGAGTAAATTCAGTCTAGAAAAAATACTTGAGCATGTTAGAGTATACTGGCAAAGCATATCTTCAAAGCCAAAAAAGAGAGATAAACTTGATATGCCACACCAGGAAGTGCTCTTAGCAACTACTCGCAGCTAGCCGACCTACTGAGCCTCAGCTGACTTGAACTCAACATCCCATTCAAAGTGAACTTAACTAACTGTAAAGCAGAGCCCTTTTAATTAAAAGGTTCGCAGAACAAAAATGCAAGATAGAACTAGAAATAGTTGCAGAGATCGAATCTGTATTAAGCAGATGGGAACGGAGAGCTATGACTGGGGCTAGAGGAAACAGTGAGGCCTTTCAGAGTCCCGCAACAATTTCGATCGAATAGCAGGTCAATTATCTCTTCTAAGCTAGAAACTAACATTACGAGGCCAGACAGCTGATAAGACACGCAACACACAAGCCAGTCCACTAGATTCTTACCCCTTGGCGGCCGAGGCTTCGAAAGGAAATTTCTTCTTTAACTCGGCCTTGTCTTCAGCTTTCAGGCTGGGGAATCCAGCGATCCTGACCAGCGATTAAATTGGGAGTTAAAGAGCTGAGTGCGTGTGTTGCCATGCCTCCAATAATCGATGCGACCTGCTCAACTCAGCATCACTATAAACTGAGCATCAGGGACAGTGCTCACTGTCACACTGAACTGAATTGAGCATCAGGGACAGTGCTCACTGTCACACTGAACTGAATTGAGCATCAGGGACAGCGCTCACTGTCACACTGAACTGAATTGAGCATCAGGGACAGTGCTCACTGTCACACTGAACTGAATTGAGCATCAGGGACAGTGCTCACTGTCACACTGAACTGAATTGAGCATCAGGGACAGTGCTCAGTGTCACACTGAATTGAATTGAGCATCAGGGACAGTGCTCACTGTCACACTGAACTGAATTGAGCATCATGGACAGTGCTCAGTGTCACACTGAACTGAATTGAGCATCAGAGACAGTGCTCACTGTCACACTGAACTGAATTGAGCATCAGGGACAGTGCTCAGTGTCACACTGAACTGAACTGAGCATCAGGGACAGTGCTCAGTGTCACACTGAACTGAACTGAGCATCAGGGACAGTGCTCAGTGTCACACTGAACTGAATTGAGCATCAGGGACAGTGCTCAGTGTCACACTGAACTGAATTGAGCATCAGGGACAGTGCTCACTGTCACACTGAACTGAATTGAGCATCAGGGACAGTGCTCAGTGTCACACTGAACTGAATTGAGCATCAGGGACAGTGCTCACTGTCACACTGAACTGAATTGAGCATCAGGGACAGTGCTCAGTGTCACACTGAACTGAATTGAGCATCAGGGACAGTGCTCACTGTCACACTGAACTGAATTGAGCATCAGGGACAGTGCTCACTGTCACACTGAACTGAATTGAGCATCAGGGACAGTGCTCAGTGTCACACTGAACTGAATTGAGCATCAGGAACAGTGCTCACTGTCACACTGAACAGATAATCAAAGCGGATACTGTCGCACTCACAGCTCAATGTTGCATTTCTCGGTGAAGTTCCAGCTATCTCTGCGCTGTACAAAGCAGTCAACATGGTGCCAACAGTCTACGGGACCGTAAGCCTTAGCCTGGGCCGAATCGAAATCTTTGCCAGCAATTCGCACCTCATCCTGTCGGATTGAATATTAAAAGCAAATGAAAAAACACTTCACGAGCAATTTGTTAACGGCGATTTTTAGCCTGTATCAAGCCTTGAGTTCAAGTTCAAAGGCCTGGACAAGCTCAGATCTGGAATACGCTGACGCACGCACACAGAATTAATAGCAAAATAGTTTCTACATAGAACTATAGAAACTCAATTAAGAAAGTGTGTCGCCCTAATTCAGCCTGTCCAGGCATTTCCCATTTCTACCTGCACTGCTTGCGGGTGCAAGGATAGTCTAAGCTGGGATTTGAGCCCGTGAGCTATCCGACTTTGTCACGCGAAGCAAGTAGGAGAAAATGGATAGGAAAATCAATCAGGACGGCTTTAGCAACCGGCTGGGTCAAGTGCGAGTGAAGTCAATTTTGCACAGATTAGTAATAGAAAAACAACTCGAATTTCAAACCGATACGCGTGCTTCGAAGACAGTAAGGATTTGTTGGGGACAGTGCCAACTCATCGTCTGAGACTGAGATCAGTCTAGTCCAAATTCCCGAAGACGCCTCAAGCAGGGGGAGTTTGAAAGGGGAGAATCTACAACGGAAGAAGACTTTCTCGTCTTGAAGATACCATCGTCATTAGTTTCTTTAACAACTGGGAGAAAAGTCACGAAGCCGTGTGATGTGTTTTGAGATGAAAATGAAAACTAGCCTAAAGCCAGCCAAAGGGATGGAAGATTCGATCTTTAAGCTCATTGTGCTAGTATGCGCAAGTCTCCTTAACGGATGAATTAATTCCTCTGCTATTTTCACTTTCTTTTTTTGTGAAAATCGTTTGACAAAAGCAGCCAAAGTTGTAGGTTTTTTGGACCGAAGTTGAGTGAAGCGAAATAGAGTGCGCTCACAATAATCCGAGTGCACGCGGCTTGAGAGCCACACTGCTACTCTACTTTGCTGCGAGAAGCAAGAAGCTGCCACAACCTCCAATAAGCCTGCTGCCTCCATAAATAATAGGATACTCTGCGCAGGCGGAAAATTCAATTGATTATGGGTTGAAACGGGCGACACGGCTAATGACTGGGCCGACACGAAGTAGCGCGGAGGCATAGGGGTTAGAGAGGAGGGGGCAGAGGCGGAGAAGGCCGACAAACTGCGGCCTTGTTGAGGCCAGTTCTGGGCAAAATTTGCAGATGCTCAAACCAGATAGAAGAGTGTGGCAGAGGGTGGGGCACAGCTTGGTACAGGGTAGAAGAAGTATTCCGTAGTCAGTAGCTAGCAGAGCGGCGTCGAAAAAAGAGGCCTTAACGAGCCCCGGACTGTTCATCTAGCGACAGCGGGGCAGATCAAAGAATTAGCAGCGAAACAACCCGGGAATGTCAGTGCGTGAGCGTGCTAGCTCATAATAATATCTTGGTTTTCAGTTATTGGCGACGCCAAGTCATGCTCAAGTCAAAAGAATTTGTAGGATTTCATGCGCCTACATAAATCAGAAGCGTTATGCTTTTCTGCCAAAACTAAATCCGCTCAGAAGAAGAGCACTAAAAATATGGTTCGGCATTAGCATATAAATATTGGATTACTCCCACGGATCTGGTGGCAGATTTCTAGTGGTCATAAACTCGCAGATCAAGGCGACAGATGCTGTCGGGATTATTTTACAACTACTGATATGGGCTTTGCTTAAGTCGGCACAACGCTTGGATGTAATCTGATTTAGTAAAGAAGAATTCTTAGCAGTAGAGTTTGTGCGCGTGCTTAAACTAATTGATATGAGCTAAAAGTGAGCTAAACTTATGTTTTTTCGTTCAGACGACAAGAATGTAAATAAATGCACAGCCGCATTGTCAAAGTTGAAAGAAGTCGACCAAGAAACGCAGACTGAGGGTCAAAAAGGTGCATAGATAGAGAAAAATAATCCAGGACCTGGACAGTAATTAAAAGTCTGAATTCGAGTGACAGGGACTTCGCCGCACGTCTAACTCAGGAGGCACAATTGCAGGCCCTGAGGCTTCAGGCGTATCATTACGGATATTGAAGCGATGCCGAACAGAATATGTAATAGAGGGGTCTAGCAACTTTGTGCCAAGTATAGAAAGTAGAGATGCACAAAGGGCAGGTGTGCAACCCGAGGCCTTATCCGGCTTTCATCAGATCAATCGATTTTCCCAACCTCTGATGAGCCAGTGAAAGTGTAAGAGGAAAAAAGTCATTTCTGAAACAAAAGATATATGATTGAGGACTGAGCACACTGATGCTTTGGGAAAAAACTCGCAGAGCCGCAGTTCCAATCAGAGCGATGAGCTTGTGAACGCAAAATATAAAGTAAATGGATAGGCATGCATCCAGGGAAAGAATGCAGTACAAAAGTCTAGGCCACTGCTTTCTGAGCAACGATTGGTCAAAACAGTGCCAGCCACTCTAGTGTCCAGACAAACTGGCACCCCTTGTTGCCGATTTTGTTCGAGAAGCGTCTGATGCGAATTCATTTTTTAAAACTTGCAGACTAAAGCACACAAGCGCAGAAATCCGTGAAA
This sequence comes from Macrostomum hystrix, assembly GCA_950097015.1. Lineage (NCBI taxonomy): Eukaryota > Metazoa > Platyhelminthes > Macrostomidae > Macrostomum > Macrostomum hystrix. Next base: position 4,675,419 of record CATNEN010000002.1, read on the forward strand.
AAGAATTGCACGAATCCGATTTCATTCTTCGCTGCACTTTTTCGTTTAGGAATAGTTGGAGAGGCCTCCCTTCTTAAGTCCAGTCAGTCTCAACACGCTCAGTCACTTCAGAGCACCTAGAAGCTGGCGTTTGACGCAATACGGTCACCAATAATAAACTAGCCTCGGACAAACTTAGCTCGTCAAGTTTCTCAGGTTTGACACCGAGTCAAATAAGGTCGAGATAAGATCTGTCGGAAGGATTGGAGACATAGCAGATAAGTCATGCTTCGATCGGACTACAAATACAGTCGCGAACCGTCGACTGAGTCAGGAGCAGCCAAGGGCAACGGAATCGGCGATATCGGCAGGCAGGGAATCTGTGGCAACCTGCTCACCGCACCTGGAGGTCATAGCGACCCTGTGGAAAATAGCAGCGGCGATAGCGGCGGCGGTAGTAGTAAGCGAAGCGGCAGCATGAAGCACTGGAGCCCTTTTGCTGCTTTAGGCAAGCGGGCAAGGGACGGCCTACGCAGATGCAACACGGTGCGAGTTGGCCTGGGCGGCACATCGGCAGGTTCAATGGCTTCAACTTCATCGACGACTGTTGACATCAACTTGGGAAATCGACGAAACGCAATGCCCAACATCTTCCTGGGCCAACCAAGCAGCGGCGTGCGGCGCCTCTTTGCCATCTACGGCATCGACGACACGCGCGGAGCCGGCGGAAGAGGAAGCTCAGTCTCGACAGCTTCTATGCTGCTTTCGCCAACAACATCGATGGCATCGTCTGTCCCTGCAGCAGCTTCAAGCTCTGGCAAAGGCGAGGAGAGCCTGTTCGCCAGGCACTCGCGCACCAACAGTGTGCGCTCGCGCAGACCACCTAGCATTGCTGGGCCAATGCAGCAGCAGCAGTACCAGCACATGCTCATGGTGCAGCAGCAGAGCCACCTACTGCTGCCACCGACTGGCTACGGACAGCCGCCGGTCTGTCAGCAGTTCAGCGGCGCTGGATTGGACAGACGTCGCGCCACGAGCATGCGCGATCATCAGGGCAGGCAGCACCGAGCTGCGTCCAACAGTTGCTATGGCAACTGGTGACTCTTAAGAAAAAATATTTTCGTAGAAAACTTTTCTGAAAAGACTACGAAGACGAAAATTATATGTAAATAAACATTTGCAGACCTGATTATTTGGTTTAAAAGAATAGCTAGCAACTAGCAAGGTTTCAGCTATTTTATTGTGAAAAACTTGTCTGCTCTACAATTCTAAACCCGATGTATTTCATAACCGCTACAACAAATATATTTGTAAAAATCTAATTAACTGGACAAAGAAGTTCATTGCCTCCATAACAAACACGCGCTTGTTGATTTAAAAAAAGTAAATTTAAGTTAACAGAGTTTTAGCTGCCAAGCCAACTTCATCCCGCTGTACAATTGTTAACTACACGCATTAGAACATTAGAACAATGGTTGATTTCTAATTGCTAACTGAGACACCTGAGAATATTGAGAATGAGTCAATAATGCTAGCAAGCGAAACATGCCTAGCTAGAGAACAAAATTAATCGCCCCGAATTCAACTTCCTTTATGGATAATCTCAATTGCAAATCTCACGTGCTAGACATTTTTCTCTGTGACAGACGAACAGACAGGAAGTGGCTATGTCTAATAGTGCAATCACGTGCAGTTTCCAATAAAAAGTACGGCTTAATCGCACTAGAAGTGTCATTTACAAGTCTATGCTTTAATTTACATTCGATATGTAATAGTCCTATATTATTTTTTTGCGTTATAACTTGTAGTAGTTCAATGTTATTTCTTGCGCTATAACTTGATTCTCCTGCGATATATATATATTATATAGGTTTATATTATAAATATTTTTTATATTCCAGTAAAATGCGATAGTAAAACAAATTTTACTAATACTATATAAGTGAGGAGCTTTACTGTTCATAATACAACCCGCCAGTGAGCCAAGAAGGCAACAACTGAGTTACATCTTTGAATAATCGAGCTTATTGTGTTATTTACTAAGGAGATACATTTGAGTGTGGTGATAAGACGAGGATTGAGGCTGTGACCCTCTGATCCTGGAGAAACGCCCAGTTGAGACTGGAGAATAAGGAGACCTAGTGCCTTAGAGGGATAAACCGCTCGTGCCAGTGCAGAAGCGCTACCTAGGAGAAGCTCACAACGTAAGAGTTGTGAAGTTAAAACGGCCCTTTTCAGGGCCACCGAGTTAAAGATGTACGGAGAGTGCGAATAGTAGAGAAAGAGATAAAAGAGCGGAAGAGGCCGAAAGATACGCTACCAAGAGAGAGAAAAGTAGAGTCATAAGCCCTGTTACAGATAAACAGCAGCTAATAGTGTTTCTTATGTTTGCTGTCAAATTATTTATTGAACTATTGAGTGAGTTAATTTAGTGAGTTACACTAAATTATCTAGAACTGCTAGGAGCTGTTTTAAAGCAACAATTTATGGCAAGCAAATAGAAGGCCGTAATGATTCCACTTTAGCCTACTAGCTGAGGTAGAGAACACTCAAACCAGCGGAGCCTCACAATGAAGAGGCATGCATTTAGCAGTGAAGTGCCATGCAGCGAGGCCCAATGCAAACCAGGCCCTCAAAACCATGGCGAAAGAGAAATCGGTTTTTTTTCTCTTTTCAACAGGCGATGCGGTAAGTATTGAATTTCTTGGAAAGAGCAAGCATTGTAGTCACGATAGAAAGTACTTTAATAAGGCATGCTAGAATCAGTTACATTAGAATTCTAAATCAATAGAATAATCGTTACACAAAATGCCGCAGAATAAAGTACTCACCTTTGGAATGAATGAGTCGCAAGCGCGACACTTTGACTTGCCGCTCTTGGCATACTCGACCTTGAAATCCTTCAGGTTCACCATCGGCTCGTCTTCGGCTTCCCCGTCGGCGCCATCAGTGCCACCCGAAGTGCCAGCCCCGCCGCCTAGATAGGTAAAATTAGGTTGGAAGTTTTATTGAAGGGGTCGACTAGCTCAAGGCGCCGCCTAGACTGCAAATTTTAGGCGACAAATTCTTGTCTTAAATCGTGCTTAATCGATCTATCCTGCTTGTTTTTTACGCGTTTTATGTCTTCTAAATATATTTTTTACTGTCTCTTCTGTCACCTGTTTCATTTCTCTTCTGTCCTATCTCACTTCTATCGTATATTTCCTATCCCATCACTTACAATGTCTAATCTCTTTCCATTATCTCTCTAAAAAATGTCTGATTTATCCATCGTTGCATAATGTTTTCGAGTTTATAGTGACTAAGTTAGACAGAATTTTTCGTGTTTCTCTATTGTCCAATCTGGACACTCATGGCCATCTATTGAATTTATTTTATCTGCGATGAATAAAAAAATTTGCACACCCCCAAGTTAAGAATGATGCGTATATCCAATAATCGTGTTTGAAACACACTACTAATTTTGTGGCATTAAGTAGAAATATGAACAAATGAATGTTATAATTTAGCAAATCTAAAAAATAGCAAAAAGCAAAGTAGTTCAAAAGGTCACCAATACGGGGACTTACCGATTTTCTCTCTAACCTTTTGCTGATCGTCCCAGCGAAGGGAATCGAAGTGGCCAATCTCTGTCACATCCTTTGGCCGCTGACGCTTGAAGAAGCAGGCAAAGTGGAACCAGTTCGGCACTTTGCCATCAAAGTGCGGCGACTAGACAATGGAAAATTTCAGAATAAGAGACATCGGTAAGCTGTCAGCAAACTTACATTCATCAAACGCCTAGGGAGAGATGAGTCACGGGAGAGATAGGACAGGTGAGAGATGAGACAAGGGAGAGATAACACAGAGGAGAGATGAGACTTAGGGGCAGAGCAGAAGTTGAAAAAGGTCTGGAGTTTAGCAAGCAAAATCTCTCCCATCCCTAACCTATAAATCTCACCTGAATCATAACAGCCAGTCGCAGCGAGTCCTTAGCAATGGTCATTTTGCAGCCTTTGCAGCTGGCACGATTGCTTTTAGCATATTCACAGATATATGAATGGTCAGACATGCTGGCTCACTGAAAAATGATTAGATTACAACTTTGCAATTCTCTAGTAGGCATAGGATCCTGGTTAACTTAAAGTATTGCATAAATTTAAATGACTGCTTTTTGGAGTAAAAAAGACCACTTATATGTGACTAATGAGGATAAAAAGATTGGCCAATGGTCTAAAATTGTACAGCTAGGTTTGACTAGGATATACATAAGAAGAAAAAATGACAGGCTAAGCAAATTTCTTATATGCCCTCGTTTTGTTAAGTTTTAGACAAAAAGCATTCTTCAATCTAATTAAATCTTCTTTTAAACAGCTACTTTCTTAAAAAATACAAAACAAAGTTTTCAATCTAAAATATATTAATTCTTTAATCTAGGACTTTGAATATATGAGTATACTCATTTTAAGATTAAACTAGCACACTAAGCCCCCATTGAGGGGCACTACTGTTCAGACAAAAAATCTCAGAAGGACAAAACACACCTAAAAGTAAACAAACAAACAAAAAAATTATGTCAGTATTAATTTCTATGATTGCGAATATATGTAATTTTGATTCAATGAGAATTTGAGTTCTCAATAAATACAAAAATGCTCAGTCTGAGCTCAAATACATTCTGAGACAACCAGTGTGAACACCAAGAGCACCATTGTGGCAGAATTACAAAAGTAATGTACATTTGATACTACTCAACTTAATGCTACTAAGGTACATCATGTAAATACTATCCCCTCAGCAGCAGAGAACATATGTCCCACCAAACAGCAGAGAACGATTGTCCTCTCAGCAGCAGAGAACCAATGTCCCCCAGCAGCAGAGAACCAATGTCCCTTAGCATTAGAGAACTAATGTCCCCTCAGCAACAAATGACCACTTTACCACAAACAGCAGAACTAATGTCCCCTCAGTAGCAAATAACCAATGTCCCCCAAAATTTGATATCATGATAGACATCAGATTGAGTGAGATAATAGCTAGGTGTAAAATGAAATGATTTTACCTTTTATTACATTTTAGGCAGGCTTAGGAATAAAGTATAGGCCTAGAGAAAGTCATTTAAATTGATAAAAAGTTTAGTGGAATATAATAGCCATAATATTAAATCTTTAAAATCTGAAATTATCCCTTTAGGCTTTTTCATTATTTTATCAATGTATTCTTTATTCTTTAACTCTGATCAGACAATATGAACTTCTTACTAAACCCTCCAAGTGATGGTGAATAAGTGAATATGATCAATTATCAATAGCTAGGCTTTTCTAAGCTTAAGTTGAGGCACAGAAACAAATATAGCCTAGATAGCCGATAGGCATTGTTATGCCTATTGTAAGGGCCAATAAATTTTATAGAGTAGGCCTAGTCTTATGCTATGATAGACTCAAATAAACAATTTTGTGTGTGTTGATTTGTCTAAAGACACAACTAATATATGAGTGTTAAAGAGTGTTACTTATATTAACACAACTACTCTATATCTTTTCAAGCTTCTGGAAACTTAAGACTTCTGTGCCAGAACACAACAAGTTAGCAAATGCTAGGTCTCTGTATTAATAAGCTTAACCTACTAAATCTAGGCCTACTAAGCTTAGGCTGTGCTACAGTAGGCCTACATATAACATATATAGGACAGGGCCTATGAAATATATAAGCCTGCGAAGCCTAAAAAGCATAGGCCTAGCCGGTACTTTTACTAGGGGTGAAATCTCATCAACCGAACAAGAAAATGTCATTTTCAAACATTCCATGTTTGATAACAAAAAAACTAAACAAGATAAGAAAATCTAATTTACCGGTACTTGTTAAAAACAGTTTTATCTTTCAAATGAAAGTCTACTCATCTAAATCGGTTAACTACAAAAAAAGTTGTGTCTATTTTTGTTTCAATTCCGAACAATGAATTTCCCATTTCATCAAACCGAACGATGTTTCTGATGTTCGGTTTTTTTTGCCCAAAAAATTGACTTCTGCTCAATAAAAAGCTATAACAAAACAGTGTAAAAGAAAGAAAAAATCATGCTGCATCGATTTAAGTAAAGTTCAATAGTCCGATTTGATAAGAAGAGGGTTATTTTTTACATCGAAGTATGTACCCCCAACCCGAGTCAAATAGTGCAATTTTCATTCCATCTTGAGTTTTCCTGCTTCAGGCACACTAAACAGCGAAACAAACAGCGAAAAAGTCATGTGCTGTCTTTGCTCATGAGTTTCCTATGGTTCGCGGAGTTTATAGTCTTTTGCAACGAAGCCTTTAGTGACAAACTCACCCTCATTTCATAATTTTAGGCCTGGCAGTACTTGCGATATCTCAGACTTAAAGTCGCTGCAGCTTTATTATGCAAACACAGATGCTTGGTAAAACTTTAAAATAAATGAAAACCGTGCAGAACTTCAAGTTAAAATCGGTTTCTCCAAGTTTAAAAGTGTTTACGCTGACTAATGAGAATTAATGTAACTCACTTACACAAAAAATGTCCATTTTTTCGAAATCTTTCATACTTTTTTCTGAGCGTGTTTTTCTACTGCCAGACTACTAGTCCTACTGGCAGTAGTCTGTTGCGGACATTTTAAAAGCTAAAGCAAATGATCCCAACTCTTAGGAAAAAAGATTGAAGGTCCAATAGAGGCTAGGCCTACACAACTGGGACTCCTTGGCAGACAGGGCAGAGAAGGAGACAAAGGCGGGAGAGAGCCGAACAGACCATTGTGTGATCTCCATGGCAACCGAGTTGCACATATGACAATTGTTGGCTACGATGAATGACGGGGCGAGGCCTAGCCAAAGGTATGAAGAAGCAATCTGGACTGGAAGCCGACCCCAAAACCCTGACTCGACTTGTTGGAGGCCACTTAAATTTGCCCATCAACACACAGCAGATAGGCAAAGTAGCATTAGGCCTATAGGCCTAGCACATAAAGAAAGGTCATAAATAAGAGCAAGTACTTGGGGGCCTAATTTCAAGGCTGAAAATTTACTCTGTAACTTGATCTTTAACAAAAAACGGATGCAGTCACAATGCAGGGAGACAAAAAGAAGATGAGGAAGAGAGCTGAAAGTATATAGCGACTAAGCGTGAAAGAGGATAGAGAGGAAAGGGTAAGAAAGAGAAGGAGAGGGTAAGGAAGAGAAGGAGAGGGTAAAAGAGAGAAGGAGAGGGTAAGAGAGAGAAGGAGAGGGTAAAAGAGAGAAGGAGAGGGTAAGAGAGAGAAGGAGAGGGTAAGAGAGAGAAGGAGAGGGGAAGAGAGAGAAAATGAGGGGAAGACAGAGAAGGAGAGGAAAAGACAGAGAAGGAGAGGGGAAGACAGAAAAATTGAGGGGTAGACAGAAGGAGAGGAGAAGACAGAGAAGGAGAGAGGAAGACAGACAGAGAAGGAGAGGGGAGGAGGAAGAAGGAGATATAAGAAGAGAGGGAGAGCGGGAGAGGTGGTGAACAGAGGTAGGGGGCGAGGTAGAGGGAGAAAGAGTTCGCTCTTGTCACCAATATTCTCAGCCCCAGTCAGCAGCCCCCCAGCCAAATTGCATGCGGGTTGAAGCTAGCCAATAGACCAATGCCGCACAAAAATTCATGAGCCAATCAAAATGCTCGAAGACCAAAACCCCTGAACCGGGGTTCAATTTTGGGGTCATTCCATTACCACTCAGCCAGAGGCTAGGCCAGAGATTTTAGGCTTACTTTGAAGGGTTGGAATTATTGCATAATACGAGTACAAAGCACATTTTAGAAAAAAAAAACAGTAAACAGCCAATTATCGCAGTTTATTTTCTTTGCTGAGAGCTGCGAATGCAAATGGAATCCCAATCACACGAAAGGACAAAACTAAAAGATGGCTAAAATACTACGAGTAAAAGAGAGCCAGAAAGAAGAGGGCGGGAGTGAGGAAGCTGAAGAGCAGAAAGAAGATGGTTGGAGTGAGGAAGCTGAGAAGCAGAAAGAAGAGGGCGGGAGTGAGGAAGCTGAAGAGCAGAAAGAAGATGGTTGGAGTGAGGAAGCTGAGAAGCAGAAAGAAGAGGGCGGGAGTGAGGAAGCTGAAGAGCAGAAAGAAGAGGGCCAGAGTGAGGAAGCTGAGAAGCAGAAAGAAGAGGGCCAGAGTGTGGAAGCTGAAGAGCAGAAAGAAGAGGGCGGGAGTGTGGAAGCTGAAGAGCAGAAAGAAGAGGGCCAGAGTGAGGAAGCTGAGAAGCAGAAAGAAGAGGGCGGGAGTGAGGAAGCTGAAGAGCAGAAAGAAGATGGTTGGAGTGAGGAAGCTGAGAAGCAGAAAGAAGAGGGCGGGAGTGAGGAAGCTGAGAGCCAGAAAGAAGATGGCGGGAGTGAGGAAGCTGAGAAGCAGAAAGAAGAGGGCGGGAGTGAGGAAGCTGAAGAGCAGAAAGAAGATGGTTGGAGTGAGGAAGCTGAGAAGCAGAAAGAAGAGGGCGGGAGTGAGGAAGCTGAAGAGCAGAAAGAAGATGGCGGGAGTGAGGAAGCTGAGAAGCAGAAAGAAGAGGGCGGGAGTGAGGAAGCTGAAGAGCAGAAAGAAGAGGGCCAGAGTGAGGAAGCTGAAGAGCAGAAAGAAGATGGCGGGAGTGAGGAAGCTGAAGAGCAGAAAGAAGAGGGCCAGAGTGAGGAAGCTGAGAAGCAGAAAGAAGAGGGCCAGAGTGAGGAAGCTGAAGAGCAGAAAAAAGAGGGCGGGAGTGAGGAAGCTGAAGAGCAGAAAGAAGAGGGCGGGAGTGAGGAAGCTGAAGATCAGAAAAAAGAGGGCGGGAGTGACGAAGCTGAAGAGCAGAAAGAAGAGGGCCAGAGTGAGGAAGCTGAGAAGCAGAAAGAAGAGGGCGGGAGTGAGGAAGCTGAGAAGCAGAAAGAAGAGGGCGGGAGTGAGGAAGCTGAAGAGCAGAAAAAAGAGGGCGGGAGTGAGGAAGCTGAAGAGCAGAAAGAAGAGGGCGGGAGTGAGGAAGCTGAAGAGCAGAAAGAAGAGGGCCAGAGTGAGGAAGCTGAGAAGCAGAAAGAAGAGGGCGGGAGTGAGGAAGCTGAGAGCCAGAAAGAAGATGGCGGGAGTGAGGAAGCTGAGAAGCAGAAAGAAGAGGGCGGGAGTGAGGAAGCTGAAGAGCAGAAAGAAGATGGCGGGAGTGAGGAAGCTGAGAAGCAGAAAGAAGAGGGCGGGAGTGAGGAAGCTGAGAGCCAGAAAGAAGATGGCGGGAGTGAGGAAGCTGAGAAGCAGAAAGAAGAGGGCGGGAGTGAGGAAGCTGAAGAGCAGAAAGAAGATGGTTGGAGTGAGGAAGCTGAGAAGCAGAAAGAAGAGGGCGGGAGTGAGGAAGCTGAAGAGCAGAAAGAAGAGGGCGGGAGTGAGGAAGCTGAAGAGCAGAAAGAAGAGGGCGGGAGTGAGGAAGCTGAAGAGCAGAAAGAAGAGGGCGGGAGTGAGGAAGCTGAAGAGCAGAAAGAAGAGGGCGGGAGTGAGGAAGCTGAAGAGCAGAAAGAAGAGGGCGGGAGTGAGGAAGCTGAAGAGCAGAAAGAAGAGGGCGGGAGTGAGGAAGCTGAAGAGCAGAAAGAAGAGGGCGGGAGTGAGGGTGCAGGGTGGCAACCACAGCGACGATTTTTGTCTTTTATGTTGAAGGTGGAAGCTAGGCCTTTTGACATTGATAGCTTCCAGAAAAAAAACTCAATTCCTTCTCGTGGTGACTCGGAAGCAAGGACTCATTTGTCTTCTGCTAATAATTTGGTATTTGGTGCTGCATTTTATATCATTGATATGTTTGATTTGATTCCATTGACATTCAGAAATATAGGGGCCTAAGCCTGTTGCCTGCAGTGTGTGTTGATTTGCTTTCAAATTTAATCAATTTGTATTGAGTCTGCTTCCTTTCTTGGTTTGTTCGTCAGGGGTTTTTGTTAACCGAGAAGGAGGCCCTTCCCTGCCGCAGCAGCAAGCAAACCTTGTTGTATTTATCAAGAAGGTAAATTTTATTGTAATCAATATTTTCTGCCTTGACAAAAAATACTAATCGTTTAAATATGAGCGTAGATTCTTTCTAGCAGATTCTTGTTTATGTATTATTTCTTGATTTAATTTTAAGTTGCTTGCCGCTGAAAACCAAGTTAAAGCCACTAAGTAAAACACAATTATATACACATGAAAGAGTTCATAAGCAATTTTTTTGTTTTTTTTAGATTTTTTGTTTTTGATGTGCGCTTATGTAATATAAAGGTGCAGATAATAGCAAGGCAATGTTTGACAAGCAGGCAGACAAAACGATTGTCGATACGAGTGCAGCAATGAGCATTTGTTAAGCAATTTGTGAATAAGGAGGATGATGCAAGCATATTTAAATATAAGAAAAGTAAAATAAAATGAGCATTTCGCATTGAGCAGCACAAATGACTATGTAGCCTAATGCGGCAGTTTTATTTATAAGATTAGAAACCGTAAGCTTGAGAGTGTGATATTTTAGATTAAAATATAGTAATGTTCAAATAGATACAATTAAATAGCGTATCTATATGAGATGGCTTAAAAAGAATGATTTCCTCATGCTGCTCAGTGCCTAATGCGGCTGCGGGCATTCATGAGTTCATCTCGAGCCCAGATGAACCCACGATTCCGACTGTCATGCCTTTTGCAAACTGGGGATTCGGCAACACAGCGACTTCACTCACCAGTGCAGGGAACTCATCGCTCTGGTCCGGGAAGACGAACGGCTTCTGTCCTCCGGCCATCCAGCTCGAGATTGACTGGGTGCAAGCAGAGACGATGACTTGTTTGTCACCCAGGAGATGAATAACTCGACTCGGGTAATGCTGCCAGGAGTCCACACGTCCTCTGCACGTTGTCCGCACGGCGGCCAGCACCCAGCAGTTGAGGCTCAGTTCCGGTAGAGGCAGCGGCAATAGCGGCATGTAATGCACCTCCGGGATGTGCGCCAGCTTGATCGGCTGAACACCTTGCATGCACCCATCCGGCAGGACCTCGGTTGGACAAGTGCTTTCAGGCTGGTAGATGTGAATCGGCCTGCTAAGAAAATATGCTAATGCAACGATAATTGGGTGATCGGCATATGTGCTGGGAAGCCTCATTTCTGTAAAGTAAGTTTCAAGCGGCTTATCGAGAAAATTAACGATACTCTCACCATTGGATGCGAGTACTAGGCCATGCTTCTCCAAGTAGTCGCAGGTGTCCAGCCGAAGCTGGACTGCATCAGCTTCAGTGCCCTCAGACCGCAGAATCTGCTGAATTGAGTCAAAAAAGCAATTGCCGGATGAATCAGCCTTATCAATTGAGCAATTCAGTGACTTCGCCTTCGCATCAAGCATGCGAAGTGCATCGTCGATACTGAGCGCGGCTGGGGTAGAAGCGGCTGCAGGCTGCTGCTCTGAGGCACTCGCGACTCGCATGGGCACTCGCCGTGGAACCGGAATCGGCTTCCTCTTTTGCAGCCGAGCAGCTTGCCGGGCACTCTTCAAGTTTAGGGCAGCTTGACGCTTCTGCGCTCTGGCTCTGAAAAAGGCTAGAATGGAGCGGCTTGTCAAGTTAGGATGTGGTATGTCCTGGTAGACGGATGTTTTCCTTCTTTTAGTAGGAATTGCAGGAGCCTGGCCATGCCGCTTCGTTGGAAACGCGATTTCCTGAGCAGTTGCCTTGCCAGCCGCTGACACGGATGACACCGGGCAGAATGCACCTGCTGGAAAACAGGAAATGATTCAATATATTTCATTGCGAAATGGCCAACAAGGCATTCAAAATTTAATGAATAGATTCTTTCGTCTTTATTTGACTTAGGTTAGTGCATTAAGCCGTAAGCAAAAAGGCTCATAAACCCCAAGAGTCATAAGCCCCAAGGCTCATAAACCCCAAGGCTCAATTAGACCAAATTGCTGAAAAATCCCGATAAATCAATAGAATCAACTGACAGAGTTCATTTGATCGGTGAATGCACTTCACAACTTGAGAGTGAGTCAAAGGAGTAAATAAATAAAATATATCATAATTTTATAATTTCTTACCTGGCTGCTCCTCGTCACTTGATGCCGCATTGACCGCCGGAATTGTTTCCTGTTCTTCATCCGCTGGCATTGGACTGCTCTCAACCAGGTTGCTGCAACTGTCTGAGCTCTGCGGGTCAGAGGAGGGGTCGCCTTCAGAGCTGACGTGCTCGTCATTAGGCTGCTCGCAGCAGAAATTGCCAGTCAGTCGGAACAGCAGCTGCTGCAGTGTGCGATCTGCATCAGTCTGAGCCGGCTCGGTCTGCAGCCGTTCAAGGTAAGCAGCCCCCAGAACGTCCTCGAAGCAGCGCTCAACAGAGCCGGCGACCGTCTGGCACTTTCTTGAAATCTTGGAAATTTTCGCTTCTGGCTGGCTAGATTGGCTCCCGCCGATGCTGCAGGCAACGTCCTGGATCACGGGTGCAGGTGGAGGGTCCTGGCGCTTGCAGAGCTTGTCGTAGGCCAGAGCATCCGGATTCCGCGGATAGATGCCGCTCTTCCTGAAGCCAGCGCTGATGTTCTTAGGAGTCGCCCGCTCCATCAGGACCTCCCGCAGCATGCTGACGAAGCTCAATCTGCTGATCATGCTGCCAAATGCCACTTTCCGAGACCGGTCCGCCAGAAGCTCTCGCCAGCCAGCTTTCACCGAACGAAAGACGGCAAGATCAAGCGGCTGAAGGACATGCGTGGCATTCGGAACGAGGCCGTAGAGCACGACCTTCTGTTGCCGCAGGTAGTCAAGAACCTCTAGGGAGAATCTAGAGTCATGCAGATCTGTGAAAAGGACAACTGGGCGACGGGTATTGTGTTGTTCCAAGAATGGAACAAATGTTTCCTTTGCGAAAGCCTCAAATGCATTGGCTGTCATCCAACCATTGGGTGAAAATGCATAGTGGTAATCACTTGGATAGGCACCCATTTGCTGTTGCTTTTTTCCTGGAAACAGAAAGCGTGGCGGTAAAATTGCACCAGCGCATTGCACGGTAATTAAAACGGTCGTGTGCTTGCGATCACTGCCGTGAACCTTCTGCACAACATTCACCATGCCCTTCTCAGCTAAAACTGAGTGGGATTTCATTGCCTGTGGCACTGAAATTTCGTCGCAGTTGAACATGCGGGCCGGGTCCTGCAGAGCTCCATCGAGAAGGCTGTCGCTCTCGAAGTCCGATAGCTCTGTGAACCAGTTGCGGATCCGCCCTTCGGTGACAAGCGTCCGGGCTGGATTGACAGCCTGGGGTGTCCGGCGAGAAATGTCCGGGTGCCGCTCCAGGAAGCGATTTATCCAGCCATCGGACAAACCAGACTGCTTGAGCTAAGAGAAAATAAGATTAATGCAGCGAAAAGTTATTTAAAAGTTGAAATGCACAAGATTTAATTCTCAGGGATGGAGAGATGAAGGGATGGAGAGATGAAGGGATGGAGAGATGAAGGGATGGAGAGATGAAGGGATGGAGAGATGAAGGGATGGAGAGATGAAGGGATGGATATATGAAAAGATGAGGAAATTTCTTATGCTCATCCTTAGGCCTATTTGTTTATAGGGGATATCTCAAAAGTCTGTCTACAAAACTTATTAACATTTTCATCATAATACGATCTCATACTATAATGATGGCCCTCTGATTATATTTCGGTGGGACTGCCATGCACCATACTGGGGCACCGTGAAAGCGGAACAGTGTGAAGGTTTCCAGGGCGCTGTCTCTAGGGCGAAGCCAGATGTAAGTGAAATATAAATATATATAAATATAAAAAATATTTATATAAAAAATATAAATATAAATATTGGGGAAGAAGAGAAACAAGCAACGAAGGAAAAAGCGGGTGAAGAGAACCTGGAGGGGAAGGGGATGAAGAGAACCTGGAGGGGAAGCGGTGAAGAGAACCTAGAGGGGAAGGGGATGAAGAGAACCTGGAGGGGAAGCGGTGAAGAGAACCTGGAGGGGAAGGGGATGAAGAGAACCTGGAGGGGAAGCGGTGAAGGGAACCTGGAGGAGAAGCGGTGAAGAGAACCTGGAGGGGAAGCGGTGAAGTGAACCTGGAGGGGAAGCGGTGAAGAGAACCTGGAGGGGAAGGGGATGAAGACGCTTCTTTTCCGGAACAAAAAATGAAGATGTGGGTCCTAAACGCATTCGATAGAAATTTGAACATTTTTGGCCTGTTCCCTATACCTTGGTTGCAGGTAGCAGGCCGCTGCGGTCCTCGCTCGCTTCGCTGAGCTTCACGACTGCTTGGGTCGCCTGTTGCTGCAGCTGCTTCCGAGTGATAGGAATTTGCTGCCGGGCAGCTTGCTTTATTGACTCGCTGAGCAGCTGCTCTTCAGCTTGGGTGAAGTACCGCTTGCATGTGTTCTTATTGCGCGGCCTCTGCCCATTCAGTACCTTGCGGACTCTGTCATAAAGTGTAGTGGTGGGTACAGAATATTGATTAGCAGCATCTCGATAATTTATTGATTTCCCACTTCGGATTTGTGCTATTGATGTGGAGTGTGCTGCGGGAATCGAGTGGGAATGTGAGCCAGCAGAATTTTTCAATTTTTTTAGTATCTAATAATCGCGACCCACATAGCAGCTGGCCACAAACAAGATCATTAATCTTAGGGCCGGGTTTGGGGCGGCGGTGAATTAAGTAGCCGTCGAATCCCTTTTCCCTGGATCTGTCTAGACCCCTGTAGGAATGACTGATCGCGGCCATAACTTTTATTGTATGAGTAGTTTAGGTCATAATTCCCCTCCAAACCGCGATCAGATATCGGGAATCACTCGGGCGTTATGAGTGATCATTAATTCTTCATGTCCCCACTTCTTTACAGTATTCGAGCCTAGCTCGACTTTATGACCTTCCTCCTTTTAGATACATGTAAATGTCACTGTAGGCAGGTCGGCGCCTGCGCTTCCCATTGTCCCGGCGGAGTAACAACCATTGGCCGACTGCCGACGGCTGTTCGCGCAGAACATCTGTCGTTTCCCGCCGTCGGTTCATTGGGTAATCGGGGCGGCCCATCGCCGCTCGATTCCCCGTTGACAGGCTGGCGCGAATGCGGGCTGCTTTGATGGATGTCGGGGTTGGCGTGCTGCAAGACTATTTAAGCAAGCGCTCCGCGCTGCTCCCTCTAGGACCCCTCTTCCTTCGGGAAACTCACCTTCATCTCCCCCGCCGGATTCACCTTTGCCGGGCCGGACTCCCACCGGACCCAGGACTTATACTCCGGACCCAATTCTCCACATAGGGCTTAGACCCTAGAGCTATAAGCTCAGATCAGCGCTCACAGGCCCATTGCCTGTTTCCCTCCCCCTCGTAGCGACAGCCACCTCTTTAGGTGAGCCTTCTAATTGAGCCTTTGAGCTCCTGGTGCGTTGGCCCCTGCCAGCATCGCAATAAGCTTATCCCTTCTCTGCCTTGCTATCTTTGCCCTACCTCTCCCCGAGAACTACGGGATTGCAGCACGCGGCCGATCGACATCCGGATAAGTAACCCGCGCAGCGGTCTTTAATTGCTAATCCTAAGGGACCCTTTATTAAGCTAGGCGGCACTTTAGTGGGCAAGGGGGTAGGACTCTTGGCTTAATAAACATTACAATTCTAGCCACTAATTACTTTAGGCCAATTTAAAAACAATCTAAATCCTCTCATCCTGCGTCCGCCTCTGTTTTATTTATCTGTTAGACAGCCCTCAGAGATGAGTGGCTAATCTCCTAGGGGGTGGGCTCTGGTGATGCCGAGCCGAAGGCTGTGGCAGGAAGACAACTGTACGCGCGCATAAGAGTAATAAGGAGCTAGGGATTCGCGAGTAAAATGCGGAACGTAGCGTGTGCATTGCTGCCTAGTGGCGGGGGATTCCTTGGCCGGCTTTCCTCGCTCACTGGCGGATTCCAGTGTACGCGTCAAATTCCTTTGCCAATTGAGTTCTCCTACTATTCCCCGCCTCTCGTAACCGCGGCCATGGGAGCGAGAGGTGTGACCTAATAATCATCGCTTGCGTAATCACTTAGCCAGTGTTCTGCTTAATCTCTCCAGCCTCTGATTTCCTCATCTCACACAGATTCGGATTTGTTAGTTACTTAATGTGTAGGCTGCAGTCTAATGTAAAGAATGTGTTTGATGTTTCATGAGTAGGATTCCGGCTATGGATTTTCATTCGAGTTCTGAGTACCACCTTTCTAGACCCCTGTAGCGCGAATTCAGGAATCCCCTTTTGAGGCGTGTCTCGATCCATTCTGGGGCTCTCACCCCAGTCTAAAACGGAAGTTGCAGAATGCCCTATTTTCCGGCTTGTCTAGATCTGCGTGATAAACTAGGAGCTGTGTACTCCGGGGACCCAAGTTCCCAAATGCCTGCGGTGGCAACGTAGGCGCATTGGGTGGTGGCGCTACCCGAGATCATCTATCCGCTTTGCCGATAGCCTTTCCGCAGTTCTGTGACAAGAGCCTAGGCCGATTCGACCACCGCTACCAAGGTTAGGAGTCAGTTGCGCACGTACTACTGACGACAGTAGGCTGTCTAGCCCTGTCCTGTCCGATTCCGGATAGTCCGAAGCCTCTCTCTCTAGACCAGGGGTACGCAAACTCCGGCCCGCGGGCCAGATGCGGCCCTCGAAGCTTCCAAATCCGGCCCGTTGCACCTTCTGACATCTACAGTGTCCTGTTTCATCTCACTCGTGTCTAATCTCTCCCGTGTCTAATCTCTCCCGTGTCTCATCTCTCCCGTGTCTCATCTCTCCCGTGTCTCATCTCTCCCGTGTCTCATCTCTCCCGTGTCTCATCTCTCCCGTGTCTCATCTCTCCCGTGTCTCATCTCTCCCGTGTCTCATCTCTCCCGTGTCTCATCTCTCCCGTGTCTCATCTCTCCCGTGTCTCATCTCTCCCGTGTCTCATCTCTCCCGTGTCTCATCTCTCCCGTGTCTCATCTCTCCCGTGTCTCATCTCTCCCGTGTCTCATCTCTCCCGTGTCTCATCTCTCCCGTGTCTCATCTCTCCCGTGTCTCATCTCTCCCGTGTCTCATCTCTCCCGTGTCTCATCTCTCCCGTGTCT
Organism: Macrostomum hystrix; assembly: GCA_950097015.1. Classification (NCBI taxonomy): domain Eukaryota; kingdom Metazoa; phylum Platyhelminthes; family Macrostomidae; genus Macrostomum; species Macrostomum hystrix. The sequence continues at coordinate 4,692,412 of CATNEN010000002.1, forward strand.
CATCTCTCCCGTGTCTCATCTCTCCCGTGTCTCATCTCTCCCGTGTCTCATCTCTCCCGTGTCTAATCTCTCCTGTTTCTCATCTCTCCCGTGTCTAATATCTCCTGTTTCTCATCTCTCCCGTGTCTAATATCTCCTGTTTCTCATCTCTCCCGGGTCTAATCTCTCCCCTGTCTTATCTCTCCCGTGTCTCATCTCTCTCGTGTATCATCTTTCTGTGTCTCATCTCTCCCGTGTCTCATCTCTCCCGTGTCTCATCTCTCCCGTGTCTCATCTCTCCCGTGTCTCATCTCCCCAGTGTCTCATCTCTCCCGTGTCTCATCTCTCCCGTGTCTAATATCTCCTGTTTCTCATCTCTCCCGTGTCTCATCTCTCCCGTGTCTCATCTCTCCTCTATCTCATATTTATACAGTCAATGCGGCCCGCTGTCGTCTTTTAGGTTCTCTCTTTGGCCCGCCAGTAAATAAGTTTGCCTACCCCTGCTCTAGACTTTTAGCCGGTTTCGAGCATTGCTTGGGGTAGGCACGGCAGTCATGCCTGTGGCCTATGGGACGAGTGGGACTGGCCAGCCTGAGGCCGATAGGACCACTCCCTGCATCTACTGAACCTCCTCATCTCTCCCTTCATCTCCTCTCTCTCTCCGCGACATCTCGCGAGTTGCTAGGCGGATATTTAATCGACTATGTCGCCCGCCTCTAGCAATCATCTCTCATGAGGGCAGGTCAGCGGTTGCAAAACACCCAAACCATGTCAGGATGATCTTCTCCATGACTAACCATTTCAATTCATGTAAACCCTTAACAGAAATGATAATTAAAACGTTTCATTTGATGGCCATCATATGAAAGAACATTAAAAGCCATTGGACCCGTAAGTACGAGTAACATTTTGATAGAAAAGCGCAAACTATAAATAATTGTAAAGTCTGACATTACAGCTTCGTGAAAATTAATCAGCCAATTAGTCAACATGGTATTTATACTGTCAATGCGGCCCGCTGTCGTCTCATCTCTCCCGTGTCTCATCTCTCCCGTGTCTCATCTCTCCCGTGTCTCGTCTCATGAACTTACTGAGTACGTCAACTTCGAGAAAAGCGTACTTCATATAGTTTCCAATGCTGCACCGAAAATAGCCTTTATTGTTACCGTTGCAGCTTCTCACAGTAAGCACAGAGCCGTTTGCGTTGTCCTCAATCATAACATCGCTCTGCGTGGTCAGGTTGATGTAACTTTCAGGTGATGTCGTGTTGCTGGCGCGGAAATGCCACTGTACGCTGTCAGTGTTACTGCGCTTACTGCACCTGAGCTCAACTCTGCTCAGCTTTGAAACCCAGATCGGAACAGCTGCGACATCCACTGGCGGGGACCTCATTTCAACTAAATAGAAAAACTGTACGTGTTTGTAGTACTATATAGAGTTTACTCAAACGGAAAAAAAATTACATAATAAAATACTCACGGGAGTAGAGTTTAGTCATTCGGCCCTCTATTAGTAGCTTAGTGGGGCCTTTCAAGACGCCAAAAGCTTCGTATGAGATCAAATTATTCTCTTTGTCGGCGCACTTATAGTACGTGTAGCCGCCATCGTGGTCCTTGCTTAGCTGAGTAGTTGACAACATTAACTGCCTGCTCCTCTGCCCTTCAATCTCCTCAAACCTGATCGATGCCTCCCTGTACTTATACCACCGAAGAGACTCCACCGTCAACGTCAGCGTGCAGGTCAGAGAGATATCGTCTTTGGGAGCAACAAAAATCTTCATTGAACTGTTCTCAGGCGGCACTGGTTGGGAAAAATTATCACCAGCTTTAAAAAAGTTATCATGGACTCGTGGACTGAACATACTTATCGTGAAAATTGTACTTTTTGTTTTTTTTCTGTACTGTTGCTCCTGTTTATTGCCAGTTGCAATTCATTATAGATTTTCCGACCCTGTTCGCGCTATCCTCCTACAGTCAGGCCCTAAGTTCTTGATTCTTTTCATTATTGATCTATCGATATTATCGATTAACAACAACAACAACAACAACAACAAAATACGCAAGCCCAAACGTCAGGGGGGCGGCGTCAAATGATGCGCCGCAGAGCCAGCGCGCGAACATGGTCCGCGCCGGAGGCAGTGTCGGGCGCCCTGGCGTCGCTCAGCAGGCAGTCGACGGGTCCGAGCCTGGCCGCGCCTGAACGGGCCCTGCAGGGTGAGCAGAAGGACGTCCTGGGCGGGCTGGCGGCAGTAGCTTTCGGCCCGAATGACGTGGCCCGCTAGTCGAAGTCGTCGCTGGCGCAGGCGCTGGCGCTAATAACAGAGAAATTATCGATTATTAGAGCGTTTGCCTCTCTCACCAAAGTCCCTGAACTCGATTCTGCAGATTATGAGAGGCCATATTGATTTGGGGCGCAGCAGTGAAAAAGGTATTGGTGACTGGTCTTGTAATTTACGGCCTTAAGGGGCCAACCTTCAAGGGCACAGTGAAATTTACACTGCCTGACGATGAGAAAGTCAGAGCAGGTGTATGCACCTGTGTGAGCGCGTGCCTGCGCTCAATCTGTGTGCGAGTGAGCTCAGGAGTCGGCGAAATGGACAGAATTGCCTCCTCGCTGGCAGTGGAATTAGAGTCACCAAATGATGTGCCGACCATTACCGGCATAAGTATTTTTGTTCAGTCAACTCCTCGGTCTTGAAATTAGTTAAGTACAAAACTACGAGTAATATGCAAGTATTTTAGAGCACTCCAGCTGTACTCACATTCGGTAAAAACGAACTGATGTACTCTATACTTATTATTAGTCAATGGAGGCTCCATCACACAGTAGAATGAGCCAAATCTTTTATCATCAGTGCTGATAGTCAGGGTTGCCTCAGTGCCAATCACGCTGCCATTCTTCAATCAGAATTTGAACCGGCTCGGTGGAGACACTACACAGAGCGGCTGACTCCCACCCGTTACTGCCGTGTAGCGCCTCACGGACAGCACGTCCAGCTCCGCAGAGAATCGCTGGCCTACCGTCAAAGCTTGCGCGGCTGAATCAAAGGGCGCATAGCTAATCCGCAAGAAGAGCAGGTAGGCAACAGACATTGTTGGTTGAAACATGCTTTCTGTCCTGATATGCTGGTGAAGAAAGCCAGAACATTGTGTAAGAAGAAGGCACAGCTTTTTTGTAGAATGAAAAACTTCATTTTGTTTAAGTAAGACCGGAAAATGCGCCCTAGCTGTTAGTCCCAATTGACCCTAAATTGTTTATAAAAAAATCTACCCCTACTGAATAGGTAACTGATAAAGAATCTGATTTTCAAAATAAACGTTAATGGCAAGGTTGATGAACACTCATATAGCTCATTAATACCCAGCTTAATTGATCCGGTTGACCAGAAAGACGTGGCGATCTGTCACCGAGAATTGAATGCTTTTAGTCAAGATTTTCGAGACAGTTGAATTCCCGCTGCTATTAAACATACCAGCCTCGACTGGCCAGCCTCGAGTGCCACGACATACAGAGGCTGCGGGTGACCAGGTATGCTACTGCTATGGATTACTTAAGCATATACTAGCCTCCACTGCAGCAACTCATTCCAGAAAGCCTCCCCGAGTTTGATGCATGACTGAAAGCAGTGTACGATATTAACGGCAATAAGACCAGGCTGTTTTATCCGGAGAACTTTATCGGAAAGTTTTATACTACGGAGCATTTCAAATACCCACTGCCTATAGTTCCCAAACCGAATGACAGATTATCGTGAAAGTCCACCACATGGATACAAAATTTCCTTCAGATTTGAGAGCCCAGCTGAGGCCAGCCTGGCTCAGATCTCTCAAAACGCCCACCCACCCCCGCTTCCCATTGTTCTGGTTCACTCAAGCGTGACGGGAGCTTAAGCTTTAAATTTCCTTTACATTTGCGCAAACCCTTAGTAATTTTCCCCAACGCATTGTGAATTTATTGATCTCCCCAATGTAATCTTTAAGACAAGTATTTTCATAAGTTGTTTAGATAATTATCAAGTAAATTCATAATTAATGCGCTGTTGCGAATGAATATGAACATCAGCCGCCCCATATCCCCCAAGCTTACTGTACAACGTCGGGCCAATCAAAGCGCGTGGCAGGGCTCGGTTGTAAGTTAATGTATAAATGTATAAATAATACACGTGGTGAGTGGTGAATAGGAATATTCGTGCAATCAAAGTTTTGGAATAAGTGTTTAAATTGTTGAATTGGGCAAATTCAGATCCATTTGGAAGCCTGAGTAGACTGGAAACCTCAGATCAGTGCGTATATAAATGGGAAAAAACAGTGGATTTACATGTGTTATAACTAGAGTGTCTTGCCCCTCGGACACTAGCTTGCTACCAATGAGACAATAAATGTGATATAAAATCTGAAGGGATAGAAGTATAGAGCACATAAGTGACTCATGTATTCGTTTCGAACTAATTGTTTAGAATTGTTATAATAACCAGAAAGTTTGAATTCTAAGGAAACTGGAGCTCTTAGTGGAATTCAGAGAAAGCACTTCGATTGAAATTGAGATTGTGCATGAACGCCTGTCCACGCTGTTTCGTGCGATTCTGAAAATTAAAGAACGAGCCGTCTTGGTCAACTGAGGTTGAGCAAGACGCGCTGTTGTGCTATTGTAAGAATTGGTATGCGACACTTTTACTGGCAGCCGGAACTTCTCATTAATCTATTAATAGACTTCTCATGCTGCTGTTTGTGACAGCTGCGCTTTGATGTCCACGGCGAAGCATCTGATCGGACTACTTAACTGTAAACAGTAAAAGTCTAGGAAAATGAACAACTGCGTAGTCCATTTCGAGAATTTCGAATCCGAGTCCAGGGGTATGTGACCTATCAGCAATACGATTACGAGGGTACTTATTGCCTCAGCTAAGCAGCTGAGAAATAAAGGTAACTATTAACAGTAGAACTACCAAGGGGGGGGGAAATCTCCCCCCTGACAATTTTTTGCTGCAACCGAACGGAACAATGCAAGCACACGAAACTCAAGAACACGGGCCAACTTTTTGTTGCGCATCTTCTGAAACAAGAAACAAGTCGCTAGCTCTTCAGACCGTCGAGATATTCAATGTTTCTGGCCGAAGGTCCGATTTTTCCTATAAGAGCTAGTGTATTTCATACACCGATTATTCAATCAGTTCAATCAATCAGTTCATGCACTATAAACGAATTTGCACTGCGCCTCAGTGCGGCCTTTCCAGACCTTCAAACTTTATCAGCATCATCTCCGTCTTTGGTGGACACCTACATTTATCTAGACGGACTGCGGGACCTTCAAATGCAAAAAATGTGGAAATAGGCCACTCTGGACACCCTGACGCGAATTTCTAAATTTTCACTACTGAAGCCTAAATATTAGGCGCAGCTCAACTACAGGACACCATCGCCTAGTCTGTCAACCAATCAGTCACCACCCTACGCGGTTAGCTTTCAGGCGCTGCCAAAAATGTTCTCAGCGGGGGGGGGTAAATCCCCCCCTTGGTATAAAAACGGGCGGCAAAATGGCTTGGTAGTCCAACTGTTAACTAAGGTAATTCTTTTTATGGGCGCCTAGGATCTCGACCCATTCGACGATTTGAATTAACTGTACAGTCCTTGGATGCGCCGCGCAATAGATCGTGCAGATGAGGCTGTGCCTACTGATCCTACTTGGTTAGGTATACCTTCAATATAGTCAACTTGTGTCTTCATATGGCGGGTAAAGTTGATCAATTATTTACATTCTTGCAAAAAAACTGATTTCCAGTTAAGAAAGTATAATTTGATGCTTACTGTTTTCAAGTTCGATAACTAATTCTTGTTCTCGACTTTTATAACTTAACCTGTTTTACCGCCAATGACTGGTCGTAAAACATTAAAATTGACGTAAAATTTCATTATATTCAGTCAGAACACTAAAATAAGTAGCGTAGCAGAGAATCTATCTATAAAATTATTGAAGCGGCTAAAAAGATTCCTGACCTTTACGAAGCAATCGGAACGAATCTGATAGAATGTAAGGTAAGAAATATAACGCAGGATCTACTGTACACATTGTAAAATTACAGCAAAAGAGAGTAAAAGTTATATAAAACAAAAAAGTTGTTTTGGCTGATATAAAAATTACGAGTAATGAAAAGCACTTAGCAATGAATCAGGCAGGAGGCACAGCTAAATGTGATTGAAGCAAATTTTAAATATCCATTCAACGCACTGTACGGTATTTTACTCTTCTACTCGGTAATGTCATTTGAATACATCGACAAGAAATTTTACAGCTAAAATAAACTTGTTGATGATAAGTTTAATCATTTAACTGCTAGCTAAGCACAAAGTTAAGTACACATATTTATAAAACGAAACGTTAAAAAGCACACAGAACTAGAAATATCTGCCTCTTGCATGGTTGCTAGAATACACTAATCGCTATCACATGTACGCTCGTATATGTATCGAAATATCCACTGCTTGACAAGCAAAAACTATTTAAAAATAAGCATAACAGGACTGCAAGGGTCCGAACAAACAGCAGGCAATAGAAGGCAAATAACAAGAGATGAAAATATTTTGGCATTGCGTGGACAAAAAATTCTTTTCAATAAACCGTAAGGGCGCTTATCATGCACTAGTACGAGTATATGGCAACTAGACATTAGAAATTCTAAGGAAAAATGTAACTGCTTGTTTTTTAGGCATCCTGGTATTCACGCAAATTCCATCGGCGATTTAACACAGGTAAGAAATGTGTACATTTAGCCATGGGATTAAGTATGCTTGTTCAAATCATGTTGAAACTATCAAATCTCACTAAAAATACCCTATTGATAATAATAATAATAATAATGGAGGAGGGCTGCGGGCAATAATTTAGTGACTCTAGACCCACAGCCAGCGAGGAGGCAATGCCCATTCCGCTGACTCCTGAGCACACACGCACACAGATACCGGAAGCAGGCACACGCTCACAAGGGGTGTGTACATCTGCCGTGACTTTCTCATCATCAGGCAGTGTACACTTTCACTGTGCATTGGAGGTTGGTCCTCAAGGGTGTAAATTGCACGACAAGCCCCCAAGCCTTCTCTCCCCAGCTGTACCCCAAATAAATGTGGCCTCGCCACTGAATCGAGCTCAGGGCCTTGGTGCGAAAGGCAAACGCGTTTTCAGAGAGAATTCGCAGTTGTGGCATTAAGCCCCTTTATGATGACAATTTAAATGCCAAAGACGCCAGAAAAAAATTCTTGACCTTCATGCTGATAAAATGACCATCCTACAATCATTTCTAATTCCTACGGCATTCCTACAAGCGTACTCAATAGGCATGTGCGAGTCGATTGTTATTTCGGGTTAGTCCACGTGTAGAACGCTGGAGTTGGCACATCTGTGCGAGCTTGATCTGCGAATTGGAAGCCGAGATGGTCAGGATGCGATGCAATTCGATGGCTCACAGCCATGAGAAATGCGAACCAAATCACACCCACGTCTACGTGGGCTCGCCATCTTCTCGGATCCCATCTTTCGCTTAGTGGCAGAGCCTCCATCCGACCACGAACAATGCCAGCGGATTCTTTTTGCAGATCCAAGAGCGGCCCGATTTCCATTTCCACTGTCCACTGTCCACTGTCCACTGTCTTCAAAAGCAGTGCCTTCGCTGCTTCACGAATCGTGTGCTTGTATTTCTTATCACCGATTGGTAACTGGTCAGCCAGACTTCTTATATTTTCAAGAGTGCTCTCGTTCCAATGCGCTTGCTGCCAATCACGGAGACTACCGAAAATGACAACCTGTCTGTGGTGGTACTTTGCGTTTAGCCGGTTAATTACTATCCATCTTTGACCGATTTCTATAAACCTGTGCTGTCTCAGTTGGCAATAGGTAATGGCACTCTTGGGGCTTGAGTCATGCTCACGATTCTCATTATCCAAATCTTCTCCCCAGATGTCGTTCAAATGTCGAGGATCCTCACCAGCTTGATAGCTGCCGTCATCATTGAGTTTAGGCACAAGGTAATCGAAGTACTGATCTCTGACAGTGTCAATAGCTCGCATGCCTTCAGGTAGATTGCTTAGGCCGGCCAGGCCGTTTGTGAATTCAATGAGAAATCGTTTCCTCTCGAACTGCACGGGCGACTGAATATCATGAAAATCGTCATAAACAAAAATTAAATATTCGGCGATTAACCAAGTTTCTGGAATGTTCAGGTTCAAAACCATTGTACTTGCAGAAATATTTAAGTGGAAGTCCTTTAAATCAAGTGTCTTCAGTTTTGGAACCAAAGCTCCATCAGTAGCTCCGTCATCAGGAACAATCGCTGCCTCAGTAGTGACCGCCATTTCAAGCCATGTCTGTTCCTCGCAGTTAGGACACTCATCGCTTCCATCCCCCTCAATATGTTCATGGCAGTAATAACTAGTTTTCACCTGAGATGGGCTTTGTTGATGTACGAATCCAACGAATTCTAAGCGATCTTGATCGTGCAAGCAGTGTTGAGCGAGCTGCATTCGGAAAGTTAGTTGCAGCGGCATCACAGTGTAACATCTGAACTCCCGCGAAGAGGCATCGATCCAAACTAAGAAACTCCCAGTGGGATATCTGTTATCTACGTTGAGTTCGAGTTCAACTAGATTAGAAATCTGCGGTTGTTCACCATTAGTCACCTTGGCAAGATTCAAATTTAGTAAGTCCAAAGCATTGCCATTTGGCACTCGAAAGGATCTAGCATTTTGATCAACGTGTAGTTGCATTTTCAAACTAAATTTTCTATACCAAACTCCAGGAGAAATCAGGTCAAGTTTGTTAAAAGGCTTGCAGACAGATTTTGAACTGCCAAGCTCTTCAGCGTTTCCAAGCAGATGTAAATTTTGTACTTGTTCGGTAACAATCTTTATAAAAATATGCAATGTCTGCTTCGGAAGATGGGCCATTTGCTCACTTCTCTGATCCCGTCGATTTTCTGAAGAAGGAAGAAACGTTTTAAATGAAAACCTAGTGAAAGTTTCAACTTAGTGAAGTTTTATTCTAATTATACAGAGATCTGCTCCTCACCATTTAATTATTAATGTGCACAGGTGCACAGGAGCAATTCATTTTTGCTACATTTTCTGGTGATCTCTTCGTTTCCGCTCAATTAGTATGTGGCATAATTCATAAGAAACATAAAACAACACCAACGGAATAATTTAAAGCGTAAAAAGCTGAAAGCTATGTCTTGGTAAGTACGAGTATATTTAAAAGTATTGGTTTGTTAACTGTGCCGGGAATACAGAGTATTTCGAAATTTCATATATTTTACTGACATTCGAAAACTGAGTACCAGAAGCAAGGATCGTTTCTGAGTCTTCGTAAATCTGGGTTAATCGGCATATCATTTTTAACTTGTAGGCTCCTAATTTCTTGATTAGACCAGTCGTCCATTCTTCCTTTCTTTCGAAATATTTCTACTTAATCCGTTCATAGCGGAAAACAACGTTCAGGATTTTTCTTTTTAATCAAAGGAAACCTAAGAAATTAGGTTTTAATTAGGTTTTTAGGATATTCCGATTTCAGTTCTTAGCTTCCTGAGTACATGCAAGATATTTTTCGCAGAATTCTGCAAGCAATAAAATTGGCACATTGCGTCTAGAAAGTTTCCACAAAACAATATAAAAAAGCAGCGAATCAAACGTTTTAAACCACAAAGTACGTAACTAAGATGTATAAAGTCAGCACTCGTTTAGTAGCTGTTTTGAATAAATAAATTTACTAATCGAGGATGAAAAAGCATGTCGATCAACAACAGATCTAAGAATTAATGTTATCAAAAATTAATATAATTTTACGAATTTGAACGAATCCATCAACAGAGAAACAAAAATCATACATGCCAAATATGGGACACAAAAGTACACATGGATAATAAGTCACAAGTTAAAGGATTGTTTGATGTCAATAAGAAAAGGGGAATAGTAGCAAGCAGAAGAAAGTAGTAATATATTTTCCGTTTCGTATTGATAAATTACAATTGTGCATGACAGAAGAATATAAAAAGGCAAGGAGCAGTCTTTCAAGCCACGTGAATGTTTTACTTTGCTCTTAATGGGACTTAAGTTGATCAATAGTCTCGCGGGCACTCGTTCATCCTCCACGTATAGAAAGCAGGAATTCTGGTATTTTCTCGCAAAAGATTATTGAATTTTTTCTTTTCCTCCTCTGGCTCGAGCACTTGTGGTTGTATTGTGTTCCAAGCTGCCATCATAAAAGCGAACCACGCCTTAGTAACTATGCAGTTCTGCATCATCTCTTCCATCAGCAGCTTCTCTTCTAGACGACCACGAACAATCGCAGCTGAGTTTTGCAGAAGAAGTCTGGCGTCAGATGGTTTCATATTTCTGCTCGCGAAAAAGTCATTAAGAAGGTTGGCAACTTTTATCAAACTGCCAGCGAATTTCGGAGATTCGAGACAATTATCTCCAGAAAGTATTTCAAGAGATTGACGAATTTCATCGACTACATACTGACTAGCGTCGTCAACCCTCTCTGATGAGAGCTTCTGGAAGCCCACAAGCTTTTTCTCTTGCTCTTGCTTCTCTTTTAGCCAAAACTGAGCCTCCATCGAAGTCTCAAGTTTTGATTTCTGACTAGCGTCATCGCTAGACTTTGAACTCTCAAGTGAGACACGTGACTCAAGAGTTTTTAAAGGATAATCCATCCTCTTGGAATACAACTGGATGATGCGTTCTAATTCTTGAAAAATGTAGTTTTCTCGGCCAGTGTACCTTGCACGTAGTCGGTTTGCAACAAACTTCTTTGCATTTGGTTCGTTCGGAAATTTAATGCGCCTCAGCATGCAGTAGGTGACGGAACTCTTTGGTATGACAAACTCTTCCTTTTTCTCTTCTCGTGGATCATCACCCCAGATGTCGAAAAGCGATTGAGGATGGTCTGCTTCACAGCATGCGTAACTGCCATCAGGCGATACATTTGGCACCAGCATCTGGGCATAGATGCGCCTCACATTGGCCAAGTTGCTTCTAGTACTACTCAAGCCGCGAATATTGCCAAGGAAGTTGGCCAAGTCTAAGAAAATTTTGTCTCTTTTGAAGTCGAACGTCACAATTCGAACATCTGGTGACCCGTCGTCATGCAGATTGACGACGAACTCTGCGAAGTTCATCCCCCTGTCAACCGACAGATGCAACGCATGGGGAGGCTGCGCAGCTTGTGTCGAGGTTTCGGTCGTTAAAGAGAACTGAATGTCACACAAATGAGCCGACTTAAGCAGCATATTGTCCAGAGTCACCACAGAAAGAGCTGCTGAATTCGCCAAGTAAGCAGTGCAGTGTTTGCACTTAACATCACTTCGTTTGGTACTGTGTCTTCTGCAAAATGAATTCTCTTGCTTAAGATGAAGCATCTTCTTGGGATTTTTAAAGCCCCAATTCCCAACAATAACTAGGTTATTGTCCTTCCAGTCGTTGGGTAGCGCCATTCTAAAGTGCAGGATGACGGTAATAACTTTGTAGCATTTTAAATCTTTGTCGATGTCAATCAAAAACATGTTAGTCGGAACATCGGTAACGATTTTCGCCACAAATCTGCCTTCATCAAATGAACTTTCTACTAAAACCATATCCGAAGACTCTGCTGCCGGATTAATTGATACATCCACTTGGTCAGTTATTTCTATCTCTGTTTGAAGTACTTCACCTTTCATTGTCAGCAAAGGGTGGTTAATGCCAACAAGTCGCTGGGGTACAGCAGCACTGCAAATCCAAACTTTGTCATGACTAAACTCAAAATTATGAGCCGGTGACAATGCTGACTTAGGATCGAACCTCAGAGAATATGGGTGACTGTGCTGCGTGCGGATTAAAGCCTGCACTGGAAACACGCTACACAGACTGGATTGTAAAATTTCATTCTCAGTCATTCTCACAAGCAGCTCCGGCAGGAGAAAATCGCAAGCAACTGGAGGCGTAATCCAAGACAACTCGAGTAGCATTCTCAGCTCGATTTGATGCTCAGAATTCTTCCCTGTGTACAGTTGCACCATCAGGGGCTCACCAGGTCTCTCTAGAGACGTCAATGATTTGCCGTCAGTTGCTGCCAGAATCTTCACCTTGCAATGTCCGACTACCGGAAGGTCTTTGTCGAAATTTAGTCGGTTTGATTCCAATAGCTTCCAGTGTCCCAGCTCAGCGCAATCGCCAACCACATAAGCGGCATTTTTAGGCTGCTCAGACAGTTCTGCTCGAAAGTGCACATGCACTTCTGCTGCCCATCTGCAGTACAAAACTCTGTCATCGGTCATTGCCACGACGAATTCTGGCTTGAGAAATTCTTGAACTGAATGTAAAGTCCAAATATAACTAAAAAATTCTTCGAAACGTAACTCCATTCGATGTTCAGAATTCTTCCCTGTGTACAGTTGCACCATCAGGGGCTCACCAGGTCTCTCTAGAGACGTCAATGACTTGCCGTCAGTTGCTGCCAGAATCTTCACCTTGCAATGTCCGACTACCGGAAGGTCTTTGTCGAAATTTAGTCGGTTTGATTCCAATAGCTTCCAGTGTCCCAGCTCAGCGCAATCGCCAACCACATAAGCGGCATTTTTAGGCTGCTCAGACAGTTCTGCTCGAAAGTGCACATGCACTTCTACTGCCCATCTGCGGTACAAAACTCTGTCATCGGTCATTGCCACGACGAATTCTGGCTTGAGAAATTCTCGAATTGAACTAGGAATCCAAAAATATTCATTTTTTTCGAAACTTAACTTCTTTCGATGTTCAGAATTCTTCCCTGTGTACAGTTGCACCATCAGGGGCTCACCAGGTCTCTCTAGAGACGTCAATGACTCACCGTCAGTTGCTGCCAGAATCTTCACCTTGCAATGTCCGACTACCGGAAGGTCTTTGTCGAAATTCAGTCGGTTCGATTCCAATGGCTTCCAGTGTCCCAGCTCAGCGCAATCGCCAACCACATAAGCGGCATTTTTAGGCTGCTCAGACAGTTCTGCTCGAAAGTGCACATGCACTTCTGCTGCCCATCCGCAGTACAAAACTCTGTCATCGGTCATTGCCACGACGAATTCTGGCTTGAGAAATTTTGGAATTGAATATGGAATCCAAAAATATTCTTTTGTTTCGAAACTTAACTTCTTTCGATGTTCAGAATTCTTCCCTGTGTACAGTTGCACCATCAGGGGCTCACCAGGTCTCTCTAGAGACGTCAATGACTCACCGTCAGTTGCTGCCAGAATCTTCACCTTGCAATGTCCGACACCCGGAAAGCCTTCCTTGAAATTCAGTCGGTTCGATTCCAATGGCTTCCAGTGTCCTAGCTCAGCGCAATCGCCAACCACATAAGCGTCGTTTTTAGGCTGCTCAGTCAGTTCTGCTCGAAAGTGCACCTGCACTTTTACAGCCAAGGTGCAATAATATTCCCCCGAAGCCATATCAACAGTAATAAGTGGAAAATAATGTGACAATGTTCTTCTTTTCCAAAGAGTAAGCTTTGATGTTTGTTTAGAAAATTCCTTCGGTTTTATTTCTTTGTAGAAATCGCTGATAATGATTGATAAATTCTCATTTCTTTCATTCTGCAAACAATAATTTTTTATTTTAAATCTTTCGTGACATACGAGGTTGACAATTCCCAGCCAAACTCCAGTTTCTTGGCAGTTTGCAGAAGGCTTTAATTCGATCTCCTCTAATTTATCATGGCCAAATGACAGCTTTGCAGTCATCCTGTCAGACCGTTTTTCATGGCATATCACTCGAATGTACAGTTTGTCGCACCAGTCTTCCCAATCCATGGCTTCTATTTGGAAGTCAAGTGAGTAGGTTTGTTTTAAGGCATTGATTCCAATAGCTGCAATGTTTTTATTTATGTACCTTTGTTTTTCAGTAAATAACCTGGTACACAGTCTAATTTAAAATAATGTCCGACCTTAATATATGATATGAATAAGAATTTACAGTTGCAACTGGAAATGCTTAAAATTAGGAACAATCAACATGATATTTTACTACATTATATTATACTCTATATAGTACTCGTATTTATTTGCATATATTTATCCACAGCTAAAATTTGTACCCACCCGAAATTTGTAACATTTAATAAACTCACTATTCACTTTTTGAGCAGGTTATTGCAATTGGGTGCTCTGTGCCAAACAACGGTATCTGAATGTGTATTGTATTCAGATACAATTTTATTCAGAACTGTATTTAGAGTTCGTCGCCTGTGCCTTCTGGCGCAGGAATCTCTCAACATGTCCCGCCAGCTGACCCATGGGTACAAAGTGTTCAAGGTGTTCAAGGCTGACCCAACGGCAGCCGGACAGAATGGGCAACAGCACTGGATGACTCATCTAGGGCCTCTGGCCAAATCAGGTACAGGGCTTGCCCGGAAACCCCACCTGCTTTTCCAGGTACATCTGGCTTTGGCTCTGAGGGACAGGTGACACCATTTGACCTTAACAGGGTACGCGGCCAGACTGTATAGGGTTGGCGCTGCTGTTTGTTTCTCTCTAAGGCCCCAGGTCTCTCGGTACCGAGAAGCGTTTGGCCAGGGAGTAGTAGTCACGTTGTTTGTGGTCTTTATCTTCTTTAGCTTTCCATTTTTTGTGAGTCACCTCTTACCCTCCACATGCTTCCGGTGATGGCTTCTTTAACCTCTTCTTCAAACTTTGAAAAAAAAAGTGAAACAGGGACCACCCGGCCACTTCCGAAAGTGCCAACGCCGCCCCATCAGGGGCGATGGACGTCACCTTCGCTCATGCCGCTTGGTCCGAACATCTCCCCTGGCGCGTGGCAGACCACATACTCGTAGGATTCACTGGCTTTGGCGTCTGCATCCTCATCGACATCCACGTCATCAACATAATCGGAGGCTCTCCACTGTCTTCTAGAATGAAATCCTTGCCATCAGCTCCTGTGCAACAGAGTTGTATGTCAGGGACACGAAAGAAGAGACTATAGTCATCCACTCTGACAGTCAGCCCACAGCATGCCATGGCTCGTCCAGTTCCTCTGGGTGACATGACAAGCTAAGTTATTTCCTAAGGAAGACCACAGTACAGGTAACAGGACGGACCTAAATGGCCCAGCGCCATCGCCTGTCTGTGGGCCTAAGGTGTTGGCGGTATGGGCGACCCTTACCCGCTGCGTCCATGGAGCTAAGTAAAGAGTGTACCAATAAATTATGTAACATGCGATTTTAATAGTACAACTGAACTCCAACATTTGCTAACCTGGATTAAACTAAAAAGTTACTTACGATGCGTTTTAGGAATGGAATACTTTCCATTTTAACTGCCCAACTGGCTATCAACCATTAACTTCCACTGCCACATTTAACTCTACCATACTACTTGTTGTTTTATTTTGCAGGCCACTAAAGCACTGCAGCCCTAGACAGGGCTAGGGCTTTCTAAAAATTCCTAAGCCCTAAAAATTCTGACACATGCAGTTAATTTACCAATGAGCATGGGTCTTTGCCACTGCACTATGCCCTTGCATATAACCTGCTGGTTTTCTACTTCATAAATTTAGTGACAATCCAGAAAAAATGCCCTAAGCCTTGGATATTGAACAAAAAATTGATCCTCTGTTCTTAATGTCCTAGTGTATGATTTAAGTGACAAAAATATAATAAAAAACCAATAACTATTTTAATAACAAATAATAAATAAGAACAAATTATCTAAAATGGACAAAATACTTAGACATTTTGCAGCAAAAAATCTTATTAACTATTTTAACTCAGCGCTTTGAAAAACTAAAAAATAAAAGTAACAGTTATGTTACCTATTATGTTAATTGCTTCTATTACATTTTTGCTTTGTTTTTTATTTAGCCAACATCTTTCCCTAATAGCCAATAGTCTAAATTTGGCTAATAAAAGTAGTTATAACAAAAAGAGAGCCATAATATGCATTGAATATAAAATTGTCACATTTTTTAAGAAACTTTAGAGATTTTAGGCTATGATGCGTTTCTTCATCCTGAACAATGCTAAACAAAAATCTATGACTATATTGTTTCTATATTATGTAGCACTCAGCAAGAAAAGGAAAATACTTGAACAAAGCAGAAAAAACAAAAAGAATGTTTGGCTTTTTCGATATGGACAAACTTTTTTATAAGAAATTTTAGAATGTGAACATGGGCAGTAAACATGGGCAGTAAATCTCGGAAAAAGTAGGATAGTTATAGTTACGCTCAATAGTGAAGATAAGTTTTCAAGAGGTATAATTATTTATGTTGTTTATGGCCTTTTAAATAAATGGCGGAAGAGAGATTGCTAAGAGACGAAAAAGTTAAAACTTTGGAAGACAAAATTTGCAATTATGTCAAACGAGACTAAATTTTAAGTAAAAAAGTTAATTAAATTAACTTTTATATATTTCTGCAAAAATGTGAAACTTTATTTGTTTAGACGCATCAAAAGAAATGCTCGGACCACGTCCGTCAGAGTAGTGAGAAGTAAACAAGGAAATCGAATATGAAAACCAACAAAAAAATTACTGCTACAGACTCAAGCAGACAGTCCAATATGTCAGTGGGGCCTCATCAGGGGAAAGTAAAGCTTTCAAATGCTTTAAAACCTTATCATAATAACCCAATTAAAGTATTTTGCCATCTCTTTGAGCATTCTTCCAAAAAAGTCAAAAGAAATTAATACAAATATGCAACAACTTGATTACTGCAACAAAAAGCGTGATTTTCGCACATCCGAAACTGGCGATTTCGTCGCTCGGTTAAAGTCACAGTGTTCTACGTGGGAAAATACAGAAATACGAGAACATCTGTACGCACTGTGTCAAACCATCGCCAACCCAAACCTATCTTACGTAATTCAACATCTGCCTCAGTAGGACCTGGGCAATTCGCTCGCTTTCGTTTCCGGCTTAACTGGAGCAGTTAGCGTTCTTCAGCAAGATGCTGTTACAAATCAGTGCCAGTATGTGCTGGTCAAAACGGAGCTGGTTGTTGCGCCTTAAATCCAGTCCAATAAGCTAGTCCATGGACTGAGCTGCTGTTGTACGAACAGATTCGGCTGCATATCTGTCCCAACTTCTATCTTAACTGATGGAAATTAAGAAAAGAGGACTTTAAAACTTTAAAATGGTCTTGATCATCGTTATACAAGCAATAAAAGAAAGTTATTGAGCCAAACATGACACAAAACCTTAATAAATTTGATGCAGTTCGTTATTTTCATAAATGATTATATTTATTAGCAGAAAAACAATGAAATAAAGCATACTTTTTCATAAGGACATACACAGAAAATACTAAATAACAACCACATCAACTACAGAAACAACAAACAAAAGAGATAACAGAGGAAATAAATAAAATGCTGATTCTAAAGTCTTAAATAATCAAAAAATGTATCTAAAGATAAAACTTTGGAAGACTTCAAAACAAAACGGAAGCAGAGTAAATTCCTGGTTAAATTACTAGCTTAACAGACACCTGTAATAACAATTGACAGCTTGCATGGAATATTATAAGGGAAGACACCAAAGCAAAAATAATAAAATGAGTGCTTATCAAGTCAGATATATTATAACGTAGCATAAAAACAACTACCTTATAGTAATTTCTTGAACCAACACCATTAAACTAGAAACAGCTAGCATTTTACAGAATCGGTGTCGTGAAAAAGTTTTCGAAAAGATATTGAGCCAGTGTATCTGATCTGATATGTGGTCAGTTGAGAGATAAATATTTTAGTACACTTAATTACTTTTCTATTGCTTGAATAGAAAGGTGAAATGGACAATCAGCCGGAATTGACAAACATTAAAACCAGGCGACTCCATGGCTTCAGCCAGGAGTGTGAAAAGTAGCCACATCGTGATTGGTCAGAGATGTCACTTGAAATGACGTCATCGCTATTTTTAGCCACGACTGTACAGTGATTGAGACAGACCCATTGGTGGCATTGCATGTTTACTTAGATGCTTACATAGATTTACACGTAAGTGACTCATTCCCAGCTTAAGCGCTAATCTAATTGGTAACAGTAAATAAATCAAGCCTATTATAGTCCAACAATGTATAATTTATTACTCAAAAATGTATGTTTACATTTTTGGAGATAATGCTTCTAGTCCAGCTGTAGCAATGGCTCATCAAACTTAACCGCAGACGCAGGCGGCTCTTGACCGCTGCCACCGCCGCCGCCGCCGCCGCCACAGTCCAGCATCTCGTCGTCTTTAGCGGCGGAGTGGCCGAATTCTCCACCGCCATCTAGTTCTTCGTCGTCGTCGGCGAATTCCTCGTGCAGCGGAGTGGTGCTCTGGTACTGGAATGTACTCTTAGTGAGATCCATCTCGATGGGAAAGATTCGACAGGCCTTCATCATCTCGTGACAGTCGGTGTGGTAGGCGCTCATGGCCTGCACCAGACGCTGCAGCTGGGAGACCGTGTCCTGAACTGCAGGCAACCAGGGGAGGGTAGGTACGAGTAAGTACATTTGTCTACGAGACACAATCAGTCCACTATCGATTAATGTTTATAAATGCTCATCATACTGTGCTAGCATCATATGGTCTGCAGAGCTGTGATGGAGGGTTTAACGTAAGATTCATGACCGAAGGATTGTTAGCCTTGTGGTTAGAGCAGCTTAAAGGTCGTTGGTTCGATTCCCGATTCAACTGGATCGATTTGGATCCTTTAGCAAGACACTCAACTCTGCATTGCTTTAGTTGACGGTGGGTGTGGTCGTGTTGGCGTCCAACCAGTCCATGGACTGAACAGTTGTACGCAGCATTTTAAAGTTGGACATATTTAAACTTAATCTGGCACATTATTTGAATGCAAATCAAATAGTTATTGAAGCCCCTACTCACCGTGCTTGTTGTCCAGGAGTTCAATCTTCACTAGCACATCGTTGCGCATCTTTGCGAAGCGGCTTCTGGCCTCCTGGCGGCAGCGTAATATCAGCCTGTGGAATAGTGCGGGGAGGTGGGTGGCAGAGCAGTTATCGCGTTTGCCTCTCGCACCACGGTCCCTAAGTTCGATTCCACGGCGAGACCACATTTATTTGAGGCGCAGCCGCGAGAGAAGGCTTGAGGGCTTGTCATGCAATTTACACCCTTGTGGGCCAACCTCCAAGGCACAGGTAAATGTACACTGCCTGACGATGAGAAAGTCAGGCCTCAGGGCAGATGTACACACCTGTGTGAGCATGAGCCTGCGTACAGTATCTGTGTGCGTGTGTGCTCAGGAGGGAGCGAAATGGGCAGAATTGCCTCCTCGCTGGCTACAGGTCTAGTGTCACTAAATTATGTGCCACTGCCCGCAGCCCTCCTGCAATTATTATTATTATTATTATTATTATTATGTGGAATAGTGCGATAAGAAGTACACCGAGACAAGGCTTTAGGGGCCATAGTGTCAATTCGGCCAACGGTGGGAAACTAGGAGGCTGTTGCTATTTTTAGATTCACAAAAATACACACTCAGGAAGTCCTCTAGTCACATGAGTCAGTTTCTATTTTGAGAACTCACGTGACTCTCGCGGACCCTTGTGTATTTCACCCTTTCTAAAAGAGCTTACACCTAACCCAGATGAAGTCAGATGTACAGCCAGCGGCGATCTCCAGGTGCTATGTCCATGGACTGGGAGGATAATGCCAACACCCTTCTAAAATTTGAGATCAGAACTCCGGACTCAACGGTTAGAAATCCAAAGCTTAAAATACGGTGCTAAACCCATACCTCACCGTCGGTCATCAGATGGCAATATAAAAAGCATTTGTATACAATCACCCCATTAATTTGATTTGAGTAGCTGCACAATTTATGGAATAATAATAATAAATGCTGGAGGGCTGCGGGCAATGGCGCATCATTTGGTGACACTAGACCCGCAGTCAGCCAGGAGGCATTTCTGCTCATTTCGCCGACTCATGAGCACACACGCACAGAGGCAGTGTATGCGGGCACACGCTCACACAGGTGTGTACAATTTTACTGTGCCTTGAAGTTTGGCCCTCAATGGTGTAAATAGCAGGACAAGCAACCAAGCCTTCTCTCCGCGGCTGCGCCCCAAATAAATGTGGTCTCGCCGCGGAATCGAGCTCAGGGACCTTCGTGCAAGAGCCAAAGGCGTTAACCGTTCTGCCACTCACCCCTGCACTACTTACCTGTACTCATAGTTGCCTGTCTCCACCCGGTACAGAGGCTCCTGCAGAGCTATGTAGCTGTATTCCTCATCGTCCATCTCCTTCACTTTGAGACAGTAGGACTAAAAAACGGTTAATTATGATTATAAAAAGTATTATATAAGTGTTTCGCAGAACAACAGAATCAAGCATCTCATTCTCTAGCTAGTAGACTAGCTACTAAACAATACGCACCAGATATTCAAACTTGCTGTCCAGATATTTTTTTATAGTCAGCTTGGTATCAGGCACTGCCTTAGTGACAAAAGTGTTCATATCGCTAATCATCTGGAAGTATAAATCATGTAAAGTGTCCTTGAGTGTCAAGATTTTGTTATTACTGAGAATGATAATGAGCAAGCTCGAGCAAACTCACCGGTTTGATGGTCCTCAGACAGTCGATGGCCGCCTGCTCCATCCGGCGGTGAATGCTGCCAAAGTGCGAGAATGCCTCTGATGCGCGCGGCTGCGGCTCCTTGACGCCAATCTCGGAGAACACCTCGCCGAATGCGCGCTGCACCTGGCTGAGCCGGTAAAAAGACTTGATCAGCGCCTTGGCGTGACTCATAAGGCCGAAAAACATGCCCGCTGTGCTGTTCATCTCCTCCAGCTTCTTGATTAGACCGTCTGGCAGAATTCAACAAGCAAGGTTTTTACAGGCGAGTGGATGATGAGCTGGTTGAAGAGGCTGGGTGAATAGATGGAAGCTCGTTAAAAAAAACTGGGTGAGTAGATGATGAGCTGGGTGAGTAGATGAGCTGGTTGAAGAGGCTATGTGAGTAGATGAGGAGCTGGTTGAGTAGATGAGGAGCTGGTTGAAGTGGCTGGGTGAGTAGATGAGGAGCTGGGTGAGTAGATGAGGAGCTGGTTGAAGTGGCTGGGTGAGTAGATGAGGAGCTGGGTGAGTAGATGAGGAGCTGGGTGAGTAGATGAGGAGCTGGTTGAGTAGATGAGGAGCTGGTTGAAGTGGCTGGGTGAGTAGATGAGGAGCTGGGTGAGTAGATGAGGAGCTGGTTGAAGTGGCTGGGTGAGTAGATGAGGAGCTGGGTGAGTAGATGAGGAGCTGGTTGAGTAGATGAGGAGCTGGTTGAAGTGGCTGGGTGAGTAGATGAGGAGCTGGGTGAGTAGATGAGGAGCTGGTTGAAGTGGCTGGGTGAGTAGATGAGGAGCTGGGTGAGTAGATGAGGAGCTGGGTGAGTAGATGAGGAGCTGGGTGAGTAGATGAGGAGCTGGATGAGAAGATGAGCTGCGGGTTGAAGATTATAAGTTAATGAATACGTTAGATTCTAGTTCTGTTGCAGTCAGTCAATAAAGAAGGCTCACCATTGACTAGGATGGCTCGAGACAGGCCTAGAGCATCAGCTGTAGTACTGGACATGGACTCAACCACTCTGTGCTTTGCCTTTTTTAGCACTGAAAGCGTGATTTTGAGTGAGCATGTGCTATTAATGACATGGCTTGCTACTATCTAGTCACTTGTAGATGAAGTCACGCGCACTCACCAATGTCCAGTGATTTTCCCTGCTTCGGATCAGCGTGCAGACAATTGTAGCCAATAGTTACCTGACCCTGCAGTCACGGACAGATTCATACTTTTTATGACGGGTTAATAACAATTCCCACAATGTAATCAAATCCCACTACTGGGGCAATCCCTAATTTTCCAGCATGGGAATCTCCTTAGAGTAGATCGAAACCAGGCTAGAAAATCTCGTCAAAGGATATACCTACTGGAGAATACTTACACGGGAATTCCATTCAGGGGAATCCCGACTGGAGAATCTCGACATGGTAATCTCTTCGGGGGAATCACGATTGGAGAATCTCGATATGGGAATATCTTCCGGGGAATCCCGACTGGAGAATCTCGACACGGGAATCTTTTGGGGGAATCCCGACTGGAGTATCTCGATACGGGAATCTCTTCCGGGGCATCCCGACTGGAGAATCTCGACGTCCAATAAAAACCACTTCTGATGAATCTCGACACGAGAATCGGCCCCGGGAAATTTTGTTCCTGAATTCCTACTAACACCAGACAAGCTCACCTTGAAGCTTTGAATAAGCCGGGCCACTTCCACCTTGCTCTTGGACTTGACGCTCTGGCCGTTGACGCTGACGATCTCGTCGCCGCTCTTTAGCGTACCATCTTTGGCAGCCGGGGTGTTGTCGAATATCTGGACTACATAGAGGCAGGGACAGTACGGGGCGCCGCCGCCGATACTGATGCCGATGAGGTTCTGGGCGTCCTTTTCCAGCGTCACCACGCCGGACGTGACTCGCATGCCCCTGCGAGAATTGGGCGAGTGGGTCGAGGACAATGAAAGTCAATTCTGGCATAAAACATTTTGCTTAACAAACTTACCTCCAAAGCAAAAGTATCACATGCAAAGATAAATCAAAATGATTTGCACCATGAAATTAATTTGTTCTTAAGAATAAAATGTTTTATTTTTCCTACTACATAACCTCCATAATCTACGTAACCTACATAACTCACATTCCTATCCATTTTTCATCAACTTCGCAACTTACAAGGAATAAAAATGTACTATAAGCCTTTAAAATTACAATAAAAACTTAATTGGGACACACTCTTTAACATTTTAAAGCCCAAAATATAGCCAAAAAATAGATAGCAGAAGAAAATAGCTTGCATCTAAAATCACTAGCTCTTTGTGTTGAGTCTTCCAAATTCCAAAGAATCAGACAAAAGGCAGGAATAAAATTCATACTAAAAATACAATGTACGCATGTTGTTACCTGCGATCTTGAGGCATTTTGCTAAGATCATCCCTATCAGAGGGATCATCACAGAAATTGCTCAAGGGCAGATAGCCAGCTGGTGGGTCGTACTGCATTATTTCTTCAACTAACTAAAAATAGCATTCAGTGAGATATGGACAGTAGCTTCAGTCAAGGATGGAAATATTTGTTCTTATCACAATAAAGTAAATTCTCAAATAATAAAGAGTGTAACAATATAACTCTTTTAATTGTAACTGTAACAGTAAAGAGTTAACAGGGAATCTCACCGGACAATGTTTTTGCTGCGCCTAAACAGAGCTATGCAAGCACTCAAAACTCAAGAACTGGGCCAAATTTTTGTTGGGCATAATTTTTAAATGAGAGTCAAGCAGCCAGCTCTTCAGACTGTAAAGATATTCAATGGTATATATGGTATATTCAAATATAATGGTATATTCAAAGATATTCTAATTTCACTGATCAAGTCTAAATATTAGGCGCAGCTCAACCACAGGACACCCTTGCCTACAATGCCTAGTCCGTCAACAAATCAGTCACCACCCAATGCTATTAGCATACAGGAGCTGCCAAAAACATTTCAGGGGGGGATGAATTCGGTTATTGGCATAAATATGGGTGGCAAAATGGCTTGGTAGTCCCACTGTTAACTAATGTAGCCCTTTGAATGTTAGCACAGCATGTTGGAATTTTTTAATGTAGCAAATAATAGGACTGATTCATATCATTAGTTTCTGTTTATAAGAAGCCAAACAACCCTTAAGCAATAATATTTTTGTAGTTCATCAAACTTTAGATAGTTTCATTGAATATTTAAAAGTCAAGACCCAATTATGTATGATGTACAGCAATTGTATGCATACAAGTAGCTTGAATACTTCTGCAACTCTTTTAAAGTCCATGCATAGTCTATGGCCTAGGGTGGGGTGAGTTGCCAATTTTTACTACTTTTGACACTAGCTAAAGCAGGTAACCATTTTATAACAAGCTAATAAGAAATGATATTGAAATGATCATTTCATAAGAAATGAAATGATTAGCCAATATTAAAGCCTGACCAGCATCAGAATTGCATATAGATCTAACTGCTGAGCCATAAATTTCCCAAAAATATATAAATGCTACTCTTAACCTGAACCAATCAATGCTTTGAGTCAAAGCCAATGACACTTTTAATAAAATTTAGAGTTATATAGCCAGAAATATATGAAATAGCTCTAATATGTATATTTTGTATAGGGAAATGTAAAAACTTAAGTGAGCATATCCTCCATGTCCCCTAGAATCTATACCACCAAAAATGACAAATTAGTTGGTATCATTAGACAAGGGTCCTAGAAACAAAAACTTTGTAAAGAACATACATTTATTTTTTTCATTCACAACTTTGTTTTCTCTCATCTGTGAGGTTGCTCTCTCTCATTCATGACTTGTTACCTCTTGTCTGTGACAACAGTTTTTGTCAAAATAGAAGAAAACAGAGAGAGAAGAATAAAGACAGAAGAAGAAAAGAAAGACAGAGAAAGAAGAAGACAAAAATAACAGAGAGAAAAAAAGGAAAATCAAAGTAAAAGAGAAAGAGAAGAAAAGTAGTGAAAGAAGAAGCAGAGAGAGAGAGAAAGAGAGAAGAACAGAAAACAAGGGAGATTGGAAGGGAAGAAATTTAGAAAGTAGAAGAAAAAGAAAAGAAAATCAGTTTTGAGTAGAAAAGAAAGAAAAATGCTAAGTAAAAAAGAAGAAAAAATTGAGAAGATAGGCAATTTTATAAACTAGTTTAAAATTAAACCCATGAAACAAACAAAGTTGCAGAAAATAAGAAAACTATATGGCAGCTAGTTTTTGCATTTGCATCACTTTGCTTGGTGCTCAGTTGAGGGTTTAATGTGTGTTGCGTATGCATGCATTAGTAATAGTCCATAGTCCAGATCACACCAAAAAAGAAAAAAAACTTGTTTGCACACCGACAACAAGTGGATGCACGCCACAAAACTTCTGCTGCATGCCAAAAATAGACATGATAAATTTATATAAACTCATTTAGAGATCAATTCTAATTTGGATTTGGGTTTCATTCTTAATTTCGCTAATATCCTTCTTAAATAACATAAATACCTATACATGTCTATATATGTACATCAATCCCTAACCATATTCATATAGATATCCATATATATCCAAATTCTCATACCTAAACCTATACTTGTTCAAATTAAAAAAGAAAATAATGTATTGTAACAAAGCAAATATTGAAAATACAAAGTGCAAAAGAAAGAAATATATATGCATAAAATATTTAACATTTTTTTTATTTGTAAAAGCATTAAAAGGAATAGTAGAAAAAAGCAAAATTTCTAATTAAAATGATACAGAAATGCAAACATGAACACAAAATGTTGCATAATCCATAATGTTCTTTCATGGGTCCCAGGTCATTTCAGTGACAAGACATTTCGGTGACAGTCATTTCGGTGACACAATTGGTCAGATTGGTGACAACTATTTTTGCACCTTAATATGCTAAAAAACTGCCTTCCATTTTAACTATGCACACATATAAAATATTAATAAAATAATGCTAAAAGTATTAATAAGAAGCTGCATCGCTATGTTAAAGTCTGGGTTTTACTTTAAATGAGTTAAATTATTAAATTATTTAATGAGTAGGCCCTAGTCAATAGTTTCAATAGTTATTCGTTCCTAATTAAATGTGTATAATAAACATTTTTCAAGTTTTGGATTGACAAGGCGAGTGCAGGCTTTAAGCAGCTGCTGGATCGTGGAAGGCTGTTTTCTTAGCATATTTAGGTGCAAAAATAGTTGTAACCGAACTTACCAATTCTGTCACCGAAATGACTGTCACCGAAATGTCTTGTCACCGAAATGACCTGGGACCCTTTCATGCCACCACTACACATGCATGCCTTGCCATGCAGAGCCACTACTATTACATGGCATTTTTTCTATTTGCATGCCACTGCATGCCAAATTAAAAAACACATGCCAGAAAATTCTGGCGTGCACTACAGGATCCAGACTATGGGTATTAGTGCCTGCCTTTAAGTCCTTACTTTGTACAAAGTTGAATAGGGTTAGGTCTACTCAAATAAAAATAATTTTTTACAAATCTGTATAACAAGGTTTAAATAACAAAAAGTTATACTTACATTTTATCTTCTTCAACTGGACAACCATATTCGTCATACATCCTTGTATTACTAAGGTATTAAAATAAACAATATCGAAATAAGTTTGCTAAGCCCCTATAGACGACACTAAAACCATTAGCTTAGTTCTAGTAGCAAACTTAACACAAAAAAGCTTTAGTTTTAGTTAAAGATATACAACATTTATAATCACTACAATTGGAAAAACTAGCTAGCTAAGACAGCACGACCTTAATTTGTGATTTTTTGATATATAAGTATATTTATAATATTAGTAAATGTTGCTTTAATAAGTAATATTCAATAAATAGTAATTAGGTCTATTTTGTTCAAAATAATAAGTTTTACTTAAAGTTAGTAAATTATAAGCTCAAAAAAATATCCAAATACGTGTTGTGCCTTTGCGTTAAAGCATTTAGAGAAGGAGCAGGCTTTTTTATAAAGTACATGTGTACATAAACACTTTAAAAACCTGCGCACGCGAAATGGGCATCTTAAAAACTTTTTTAAACAAAGAATAGCAAAGCAATTTCGTTAAATCAAGCACATAAACATTTCAGTTTTTGAAACAATATGATATTGTACGTTTAAAAGCCTTTTTATTTTGCTTTAAATCATACAAACTGATTCACGCACCAACTAAAATTGTACTACTCGTACTTTGATTCTTTTTATAAGATAATCCCGAATCCCGATAGTTCCTTTCTTGCGTTCCCAAAAGTTCGCACTGCTAGACGTTATTTCTTATCAGTCGTCCTACTTGGTGTTATTGACATTAAAAAAGCGATAAATAATTACAACTTCATTCTATCTGATTTGCAATCAGTTTATTCTGGTCCGTTCATTCTTTGACTTCGTCGACAAAAACTTTTTGGCGAGGCCTTGCTTTTGATGGATCTTAGTTTAGATGAAATTATTAAATCGAGAGGACATGCCAAGTAAGCATTTTATAATTTGTACTCACTGCTCGCTGCTCTTTTATACATTTTTCTTCACTGAAACTTTCTCCAACTTGTTAATCTAGCTCATTAGCTTAGCTTTGTCTATGTATAGGCCCTATTGAGGGGTACCTGGACACTTCGTCATCTTACAACTTCGTCATCCAGATGACGATCTGTCCAATATCTCCGAGGGTGGATGACGAAGAGACTTAGACTTGTGGACAATTTGTCATCTATTTTAAAACAAAAGTTTTCAAAGTTAGAACAGAACCACCCCTCCCCACCTCCTCATGAGTCACATCGTGTTGGCACCTATCTTTCAACTCTTATAATGAAATCAGTTTTGACACCTCTTTTTGCCAATTTAGAGTGTAAAGTGTGTTCACACCTCTGCCCCACCACCCCACCCTCACTTTATTGATGACAAACTTGATTGCTTGTTATTAGGCCCTAGTAGATGATGAACTGACTGACCAAACTTTAAAGCATGCCAATTGGCTGGATGACAAAGTGTCCTACCTTCCAAGTGGATGACGAAGTTGTAAGATGATGAAGTTGTAAGATGACGAAGTGTCTAGGATCCATATTGAGGAATTGTCTGTTAAAATTTGTTTTTTTAGTGACTTTAGATAATCTAGAAAACTGAGCAAAAATTTTGGGCAATAATCATGATTTTTTGTTGTATAGTTAATTATTCAGTTGAATTCAGTTATATTTTGTTTAATAATATATTAATTAGCTATTATTTTACTCCTTTGTTTTGGATTGGCCTAGGCCTAAAAATCATCTTTAAGTAGTGGCAACAAACTCACTATTTAAAACCTTGTAAGATGACCAAAATTGTAGTGGTTTCAAATAAGTAGATTGAAGTTAGCAATTTTTTAAGGGTTGTATGTTGTTTTGCTTGTAAATTGTTTGAGCAATGTAAATTATTGCTTGTAAATTAAAGACTGTGGTTTACATTTAAAATCATTGGAACCTAGGGCCTACTTTTATTATTGAATCAGAATGGAATGGTTGTAGAGCAAATAAAAAAAGTTGAAACTTGAAGTATGGCTATAGGAAATAGCATATCATTCTGTGGCACTAGACCCACAGCTAGCAACAGTAAGGAGCCAATTCGGCCCATTTTGTCAACTCTGAGCATGTTAGTCAAGCATACACATACACATACTCAAGCATGAGCATTCACTACTATCTGCAGCCACATACATAGTCACATAGGGGTGTGTATAACTGCTCTGAATTTCTCATTGTTAGGCAGTGCAACTTCATTGTGCCTTGGAGGTTAGCCCTCAAAGGCCTAATTTGTGACAAACTTCTCTATAACTGTACCCCAAATGAACATGGCCTTGCCACAGAATCAAGTTCAGGGACCTTAGTGCTAGAAGCGAACACATTAACCAATCTGCCACTCACCCCCTGATTGTAACCAAAGCTTGTTATAGAAAGGATATCATGTTTAAGGTTTACAGCCAACTTAAGTTAATTAGGCCTATGGCTTCTAATTTCACATAGTATTTTTCTGTAGACTCCTAAATAAAAGAAAAATCACCTAATTTTACCCTTACTATATTATTATTTTTCCACATTACCTCACCTTTATTTATAATCACTTTCATGCATATGCAGTGATATTGGTCCTACTCCAATGAAATTATTGTAAACCAAAGCTAGTAATATTTAAAATAGCAAAATAAGTTCTGGTTTATTATTAATTCTATCCAGATGTTAAAAGTTAAGCATATAGAAATATTTTAGCAAACTTAATGTTCCAATTGATTTGGTGCTATGCTTCAACAGAAATAATGATAATAACTCAGAGATGACAAACACCAACTACAAGGGCTGTCCAAAAATAGTGAAATAATTGATAAAGTGAACAATTATATTAGCAATTCGCAACAAGCTCAGTGTCAAACAATTGATAAACATTTTTTGAATTTACAGCTCTAAAACTGAATTCATCAGTGTCAACTTTTAGAAATTAGCAAAAAGTTAGAGGACCTAGACCATAGTTTTACACAAAACTATGATTTAACATCACTTAGCATCTCAATCACCACCAACAGAAATCTTAGTGACAAAGTCCCCATTGAGCTGGTAACATTTTCTTCATAGGTATTAGAGATGATTTGTAGCCTCTGCATAGCTCTGCCATAGGATTTGATGCAGTAGGACTTGCTAAACTTCCACCTCCAGATTGTCTCGTCTTTCAAAGATGTAACCTTGTAGGTGCTTTTTCATCAGTGGGAATATTGCAGTTACTTGGACCAAGATCAGGCAAGTAGGGTGGATTGGAGAAAATTACAAATTTAAGTCTTTTGATAAGCTCAATGGTCTTCTTGGCTGTATCAGGCCAAGAACTATTGTTGAAGTTGGCTTTAAGTTGGCATGGTGTTTTGCATCACTGCTCTGAGTTTATGGTCATCTTTTCTTCTAGTAAATCAATTGTCAGTGGGCCTTCACAATCAAAAAACTAAGTAAACATATCTTCTTTGAATGATAGTTGTGCTTCACCTTTACAGGTGGATCACAGCCCCTTTGAGTCCAGACCTTGCTTTCCTATTCCAAAGTGAAGATTCCATATTTCAACTCCAGTCACAATCAACTGGAACAAATCATCCTAGCCACCACTGGCATGCAAATATCAATGGTTCTTCTGGTAAATAGTTTTTCTCATCATCTTCATTATGTTTGTAAGGAATAATTGCACCTAGCAAGCTGTCTGCTTAATGAGCCTGACATCTTTGGATCATGATCAGTTGGATGGAGTTTCTTGGACAGTTCAAATGGTCCAATACTTCTCTCACAGTGACTCAATGTTTTTGATCAATCAGTAATCTCACCTGGTCTGCAAGATTTTTTGTTGGGGAGATTAGTCAACCTTATTTGCAGGTGTCGTTGCTAACATCCATTCCTTCCATTCTTGAGGGGTCAGTGGCAGAGCAGTTATTGCCATTGCCATTTGCACCACAGTCCCTAAGTTCGATTCCATGGCGATGCCACATTTATTTGGGGCGCAGCCACAGAGAGAAGGCTTGGGGGCTTGTCATGTAATTTGCGCCCTTGAGGGCCAACCTTCAAGGCACAGGGAAATGTACACTGCCTGACAATGAGAAAGTCAGTGCAGAGGTACACACCTGTGTGAGCATATTGCCTGCGTACAGTATCTGTGTGCATGTGTGATCAGGAGTCAGCAAAATGGGCTGAATTGCCCCCTCGCTGGCTGCTGGTCTAATGCCACTAAGTGATGTACCACTGCCCGCAGCCCTCCAGCAATTATTTATTATTATTATTATTAATCTCACCTTGGTCTGCAAGATTTTTTGTTGGGCAGATTAGTCAACCTTATTTGCAGGTGTCATTGCTAACATCCATTTCTTCTATTCTTGAAGTCTTTACTCCATTGCTAGAAAGCAGACTTGATCTGCCATGGGATCCACTGGGAATAAATTAATTGATGCTGTCATTTTGATACCAAAGCTGAGTGTCGTGTTGGATTAAGATTTTGGAAGTTACAAACTATGCCTATGCAAAATAATATCAAGTTTCCCTTTTGTAGTAATGTAAAATTTTATTTGAGTTGCATTCACCCATAAAAAGAATTCACCAATAATAATTATCTAAATTCAATCGATGCTTGATATTGTTACATGAATTGATAAATAAATAAAATTAGATAAGAAAGAAAAATATATAAACTTACAGTGCACTAAGTTATTCTAGAATATAACATCAGTGTAGTGACTTTTTATGCTGGGACTGGCAAATCGTACAGCTATAACTAATAATAAGTTAATTCTACTTCTGTGTAGTTCAAGCTGACTCTAGTAAAATTGTACATTTTCTTCTATTTAGATCCCGGAAAACCAACCTCTTGATGCACAGTCAAGCCAAATTTGCTCAGCAACAACCAAGACAGCAGCAGCAGCAGCAGCAGCAGCAGCAGCAAAAGCAGATTGTAGATGCTCGGCAGTGCATTGCAGAGCGCAAGCGTCACTGCATCAGCGATGCCAGGCAGCTGCTGCTTCAGCGGCAGATGAAAGCCGGTCCTGGTGAGCTCAAATATTTGACATTAGACCAGCAGCCAGGGAGATGCAATTCTGCCCATTGAACAGACTTGAGAACACCCACGCACACCCAGACAGTGTGAACATATGCTCTGAATTTAATAGGCAAGCCATGTACACTCCCACTGTGCATTGGTGGTTGGCCCTCAAAGGCCTAAGTTGCACAGTAAGTCCCAAGCATTCTTTCAGCGGCTGCGCCCCAAATTAATGTGGCCTCGCCGAATGCGAATTAAGAATAATAATTGCAGGAAGGCTGTGGGCAGTAGCACGTTATTTGGTAGCACTAGACCCGCAGCTAGCGAAGAGGCAATTCTGCCCATTTCGCGGACTCCCTAAACACAGATGCACACAGGTACTGTACTAAGCCATACATTCACACTGATGTGTACATCTGCCCTGACTTTCTCATTGTCAGGCAGTGTGCACTCTCACTCTGCTTTTGTGGTTGACCCTCTTAGGCGAATTTGCATGACAAGCCCCCAAGCCTTCTTTGCACAGCTGCGCCGCGAAATCGAGCTCAGGCAGCATGGTACGAGAGGCAAACGCGTTAGACCTTTCTGCCACTCACCCTCCCTTCCCTGCTTAGTGACCTAAGCTTAGTGATCGTCAGATTGGGCAAGCAGCAGTCGCGTTAAACCTATTCGAAAGCAAAAATACTATTCTCCAACCTTGTCGCCCAGTTCCCATCGAAGCTGCAGAATCCGAGCCAATTGGTGCACTGGAGGCTGTAGTCCCACTGCTACTGCCACAGAAGGTGATCTCCAATGATCTCTACCAGCCGCCGCCACCGGCGCCAATTCGCGGCGTCGCATTGCAGTACGCCGGCTCCAGTCAGCGCGGAGCACCGCGTCACGGCTTCGGCCGCGGTCTCAGAATGTCCCGCGGACGGGGATATTATACTCGGCCCTATTTGCAGCAGCTGCTGCGCGGCCGCCTCACCCAGCCGCAGCCACCGCCTGTTCATGTACAGCCAGTGGATTATTACTGTGAAGACGGCGCCGATGATTACTATGAAAGCGAGTTTTACGACACTGACTATGGCGATGCATGTTATAGCGAGTACGGCTATGAAGCCCATGTTGATGAGCATCAACAGTACGCTGACATCGAGCCGCAGCCGTTGCCTCATCATCGGGATTATTCAGCATCTGGTCTGGAATATGATCAGAGCAATGGCGGTCAGGTCGATTTTGCCGTTGTCCCTACGGCCACAGTTTTCAGTAGACAGCATCGGCGACCGACTGCCATCCCTGTGGCCACTTCATCGAGGCCTCCAGTGTCGTCGCATGCTTCAGCGTCGGCTTACCATGCCTACGAGGATCCGAACTACGACTGCGATGTTAAAATGCCGACTGATCGTCGACTAGATCGTATCCGGAGTCGCTCGCCGCAAGCGCTGTCGGCATTCGCCACAGCCGGTTCGGCGACTCGTTCACGATATTCGCGCCAGTCGGAGCAGCGGCCAGAAGCTAGTGGATCTTCGGCTTCGAGCCTGAGACATTCATTTGGCGGCGTTGTGGAGGCAAGTGTCTGGAATCTTTTTTGTTGATTGTTATGTTGTGCCTGAGACAATAGTTCATTGTTATGTTGTGCCTAAGACAATAGGTCATTGTTATGTTGTGTCTGAGACAATAGGTCATTGTTATGTTGTGTCTGAGACAATATGTCATTGTTATGTTGTGCCTGAGGTATTGGGTCATTGTTATGTTGTGCCTGAGGTATTGGGTCATTGTTGTGTTGTGCCTGAGGCAATAGGTCATTGTTATGTTGTGCCTGAGACAATAGGTCATTGTTATGTGTCTGAGGCATTGGGTCATTGTTATGTTTTGTCTGTAAGATTTGTATCATTGTTATTTTAAGCCTGTGAGAAAAGAATGGTTTATTTTTATGTCGAGACTGTAATCCGACTTTTTTTATTGTTATATTAAACGTTATGAGCAGGTCATTGTTATGTTAGACCAGTATGATTCGGTCATTTCCTGAGACTGGGGAAATCTTTATAACAAGTTCGGCTGGATTGCTTTTACTTTTAGACAACTGAAATTTCCTTCGTAGTCACATTTATTTTTCCTGAACTTGATTCGAGCTAAACATGCTCACTTATTATCGCTTGTCATATGTTTCGCAAAACAGGCCTATAGAGTGTCGGTCAGCAATCTTCACCAGAAGGTCACCCGTGAGGACATCTACGAGCTGTTCTCTTCTGTTGGCACTGTTAAAAAGTGTACCATGCTTGCTGGCGGTCGAGCAGAAGTTGTTTATCTAGTTCTGTCCGAGGCTCAAACCGCGATTAGAAGCTATGACCAGCGAGAATTAGATGGTGTGCCAATGCGGCTGCAACTTTCTACCGTCAACATGCAGCTGTCATCAGCTACTAAGAGTGAGCATCCGCAGCATCCCCCTCATGATAATGGCTATCGCTACTAATTGGGCTTCTACGACTTGATTTTTGCTTGAAATGCGAAAACTTTAGCTACACTATAACATATTTGTTCACTTTATTGCCTAAACATTCTTATCGTTTTTATGGCACGGAAGTTGTTAAGTTCTACTAGATGTCACGTGGGGTGGTTGTCTTGCGCAGGCAAAGGAATGGGTTGGGTGTCGTGCGCAGGCGAAGTGGTGGGATGGGTGTCTCGCACAGGCAGAGGAATGGGGTGGGTGTCGCGTGCAGGCGAAGGAGTGGGGTGGATGTCGTTCACTGGTGGAGAAATAGGGTGGGTGTCGTGCGCCGGCGAAGGAGTGGGGTGGTTGTAGTTCGCTGGCGGAGAAATACGGTGGGTGTCGTGCACAGGCATAGAAATGGGGTGGGTGTCTCGCGCAGGCGAAGGAGTTGGGCTGGATGTCTTTCACTAGAGGAGAAATGGGTGGGTGTCGTGCTCAGACAAAGGAATGAGTTGGGTGCAGGCGAAGGAGTGGGGTGGATGTCTTTCACTAGAGGAGAAATGGGTGGGTGTCGTGCTCAGACAAAGGAATGAGTTGGGTGTCGCGCGCAGCCGAAGGAGTGGTTGGGTGTCTCGTAATTCTATCGTTGAAGCTGTTAGCTGTAAATTGAGGTAGATTAAAGGGATAGCAAAACAGAAAAAGCAGTTTTTTCTCGCATAGCCATGTGCACAAACGATGTGAATAAAAAATGATTGCCGAGCATTATTAGCTTTTATTATTCGTTTGAGTCGAATTCCTATTCTTTATGATTTAATGTACCGATCGTATCACGAGTATGCCATAATTGTATCTGTTCGTTTTATTAATTGGTTCGAAATTTAAATATATGTATTTTCTCCACTTTGTGCCATCAAATGTGTACAAGCTTAGACAAGTAAACTTTATCATGTCCTCATTTTGACCTGTTGATTTATCAGTTGTTGCATAAATTTAAGCTATTTTTATAACCATGCACTGCTGGCTACTACCAGTAGCACAAAAAGCTAGCGCGTTTTATATTTCCCTTGCAACCAGCTAAGAAAATTAATGCAAACTGTTTAGCTTTGTGTTCTGTTTTTTGTTTTCGAGACGATTTCAAAGAAATTAATTGTTCGGCATTTACAAAAAGCTATAATGATTAGCGAAGTAAATAGGAAATGCTAATTTGTCACGCACTCTTCATTGTTGCCACTGCATTGGCTGATTTTGAAAATAGGTATAATATTTTTAATACTTTTTTAATGTTTTTTCAAGTGGTAGCTCTAGTAAATAGTTTTATAATTATAAACACATGCAACTAACCCCACAGCCAGACTCATTTTATCAATCGCCATGATCCCCTAATCCACAGCCATGATCCCCTGACCCACAGTCCTGATCCCTGACCCACAGTCCTGCTCTCCTAACCCACAGTATTGATCCTCTGACCCACAGTCCTGATCCCCTAACCCACAATCTTGATCCTCTGGCCCACAGTCCTGATCCCCTAACCCACAATCTTGATCCTCTGACCCACAGTCCTGATCTCTGACCCACAGTCCTGCTCTCCTAACCCACAGTCTGATCCTCTGACCCACAGTCCTGATCCCCTGACCCACAGCCATGATCCTCTAACCCACAGCTATGATCCCCTAACCCACAGCCATGATCCCCTAACCCACAGCCATGATCCCCTGACCCACAGTCCTAATCCCCTAACCTACAGCTATGATCCTAAAGTAGCTTTTAGTAGGAAAAGTAGGTAATAATAATAATAACTAAGAAAACTACAACAGCTATTGATGTTAATTTTGTCCAGCAAATTTATATATTAGGAAAACAAAGCGGTCTACCAGACAAAAAGAAATTGGGTTTTGTAGCAAAAAATGTATCGATTAATATTTGGTGGAGAGTAACATTTGGTGGAGTGGTGGAGAGTAACATTTGGTGGAGTGGTGGAGAGTAACATTTGGTGGAGTGGTGGAGAGTAACATTTGGTGGAGTGGTGGAGAGTAACATTTGGTGGAGTGGTGGAGAGTAACATTTGGTGGAGTGGTGGAGAGTAGCGCTTGTCGATATTTTTAAATTGAATTCTTGATAAAAATGAGATACTACGTGCATTAAAAAATGTTTAAGAGCAATAAATTCTGGTCTACTCTTTTACTCTGCGTCGCATAAATATTTGTCATTTTTCCAATACGTAAGTAGTGCTAAATAGTAAAACTATTACAAGTAATTTAATAAATTTCTTCATTAAAATTTCACTAAATTCGGCTGTCGTCAAAAATAAAATAGAAATAGAAAAGTAGAATGCATACACCTATAGCGCTCAGGCAGTCAGCAGTCAGCGAACAATCTTATTAAGACTTAATTTAACTTTGCTGAAAAAGTTGTTCCACTTGGGTTAGATCTGCCAGCTTCCAGGTATCTGCGACTATGCGATAGAGCAATCTGTCAGCTTCCAGGTATCTGCGAGTATGTGATAGAGCAATCTCCCAGATTCCAGGTATCTACGATTAGTGATAGAGCAATCTCCCAGCTTCCAGGTATCTACGATTAGTGATAGAGCAATCTCCCAGATTCCAGGTATCTACGATTAGTGATAGAGCAATCTCCCAGATTCCAGGTATCTACGATTAGTGATAGAGCAATCTCCCAGCTTCCAGGTATCCACGATTAGTGATACAGCAATCTCCCAGATTCCAGGTATCTACGAGTTTGTGATAAAGCAATCTCCCAGATTCCAGGTATCTACGATTAGTGATAGAGCAATCTCCCAGATTCCAGGTATCTACGATTAGTGATAGAGCAATCTCCCAGATTCCAGGTATCTACGATTAGTGATAGAGCAATCTCCCAGATTCCAGGTATCTACGAGTTTGTGATAAAGCAATCTCCCAGCTTCCAGGTATCTGCGAGTATGTGATAGAGCAATCTCCCAGATTCTAGGTATCTACGATTAGTAATAAAGCAATCTCCCAGCTTCCAGGTATCTACGATTAGTGATAGAGCAATCTCCCAGATTCCAGGTATCTACGATTAGTGATAGAGCAATCTCCCAGATTCCAGGTATCTACGAGTTTGTGATAAAGCAATCTCCCAGATTCCAGGTATCTACGATTAGTGATAGAGCAATCTCCCAGATTCCAGGTATCTACGAGTTTGTGATAAAGCAATCTCCCAGATTCCAGGTATCTACGATTAGTGATAAAGCAATCTCCCAGCTTCCAGGTATCTACGATTAGTGATAAAGCAATCACCCAGATTCCAGGTATCTACGATTAGTGATAAAGCAATCTCCCAGATTCCAGGTATCTACGAGTTTGTGATAAAGCAATCTCCCAGCTTCCAGGTATCTGCGAGTATGTGATAGAGCAATCTCCCAGATTCCAGGTATCTACGATTAGTGATAAAGCAATCACCCAGCTTCCAGGTATCTACGATTAGTGATAGAGCAATCTCCCAGATTCCAGGTATCTACGAGTTTGTGATAAAGCAATCTCCCAGATTCCAGGTATCTACGATTAGTGATAAAGCAATCTCCCAGCTTCCAGGTATCTGCGAGTTTGTGATACAGCAATCTCCCAGATTCCAGGTATCTGCGAGTTTGTGATAGAGCAATCTCCCAGATTCTAGGTATCTACGATTAGTGATAGAGCAATCACCCAGATTCCAGGTATCTACGAGTTTGTGATAAAGCAATCTCCCAGCTTCCAGGTATCTGCGAGTATGTGATAGAGCAATCTCCCAGATTCTAGGTATCTACGATTAGTGATAAAGCAATCTCCCAGCTTCCAGGTATCTACGATTAGTGATAGAGCAATCTCCCAGATTCCAGGTATCTACGAGTTTGTGATAAAGCAATCTCCCAGATTCCAGGTATCTACGATTAGTGATAGAGCAATCTCCCAGATTCCAGGTATCTACGATTAGTGATAAAGCAATCACCCAGCTTCCAGGTATCTACGATTAGTGATAGAGCAATCTCCCAGATTCCAGGTATCTACGAGTTTGTGATAAAGCAATCTCCCAGATTCCAGGTATCTACGATTAGTGATAGAGCAATCTCCCAGATTCCAGGTATCTACGATTAGTGATAAAGCAATCTCCCAGCTTCCAGGTATCTGCGAGTATGTGATAGAGCAATCTCCCAGATTCCAGGTATCTGCGAGTTTGTGATACAGCAATCTCCCAGATTCCAGGTATCTGCGAGTTTGTGATAGAGCAATCTCCCAGCTTCCAGGTATCTACGATTAGTGATAGAGCAATCTGCCAGCTTCTAGGTATCTACGATTAGTGATAGAGCAATCTGCCAGCTTCCAGGTATCTGCGAGTATGTGATACAGCAATCTCCCAGATTCCAGGTATCTACGACTTTGTGATAGAGCAATCTCCCAGATTCCAGGTATCTGCGAGTTTGTGATACAGCAATCTCCCAGATTCCAGGTATCTACGAGTTTGTGATAGAGCAATCTCCCAGCTTCCAGGTATCTACGATTCGTGATAGAGCAATCTGCCAGCTTCTAGGTATCTACGATTAGTGATAGAGCAATCTGCCAGCTTCTAGGTATCTACGATTAGTGATAGAGCAATCTGCCAGCTTCCAGGTATCTACGAGTATGTGATAGAGCAATCTCCCAGATTCCAGGTATCTACGAGTATGTGATAGAGCAATCTCCCAGATTCCAGGTATCTGCGAGTTTGTGATACAGCAATCTCCCAGCTTCCAGGTATCTACGATTAGTGATAGTGCAATCTGCCAGCTTCTAGGTATCTACAATTAGTGATAGAGCAATCTGCCAGCTTCTAGGTATCTACAATTAGTGATAGAGCAATCTGCCAGCTTCTAGGTATCTACGAGTATGTGATAGAGCAATCTCCCACATAGAAAAATGTGCTATGCTAAATAAAAATGAAATAAAATAAGCTCATGCATACTACTGTGGTGGGCACAATATCGTAAAAGTTTATCGTTACAAACATTTTCTATATCCTTAAGTTTTAGCGCATAAACGGAATAACGAAAAACGTTATTTAGCGGTCGTTAAATCACCGAAGCTAAACATCTTAGACAATGCCCACCACTGAATGCTTATGAGTGAGTTAGTGAGTATATAGTCTAGAACAGCACGCCTGCGAGTTGAGTTGAGTTTGAAGAGTCCGGGTTTAAAGGGCTAACAAAATTTTCTCACTGCTGAGAACATTGCTGCAGAGGATTTGCTGCCGGATTTGCATCTAGCTGTTGGCCTACCGCAGCTGCAGCGGCTCCCACACCTAAGCCCGCGTGGTCCTCATCTTCATCGGCTTCTTCATCGCCTCTATTGGAATTACCGTCGAGGTTGACAGTACTCCACGTGTCATTTAACGTCAGGTCCTGAGCTGATCTGGACAGACCGTATGGGATGCCGCCAAAATTGCTTACTCTGGAACCGAGGACAACGGATTTTCACATTTTATTCATCTTGAAAATTTATTTAACGTCATTAAAATCTTACATGTCATTATCATCTAATTGTTGCAACTCTTGGACTGCTACATTCCCTTCTTCCGGCACCATGGCGTTCTGCCGATTGTGCGCGCACAGTAGTAGATTGATGTCAAGGACAATTTCGTTATCAGTGACAGCCAGTTCTCTGAAATTCGATTCAGTCTCTTGGTGTGGGAGACTTGGTACAAGACTTTGTGTGATAAGACTTGTGTGGTGAGACTGTGCGTAAGCCTTTATGTGAGACTTGATGCCAGGCTTGGTGTGTGTGAATCTTCGTGTGAGACTTGGTGCGAGATTTGCTCACTTAAAAGGCACTTCAAAGCATAAACATTCGCTGCTAACTCACTGATCGCGCGGCTCAGGTGGCGGCAGATCGAATCCTTGCCTCTCGAGCTCCAGCCGAACATCGGGGCTTGCCCTGGCTGCCAGCTGCTTGATTCTGTTTCTGCGGTCGCCATCATGCTGCTCGGTGTGGTCCATGAGAAATTTCACGCAACTCAGGTTGCTGCGATAAACGGCATACATCAGAGGCGTTGAACCGTTGACATCCACTGCGTCCAGATATCCTCCATTCTGGGAAAGAAGTTCTAGGATATCGGTCCGGCCGGCAACAACTGCGAGGTGCGCAGCTGTCAGGCGCCTATTATTGGATTTATTTAAATCGCATCGTCCGCTGCCAAGCAGGAATTTAACCATGTCTTTGAATCCCTGGCGACAAGCGTACATGAGCCCGGTGGTGCCATCATTATCTGGGTCGTCAAGAGGCAATTCCTGATCGTGCGCAAACTTGACAATGTCGATAAAAGCATTCTTGTTTGAAACAATGCAAGCCAGATGTACAATATCTCGACCCATCGCATTTTTGTGGTGAATGTTGCAGCCGTACTCCAGAAGCAGCTTCAAGGACTCCAGGTGACCTGTGCTGGCACATTCCAGTATCGGAGTGTCTCCATCAAGATCCTGTGAGTCCATGGGGGCATTGTTTTCCTTCAAGAAGCGCAGCAGATGACAATGTCCGAAAAAAGCTGCACTTTGTGCCAGACTATTTTTGTGATTGTTGCTGGCATTTTGCCAGTCTGGCATGCCGGAAATCGCTTTTTGAACCATGTGTAGATTGCCTGAAGCAATGGCGAATCGCACAGTTTCTTCTCCAGTGTTCTCGTCAACATCTCTCATCGGCGCTCCTCTCTTTAACAGCCAGTCCGTCATGTGCTGGTGACCGCTCTGGACTGACAGGTGGATGATGCAGTCGGGAAGTCCTGGATCAGCCGCGTTCTGGTGCAGAAAGCTTGCAGCCTCTTCCTGTCCGTTAAGTACCGCGCATTGAAACGGCGTCAATTTCTGAGCATTTTCCGTCACGATGCAAGCAGGATTGGTGTCTAAAATGTGCTGCAGGATGTGCAGGTTTCCATGAATTGCTGCATAGTGCGCGCTATTGCTCTGGTTGCCGCAGGTTGCTTCACACTTGTAGCCTTTGCTCTGCAAATATTTGAACATATCCAAATTGCCAATGGCTGCCGCCAGGTGCAGTGGAGACTTGCTAGGCTCCGGTTCCACGGCATCCGGCTGAAAAACAATTTTGCAATGCTCGAAAAGCCACTGCACCAGTTTAAGCTTGTTCTCAACCACCGCCACGTGCAGAGGTGTGCGGCCACTCGAGTTTCGCAGATCTGTCCGGCACTGTAACTCCAAAAGTACTTCGGCCATATCTAGTCTACCCATTATGATCGCCTGGTGGAACGCAGTGTTACCATCAGAATCTTGGTCGTTTAGAATTTCTCTAAGGAAAGTGCACTTTGGGTTGGCTCTCAAAGCTTTCAGCAATTGAATGTCACCAGCCCAAACCACTGTGTGAACAATCGTCTGGCTGCTTTCAGTTTTCTTTCCATCGAAGCCGTTGTCGAGAAGAAACTCGAGTTGCTTGAGGCTTCGATGCTTGAAAATATCTTTCAACTTCAATTGGCCCACGACATGCTCAATGCTAAGCTGCGCACCTTTCTCATGAAGAAGCTCGATCGATTTCACGCAGTTCAGCGCTACTGCCAACGAAAGGGCAGACAAGCCCTTCTTATTAGTGGCAGTGGCGTCTGCACCTCGGTCCAGCAGCAACTGGACGGCCCTTTCTTTCCCGTGTCGAATAGCACTGAAGAGAGGCGTTTCACCATCGTTGTCGACGGGATCAACTCGAGCATTTTGCGACAGTAGAAACTGGATGATCGCTCTGCTTCCTACTTTCGCTGCAAAGTGAAGCGCCGCTTCGCCTTTAAGATTCGCAGAGTTCACATTAGCGCCCGAGTCGAACAACGCCTGCAGACACTTGATCGCAGCCTTCTTGGAAATACATCCTGGAGGTAAGTTGCTCTTTACAAGGTGTTTAGGAAGTTCCTTCGTCTTTGCAACAATGTCAAGAAGTTTTGGCTTAATGGAATCCTGCCGACGAACGCCCTCTTCGATGGACCTCTTCAAGTCTTCCAGGTGTTCGTTTGTCTCCCTCTCAAACACCTTTACTTTGTCCAGTTTCGACGTGCACGGCTTGGCACAGATGGTTTGAGCTGCATTGTTTCCCTCATTGTTGACCTCCTCAGCTTTTGCTCCAGCCTTCAGCAGCAGAGGGATAAGCTTTAGGTGGGAATTCTTCGCCGCAACTATCAGAGCGGAGTCACCAAGCGCATTCTTGTAGTTGACATGAACTTTCTGCTGAATAAGGTAGCTTAAGATGTCTTCGTGTCCACTGGCGCATGCAATCGTGAGACAGTTTTCACCCAAAGTAGTTCGGCTGCTCAGCGACATCAGACCTTGAATCTCCTGGAGAATCTTCAGATTTCCGGCCTCGCAAGCAAGATGGGCGATGCTGCGTCCTTCCTGAT
The DNA here is from genome assembly GCA_950097015.1 of Macrostomum hystrix. Classification (NCBI taxonomy): domain Eukaryota; kingdom Metazoa; phylum Platyhelminthes; family Macrostomidae; genus Macrostomum; species Macrostomum hystrix. The sequence goes on from CATNEN010000002.1 coordinate 4,734,266, forward strand.
CGAAGGTTTCGTCGATTCTGCCTCCTTTGCTACGAAGCGCTGCCAGAACTGAATCGCTACCAATTTTGACGCTAAGCATCACAGGAGACGTATTGGTCTCATCAAGAGCATTGGGATCAAGTTTTTGTTCCAAAATAAATTGTATTGCCTCTTGGTGCGGATTCTTTCCTTCAACGGCATAGTGGAGAACAGTTTTAAGGGCTTTGTCTGTTGCAGCGACAGAGCAGCCAGCGTCAGACAAAAGGAAGAATAAGAAATTCTTGTCCTGCTTTGCAGCAGCCAGAAAGACAGGCGTGACGTCGTTCAGATCCAGCTGGTTCACCTTCGCGCCGCTGCTGTAAAGGAGCTTTAATAGGTCCATGGATCCCGACTCGCAGGCGAAATGAGCGGGTGTTCGTCCATTGCGCGCGACAGCGTTAACGTCGGCTTTCTTATTGATGAGGAACCTGGCCATTTCAAGCTTATTGTTTGTGCAGGCGATCATGAGTGGCGTAATGCCATTGTTGTCCTCCTGGTCTAAAGCGCAACCAAACAAAGAGAAGAACTGGACAATCTTGAGATTGCCGCTCTTCACTGCCAGGTGAACTACATTTTCACCTCTGCGATTTCGTCGATTCACATCGGCACCAACAGACTTTAGGACTGTAATTAGAGATTCGCTGCCTTGAGCAGCGCTGATCATAAATGGAGTCATTCCGTCTTGGTCATGCGTGTCAAATGGACACCCAATATCCAGCAGATGCATCAAGGCATCGTTCTCCTTCAGCATGCATGCGTAGTGCATTGCAGTTTTTAACTCCCTGTTTGTTGCCTGGATTTCGCAGCCATTTTTAGTGAGAAACTGGAGGATCTCGTAAGTCTTCTTGTGCTTTAAGGCCTCTAAAAGTAGGGTATTGCCGGCATTATCGATCGTGCGCGGATCCGCCCCCTTTTCAGTCAAATACTTGACTATGTCTAGTTTCCCAGACGACACAGCATGATGGAGAGCAGTCTTGCCTGATCTATCCTTGTGATCTATTGAACAAAGATTGGCTTTGCTTGTCAGCACCTTGATAGCGTCGAATGCTCCATTCCTGACAGATATAATGAGCGGTGTCATTCCGTTTGAGTCAGGTTCATCAAGGCAGATCTTCTTTTCACGAAGAAAGTTTAAAAGTGCCACATTATTTTCCTTCACCGCGTAGAATGCAACAGTGTGTCCGTTTGCGTCCTTGGCATCGAGCCGACAGCCCTTCTCCGCCAGATAACGAACCATTGACAAAGACTTGTTACGTGCTGCGCACAGAATGGCCGTCTCTCCCATGCGATTTGGTATGTCAAGTTCAGCGCCCTTTTCGCCAAGCATCATGAGGATGTCTTCTTGCTTGTTATGAGCTGCCCTAAGCGCTGGCGTCACACCTCGACGATTTCTGGCGTTTAAATCGCAGCCGTGGTCGATTAGAAATTCAACAGCCTGGATCGGGCCTTTCTGGCTGATAGCAAGGAGTGTTGTCTCTCCGGATTCAGCATCCTGCTCGTTGAGATTGACATTGTGCTCGGCGAGAAATCGGAAGAATTCGACTATCTCCGTTTGCCTTACAGATGCGGCCATGAGAGCAAGATTTCCTTGTTCTTCGTGAGGTTCTAGAGAACATCCTTGTTCTACCAAGTATTTAAAGAGCTCAAAAGAGCCTTGAGCGATCGCCAGCTGGACAGGAGTGATATTTTGCTTGTCTTTCTTGAAGATTGGGGCGCCTTTTTCGCGCAAGAGTTTCAAGATGTCTAAGTGCCCGGTAAGAATGGCAGTCTTGGTAAACTCTTCATTCTGAGACACGTCGCAGTCGTTGTCAAGCATGTACTTCACAGCGTCACAGTAACCATTTTGAACGGCACATCTCAGCGGACTGCGACCATCATCTTCAACCTTGTCGCTGTACTTCACCTTGAAGTACTGGAGCATCTCAGTGTGACCGCAGAGGCCAGCCTGAGAGGCCAGTATCAGCTTATGCCGATAAGCGACGTCGCAGTTCTGATCGTGCATGAAGCGCACGACCTTCACCCAGTTCTTTGTGACAGCTTTTGCCAGAATGCTAGTTGTTGGCTCTTCACTCAGCTGATGAATGCAGGATCGCTTCTCTTCCAACAACTTGGCAATCTTGGTGTGGCCGTTAAACAGAGCGTAAAACACGGCTGTCAAGCCGTCATTAGTCTTTTTTGAAACATCGACATCCCGATCAAGGAGCTGGGTGACGATCACGGCGCTGCCGACTTGTGCAGCGCACATGAGCGGTGTTATCCCGCTGTTGTCGCTTTTTTCTGGATCGGCCCCTCTGTTGAGCAGGGTGCTGAACACATCCTGGTGGCTGGAGAGAGCGGCGAAGTGCAAGCCTGACCGACCTTCTTCGTTTGTGACATCTGGACTCATGCCTTTCAGAAGAAAGGCGTGCACGGAACGGTTATTGCCTGCTACGATAGAAGAGAAGAATAATTTATTTTCCACCTTCTCTTTTTCTGCCAATATGTTCGCCTCATTTCTCATGATTTCTCGTTGTCCCCGCTGCATCAGCCTTGCTAGGGACTGGCGGAGGTCCTCTTCCATTTTTCTTATAGTCCAATGCGCAACGTACACCTGCATGGAATGAAAGTGAAACTTTGGAGACTATTTAGAAGACTTCTGGACTTTTACTTAAATAAAAACATATCCTGGTATCCTGGTATCGTAGAAAATAATATAGGCACTATGTTTTAACTGCGACATGTCTTGCTCTCGTCAGGCATCTAAAGGCTTTTAAGTATATGTGTAATAGCTATAAAAATATAAGTTCTACGCTCGTATTTTCGAAATGGTGCTGTCAGCGACACTAGAAGTTGGTGACGACAAGTGCACACCGAGGACACTGCAGCATCGGCGTAGTCCATACACAAAGATCTAGTATAGCCGCCTAAGGAAATCAGGCATCCTTACTGAGAACAACTGGGATCATGATTATCAGGATCATCGGATCAGCAACAATCAGCAAGCAGCAATAAAACAATTAGGGTCCTGATTAGGAGTAACTAAGGTTCTGATTAGAAGCAAAAAATTATGATGAGGAACAGCTAATGTTAGGAATAATTGAGTTCATCTTTAGGAATAATTGAGTTCATGACTAGGAAATAGCTAACGTCATGATTAGTAACAATTGAGGTCATGATTAGTAACAATTGAGGTCATTATTAGAAACAATTGAGGTCATTATTGGTAACAATTGAGGTCATTATTAGTAAGAATTGAGGTCATTATTGGTAATAATTGAGGTCATTATTAATAACAATTGAGGTCATTATTAGTAACAATTGAGGTCATTATTAGTAACAATTGAGGTCATTATTAGTAATAATTGAGGTCATTATTAGTAACAATTGAGGTCATTATTAGTAATAATTGAGGTCATTATTAGTAACAATTGAGGTCATTATTAGTAACAATTGAGGTCATGATTAGTAACAATTGAGGTCATTATTAGCAATAATTGAGTTCATTATTAGTAATAATTGAGTTCATCATTAGGAATAATTGAGTTCATGACTAGGGAATAGCTAACGTCATGATTAGTAACAATTGAGGTCATTATTAGTAACAATTGAGGTCATTATTAGTAACAATTGAGGTCATTATTAGTAACAATTGAGGTCATTATTAGTAATAATTTAGGTCATTATTAGTAACAATTGAGGTCATTATTAGTAACAATTGAGGTCATTATTAGTAATAATTGAGTTCATCATTAGGAATAATTGAGTTCATGACTAGGGAATAGCTTAACGTCATGATTAGTAACAATTGAAGTCATTATTAGTAACAATTGAGGTCATGATTAGTAACAATTGAGGTCATTATTAGTAACAATTGAGGTCATGATTAGGAACAAATGAGCTCATGACAGGAAGCAGCTAATGCCATGACTAATAAACAAGAAAGGTCATGATAATGATCAATTAGACAGGAGCGGGATCATTGAGCACAGCTGAGAAAAGTAGAGTTGCATTGCTGTTTCGGCGCATTTGCCTCTCGCACCAAGGAGACTGAGCTCGAATTCGCGGCGAGGCCGGGCTTATTTTGCCGTGGAAAGAAGGCTTGGGTTGCTTGTCGAGCAATTTGCGCCCTTGGCCTTGAGGGTCAGCCTCCAAGGCACAGTGAGAGTGTACACTACCTGGCGATGAGAAAGCCAGGGCAGTTGTAAACACCTGTATGAGTATGTGCTCAGAAGTCATCGGAATAGACAGAATCGCCTTTCGCTGGCTGCGTGTCTACTGTCACCAAATGATGTGCCATTGCCCACAGCCCACAGCATACGAGTATATAGACTCTGAGGTCAGCAAAGTACATAATGATAAAATTTATTACTGTTGGGTTTAAATAAAGTTCTTATTAATTGTAGCAAGAAAACAACTCACAGAACTCGGTCGTGCGCGGCTCTTGCAGGACAAATGATGCTATGCTACTATATACTTCCAGGTGGACAGATGGAGTTACCGGCTGGTTTATGGCTGTTATAAACAGATTTCTTAAGATAAACTTGTCGCAGTATAATTGTAAAAATGCAGACCTAATATAGAGGTATAGAAGACAATCAAAGATGTACAGACATGTAAGTACGTGTTCTGCAAAACTGAACTTCCCTTTAGTGTGTACACAGACCGTGAAATAGTCTTGGCTGACTGTGTTTGTCAACGTTTAACTTCACATACTTTTCTTTTTCCTGATACGTGGCATGGTTACTAACGATATTTAAAAATAGCCTTTAACAAGAAGAGAAGTTCTCTTTTTGTTGCGAGCTGCAATGAACATGTGTACTGTGCATATTTTGTCGGCGCAAACTGGTTGAGAAATAATTTCTATGTGACTCATACCGAGAGCTCATAAACGTGGTTTCATTCGCACCTGCGCAACCAAATATTGAGCTGCTACTTTGATGCAAAGTTATTAAAACTGACAATTTAAATTAGCGAAAATTCCTAAAATTTAGTTCCTTCAGGTAGGCTCGAACGACTACCCTTTCGCTAACAGCAGAAATTGCTAGCCGATTGCGACACGGAGACGATTTGGCAGTCTTGATATTTGATCGAGATCTTTCACTCTGAGAAATTTACGAGTAGGGCTGAGTGCGAAAGTGTGGTAGCAATGCCACATTCACTTTCTTGTTAAACTGGCTCCGATAATAAGCAATTTACTATTCAGTTACTTTGTATTGATCATAAATGCGTCCAGGTACACAATCTATTTAACGCATCTCTTGTACGTTGAAACAGCTACGAGCCTATTTTAACATGATAGCTGTTCCTTAATCCTATTTCCATCACACTCACTCATGATATATTTCTCATCCATCTCTCAATCACCTTACTGACCATCCGATCCTGCCGCACCCTCTTCAACACCCTCTCCCTCACCCTCTGCCTCGTCCTCAACGTCAACCCAGCTGATCTATCAAATCAGTAGTAAATAGTGTTTAATCACCAATTAAAACATTGCCAGCAAATGAAATAGAGCTGACTTGCATCGCTAATTTAAGTTAAGCATCTGCAAACCTGGACATTCTTATTATTTCATTAACAATTCTCATATTTGCAGGTGCGTCACAACAAAAAATGGTGCTCGCCTCCAGGTGGGCTCGAACCACCAACCTTTCGGTTAACAGCCGAACGCGCTAGCCGATTGCGCCACGGAGGCCTCCGCTGGGATCGGAGGCGATTTGAATCTTTCAATTTTGTCAAAGATCATGCACTGATCGCAGCAGGTGTTTTATCTGCTACAGTCTGTAATATGGGCAACAAAAAGTAAAGCACTGCTAGCTGCTTAGCATAAGTAGGGCTTGAGATTTGAATGTGTGGATCACTGCTGGGCAAATGTTTGCATTGTGTGTGGCTGTGTTTGATGAAAGATGGCAAAGAAATTAGTCAAGTCGATTATTTCAGTATTATTTATTTCCCGTGTGTATAAAATAATACGTTTTACAAAAATAATCACTAAGCCTAGCTGACTCTAGAACTACATGTTAGACTACATCGTTAGGTGATTGTGTTTTGCTATTTCATGCAACTTTTACTGAGAATTAATGTTCTACAGCCTTATATTTACTGCGCTCAGTGATGAGTCCTAGTCAGACTCCCACTTCGTTACGGTGTCAGCGAATACGTCAAAGGGCTGCTTCCTTTGACTGGCTGAATCTTCGCACGCAGCTTGTCGACGACCATCGAAATGAGGAAAGTTCTGAAATATTTTTTTCTCAGCCCAGATGGTGTGCTACAAGTGGCAGAGACGATTGTGATGGTGGATGATGAGGCACATTCTACTCGTAAATTTGATAAGTTAACATTTTAGTCATCAGCTTATTTTACTTATTTCGTAATCACCTTTGCTACAGTGCCTCTCTGTCTCTCTTTCTTAGTGACTCACATTCTTGCCTATCACCTCGCTCCATCACCCACTCCATTTTGGTGCATCACATGCCAAAAATGGTGCTCGCCTCCAGGTGGGCTCGAACCACCAACCTTTCGGTTAACAGCCGAACGCGCTAGCCGATTGCGCCACGGAGGCCTCGGAGTGATTAAAGGTGCGTTGGCCACTTTTAGACTCCCAAAATCAAATATGCCATATTTACAATGCAACCAGTGCGTCCAAGTTCAAGATTTTCTGCCCCGCTTGGCTGTTTAATCTGCCGCGATTCGTAGAACATTTTCTACGAAAATGGTGTCACTGTGCAAGAAACTTTCAAGACGCCTGACAAGTTCAAATTTTAAGAAGTCACTCGCTGAAGAGGGATCAACCACTCTAGTACTCGTAGCAACCCCACCAGGTGGACGATTAGATTTTGGCAATCTGCGTTCAGGAGGAGTTTGAGAAGTATTTCAGTGTGGGCTCATGAACTGCCTATTGTTTTTTGAATTTTTAAGCTTCGTTTTTCTTCTTCCATGTCATTAGTCAACACGCGACCGGCCAGAGCCAGTGCAGCCGCACCAAGCCCCTCAACCTCAGTCTAGTTGAGGTGGGTTTGGTGCACCCAGCCGGCTTAGAGCCTCCCGAGGCCCCTCTATCCTGCGCTCTTTTGTTTGGTATAAATATACGCGCAATGCGGCAAAAAGTTTCGCTGCCATTTCATCTCGTAAACAAAAAGGCCTTCCGCCTTATTGGTGAGCCCGACGCCCAGCGCCATACGCTGGGCCTACCTGGTCGGCCCTGTGCGGTCCTGGCAGCCAACCGCCTTTGCCGACAACAGCAGCACAGCAGCAGTCATCAAAGTCAGCCCGCCTCCCCGTAGCCCCTGGGTCTCGTTTTCGGCTCCCGCGGTGGACCAACCGCCGCCACACGCTCAGCACACTCTAGATTAGCACCGCTGTTGCTAGCCTAACGTCCGCGGCCCGTGTGCTGGGGGATCGACCCGGCCTATGGCGCCAACTGACTGTCGATTGTTGCCTTCAATTTCGGCGCCTGTCTAGTGCACCTGCTGTTTAGGGCCCCAGCTCCCCCTGCCTCGGCGCGAGCTCCTTCGGTCTTCGGCGCATTACTGGTGCACACCGCAGCAGATCAAACAACCGAGCGGATATGTCCTTTATTCTCCTGACAGAATGCACTCAGCCTAGCTTTGTGTGCTCAACGTCTCCAAAGAATCTGAAAGTATCTGAAAACAAGCGATACGACTTCAATCCCAGCGGAGGCCTCCGTGGCGCAATCGGCTAGCGCGTTCGGCTGTTAACCGAAAGGTTGGTGGTTCGAGCCCACCTGGAGGCGATCACCATTTTTTGCTATCCCAAATCTTGCTTAACAATGATTTGTTGCTGATGCTGATGCTCATGGCGATGTCACGCACTTCACGCCAAAACCTTGCAAGCTTGCATACTCAAGGATGCGATGCGAAAAAAGGAGTATGGGAGAAAAGTCTCTTGTTCAAATCTGCTCGTAAAACAAACAGATAAGACAAAACAGGTTTTACAACAGCGACCATCCAGTCAGCAACCATCCATCCAGTCAGCAACCATCCAGTCAGCAACCATCCAGTTAGCAACCTTCCAGTCAGCAACCATCCATCCAGTCAGCATCCGTCCAGTCAGCAACCATCCATCCAGTCAGCAACCATCCAGTCAGCAACCATCCAGTTAGCAACCTTCCAGTCAGCAACCATCCATCCAGTCAGCATCCGTCCAGTCAGCAACCATCCATCCAGTCAGCAACCATCCGTCCAGTCAGCAACCGTCCGTCCAGTCAGCAACCATCCAGTCAGCAACTATCCGTCCAGTCAGCAAACATCCAGTCAGCAACTATCCGTCCAGTCAGCAAACATCCAGTCAGCAACCATCCAGTCAGCAACTATCCGTCCAGTCAGCAAACATCCATCCAGTCAGCAACCATCCAGTCAGCAACCATCCATCCAGTCAGCAACCATCCAGTCGGCAAACATCCAGTCAGCAACCATCCAGTCAGCAGCAATCCAGTCAGCAACCATCCAGTCAGCATCCGTCCAGTCAGCAACCATCCATCCAGTCAGCATCCGTCCAGTCAGCAACCATCCATCCAGTCAGCAACCATCCAGTCAGCAACCATCCATCCAGTCAGCAACCATCCAGTCAGCAACCATCCAGTTAGCAACCTTCCAGTCAGCAACCATCCATCCAGTCAGCATCCGTCCAGTCAGCAACCATCCATCCAGTCAGCAACCATCCGTCCAGTCAGCAACCGTCCGTCCAGTCAGCAACCATCCAGTCAGCAACTATCCGTCCAGTCAGCAAACATCCAGTCAGCAACTATCCGTCCAGTCAGCAAACATCCAGTCAGCAACCATCCAGTCAGCAACTATCCGTCCAGTCAGCAAACATCCATCCAGTCAGCAACCATCCAGTCAGCAACCATCCATCCAGTCAGCAACCATCCAGTCGGCAAACATCCAGTCAGCAACCATCCAGTCAGCAACAATCCAGTCAGCAACCATCCAGTCAGCATCCGTCCAGTCAGCAACCATCCATCCAGTCAGCATCCGTCCAGTCAGCAACCATCCATCCAGTCAGCAACCATCCAGTCAGCAACCATCCAGTCAGCAACAATCCAGTCAGCAACCATCCGTCCAGTCAGCAACCAGCCATCCAGTCAGCAACCGTCCATCCAGTCAGCAACCAGCCATCCAGTCAGCAACCATCCATCCAGTCAGCAACCATCCAGTCAGCAAATATCCAGTCAGCAACCAACCATCCAGTCAGCAACCATCCATCCAGTCAGCAACCATCCATCCAGTCAGCAACCATCCATCCAGTCAGCAACCATCCAGTCAGCAAATATCCAGTCAGCAACCAACCATCCAGTCAGCAACCATCCATCCAGTCAGCAACCAGCCATCCAGTCAGCAACCGTCCATCCAGTCAGCAACCAGCCATCCAGTCAGCAACCATCCAATCAGCAAATATCCAGTCAGCAACCAACCATCCAGTCAGCAACCATCCATCCATTTAGCAACTATCCAATTTTTTGCGATAAATTGCGCAATTTGCGTTGCAGTGGCTGCTGAATTCTCATAAGCAAAGCACTTAAAAAGCTAATGTCTGCTCGAGTTACAATTTAAATATTCTTTCCGAAATCGAACACTCTATTGAGTGGGTATACTGCGCGCATGTTTGCCTTTTGGCGGTTTAAATACAATTTTGCAAATCTATTATTGCGCGCAGCACCGCCCACAAAGTGCAGTGAAAGTCCTTAAAAGTGTGAGTTGCATTGATTAACCTTTCACAGTGTAAAAAATTTTCAAGGGTGTAAATTTCCATAAAAATATCGTTGTTTTTAATTCTCATGGCACTGTGTGCAAGGTTAGTTAAATGCTCGACGCTTTTTGTTTTAGACACGGCAGTATTTTTCTCATGTAATAGTTTACATATTTATTGATTAATTCGTTCTTTCGCATTTTTAAAAGCTGCTGTGCCTAATAATGGATTTTGCTAAATGATCAGGCTACCTAATGTTGGGTAACTTGTATCAAATGGCAAAGCATTTCACTGCAAAGTCGCATCTGACGGTTTCACGTACCTGTGGGCGTTAAACTGCTCATTTGAAATGCTGAATTTCTAGGAAAATCTCATTTCAAATTACAGTGAACAGAATCTGAGCAGCGAACAATTTTTTAAACTAATTTCGTTGTTAAAATTGCAAGATTATTTTTACGTAAGTGTTAAATTCATTAGGTCAGCATGTTCACTTTCTACTTTGTAATTATTAACATTGCCAGCTATGCTACTTAAGCCTGTTTGCACAAAAACAAGTAAACAAGATTTTATTGTTTTATTATCTAATACCAAATATTTTGATTACATGGTATTTTTATACCAATAGCATAAATTATATTGTTCCGATTTTTTGTCTTTATAATTCGTTATTCAAAGATACGGAATGTCTAAGATTTAAGATTTATGTGGGTGTCCCACATCACATTCGCTTGTCTGGCTTCTGCAGCAGTCAAGGAGACATTAGCGCTCATCAAGATTTTGATACAGGAGTCAATGATGCAGTACTCTGCTTTATTAAAGAGCTTCAGTAAGTCGCTGCTGCCCGACCTAAGTACAAAGGCCGCTAAGTTTTGTAAAATTAAAAGATAATTTTGTTCGTTTTATTGGATGACATGATCAGAAGTAAAAAATAATTTCGAAATATTAAGCAATATTAATGCACTTCGACCTGCTAAGGTGGCACACCTTCAATCTAGAAACACCTAGATGAATACTCTCAGAAAAAATAATATTCACGTCTGTCAGTTGCAAAATTTTGTTATAATTGATCGACTTTTAAAATCGAAAAACGTGATTTTGTGCATAAACAATTCCCATATGAGCACACATAGGGTGAAAAATTTATTGATTTTCGTAATGAGGTTCTTAGCTTCCAAGAGCACTATTGTGCCCAGTAAACACGTACAGATGACTGCTATCTTCGTTAGTGTGCGAAAATTCGTATTTTTACGCTAATAACATTTACCGAATTACGAGGTTTCGGTGTTATGCGTTTTTTGCTATATTTCACGCTGCCATTTATTAACGATGCTACGCCAGGCCTTCAGTGTGGTGTCAATAATTAGCATTTAGCAAGTGCTTTAAGATGACATCATGCGCATTGCGTTGCGTAAAAGTGTGGGTCCAAAGTTTCGTAATAAGTTAAAAAGACCTGATTTCGCAAAAATCTTTAAAAGAAGAAAATACCAAATAGGTAACTAAAAACCTTTTGAAACTGAATAAAAAATGCACATAAAAGTGCTATTTTGTAACGTAAAAAGTCTTGCGTATTGTAAAAATCTTCTATGGTGACTTTTTGGAGCCGTGAAGTGAAAAAACGTGCGCATTTTTAAAGCTCTTGAACTTACTTTTTGAGTGGATATTTTGAAAATAAGCATTTTATAAATCTTATAACAAAATTTAATTAAAGAAAAAAATAAGTTGCTTCAAAAACTAAATTAAAAAAAAATTTAAATAATCAAATTGTACATTTCAGTTGTTCTGTTTCATATGGTTTCTACAAGAAAATAAAATTCAAATCGGCGTTAACAGTAGTGTAATGAAATTATTGGTCGGTGGTCGCCATTTAAAATAAATTGTAAGACGTTATGAAAGGCTGCAGCTTATTATAATATAATTAGTAATATAATTAGTGATAGGGCCTACTTCTCTGTTATATAAATTACGCCGATTTGCTGACGCACGCGCTTACAATCTAGAGCAAGATTAGTTCAAGGTGGTTATATTAATTATAATCTAATGTTCGAATATTCTAATTATCTAAACTTACTAGCTAGTTCCGATGCGCGCGCGCGTGTCAGAAAACCGGTTGCAACTGCTGTCACTTTATATTTAACTTGTCAAGCGTAGTTTAAACAAATACTAAATACATAATTAATACAAACATCCGTACGAAAATACCGGTTATATGAGAAGATGATTAGCATAAATTTAGTTGTAATAACAGTACACAAGAAATATTTTGATTTTACTAACAATTTAAAATAGACTAATTATTTCATTACAGTAGCATTCGAAATTTTTGTCGTACGGCAAATTTGACATAAAAATTTCAAAGCAACTTAATCTTAACCAAGCAATCACTATCTAAATCTGAATTTTTTTAAGGCCTTTAATCTGTAGCTATTATATTCGCTTTTTACTCTATATATTAGTATCCTACTACCTTATAAATACTTGTTTTACAATATATTGTATTCTACAAGTACAAGTTTTACTTGTAAATAATTCAATTGTTACATAGGCCTAGTTTACATTGTAAGTGTAAGCTTATAGTTTTCTTTTAAATACTAACTGATGTATAGTATTTGAATAATATTTTATTATTAAAACATTCTTTACTTTTATAAGGTGTAGATAATTAAGCAGAAGTGTTTATGTATTAAACAAGATTCTTAGCAGTTTAATGCATTAATGCAGTTTTTAGATTGATAGTTGCTGAATTTTTACCAAACCAAAGCTCTTGAAATGCACCATTTGCATTTTTGCAATTAATTGCCTTTTGGCAATTTATAGTGCAATTTGGGCTGCAATGGCTGCAGAATTATTATAAGCAAAGCACTTACAAAACAAACCATTTGACTGTTTGGCAATTAACTGCCTTTAGGCAATAACTACTGTGAGATTAGTTAAATGCTCAATGCTTTTTGTTTTATGCATGGCAGTACTTTTCTCTCACACAGTGCTCATGGGAAGTCAAAATGACACAAAAAATTGCCCAAGAAAATGATTTTGTAAACCATATACCAGAGCACCTCGTATACCCAGAACAGTTTTTTTAAATCGTAAGTGCTTGTCCTAGCGTACAACAGACTTTTTATTTTGTTCGGCCAAAACAGGCTCTTTATTGCGACGTTGCTATGGGAAAAAACTTTTTAAAATTGAATTAGTAAAAGCTTATGCATAGTAGGCTAATTCCATGAGATGACGGTCGTTGTGTTGGTGTACATAATAATTATTATTTGTACCAAAGACAAACTAACTCGAGACTTTTTATGTTCTATATTGATGGGTGTGACCTCTAGATTAAGATAATATACATTTTAAAGTAATTTTATTTACTGTTAATCTAGCAGACAGAAACTTTCAATGATGGTCGTTTTTGGTGAAAGTTGACAGATTCAAATTTTCAACGGAAGTTCAAGATTCCTGCGAATCAGGCAAGTTTTTGTCTCAATCAATCATTTTTTGTAGTAAACAATAGCTAGATAAACAGTTATAAACAAATTTCACATGTTAGTAGCCAGTTTTAAGTGTGTTGCATGCATTTTCTTAGATGACGGTCGTTGGACTGACGGTCGTTTGTTTCAAAAAACGACCATCATTTTATAAAACAGCATTAAGGAATCTCTCTATTTTGGATAATATCGTGGTTTTAAGATTGTTTATAACTAATATTAGCTGTAATACAAATATTTAAATGCTTTTCTAACCATAAAATTTATTACACAAATCTCCCATTTCAGATCAAACCATCATGTACTCGTACCTTCAACAAAACATTAAACTTCAAGATTGCCTGACTCGATAATCATAAATGTGGCTAATCAGTTGATAGAAGGAATTGTGCATGAAACAATTAACAAAGGGATAGTATGACTTAACAAAAAAGATAGTTTAATTGGCCATTAGCAGACTAAGCACCAATGGATAGTAAAAACGTCCTTAAAGCAGTTTAACAATTAAAAAATTTAAAATGGCCACGCGAGTCGGCAGGAACAGGGGGCTGCAAAATTAAAGTAAATTTAAAAGTGCAAGGTGCATGGCTAGTAATTTGGACCAACTTTTAAAATAGAACTTACATGTCGAAAATTAATTTAAGGCATGCATTTAAAATAAGATGAAATAAAGATAACAGTTTCTCTTAAAGGCTTGAATTCAAAGAACATATATTGTATTTAAAATTGACACAAGAACCTTTTACAAGAAAAATTGATTAAAAATACACAACTTGAGAACAGTATTAATGTTTTCTGAAAATATACAGGTTTTAAGAATGCCAGGAAATGATGGTCGTTGGGTAACTTTGCAGGGTTTTTTTAAGCATATTAAACTTATCACATGCTAACGAAAAAGAAAATTTAACTTGGACATAGGCTAATAAAATATTTTAGCAAAAAAATCACTTCACAAGCCTTTTGAACTTGGTAATAACAACTTTTCATAAAAAAATGATGGTCGTTTTTTACTCTTTTAAAAAGCAAAGCATTAACTTTTCAAAACAAAGGTTATGATAAAAAGAAATATATTAGGTCATAAAACTTTTTTATTTCAGTTTTTAGATATAATAAAGATTATTTATTTTTATATTTATATTCTCTGAGTTAAATTTAAGACTAATTAGTTCCTTAATGAAAACTATATTCACTTTTTATAATGTCCCGCGGAACATTGAAATGATTGTAGGGGTACTATGATCAAAACAAAAAATATAAACCTAAAGGTAGATAAATATGTTTAAAACTACTTAAACATAAAACAATATATAATTATTTACCTGTTAGAAATATATAAAAAATTTAAATATAGCAAAAAAATTTATGTCCCATTGATGACCTTCTCATGGAATTACCCAGTAGTCTGTTTTAACAGCATATTTTTTCAGAAAAAAAATGTCACTTATAACCTTAAAACATAAATGTGAGCTACACATCCAAGCCGTTGTAAGCAACAACAGCTTGGAGCAGTTCGTTTGGGAAAGTGCTGTGCTGCATGGGCACAGCATATCGCTGCCATGTTAGAGCGAAATCCCGGTGCACGCTCTCGAAGGCTTGCTCGCTAAACGTGCCTAGTGGTCTCCCAGTGACGGCGCAGAATGTTCCCACGTGGTGCAACAGCACATGCACTTTTGGGGAAATCGGCAAAACCGAGCAGCTCGTATGTGGCCTTGAACTGCGCAATTCGGTCCTGGAAATCCGCGTGCAGTTCGGAGCCAAAGCAGCTGCTGACTACTGCATCAAAGCTCACCAGACAGGAGCCGTAGTGCTTCAGTTGCCGCGGCAGGCAATTCTGAAGCTCGGTAGATCGTCGAAGCAGAGTGCGACACGCGTTTCCCTCCATGCTGCCGCCGCGGTATCCTACACGCACAATGCTACGATCATGCGCCCACTGATAAGCGCAGTTGTCACCCCACGCCGTGTTCAAAGCATCGAAAATGCGATTTGTGATGCCAAGCATCAGGTGCAGCTCTGGTGGAGGCAGAATGAAGAGAAATTCTGCGTCATCATCTGCCTGAAGCAGAGGAGCCTCGACGCAGTTGAAGAAATCCTTTGCAGTGTTTCGCACCTTGAAATCCAGCGCCAGCTGCCGAATTCTGCCGATTGTCCGCACTGGACCGCAAGTGTCTAGCGGAACTGGAGTCTCGCAGTAGCAGCATAGATGCCTGGACGCATGCGATTGCAGTCCACAGATGACATTGGCAACTTTCATATCGGCGGCTACTGCATTCACTGTGATGCCTCCAAGGCTCAAGAGCTGGAAGAGTGCCTTTATATTGTCGTAAGACTCGGCCATGTTGGGCACAGCAGCAAGCAGCAGCAGCTTCTTGACTCCAGAATTGGCAAAAAATTTGTGCTTGGTCGACTGATTTGGTTCGCTCTCACTTCGAGGTAGTAAGCTGACACAGATCTTGAAGAACTCGCCACCTCCGTCAAGTCCAAGCTTCACATCGATATTGTCGTGACCTCTTTCAAAAGCAACCTTTTCGATTAAGCCTTGAACATCATTGCAAACGACAGCAATTTTTGAACCTTCACTATCCACTTTCAGCAGACTGTGCAGAAAAAATCTTCCAGATGCCGACTTCTTACTGCGAGACTCGCTCCCAAGTTCGATTGTACAGCCTTTACTGTGCCGGCTCCCATCCGCAAGATGCTAGCCGCTCGTAGAGTTTGCCTGTTGCTCAGATTGAGTGCGACTTTCAGTTGAAGCATCGTGGCTGTGGTCGCTTGAGCCAATTGTCCTGAGCTGCTGGCTGCTTCCACACAGTGACCCACAGTGACAGCCAGATGCCTGCCTCCATGTGGTCTTTTCAAAGTCACTGTGCTAGATCCGGCTGCTTGCAGCTTGGCAGCGATTGCGGTGCTGGCCACTTGCTCTGTCGTTCCAGGGCTCAGCTGGGTGCTCAAGTTAATCAGCCGCGTCGCCTTGTTGCAGCGATGAGTCTTTCCTTTACCAATGGGCGAGTGGCAGCCAGAACACAGCCGTTCAGGAGTCTGAGGTGCATCACCGCAAGATGATGGTCGGCCCCTCGTACAGTTTGGCGAACTAGTTGCATAGATACTGCATGGATCTGAGTTTTTGTGCAGGTTGCTGCGAGCAATCCTGCAGATCTCACATGGGCAGTCAGGCTGTGATCTTCTGCTGACTGGGATGCTGCTCAAGTCTTTAAGCATTTGCTCGTAGAGAAGTCTTGGCGGCAAAGGACGAGGCGATGGGCCAGCTAGCGAAGACACGATTCGGCGACAGCCCTCACACACTCCAGCAGGAAGAAAATGCTGCACAGATGAGAAGTTTGGCAGGATGTAGTGCTCAATCGCTGCTGCATCGTTTACACAGCGCTCAGCCTTGCGTAGGCAAAGCAGGCACACACTACGAAGGCACTCATCGTGGCTCTTTGGGCTGTTGGGCATTTTTCTGAATTCAAATAGAACGTTTGAGCTATGCATAGATGCAAGGAACAATTTATGTCACAGGACAGACAATATCAGACTTTATTTTCAAGTGAGGTGACTAGCCGCATATGTACAGTGCTTTCTACAACTTTGTACACTGCCATATCACATCTGTGATGCATCACACAAAAGTCATGATACAATCTCAGCAGTCAATATTTATTGTACTGCCGTTTATGCCTTTGGCTCACAGCAACCGCACTTGGGCCTGCAGCAGCTGCAGCAGCATTTCGTAGGGGGGCTAGGAGACGACGTCCACGACGTGCCCCTGGAGAGGACTAACGGTCTCCCCAACCACCGAGTCTGCGCAGACTCCGACATCGATAGTGAACTGATACAAGTGCTGCGTCTCCGTGGAGGCAACGCCAACGCCAACCCCAGCGCCAAGCGTCCAAGGACCCGTCGGTCAGCACGCAAGCGCAGAGGGCGCGACCGGAGGTCTCAAGCAGAGCCGACTCAAAAGCTCCGCGCTCTTCAGTTCAATTCTAACGGACTAAAGGCCCGCATGACGGAGCTGAGTCATTGGCTCGCGACACACCGCCCGGCCGTCGCCCTTATCCAGGAGACAAAGCTGGTCAAGGACGAGGATTTCACCCCTCCCGCGAACTACTGCGTCGCCGCTCGGGTCGACGGGATCCCGTACCTCAACGACGCTGAAAGTGTTAACCAGGATGCCCAGCCGCGTCTGGATGGTGCTCAACCACGCGCGGCTGACGACCAGCCGGGCACCTCCGACGATACCGGCGGACCGTCGATGCGCGTTGCTGGAAGGCTTGTGGCCAGACCTACGTGTCGCCTCCGGTTCCCAGACGACCGTAGCAACTGGTGCCGAGGCTGTCGCTCCCGCCGCACCGCTTGCTCCGAGCGGGACAACCCGCTCCCACAGGCGCAAATTCAACCGCCAGACGGGGCCAAGCCCAGTGATGCGTTGGGGCGCAATAGGACGGCGTCGCCCCCGGCCGTTAACACCAAGAAACAAAAAAAGACGACCGGCAGGGGCGGAGTCATCACCCTGGTGCGCCTCGACGTTCGGTACAGCAACCTTCCGCCTATCCGCCACAAGACCAGGACAAACTGGACGCTGCTGCTATCACCATCCACCCCGAAGGCCGCGCGCCAGTCCAAATTGTCAACGTTTACGCGCCGCCTGCGAGTGCCCAGCGCCACGACAATTGGACACCGAACCTCGCACTCCTCCCAACGAATGACACCACGGTGATCGGAGAGGACTTCAACGGCCATGGCAGCTGGGACGGCTGGGTCGATGAGGACGAGAGGGGCCACTCGATCGAACACTGGTGCTCTGCTAACCATCTCCAAATTTGCAATGGTGCCGCACACACCCGCAGCAGCCCAAGCAGCGGCTCCCGCAGCTCCCCGGACCTGACGCTCGCCAGCGAGCGCCTGGCAGCGAACATCGCCAACGGCTGGAGGACGGAGCGTGATATGGGCAGCGACCACCTGCCAATCACGTTCCCGCTGACACGGTTACGCCAATGCCGTGACACCCGCCGCCGTACCCGCTGGAGCTTTCGCAAAGCCCAATGGACCGCCTTCCAGCAGCACCTCGATGAACTCCAGGGCCCGCAAGCCTGGGGCAGCATCGAGCAGCGACACGCCGCGTTTTGCAGTGACATCCTTGAAGCAGCGGCCCTCGCGATACCCCGCGGCAGTCCTTCGAACCACAGGCCACCTCTCTGGAACTCCAACTGCGAATAAGCCCGAGACAACTGCAACCAGAAGCGGAAAGAAGCCGAAGCCATGCCAAATCCTCAGAGCTTAGCCGACTACAACCGGGCCAGACACGAGGCGGGAAACACCATCCGCAAAGAACGCCGCGAGTACCTCGAAGACCGGGCACAACACCTCACCGTCGGCAGCGACCTCTTCCAATTTCTCCGCGCCACGCGAGGCGACAGGGCACCACAGCGCGGCAAGGTGGACATCGCCCGCACTGCGCCGGATGGGTCGGACCTTCGCCCAGCCCGTACCGATAAAGAAAAAGCGGACACCTTTTGCCAGCACTATGCCTCCGTCGCCAGAGTGCGCCGCCGCAAGACGGACGCTCCCGTCCGGGATGTCGCTAAGATGGCCCGCAAGAATCCGGTAACCACTGCTGTCCCCTTCTCCATGGCTGAACTCCACGCTGCCATCCGTCGCCTAAAATCAGGCAAGAGCCCAGGTCCTGACGGCATCCACAATGAGATGCTCAAGCGGCTCAGCACCCGGTTCGACCAACGTTTACTCGACCTAATCAATGCTACCTGGACTAACAAGCAATGTCCGCGCAGCTGGCGGCTGGCGACCATCATCCCGATCGCAAAAAAGGGGAAGGACCCGAAGCTTGTGGCCTCCTACAGGCCAGTGGCCCTCACGAGCTGCGTTGCTAAGTGTGCGGAGCGTATGGTGTTACAACGCCTGCAACATGAACTTGAATCTAAGGGCCTGCTCTCGCCGGCCCAAGCTGGGTTCCGCCGCGGACGTAGCACGGAGGAACAACTGGCGCGTGTCTGCAAAGACATTTTTGACGGCCTCGAGCGCTCCCCGGCCTTCCGGAGCATCCTCAGCTGCCAGGATTTCAAGAGCGCGTACGAATCTGTCTGGAAAGAGGCCCTGACCTACAAGATGGTCCGGCTCGGCATCGATGCTAACACGATCAGCTGGACGGCCGCTTTCCTCGAAGATCGCAGAGCTACGATGTGCTGGAACGGCACCATGAGCAGCCAACGCACTTTTCGGGAGGGTCTGCCACAAGGGTCGGTGCTGGCCCCGACCCTCTGGAATATCTTCGTCAACGATCTTGCCACAGACGTTACCGAGGCATCTCCCAACTGCGGAATAAGCCTGTACGCGGACGATTCGGCGCTCCTGGCCACACAACCATCCCTGCTCAAGTGTGCCGAGGTTCTCCAACCAGCTCTGGATGCTGTGACCAGCTGGTGCTCCCGCTGGAAGATCGAATTAAGTACCAACAAGTGCTGCTACTGCACGTTCACCCTTGCTCCGAATGAGGTCAATGGGAAGGTCCGGGTCCCGCTCCAGCTCGGCAATGAGCCTCTCAACTTCGACCCGAATCCCAGGTTCCTTGGCTTGGTTCTCGACGGCCAACTCAACTTCACGGCCCACGCTGCTGATGTCCGTAAGCGCATGAGCCAACGCCGCCGAGCCCTGGCTAGCCTCGCGAGCAGGAAGGCCGGTGCCTCCCAGAATGTCCTACGCACTGCCTACCTGGCGACCATCCGTGCCGTCGCCGACCATGGCTGCGGCATCTGGGGAGCGAGCGCCGCGCCGAGTACCAAATTGTTGATAGAGCAGCAGCAGAACGCTTGTGCGCGCATCATCACCGGATGCCCGCAGCTCACTCGCTCTACGAACCTCCTAGCCGCAGCGAACCTACCGCCCTTTGGACACGTGATCCTTGAGCGCGCCGCACTCCTCCGCGAACGCGTCCTCCGCCTGCCAGACGACGTCCCGGCCTACGACTCCGCAGAGCGCATCACCCGCAGCAGGCTCCTCAATCGCGCTTTTGAAAGTGCCAATCGTCGCCAGGAACCGACCATCAATCCTCTGCTTCTAAATGACTATCGTCGTCCGTTCCGAGGTTGCTGGCGTCGCGTGGCTCTTGAGCTCACTGAGGCCGCCCATCTTGAGGCCCTTCCACGCGAGCCATACCCGCCGCCGACCCCCGAGATCAACTGCCTGATGGACAATCCACGGATCCACTTCAACCTGGCGCTCACCGGCGGCCCTGCATGCGCTGCGGCTCCAGGCAGCACCTATCCTCCGAGTGCCCGCACAGGAACACCAAGTGCCACGCCTGCGGCAAGCTGGGACACCTGAAGGCCGTCTGTCTGTCCAGCCAGAAGGCCAGCGCCGGGGCAGCTTCGAGCAGTCAGAGGGGTGGCTCGAAATTCAGCGGCTCCAAGAGCCGGAAGTCCATCCGGGCTGTCAACAGAGGTGGGAGCGAGGTGCACAGCAGCAGCGACAGCGAGGACTTCGAGGTGACGTGGGTCTCCCAGGTCCGCAGCAGTGAGGAGAGCCACATCAGCGTCCAGCTGAACATCAATGGACGGCCACTAAAAATGCAGGTGGACACCGGAGCCTGCGTCAGCCTCGTGTCCAAGCGGCACTGGGAGCAGCTGGGCCGGCCGAAGCTGCAGAAGACGGAGGTGAAGCTGCGCACCTGGACAGGCGAGAGCATTCCTGTCATGGGCTCGGCGGAGGTGGTGGTGGAGTACGGCAGCCAGGCCTGCCAGCTGCCCCTGATCGTCACCAGCCTGGAGAAGGCGAGCCCACTGATGGGCCGGAACTGGCTCAGGGGCATCCGGCTGGACTGGAAGGAGATTTTCGCGATCAGCAGCCCAACGGTGCCGGCCACGACCTCCAGCCCCGCCACGCCGCCAGAACTGGACGGCCTGCTGCAGGAGTTCGCAGATGTGTTCCAGCCGGGCTTGGGTAACTTCACACGGCACAGCGTGAAGCTACGGCTGCAGGAGGACGCTCAGCCGAGGTTCTGCAAGGCCCGGCCTGTCCCGTACGCTCTGAAGTCCAAGATCGAGGCAGAGCTGCAACGGATGCAGGAGGCGGGGGTTGTCGAGCCGGTGCTGCACAGCGACTGGGCGACACCGGTGGTGCCCGTCAGCAAGCCAAACGGGGCCCTTAGGCTGTGCGGTGACTACAAGGTCACGCTGAACCCACAGCTGAAGACCGACCACTACCCAATGCCGACGCCAGAAGAACTCTACGACGCGGTCGGCGGCGGCAGGATCTTCTCCAAGCTGGACCTGTCTGAGTGCTACCTGCAGTTTCCGCTGGACCAGGCCAGCCAGGACCTGACCACCATCAACACCCACAAGGGCTTGTTCCGGTTCAAGCGACTGCCGTACGGGGTCAGCTCAGCGCCAGCGCTCTGCCAGCAGATCATGGAATCCGTGCTGCAGGGCACCAGCTCGACGTGTTGCAGGATCGACGACATCCTGGTGGCCGGCAAGGGCACGGCCGATCACCTCAACAACCTGCGGGAGGTGCTGAGCCGCCTGCGCAGCGCGGGCCTCCGACTCAAAGTGGAGAAGTGCCGGTTCTTCGAGAGCGAGGTGGAGTACCTTGGCTCACTCATTAGCGGTGAGGGGGTCCGGAAGAGCCCCAAGAAGGTCGAGGCCATCAGGGCCAGCCCTAAGCCAGCCACCGTGTCCGAGCTGCGGTCGTTCCTCGGCCTGGCCAACTATTACGCCAAGCACGTCGCCAACTTCTCTACGAAAGCGGCCCCGCTGTACGAACTCCTCCGAAAGGACACCGCGTGGGACTGGACCGCGCGCCAGCAGTCAGCCTGGGAGGCACTGAAAGAGGCCCTCTCGTCGGACACCGTTCTGACCTGCTACAACCCCGACTGGCCGCTGGTGCTGGCCGCGGACGCCTCCTCTGTTGGCATCGGAGCCGTTATCTCCCACGTGGCGCCCGACGGAACTGAGAAACCGATCGCCTTCGCCTCCAGGAGCCTGAATGCTGCGGAGAAGAACTACGCCCAGATCGAGAAGGAGGCGCTGGCGATCATCTTCGGCGTCAAGAAATTTCACAATTACATTTACGGCCAGAAGATCACTATCATCACCGACCACCAGCCTCTGACGAGCATCTTCGGCCCAAAAACCGGCGTCTCGGCGACGGCGGCAGCGCGCCTGCAGCGGTGGGCACTCACCCTGGCCGCTTACGACTACGACATCAGCTACAGGAACACAAGCCAGCACGGCAACGCGGACTTTCTGTCGAGGCTACCCCTAGCGATCAAGGCGGAGTCAGCGGACCCAAGCGGCGTGTGCTGGACCGACGAAGAGCGGCCAGGTAGCGAGGACTGGCCGCTGCTGGCCAGGGACATCGCCAGAGCCAGCCGCCGCGACGTCGACCTGCAGGAGGTTCGGCGGTTCACACAGGATGGCTGGCCGGGCACCTGGCGCGCCTCCCAGGAGCCGTACCACCGACGGCGGCACGAGCTCAGCCTGGAGGACGGCTGCCTGCTGTGGGGTTCGCGGGTTGTCATCCCCGCAGCCCTGCGGCCTCGAGTGCTGCAGGAGTTGCACACCGATCACACTGGAGTCGTCAGAATGAAGTCGGTGGCGCGCAGCTTCGTGTGGTGGCCCGGCCTGGACCAGGACATCGAGCGGACGGCCAGCGCCTGCAGCCAGTGCCAGCAGACGCGACCGGAGATGAAAGCGCCGCTACACCCCTGGATCTGGCCGGACCAGCCGTGGGAGCGGATCCACGTGGATTTCGCGGGTCCCATGGAAGGCCAGATTTACCTCCTGGTGGTGGACGCGCATTCCAAGTGGCCGCACGTGGAGCGAGTCGGCGGCCAGACGAGCGCCGAAGTCGTCAAGCGGCTTCGGCGACTGTTTGCGCAGTGGGGGCTGCCACGCCAGATCGTGTCCGACAACGGACCGGCATTTGCTAGTGCGGAGTTCCACGACTTCTGCAAGAGCAACGGCATCCAGCATATCCGCAGCAGCCCGTACCACCCGAAGACCAACGGCTTGGTGGAGCGCCTGGTAGGCAGCTTCAAGCGGGCCATGAAGTCCAGCCGGGAGGACGCGGGGGATGCCGACAGACGGCTGCAGAACTGGCTGCTCGGCTACCGCGCTACGGAACACCCGACCACTGGCCGGGCCCCGGCACAGCTCCTGCTCGGCCGCGGTCTGCGCACCCGCATGGACCTGATGCGGCCATCGACTCGAGACCGAGTGCTGCGGGCCCAGGCCACGCAGAAGCAGCTCCACGACCGCACAGCTCGCCACGCCGACTACCTACCGGACCAGGTGTGGGCCCGAGACTACCGCCGCGGCGCCGAACGGTGGGCGGAGGGCCGGGTTGCAGAGCAGACCGGGCCGCTCAGCTACCGAGTGGAGACCAACGACGGCGTCATCGAGCGGTGGCACGCCGATCAGCTGCGGCCGCGAATTCCACAGGAGCAGCCTGCAGGCGACGCCGATGTGACAGCTGACAGAACCGGCGAAATGGAGGCCGCCGACAGTGGTGCGGAGGCCGGCGGGTTGCTGCCGGCGCGTCAGTCACTGCGGACGCGGCAAGAGCCGGACCGGTTGCTGTACACTGAGCTGGGGACTCCGAGAATGAACTAAAAAACTGCGGCCATTCTTGCGGGAGGGGAAAAACTGTAGTGTTTGCTTCGAACCCTTTGTGTGCGCTCCGAACCCTTGTCTGCCCGTACCCAGAGTACAGTACGCTATCTTTCTCTCCCCACCCCCAAACAGGCGGAGGCATGTTGGGAAGTCTCCCCTCCCGGGAGCAAGGTAAATATAGTGGCCGCATGGCCGCGGTGAATCACGGCAAGCGAAGCTTAGCCACTACGAGGCTTCTCACGGACACACACTGTTCAGCTTTCTTATTTGTGGAGTCCGACTCCACAGACCTCGAGGTGCTGGGGCCGTGCTGGCGCTCCACCCCCAAACACCTCAGCCGCACCGAGACGGTCGCCATCAACCAGCTCAGGGCGGGATGCTCGATGCTGGCCAATTCCACCCGCCATCGTCTCGACCTCACTGACGACCCGCTCTGCCGCGACTGTGGCAACCTCGATACTGAAGAGCACATTCTCTTCGAGTGCCCGCGCGGCGACGGTACCCGTGTTCGCTACGACAGCTGGGACGAGGCCCTGCATTTATACCCTGAACAAGTCCTCGCCCTCCTGCGCAGACTGGGGCGCCTCTGAGCGCTCCTCCTCCTCGCTGCCTGTAGTAGCTTTGGGGACGGTGGATTCAGAAGAAGAAGAAGAAGCATTTCGTAGAATTATACGCCGATGACCAAGTCGACCATGCTTCCGTCGCATCTCCTGAACCGTTGGGCTGCTCTTGTCGACAAAGTCGCCAACAAACCGGAGCTCTTTGAAACGCCGAATAAGCTTTTGGCGCCAAAAGCTTGAGCTCCCACTTAATGAGGTGTCCTTCAGTCCAGGATGCGAAGTTGCTATGGAAGTGCACACATCTGTTATCTGGCTAGATGACAGGTATGGTTCATTTGGCGACAGATAGTTCAAAAAGATGTGACCGACGATGAATTTAAGGAACTTGTTGACAAACGTCGCGTTCATTTTTAAATCGGAACCCTTTTCGGGGTGCATTCGTAGATCACGAAGGGCGTTGGCGAGATCGTCCATTCGTGGAAGCGAGTACACTTCGGGCCATGGAAGTGTAGTTGCAGCCGTAGCTGCTACAGCTGGATTTGGACTCAGAGCCTGTGTGCCTCGACTCGGTGTTGTGGCAATCTCGACATTGCGTATTTCGCTTTGCTGCCTTGGTGTAGTTGAAGGTTCTCCAGGGCATGCACCGCAGCTTGGAAGCAACTCTCCAGAAAGAAGGAAGTACACAGTTCTACATTCCTTTGCCACCTCCGATATTAAATCCTCGTCGTCGATTTCGAAACCGTCAGAAGTGACAATGCGAACATTTTCAACATCTGCAATGTCCAATTTTAAACAACCTTTGATGCGAAGGTCCGCCAAGGTCAGGCCAGAAGCTGGAAGGAGCTTCTTGCGCTCCTCTGAGCCGTTGCAGATTCGAAGCTGAAATGAGGTATGATGTGCACAACCTCAATCAGAATACATCTGGTAAGACACAGATAAAATGAATTTATAAAGCCAAGGAATTTTTGTTCATTATGATTTTTCGGCTTTTGTCCTTGGCTTGACTTAATGTAGTAGTAGTAGTAGTAGTAGTTAATTGGCTTGGGCAAGTAGTGCCCGTTATGTTAATAGAGTGTATTTAATTAGATATGAATAACTTAGTGTTAACAAAAGTTGTCAATAATGGACAATACAATTTAAACAGTAGAAGTTTTTGCATTAGATCAATGCCTTTAAGTTGCTGTGAGATGGCTTTCTTCCAAGGATCAATTGGATTGTCATTGTTGTTAAAGAGACTAGTGGTAGTAGAGTTAGCTTTAAATAAGTTTTAACCAGAAGAGGAGGTACCTTTTCTTAATGATTTCAGAAATAGGAAGAATGTTGAGTTCATTGAGTATGACTTTATTGCTTGTATGTATGCTCTGGTAGATTAAGAATTTAAGGAGAGACTTATAGAATTTCAATTGAATATTATCCAGATCCTTAATTTTTGATTGCCTGGCCAGTGGACCCCATACCTTGCAGCCATAAGTAATTGCTGTGACAACAAGAGTCTGGAAAAGGTGCTTAATAAGTAAAATATCAAGATGTGTTATTGACTTTGTGGAGTAGAGAAAACATAGCTGCATAAACTTGTTTCACTTGATAATCTAAACAGGATTTAAAGTTAAGCTGTCTATCAAAAATAATTCCTAAGTACATTTTCTAAGTACATTCCTAAGGCAAATGGTCACTAAGAATATTCTTATTTTTTATTTTAAGGTCCTTGACTTCACTAAGAAGACTGCCAGATACAATGCAAAAGTCAACAGAAGAGGCCCCTTTGTGACAAAGGTAAATGATCCATTGATCCTTGTGGGTCTGATCTTGTTCTACCATTGTAGTAATGTAATGTAATAAAGCCATAGCCTTATTTGAAATTCTTCAAAGTAATTCTCATTCAGATGTCCAATTAATGGAGATAAATGTTTAGTGTTTTTATGATGTTTTTGTCTTTTGTTGCTTTTTTCTGAACAATCTTCACTCTTCAATACTGAAAGCTGAAGCTTCAACAGAGGATGAACCCATTTTAGGCAAGAAATGGTTCGAAAACCTGCACCATCTACATAGAACTAGCCTAGTCAAGGAAGGGCAAGCCGACCTATCATAAAAAGGTTAGACACCTATAGGCCAGAAATCTATGTAAGGTGGAGAGCACAGTTCCTTGTGCTAGAGGCAAGGTGGCCCTTGTAATAAATTGTTATTTTATCAAGTGCAAGTGTATGCCATATTGTTATGTGCTTAAATTTATCTAAAATGATACCCACTAAGATTGTAGATTATTGATCAATGTTTTGGCAATGTAGCATTGGATAATATTTTAAAGAAAGAAAGTTTTCCTTGATACATTAAAAATGGAATTGGCTGATGAAAAAAGTGCTGAGTAGGTTCAATAAATACTAAATGGTCATTATTCACAGTGCATATAAAACTGCTATAATGACAAGAAAATTTAGCATTCACTTTTTTACAAATAATTATCCACTTGTTGGAAAGTTGAATAATATGGCTAATTAATGCTAAAGCAATTCCAGTTGGTTCTAAAATTGGCAAATAATAACGGTAATTTAATGTTGGAGTCCGATATACAAACCCCTGATATTTTAGTTCATTAGTAGAAAGACAAGTAGTGCCAATAATTGAGTCTGTATCTAAATTCATGTTGTTGCATAACTCAGTTTGTTCATCTATTGTCAATAGCATATTTAAGCTAATAGGATTTATATTATGGCTCTTAATTGTACCTGGTTCATAGTGCTTAATGATAAGTGCCTTTTGAATTTGATATTGTTTTGCAGGATTTTTGAAATTTCTTGCATGCCTATTTATATTCTTAAGCAATTGATGATGAGCTTCACCTCGCATACACCATAAGTATTTAAGACCACTATAATAGTGATAAAATTCAGGATAGTGACATATATAATGCAATTTACATTTATATTTAGGATTGAAGCCCGTGTTTCTATATATTAATTCTAATTGGCCAGAAATAAGAGATTGAAAATATTCTAAGTTTATGCTACTATCATATGGGGACAAAATTATGTCAAGAAACTGCCTGTGACAATTAAATAATATCCAAATATCATCATCCAACTCAAACAAATGTCCAAATAAAAGTCCAAAGTATTGTAGAATAACAATTATTTGATTAGAAGTACATGGTAGATGATAATTTTGTAAGTGATATTTCTTTATTGTAGGAATACTTACTTCTTTAATCAAATTTAGTTGTTTGTTTATATAGTCTATACTAATATTATTATTTTGAATAATACTTAATAGAATAATACATATAACAACATGAGAAAACCCTTCAAGCACATCATGCATTATATCAGGGGGAAAATATTGAAAGTTAATATATGCTACACTTCTAAACACAGATGGTGAAATTAAACCATTACTTAAGGATTTAAAATCTTCAATATATGATGAATTATCTCGATATTCAAATAGGAATAATGTACTTAATTCTTCTAATCAAATGCTACAAAGCTGTTTATAACCTATAAAACAAAATCTACAAATATAACCACTTGAAAACCAAGTTTGCATACCTAACATTCTATGTATTGATAAATTATCCCCAGTCATGAAAGTAGCAATAACTGGCATTTTTATCAAATTACTTATTTGAAATTCTTCAAAGTAAAGCTCATTCAGCTCTCTAATTAATGGAAATAAACAAAACTGTAAACCTTTCTTTTTAACATTTGAATCATTAAATACTGTTAAAAGAAAATATAAGTCTGAAGATGAACTAAGATATTCAGGGAAATTTAGAATATTAAAGTATACTACACATAATTTATGTTTTGTTTTGGCAGACCCAATTGGATTACATATTTCAATTTCATCTGAATAAAGTTTTATGAATATACCATTCTTATTTGTTAACAATGGACTAATATGTTCTTCAAAATAAGTAGACTTAAAAAAAATTTTCTTTGTTGTTTGCATTTAAATAAGAATTTGTAATAATATACTTAAGCAATGTCTCATTTTTTATAATAGAACTAAGTGTTTCTTTTATTGGAATATTTAGAATTTTTAATTTTGATTCTTCATCTATGATTTCAATGGGCTCAACAAAATTAAACTTGTTTTGTAAAATTTCAAATATTTTTTTATTACTTAATAGATGCTCTAATGAAAGGTCAATCATTTCTTGCAAATTTAATTTATTTTTATAAGAATTATAGCTGTTAACTATTGAAGGACATTCTTCTTTTAAGAATTGCTCAAATAACAAAAAATAGTCATCAGCAAACTTCAATACTATTTCCTTAACAAGTTAACATAATTGATTAGATTTGCTTTTAGGAATTAAAAAGAAATGTCTAGACTTTAGATAAAAGTAAACAAAATTTTCAGCAAGATGTTTTCTTGTATTTTCACATAAAAAATCACTAGACATTTCAAATTCAGGGTCTTTTTTTCATTTTCAACTTGGTTACAAATAGTAGATAATACGGCTATATCTATAGGCACAGCTTGCAATTCATTTTCTAAAGGGTTTCCTAATAAGTCTAGAGTAGGGTTATTATGAACACAATTTGGCTGTAGAACTTGGTATTGGGAAAAATTATCAACAACACTGTTTTTGTGCATACGATAGGCATGTGCTTGTAATCCTTCAATTGTAACACTAATATGGAAACTGGACATAAAAAATTGCTATTCCCAAAAGAATGGTATAGTTTTATATGACTTATAAGCTTAAATAAATCCTTGTGTGTATGAAGAAATATACTACATTGAAATAGTTTTGAAATTACATTTTCATTTCCATTTAACATATCCTGGACAGTGGATAAGCCTACTAAATTCGTCGTTGTGGAATGGACAACGCGTAAAAACGTTTAAAAAGCACTAATTTTTAGGTTTGATCAGAACGAATTGCACGCAACAATCTAAATGTTCGAAGTTAGTAGAGTGAAACAAAAGTTCCCAACATATTTTTGATCTGTGTTAGAAATGCGCTTGTACCTGTTAAAAGGAATACAATATATAATTCATTTAATTTAAGGCATTTAGAGCTTTCGATTTATGCAATTACATTTGACGGATAATTTTATTTGTGTTTTTATGCGGCAAAAAATACGGTGGTATAAAACCTAAATTTATTTCCAGTCCGATTTTCTCTATAAAATCTCGCGTGTGCTTAAGAAAAATATCATTTGAGGGCACTTGAAAAAATTTCATTCGTTTTCTCTGACCAAAAAAATCGGACCTTCAGACATGAAGGTCCGCCTTCAGGCATGAAGGTCCGCATTATGCAATTCGGACCTTATCCGGACCCATGAGATTTACAGTGTAGTTTACAATAGTTTAGCATTTTTAGGGTTTTTTGTGTTGCAAAACTGTTTGCTTTCTACAGTATTTGGCTTAGGGCTGCATCCATAATTGGAAACAATAAGCTTCTAGATATGTACATTAGAGACATATCTAGTATGTCTCTAATATCTCTAGCTGTAACAAAAGAAAGAGCTTGTCACAGCTGGTGGTGTGTCTATGACGGATTTCACGATCTACTTCAAATTAAAAATAAGACTTCCCGACTTCAGCAATCCTGCCAAAACGAAGAAAATGAACGCAACTCACAAAGATCTGCGATTTGATCTGCAATTTCCAAGATCGAACAACAGGTATCTACTTGAGTTAAAATTGAGTGATTTTAGAGACTTGTCAACATATATATTTGCTTCTTGGAGTCAATTGATACAAAATACAACACAAAGTTATTGTCAAAATAACGAATATAAAATACGAAAATAAATCGACAAGGAAAAAACGAGCACTATTTTTAATCCGCACAAGGCATGCTGTCCACAAATAATGACTATTATGAAATTTAAAAGTACACAAAAAATAAAAAAATAAAGATTCGTCCAGTTTACAACTGCAATAAGGCGGAAGGCCTTTTTGTTTACGAGTTGGAGTGGCAGCAAAGTTTGTGTGCTGCATTGCACGTATATTTATATACTTCTTCCTATCAAATAACTTCGCTTCGGGTGTCCGGAAAGTCATGAGAATGTGTTATTCTAACTACTTAGACACAAGCTATTGACAAGATACTGTACCATTCTAACACTTGACTTAATATATGTCTATGGCTGAAAGAGCTAGATTCTAGCTTCAAATTTGGGGGTAAGGCTGATGGTTATAACTTAGAAGTCTAGGCCACTGCAACGCACAGGCAAAGCAAATATCTATCGTTACTTTTTTCTTCATTGATCCTTGCTGCTGCTTTGAGATGGACGAGTTTCAAGCTTATGCTTATACCAGGTATAAGCTTGGTATATCTGCTCCTGATTGCCATGGAGAACTGCTGAAAGTGCATGGAGATGTGGCGCCTGGTCTGTCGTCAGTGTACCGATGGTACACAAGGTTCCGTGACGAGTCGTACCCACTGGCCCAAACTGCCCGTACTGGCCGGCCGAGATCGACGAGAACACCAGAGCTGATCGAGACCTGCAGAAATCTCGTGAAAGAAGACCCAAAAGTGAGTGTCAGAGATCTTGCTGACTTCATGGAGGTTGGGAAATCAACAGTGCATGAAATATTGACTGAAGACCTGCAACTTCGCAATGTGTCTGCCGTGTGGGTCCCGCATGTTCTCTCCGACCCAGTGAACAGCTTGATCTCGATTCGACATCGAATCGTTATCTCGATTCGACATCGCAGGAGTTTCCGGTACTTCGACATCGATTGGTGATAAAAATTCGAGGTGGAATCGATATCGATTTCAGCTCGATTCGATGTGGATTCGCGGTGGATTTAATGTTTCTGTAATATCTTACAGATTTTTGCACGTTGAAGTGACACTGCTTTTCGCAGCAGATCATACGGAAATGACCATTGCTAAGCATACATTTTAGCCAATTGCCCCAACTTGGAAACAATGCACCCAGCTCAGTCACTCGGCTAAAATCAAAATAAGTAAGTGACAAAATTCATGGCATGGTTCATGACAAAATTCATACTTAACCTCACAGAAAATTAGGTAAAGGCCTCACACAAACTTATATTTACAGCTTGCATCGTATTTTGCATGATCGCGACAGAAAGCGTGAATCGAAATACTGAACCCCCTTTTAATTTTCCAAAACTATTGAAATTAATTATTTGAAAACCGTATGTCCAGAAGTATATCCCTATTTAGTCCTTAAATTTTACATTACAGCGTCAGCGCTTGCAAGCAATCCAAAGTCCAAACAGCAAGCTTAAATGTTTGGACCAATTTGACTGAATTGCTTAATTTAGTTGCAGTGTTAGGAGTATGATGTCAACAAGAATTTAAGCATGTTAAGGCGCGGTGCCAGAGAAGAACTGGACTGGGAAAACCAATATGGGAACCGAAAGGCACATCCCAACGGAATATAATTCTACATTACATATGGTATTGAACACAAAGATCTTAGATTCTTAGCATGACCAAATATATATAAAAAATAGCGGAGCAGTCTGCAACGGCCTAATTCAGTCTCGGGCGCTTCCTCGACCCAACGTCCTGAAGAAAGCGGCCAATGCGGTTTTCTATCTCGGTGTACGATACTGAGTCGTTGGACATGGCATCTGGAAGGATCACAAAGTTAGAGTATAAAACACAAATTTTTCTATTAAAGAAACATTAATTCTTTAGTAGCTGCTTCTTTAGATTCTATATGTGAACTGCATAAAATGCTTAATATGTGAAAAGCTTGAGCTCTTTGTACTTTGCATCAGAATAACGTTTACTAGTAATTAACACTTACCAATGATTAGAGGCGCCACACATTCGTTAAAGCTTATTTTGTCCAACGGGCGACCGCTTTTTTTGTAGTCACGGCCTGTTCGGTTGAACTCCGATTGGAAGTCCAAATCTATTAGCGCAGAGACCATTCGAGTGACCTTCTTGTCAGCGGTATTACCACCAATGCGTCGCAGGTGGCTGACCTGGTAAACAAAAATGTGGCACAAAGTAGGAGGCGTTAAAAACCAAATTACTGTGCGAGGATCAACAAAATTACCAATCAGATGTGCTCAAAACTTGTGGCACACACTGTACTATGAAATCATACTTGCTTTCATACTAAAATTATTTGCTTACTTTTCACTCGAGTCATTTGTAAGGGGGGAAATTAGATAATTCAAAAGTTTCGCAGCGCAAAATATACAGAGCTCAATTGACTTCCATATGAATCCAAATTGACTTACAAGAGCAGTTCGGAAGTCGTTATTCTCAATACGCTGTCGGAATTCATCGTAGCCAGTCTTGTCACGCAGAGGAAGATTGAACTGTCGCAAAACCTCATCAGGAATAGTCGTGACATGGCCCGAGCATGTCACCAGCTGTTTGAGCTTAGCAACTTCTGTGATGAGGATCAAAAGCAATTCGGTGTGGCCTTGCGGCGAGTAGGGATCGATACCTCGCTCTTCCATGGCGGCAATGTACTGGCCTAAATCGCGCTGATAACGGCCGTTAATCCCACGAGAGTGAATTGATTGAGATTCAGCACTTGGATGTTCGTCGAGACCAGTATAGTGCGTATCGTCCGGAAAAGAGTTGCAAGCCCCATTGCTTCGATGTGATAGACCACCTGCTGGAATTTGTGCATTCGCTCTCGAAGACGCAGATAGTGCCGGTGAGAGCCCACGGGCCCTCGAAGACGCAGATGCTGCCAGTGAAAGCCCAGGGGCCCTCCACGATGCAGATAGTGCCGGTGAGAGCCCAGGTGCCCTCGAAGATGCAGATAGTGCCGGTGACGGTGAGAGCCCAGGTGCCCTCGAAGATGCAGATAGTGCCGGTGAGAGCCCAGGTGCCCTCGAAGATGCAGATAGTGCCGGTGACGGTGAGAGCCCAGGTGCCCTCGAAGATGCAGATAGTGCCGGTGAGAGCCCAGGTGCCCTCGAAGATGCAGATAGTGCCGGTGAGAGCCCACGTGCCCTCGAAGATGCAGATAGTGCCGGTGAGAGCCCGACTGGAGGACCAGCGAGTCTAGGTGGCGAGTCCCGTGCTGCTTCACCAAATGTAGCACTTGTAGCCTCTTTGTCTCCATCATCGCTCTCGACATGCGATTCGAGATCTGTCGTCTCCATATCGGCAGCAGAAAAATAGGCCGTCTCGGGCGGCAGTTGCACCCGGACAGCACCAAGACAAAGAGAGTGCATATAGTCAGGTGGAAAATCATCAACAAAATGAACTAGTCCCAGTAATGGTGACATACCATTCTGGTTCTTTTCTTGCATAGAACAATACATGACATTAGAACGTTGCTTAAAAATTCCATATGGGAAGCACATCCGTCCATCAATTTTCTTTCCTTCAACCTGACAATAAGGACATGCCTTTTTTGCAGAATGGCCAAGTACGCACATTATAAATGATCTAGCAGGAGAATCAGCAATGACAATAACACGGCTAATCTTGAAGAACTTGTTACCAATCTTTGTATAAGATTCTTTCAGAGAACGTAGTTCTGTGACAAAGTTAGACAAAAAGCAACTAAGTGATGGATGGCCAATGCCACAAAAAACAGCAATAGGAAGAGGAATTGGATATTTGCAACCAGAAATCAACAGCAGAATAGGCCATAGTCCAAGGTTAGAACTAGAAAATAATGGAACACCATCAAAGTTGACAAAAATAGTTAAATCATTATATAGATCATTCAAAACAAGAAGTTCATGATCAATACAGAAAGAGATGTTCTTGAGCAAGCCACAATAAGCAAATTGACCATGTGCAATTGGAACATCAACAAATACATTGGTAAGCTTTGCCTTTAGAGTAGTAACTGAAAGAGGGACATTGAAACCTCGCTTTGACCACATTTTTAGCAAACAATTCATTGCACGGCTTGAAACAGAAAAACTGACCATAAAAAGTAAAAGCTCATCAATCAAAGAAAGTGAAGCTTCATCTGTGGCATCTTCATCCAAGTCTTGTTGTTGTTGGGCTGTCCAATCAGCCTCAAACCCAACATCTTCAAGTTCA
The DNA here is from genome assembly GCA_950097015.1 of Macrostomum hystrix. Lineage (NCBI taxonomy): Eukaryota > Metazoa > Platyhelminthes > Macrostomidae > Macrostomum > Macrostomum hystrix. The sequence goes on from CATNEN010000002.1 coordinate 4,768,593, forward strand.
TCCCCTGTCAGAATGGTCATTTGGCTTCCAGTAGCACTGCTTAAACAATTAGGACCATCATCCAGTTGACCTGGACCAGAAAGTAATTCTTCTTGGTAGAGAGACAAGCCATGCTGTAAACTTTGTAGTACAGCCTGCTTAATACACTTGTTTGCATTTTGCCGAGTTGTCATAGCATCATCCTGCCATTTGTAGCTGTAATTAAAAAAAGTAAAAAGAAGTTCCTTAATTATTTTCATATCTTGTCCTGACTTTTTCTAATCAAACAGAGGCATGATTAAAGGATAAGGAGGTCATTAATAAATGATATTCTGATCTAAGATAGTTCATGATACTAAATAATATACTGCTTAACCTTCTCTCCTGCTCATGGTAAATGCCCACTGTGCATTTAAAAAAAATCAGAACCTTAACATATTGTAACTTTTATGTAACATAATAACATAATAATATAATAATGTAACTTTTTATTTTTTGGTACATGTCACTAAAAAATTGCCTTTTGTATATGCCAATATATACCAAATTTCTTGAGTGTACCCCTGAAATTTCTGGGATACATGCCTTCTTCAGGACTATGGGATATACATTGATGAAACCTATTTAAATTTCAACTATCAATTTATATAAATCTCTACTCTATAATATAAAGTGTTTTAATATAAAAAGAAGATTCTATCTTTATTTTCACATTGAATTATTAGATAAAACAAGAAGATAAGAAAGTATTGACTAAATGTTGAAAACAATTATTTTATAATAAGTAATGCAAAACATAGCTTATAATTATACTATGCCCATTTTTCTTATAAAAGGAAAATTTTTAGATGTAGAAATGATTTACTCATGGCATATGGCATCTAATGCCTTTTAGTTTCCATAAATAATGATTAATATCTTCAAACTATGAATGATCCATTTGAATTTGAGTATTATCTTCAAGAATACCTAATATAGGTATATGTACTATATGCTACCTTAAAAAATAAATAATGGCTAAGGCAATGAAAAAGGCTAAATGTTTATAATCATATTTATATATCAATAGTTTTGAAAAGCCTACTTTGTAGTCATAAATAGACCTATCTATAAATGCCTAGTACTAGTAAAAAGTAGTTATATTTAGTATTTACATTTTATAGTATAATAAACAATACTTATATTATATTTTAAGTTACTTAGTCAATTTAGTTAATATAACTTGGCATTTGAGTAATAGAAGTATTAGTAGGCCTAATAATAGTAATAGGCCTAGGGCTAGTTGTAATAGTACTAACTAGCAAAAATGCTAAATTATATGAATTCATTGATTCATCATTGTACTAAGTAGACATTCCAATTCCAAATACATTTATCAAACATAGACTAGACCTAAAGGCATACAATACCCATGTTTTAATTTTAGGTTTGAATCTATGAATTACAAACATTGAACCTTGGGGAAAATTGTCTTAACTAACTTTTCAAACAGGCATTAGTCATGGCATAACCACAATGCATAACTTTTAACATTAAGCATGAGAATGTAAGATTGCATGAGGCACAATTTCAAATCAGTTTCGAATTAATGATTAAATTGAAAAGCATAAACTGGCTACTATAGTAGCCTATATAACAGTGTCTGTGTCAGTTTAAATACTAGGCCTATCAGTACTAAGCCTAATCTACTGACACTGAGCCCAGGAAAAAGTAACTTAAAAAATGTGCAGACATCATGCCAGGCCTAGGGTCTATGTAGTTGGTAAATCGTTGCATCTGCGACTGCCAAGTCAAGTGCAATTGACAAAAAATACCATTTAAGAGATTAAATTAATAGACAGCATATTGCATAACATAGTCATAGCTCATAGGGTGTGGCAAAATAACACACAAGAAACGATCAAGACAAGAATCGATTTGTGCACGATTTAGAACCCTGAAGACGAAAGCATATTACACCTGCTGATTTGTTTGCTTAATAGTCAAGCATGTATTATTATTTATATAACATACAATTAAAATATACTCAGAGTGATAACTGAATACAATAAACGCTGCAATTCGAAAATAGAAAGAAATAGCCACTTGAAAATGTAAGCATACTTTAGTCAAAAACATTGTATTGCTCATTATTTCCGCGTCAAACAAATATACACTGCCAAATGCATCTAAAGTAATCTCACAGGATGCATGCGGGCTGCAATAGTCTACATTTAATTTTTGTTTTCCATCGATTTGACAATGTATCAATGATAATAAAATCGCATCTGAATTTAAAATTTTTATGTGTTCACCTCGATTTTATATACAAAATGGTAAGTTAAAATCGACGTCGATTTTTTGGGATTAGTTTCGATTACAATTCGACATCACTATATTTTGTTGATCTCTAATAAGACAATATAACAATTGATTTTCACAATGTTTGGGTGCAATCTAACTGTGAATTCCAGTTGCTGCTACAAAAAAATGATTTCGAGGTGGTGTTGTCGATTCGAGCTCGAATCGACGTCGGGCTGTTCACCGGGGAGGAGAACAAGGTTGCTCGCGTCGATTGTGCCAAGCAAATACGTCGGATTTTTCATACCGAGGGCATGACCAGCTTCTGCAACAAGTACGTGGTGGAGGACGAGACGTGGGTGTACCTTAAAAACACTGGTACACGGCAGAACAACCGGTGCTGGCTGGGTCAAGGCGACCATCGACCTCAAGTTGTGAGACACTCAGTCGGGGACCCAAAGACAATGCTGGTAGTCGCTTTCACCCCAAGCAAGCGATTCTCTATCATGTCAACGGCGCCAAAGCAGACTGTTGATGCCAATCGCATCGTTGAATTCGTTCGACACACAGGTGACCTATGGCGGAGCCTCAGATCACAGCCAATTCATCTGTCCGAAGTCTTGTGGCAGTGGGACAACGCACGACCTCATGTGGCCCAGCCTGTGCAGCAGTACATGGAGACTCGTGGAGTTCAACTGCTTTTTCAGAGTCCCTACAGCCCTGATTTCAATTTATGCGACCGTTTTTTCTTCAATTGGCTGAAATCGGACTTCTCGAAGCGGGAGTTCAGCAGCCACGATGAGGTCCGCGAGGCCGCGTTGCAGTGGGCGAGGGGTCTGGATGCAAACTGCTTGAAACGCGAGGTTCTACGGCTCGTGGAGCACTGCCAAGCTGTGATTGACTTCAGGGGAAATTACATTACTGATTAGTAAAGTTTCACTGTTCTGCGCGTTTTTATAATTAACCTTTTGTAGTTTTCTCATGACTTTCCGGACACCCGGAATACAACGCGAGAGCGAGATAGAGGGGTCTAGGGAGGTGCGAACTGGTGGCGTGACTTCATACCCCGGCTTAGCGAGCCGGCTGGCTGGGTGCACCAACCCCCACCTCAACTAGACTGAGGTTGAGGGGTTTTGGGTGCGGCTGCACTGGCGCTGGTTGGTCGCATGTTGACTCTCCGCCACAGCAAAGTATTATTCTTTTAGTTTCGATGACAAAAAGAAATTCTCGTAGTGGAAAGTTCCAAGGCAAGGATGAAATGCAAAGATACATTTCTACACATTGCCATCATTTCGAAGAAATAAGCATAGTGGCAGGAGTAAGTCATGAAATAAAATCTTATTGTTGACACTTGGAAGCAATAACCAAAGCACAGGCACAAACTTTGTCACTTCTGAGATGCTAATTAACCCTGAACACAGATTGACATTAAAATAAAAACTGTTGATTTCGTTATTTAATAACAATATTGGCAAATTAAAAGCTGAAAATTGAGCAAATGTTCTATCGATCAGGCACAAGGTTCGATTAAAATCAATTGATGCAGCCATATCAAATTGAACTAAAAAGACTAAAAAACTTAAAAGACAGGGGGAAGCTAAAAACATAAAATAAATCATAAAAACAACATTGGACAGCACAAAGGACATAAGATCTAATTGATTTTAGCTGGGGAAGCGATACCAAGCAAGGGGCACCTTAATTTTTTGTAAAATGACACACAGTAGCAACCAACATTAATAGTGCGCTAGGTCCCACACAACTAGTTTCCAAGCAGTTCAATTAGACCCTGACTGGCCAGCGGCCATGGCTAGACTGGTCCACAATGTGCCTATCGTAACTGATGGTGACACGCAGGCCGCCAGTGTTGGCCTCGCCGAGGCGCACCAACTGACAGGGCAACTCCTCGTCGCTTTCCTCATCAACTCTGATAACAGACAGACAGACCCGCTGCCGCTGCTGCTTATAATCAGACTGATAATAGTTGGCGTTCTCATCTCGGCTCCGAGAAGACTGAATAGTAGTGTAGCGCGGTTTATAGCGACTGTGAAGCTTCTCCTGCTGGAGTGCGCGCTGGCCAAAGCTCTGCGATCGAAAAGCGCCACCACCTTGACTAGCGCCTTGGTTGGCGCCGCCTGTTCTCTGTCGCTGGATAAGCGAGCATATGTGGCTTGTCTCCTCTGTTTCTCGACCAAATGCGACTAACTCGCCATTCACTAGGTGGATGTAGCCTACATTAGGCAAGCTGCGCATTAGTGAAGTCACATTGTCATGTCCAGCCAAATCGAGGGCGTGCCCGGCCAGGGCCCTGTACTGGGCCTGCAGCTCGCATAGTCGGACACCATTCTTAGTGCTGAGAAGTACAGCCCGAAGCAGGCTGTCTTGAGCAGTGGGGCTGGGAGTCGACATTAATAAACAGCTGAAAATCAATATATAAGGATTAGAGCAAAGAGGCTAGCTAAGGAAAATGCTGTATACTTCATAAATATGTAAATATTTGTAGAAATTGATTTATTAGGCCTAGTCTAAGTGCTAATTAGACAATAAAAAACAATTGAAGTATGCAGCTAAATATTTTGAAAAGCCTACTCCTAACATTTACCAAACTAGTGTTTAGCATTAAGAAAGTATACTTGCCTGTTTAAATTGCACTTTTTGTTGTTGTGATTTGGAATCACTTTAACAACAATTATAACACAGCTGTTTTTAATAACAAAATGAATAATAAATATTACACAAATCAAGAAAAAAAGTTTAAACAATCTATTTTAGATTTAAGACTATAAATGATTATAATGTTAAAGTTAGAAGCATTATATTTCTATAGGGCCTATGCTTTGTTTTTATAATAATAATATAGACAATATGATATTTAAGCCTAACTATCTTTGTTTGTTCCTTTTTAAACAGCTATAACAGTGTAATATGACAATATAATATAGTGCCTAGAAAATTTAGTGTCCTAGTTGTGCCACTATCAGTAGGCCTAGGCCTACTGATTTGATATCATTGGATGAGATGCCTAAGCAACAAGATAAGCAAAGGCAAATTAGCAGTTTTGTTATTGACAAAGTTAATAGTACTAGGTGTACAGGTGGATAGTAGCATGGCCAATATAGCATTGGGGCCTAGTCAGTAAAATTAGTAAAATTTTACACCACTTCACACCTCTTCAGATGCAATGCCATGCCTACGGAGATCACGTTAGAAAACCTCTGGACTGATCCTGTTAAGGCCGCCACCTTCCTGAGACTACCGACGAGCGAGGTAGAGTGTGAGCGTCCCGAACTAGCCTAAAGGAAGGCTAAAAAATACAACACATTGCAAATCCGGGCTTCATCTCGCTGCTTTTATATATTTTTTGTTAATTAAAAGTAAAGTACTTGTCTTCGTTTCTCGAACCCAGTTTCTGTTTAAGGCAGTGTTTTCACAGTGTACTCTTTGAGCACTCTTAAGTACTCGTACTCTGGTACTCTTTAAGGGCGTAGCAATAGAGTACTCTGGTATTCATTTAAAGTGCGTACTTTAAAGTGGGCGAGTACTTTTTAAAGTGCAACGCATTTCAGTCTGTCATCATCAATCCTAATTTTGTACTATATAAAAGTGTCAATAATCGCTGGTACATTAGTACATTCTCGCAACGTAAAATTAGTAGATTTATTATATGCATTTTTAAGATACGTTGCTTAGGAAATAACAGATATGTTATCAGTCCCATTAATTATACCCTACGTACTGAAGTAACACAACATAATATATATGGTAACGTGGCTTGATGGCACTGCTAATGTGTGTGTCTGCCTATTCGTGTTGTTGCATTTACAAAACAAGTGCTGTTTGGATAAATCTTTCCTTTAATTATGTTTTACGTTTTTTGACAGATGGGCATAGATAGATAGGTAGATAGATCTCATACTGTCTCTCTCACTCTCCGATTCTCCGCGCTCCCTCCCGCTGTTTTAATTTTGTTTATTTTGTTCCCTAATAAAAACAAAATTCACCCTCTCCCTCCATATGTGGGTCCCACATTCGGCTGTCAGTCAGTCAAGGAGATATTAGCGCTCATCAAGATTTTGATACAGGAGTCAATCATGCAGTAGTCTGCTCTATTAAAGTGCTTCAGTGAGTATCCTCAGTACAAAGGCCGCTAAGTTTTGGAATATTTATTAAGTTTTTTGTTCATTTTATTGGGTGACATGATCAGAAGTAAAAAATAATTTCGAAATATTGAGCAATTAATGCACTTCGACCTGCTAAGGTGGCACACCTTCAATCTAGTTTTCTTTAGTTTATAAATTTCACCTGTCGCTCACCTAGAAAACTACTTATTGCTTTGTTTATCCTTGCGCCTCTTCTAGCTAAAAAAATATTGACGTTCCTCCACGCTTTGATTTGTGATTCATAATAAATTTTGAATTGTTTTTTTTTCAGAATTTTAGCACTTTTTATGTTCGTTATTAGCTATTACTAAACCTGAAGCTAATTACTACTTTCCTACTACTACTTAACAGTGCACATAGTACTACTATCAGTAGAATTGTCTTAAAAATAATCATTTCTTTTCTAGGTTTGAGTTTAGTTTTTTATTAAGCAATTGTTGAAACTAAACATTCCATTTTGTTCGTCCTATTTGTTTTATCTAGTGTTTTTCAGTCGATTCGATTTGCTTAATTAAGGGTTTTTTGGTTTTTTTTAAATGCTTTGGTGTCCACCCTGTGTGCGTAGGCTCGTGCCAACTTCTTATTAAGTAACACAATATTTAAATCTAGTTATTATCATAACTGCTCTACTCGTAATGATGTTAATTTAGTCTATTTGTTTTTTCTGTATTCGATATCAGTAAAGAAAGATAGCCAAAGATTGTTATTGAAGCAAAAAGTATTTATTTGTTTAAACTGACCCACCAGCTAGCGCACATGTTAAAAAATTCTTTTTTGGCACATTTTAGATTAAAATTTTATTTAACAAACAATATCTGATAAGACGCAAGATTTTCCAACATAATGTAATATAATTTGACATGTTTTTTTACACTTTATTTTACCTACTGACACAAAAGCACGAATATTGATTTTAACAATTTTTATTTTAACAATAAAAGTTAGCATACATTTTTAATTTAACGGGACTATTGTACTTTATTTATAAAATTTTATATACTTCTAACTACTTCATACATATGTTATAAAACTTAGTTTATTGTCAATTAGACTCACTGTGTCTACTACTTTTTATGTTTTGAATATAATATATGTGTTATTATTTCACTAAGCTTTAATTTTATTAGGACACCGACATAATTTGCCAATTACTATTTCTCTGCTTTGATTGCTTTCGTTATAATCTTGAACTGATCTTGTGCCAATTTTTTTCGGCTTCTGGTCTTTTAGGTCCTCGTTTTCTCCTACATTTGGTCCTCTTTTTCTTCTACAACTGGTCCTCGTTTTCTCCTGCACTGGTCCTGGTCGAGGACCTGGTCCTCGTTCCTCCTACATTTATTCCTCGTTTTCTCCTACAATACCTGGTCCTCGTTTTCTTCTACAACAGGTCCTCGTTTTCTCATACAACTGGTCCTCTTTTTCTCCTACAATATCTGGTCCTCGTTTTCTCTTACAATATCTGGTCCTCGTTTTCTCCTACACCTGGTCCTAGTTTTCTCCTACAATACCTGGTCCTTGTTTTCTTCTACAACTGGTCCTAGTTTTCTCCTACATTTGGTCCTCTTTTTCTTCTACAACTGGTCCTCGTTTTCTCCTGCACTGGTCCTGGTCGAGGACCTGGTCCTCGTTTCTCCTACCTTTATTCCTCGTTTTCTCCTACAACTGGTCCTCGTTTTCTCCTACATTTGGTCCTAGTTTTCTTCTACAACTGGTCCTCGCTTTATCCTTCTCATCGTCCTCATTTTCTTCTAAATGTGGTCCTCGTTTTATCCGTCTCCTGGTCCTCGTTTTCTTCAAATTTGGTCCTTGTTTTATCCGACTCTTGGTCCTTGTTTTCTTCATATTTGGTCCTCGTTTTCTCCTACACCTGGTCATCGTTTTCTCCACATTTGATCCTTGTTTTATCCTACCTTTGGTCCTTGTTTTATCCTACATTTTGTCCTTGTTTATCTGACTCCTGGTCCTCGATTTTATTGTACACCACCCGGTCCTCGTTTTTTTCTGACTCCTGGTCCTCGTTTTCTTTGACTTCTTGACCTTCAGTTTGGTCCTCGGTCCTCATTTTCTCCGACTCCTGGTCCTTCACTTCTATAATATCTGGTTTCAGACGATTACGGGCGTATTGAACGCGCTTCTATCGTTTTAATTTCAGGCCGAAGAACAAGAAATTAACCTGCGCTGCCTGCTGCTCTCCTCCAAGGAGGGTGTACCGCTTGGCGAAATCACCAGGGACTATCGTGTCCTAGCATCCAAACAGTTGGATCTGAATGGCAAATCTAGTCTGGTTGAGTATCTGTCATCCCTTCCTCATGTTGTCAGGTTGAGACCAGATCCATCAGCTAGCGGCGGCTACACCTGCTTCGGCATTGTGACAGAATCTGCCAGAGGAATTGTCGATTTAATTAGTCGCCAAAAATCTAAAAGCAAGAAAAGACGCAGCAGACGCAAATTGATAAGTTCGAATCCTTCAATTAGTCGTCAGGTGGCAAATTGCTCGAAATCTAAGCCGCCTTCGCTGCCACCTCCGGCTTCCCGACAATCTTTGACACACGTGCCGTGAGTTTTACTGAATTTCTTAACAGGTCATTAACGTAGAATAGTTTTCTACGCTTCTTTAGACTAGCTTCCTTCGATTCCTTAGATCAGCTTCCTTCGATTCCTGAGATCAGCTTCCTTCGATTCCTTAGATTAGCTTCCTTCGATTCCTGAGATCAGCTTCCTTCGATTCCTTAGATTAGCTTCCTTCGATTCCTGAGATCAGCTTCCTTCGATTCCTTAGATCAGCTTCCTTCGATTCCTTAGATTAGCTTCCTTCGATTCCTTAGATTAGCTTGCTTCGATTCTTCAGACTGGCTTCCTTCGATTTTTTAGATTACCTTCCTTTGATTCCTTAGATTAGCGCCTTCGATTCCTTAGATTGGCTTCCTTCGATTCCTTAGATTAGCTTCCTTCGATTTCTTAGATTAGCTTCCTTCGATTCCTTAGATTTGCTTCCTTCGATTCCTTAAATTATCGCCCTCGATTCCTTAGATTAGCTTCCTTCGATTCCTTAAATTATCGCCCTCGATTCCTTAGATTAGCTTCCTTCGATTTATTAGATTAGCTTCCTTCGATTCCTTAGATTTACCTTCCTTCGATTCCTTAGATTAGCGCCCTCGATTCCTTAGATTAGATTCCTTCGATTCCATGACTTACTTGACTTAGCGGCAGGGGGCCTCCATGACGGACGCAGCGAGGAGGCGGCTGGTGCCGCCCATATCGCTAACCCCTGGCAGCCAGACGGCCTCCAGCGAGGCGGTGCCGCTCAGGGTGGTCCGTCGGTCGGTTCCGCCGCGCGATCTTCCTCGCCATAGGCTGGGAAGAAATCAGCTCGGCCGGTATCCCGGAGGAAGTGGGCGAGCTGTGGGATATTCTCGGGCGAGCAGGCTTCGGCAAGAGTCGGTGCCGGCCCGAGGTGCTTTAGCCTAGCCCGGGTGAAAGCCGGGCAGTGGCAGATGAAATGCTCGGCGTTTTCACGGCCGGAGCAGCAGAAGGGACACGTTTCCTCAGGCACGTGGCCTTGGAGGTAGCGGTGTCTGGTGAAGCAGCCATGTCTCGAAAGGGCCATGGTGACTGCTCTCAGGTCTCTGCGGTTTAGCCTGAGTAAGGCCTTACGCAGGTTTCTAGAGGGGGTTGGCACCGCAGCCCTGGACTGGCGACAGTTCAGGGTGCTAGACCACCTCCTCCGGTGCTGGGTCTCCATCCAGTGGTTGATGCTGGAGTTGACAACGGAGATGGGGATCGGGGATTCCGGGCCCGGGCCCATCAGGGAGCTGGCTGCTCCAGCCTTTGCAAGCTGGTCCGCCATCTCATTCCCTGTGAGCCCGGCGTGCCCAGGGATCCACATCAGCTCCACCTTGTTAGACTGCGCCAAACCGTTTAACTGGGTGTTGCAGTCCAAGGTGGTTCTGGAGCGAGAGGTGCAGCGACTGAGGGCCTTGAGGGCTGCTTGACTGTCGGAGTGAAAGAAGATCCTCCGACCAGCCAGCTGCCTCTGGCGCAGCTCAGCCGCACAGAAACTGATGGCGAGCATTTCGTTTTGGAAAACGCTAGAGCTCTTGCCACAGTATTGGGAGTGGGTCCAGAGGACCTCGCCACCCGAGGCGACGCACACCCCGAATCCCGATTTACCGTTCATCAGGGAGCCGTCAGTGTAACAATGGACTGCGGGGTCATCCCAGCAGTCCTTTACCTCATTGCGAGGGAAGATGCTGACTTTGTACCTGTGGCTCCGGAGTAAAGTAGCCGGGGCCCCGTCCGAAAGGACGGTGAGCCCTCCGCACTCGCCCAGAGTTTTCAGGCAGAGGTCAGAGTGGGGCAGAAGGGAGCGCTTCGAGAAGGCTCGCGAATTCTGGAAGGATACACCCGCATCAAGAAGACGACGGGTGGACTTTGCTGCTTCCCCCTTGACGAAAATGTCAATGGGTGTAGCGTTGAGGAAAGCATTCATGCCTTCGAAGGGAGTGGAGGGTGGGGCGCCCAGCGTCATACGACAGGCTCTGCCCTGCACCCTATATAGCGCCTCCAGGTTTTTCTGGATGCTCATGGCACTGGCCCAGATGAGGCCAGCGTAAGCGACTGACGGTCTAATGATCGCCGTGTAAATCCACCAAAGGTTTTTGGGGGTTAGCCCCCAAGTGGTGCCCACGGCTCGCCTGACTTGCGCCAGAATGGCCAGGGCCCTCTTGGCCTTTGTGGTGATGTGCGGGGTCCAGTTAAGCCTATGGTCTAGCAGGAGACCAAGGCACCGGACCTGCTTTTCCATGGCAATATTCTTGCCATAGAGAGTCAGAGGCTCAATGGTCCAGCGCAGTCTGCTGGTAAACATAACCGCAACGGTCTTGGACTCAGAGAGTCGGAGCCCGCATTGGTCCGCCCAGCGCACCGCCCTGTTGATAAAGCCCTGAATGAGGTCCCTGGTGGTTTCCGCCGAGGGGCCCGCGCAGATGGCGGTCACATCGTCTGCATATCCCACCTTCAGGACTGGGTCAGGCCGAGTGCTTTTTAGCAGCTCATCCATGACGAGATTCCACAGCAGTGGGGTGAGGACGCCGCCTTGGGGCCCTCCTTTTAGGACAGGTGCCGAGAGCACCCTGCCTTCGAGGTGGGCCACCACGTGGCGATTCCGGATCATGTACATGACCCAGCGGACGAGGTGGGGGTGAGTGGCCCTGGAAACCAGGGCCTTCTCAAAGGCTTCGAAAATAACGCTATCGAAGGCCCCCTCAATATCAAGGAAAACAGCCAGGGCAAAACCGCTGCCCAGCACTGCCTTCTCGAGAGTCTCCACAATGCAGTGGAGGGCGCTCTCCGTGGACCGGCCCGCCCGAAAGGCGTGCTGGTTTGGTGAGAGCGGGGCCCGCCCTAGCTCTACAGTAAGAAGGCGCCAGAGCACCAGTCTTTCCATGAGCTTGAGGCAGGTGGAAGTCAAACTTATCGGGCGATAAGACTTGACCGAGCGATAGTCGCCTTTGGCGGGCTTCGGGATGAAGACGACCCGGGCTTCATGCCACCGCGCTGGTACGTAGCCCAACACGATGCAGGCCCGTAGAAGTCTGCAGAGGAGATGAAGGAAGCGGCCATTTTTACCGCTTCATGCAGAAGGCCGGATATATACCATCTGGCCTAGGTGCTTTAAAAGGATTGAATGACTTAGCCGCGCGAACGATGCGGTCATTTGTAACGAGTGACTGAGCCAGGCCCTGACCTCCACGCGAGTGGTCGTCTGGGCCGAAGTGCGCCGGTACACTCGGGAAGAAGTGCCCTAGCATAAGCTCGAGCGTTTCCTCCGGGCGCTCCGTGATCAAGCCGTCCGGCTTTTTGATCGAAGATAGCTTGGAGAAGCGGTCGTTGGTGAGCGCCTTTACCACGCGGGCCGTGGGCCGCGAGCCCTCAAGCCCTTCGCAGTATTGTCGCCACTTGTCCGCTTTTGCCCTTCTGACCCGGCCCTTAAACTCATGGATGGCGCGAGTATAGGCCTCTTTGTCATCAGGGTCGTGCGAGGTTTTCAGCTTCCTCTGGAGAGCCTTAGCTCGGCGTCTTAGGACTCCGAGCTCGGGGTTCCACCAGGGGGCCGATTTTTTGCCTTTGTAGGCTTTGAGCGGGCAAGCCATTTCGTAGGCATCTGTGATGGCGCCGCCCAGCAGGGCAGCCACTCCATCCAGGTCCTGCGTGGTTTCCATGGCCATGGAGGGGTCAGAATCCCGAAGGCCCTCATGCAGCTTTTGGCTGAACGCGGGCCAGTCGGTGTTTCTGACATTACGCCTCCAAATAGGCTTTTGCTTCTTATCGGGGGTGCCGATGTTGAAGCGGATGAAACGGTGGTCCGAGAGCGAGCTTTCGGTCTCCCACACCTCCCACCCCAGCACCCTTGGGAGGATGCCGGGTGAGGCCAGGGTGACGTCAAGCACCTCAGCCCACCGCCCATTGTCGAAAGTGGGCGTGTTGCCCACATTGCAGAAGTTAAGAGGCGTGCCGCTGACGAAGGCCAGGAGCTCTTCGCCGCGGTCATTGATTTTTGAGCTACCCCAGTGGGTGTGATGCGAGTTAACATCTCCCGCGAGGAGCAGCTCGAAGTTTCGTGCCCTGGCGAATTCACAGAGGGCGACGAGGGTATCGCCGACCACGGGGGCGTCGCCTGCCAGGTAGGCGGATGCCACGAGGGTCAACTTGTTAGGCACAATGTGTGCAGATTGGATGACGCAGATGTCCCCGTTAGAGAGATCGGGTCTCATCCACGCATTTAAGGCTTTTGCGGCATAGATCAGTGATCTAGGGCGGACAGAGTCTGCCATGCAGAAGCAGTCATAGCCAGCAGGAGTGTTGCTTGGCTTGTTCTTTGATAACCAGGGCTCCTGCACAAGTACAAGGCCCGGCATCATGCGCTCTGTCGTGCGCATCAGATTGACTGATGCTGCCACGCAGTGCTGGGTGTTAACTTGCAGACATGAAATTCCGGGGATCATCATGTAGGCAGAGGTCTACTTGGAGGGGGACCCAGCCAGAAGGCGGTCCTCCTCCTCCGGGTCGATGTCGGTAGCCATGGGCTCCTCCGTGCCCAGGCCCCGAGCCGGAGACGGGAACTCGACGGGGTCAGCCGCCCAGTCCCCACCCCCGGCCCCGAGCCCAGGCCCAGAGTCGCCCTCAACTGGAGCCGACACCGCTCCCTGGGCCGTGGGAGGGGCGCTCGAAGGGCCCTGCTCGATGGAGCTGGGCACCTCTGAGGCCTCCCCCGTAGCCCTTGGTTGCGGCGCCTGCCCCGGTGGGCCACCGCGCATCTCAGCGCGCAGCTGGGCCATCTTGGCGGTTCGCACCACCTCGGAGGCCCGCTGGAGAAGGCCCCGGCGCTTTGTGACACGCGCGGGGCGACGCTCAGAGCTGCCAGCGATGGCACGCTCTGGCCTTTTTTGGCGGGACGACTGGGCCCTGCCCCCAGTCCCAGCCTTGGGGTCCGAGGACCCTTCATTGGCCGACACAGTGGTGGGCCCGGTCTGACCCCGGGTTTTGTCGGCATCGTAGGCGAAGATTTTGGTCTTCCACAGACCGATGCAGACGTTTGCGCCATCTGGGTAACGGCGTGTCCATTGGTCGGACAGGCCCAGAATGGCGGTGAAGCCGGTGCCGTCGGGGCGCAGGATCGTGCGGTGCACGATTAGGCCCGCTGTCGGAAGCTCCCGGTTCATCGAGATGGGGCCCATGCGGAGGTCCTCAGCGCTAGTGACGACGCTTTTCGCCGGGACGAAAATGCGATGTCTTTTGGTCTGCGGTGGCTCGTTCTCCCGGAGGAAGGCGAGGTCGGCCGCCCAGCTCTGCGTGGGCAACAGCTCTAGGAGCCGCCGCCCTGACTCCGCATCTCCGGGCCAGACAACAAAACACGAGTCCCTGGTAGCATTCGCACCGACCGCCAAGGGCTCGCCTTTCAGTTGTAGTTGCCACAGCATAGCGTCTATGCTGCGGCAGATGTCGCTGAGCCGCTCGCCGCTCAGCCGTTTGCCATCCTTGCCGGTAACCACGATGGCAGGTTGCCTGCGTGCGATGTTGGCATAGGTGGCCCGTGGTCCCGGGCCCTTTCCTGCGGCGTCCCCACTCTCGGGATTTGCGTCGGCGGTGGGCACGGGGCCCTCCGCCTCCGCTCCTCCTTCGAGCCGAGCCGCCGGCCGGATGGGCGCTGGGACCTCCCCTTCGATTCCTTAGATTAGATTCCTTCGATTCTTCAGGCTTTCTACCTTCGACTCTTCAGTCTGGTTGCCTTGAACATCCCAATCGTTTTAATTTAGCCGTTTCGTTGCACTGACTCTGAGCCATACACTGCTAAAGTCGATAAACGTGATTTAGGCTATTTTTATGCATTTTTCATGATACAAATGTACAAAAAATAAGAAACGACGACATGCTAGGAAAATCAGACTTTTTAGGCAAGGTACACAACTAAATTGCGCACAAAATGTATATCTTGAAATTTCGTCTTAGTTTATTGAAGTCGCTGCCGGTACAGAAATGTACTTTAACGACGGTACGGGGGGCTTGCATATCGAACATAGTTTTTAGCCTGTAACTTTTGAGCGGATTACCTGCGCGATCCCGATGGAAAGCTACAAGTGATTATTGATCTTGCCGCCCTGCTCCTTAAAGCCTATTTATTTTGCTTTAAATCATACAAACTGATTCACGCACCAACTAAATTGTACTAGTTCCTTTCTTGCGTTCCCAAAAGTTCGCACTGCTAGACGTTATTTCTTATCAGTCGTCCTACTTGGTGTTACTGACATTAAAAAAGCGATAAATAATTACAACTTCATTGTATCTGATTTGCAATCTGTTTATTCTGGTCCGTTCATTCTTTGACTTCGTCGACAAAAACTTTTTGGCGAGGCCCTGCTTTTGATGGATCTTAGTTTAGATGAAATTATTAAATCGAGAGGACATGCCAAGTAAGCATTTTATAATTTGTACTCACTGCTCGCTGCTCTTTTATACATTTTTCTTCACTGAAACTTTCTCCAACTTGTTAATCTAGCTCATTAGCTTAGCTTTGTCTATGTATATTGAGGAATTGTCAGTTAAAATTTTTTTTTTCAGTGACTCTAGATAGGCCTAATCTAGAAAACTAAGCGAAAATTTTGGGCAATAATCATGATTTTTTGTTGTATGGTTAATTGTTCAGTTGAATTCAGTATTAATTTAGTTTAATAGTATATTAATTAGTGTCGTAGGCCCTCTGTTCCTCTTTTGGTTTATACCACCAATACTATTTTATTAATATTAAAATTGCTTATTTCACACCTTGAATTAACCTTTGAAATAACTCTTAGATTCCTTTGTCAATGACTTAATTATACTTCATAGGCTGGCTATGCACCCTTTTATTTCATATGCATATATTATTATATTGCTTATATTGGCCAAATAGGCTGCTTTCTTTCCAAAATTTGGTAGCGTTCGCACGAGTGTCCGAGCGGCAAGACACTTCTTCCTCTCCTTACTTACTCATAAACTATCTGGCTTTCTGGTTTGTTCCCAGTCTTTCAAGGCTTCCAAATGGACTGAAGTTGCCCAACTTTGCACACAGTGCTAGTCCACCAATTCGGGATTTACCCTCTGCTCCTTAGTTATTACACTCTACTGCTTTTTATAACTATTTCCTTCTTTATTCTTTTTCTTTATTATTATTTTTACACAATTCTTTCTTTGTGTATTATCAAAGACCTGCTTTTCTCCTTCTCTCCGAAATTATTGAACTCAAACACTTTGAGAGTTATTCTCCTTTGTTTCAACTCAGAACTGGGCTCGGGACACCGGTTGGAGCTTTTGGGCTAGATTGAGGTTATATTTATAGCGATATTTGAGGCGGGTAGTAAAACACATTAAAACAAAATAGAAAATTGGGGAAAAGCATTTGGCGGGAATTCAAGTTACAAATCTACGATAAAATTAGGGCCTGCCTCATTAGCTATTATTTTACTCCTTTGTTTTGGATTGGCCTAGGCCTAAAAATCATCTTTTAAAAAGTAGTGGCAACAAACTCACCATTTAAAACCTTGAAGGATGACCAAAATTGTACTCGTAGTGGTTTCAAATAAGTGGAAGTCAAAAGTTAGCAATTTTTTTAAGGGTTGTATGTTGTTTTGCTTGTAAATTTTTTGAGCAATGTAAATTATTGCTTGTAAATTAAAGACTGTGGTTTACATTTAAAATCATTGGAACCTACTTTTATTATTGAATCAGAATGGAATGGTTGTAGAGCAAATAAAAAAAGTTGAAACTTGAAGTATGGCTATAGGAAATGGCATATCATTCTGTGACACTAGACCCACAGCTAGCAACAGTAAGGAGCCAATTCGGCCCATTTTGTCAACTCTGAGCATGTTAGTCAAGCATACACATACACATACTCAAGCATGAGCATTCACTACTATCTGCAGCCACATACATAGTCACATAGGGGTGTGTATAACTGTTCTGAATTTCTCATTGTTAGGCAGTGCAACTTCATTGTGCCTTGGAGGTTAGCCCTCAAAGGCCTAATTTGTGACAAACTTTTCTCTATAACTGTACCCCAAATGAACATGGCCTTGCCACAGAATCAAGCTCAGGGACCTTAGTGCTAGAAGCGAACACATTAACCAATCTGCCACTCACCCCCTGATTGTAACCAAAGTTGGTTATAGAAAAGATAACATGTTGAAGGTTGATGTTTAAGGTTTATAGCCAACTTAAGTTAATTAGGCCTATGGCTTTTAATTTCACATAGTATTTTTCTGTAGACTCCTAAATAAAAGAAAAATCACCAAATTTTACCCTTACTATATTTTTATTTTTCCACATTACCTCACCTTTGTTTATAATCACTTTCATGCATATACAGTGATATACTCCAATGAAATTATTGTAAGCCAAAGCTAGTAATATTTGTTGTTAAAACGAATTCCCCGAAGTACTGGGAGCGGGTCAGTTCCGAGGAACTCTGCCGCTATATTTTTTAATATATTTAATCGAAATTCATTTAAAATATACAAGCAATTCGATATAGATATTTTATACGAATATTGAAAATAAAAATAAAACAATAAAACAAAAATTCAATATTTGGGCACGCATTGGAAGATAAAAGGGGAGAAATATACAAAGGGAATCCCGCACAAAGAAGGGATGTAATAAAAAAAGGAAATCTAAAAAGCATGCATGCAAGATATTTGTGAGCGCAATTAAAAGCAATTAGAATATTTGTTAGCAAAAATAGAAAATAAAAGTAGTAAATTAAAACATGAAATGCGAATTAAAAACATTTCTGGGCAATGCGGTACATATTACGTATAAAAATAGGCAAAAGTAAAAAGAAAGGATTTATTTGGGAATTAAAAACTCTGGTGTGTAAAGAGCTAGCAGTTTATGAGCAAATAGCAACATAACAAAAGCAAAAAGTACTTTTTAGGCAATAAAATCACGTTAATCAGTTTGAAAAAACGTAAAGAATATAATATCATAGCAGCTGAGCACTGCTCACCAGCCCTCTTGAGCTCAGGCAGCTATTTGAGTTTCATTTTGGCTTTCTTTCAGGGCCATAGGTGTCAGAGACTGCTCAACCCTGGATTTGGAGTCGGTTCTGCCTGTTGATTTGTCCCCGCCTCAGGGTAGCCCACAGGACTTTGAGGATGGGGACTCGGCCCGGAGCGCGAGGCAGCTCCGGCTCGATGTGGAAGCCGTGCAGCCGAGCTGCTCTCATCTTGAGCAGCCAGGCCACACCGAGCTGTTTGACTCTGGCCGAGAGCATTGGCATGCCGGTCATTTTGTGAAGGTACTCGGTGCTCAGGTAGGAAGGCACACCGTAGCAGATTCGCAGAGCAAGGTTCTGGATCTTTTGTAGCTTGATCTGGTTGGTGACGCAGATCAGAGTCAAGATTGGGGCGCCGTAGGTGAGAGCGCTCTCACCGTAGGCCCTGTACAGCATCTTGAGAGTGACGCTGCTCAGTTTGGTGATCTTGGCAATGCGGCACAGGGACATGACAATGGCCCTGCACGTATTCGCCATGTTGTCGACGTGTTTGTTCAAACAAAGATTGGCGTCGAGGAGGACACCTAGAAATTTCACTTCCTGACAGTAGGGGACCACCGTCTGCCCCAGCTGCAGTTTAGGTCGCAAGTCGGCGCGAGCTGTCGGCTTGTAGTTGAAGGCGATGGCCTTGCTCTTGTCGGCATTCAGTCTGATGCCTTGCTTGCCGCACCACTCCCAGACTTGTCTGAGGTAGCTCTGAAGGCATGTCTGCAGACCAGCAAAGGTGTCTGCGGAGGCCCAGATGGCCATGTCGTCTGCAAATTGACTGCGTTTCACGTTTGGATTTTCAGGAATCGGCATTGTGCTGACGTACAGCAGGTACAGGAGAGGACTCAAGATGCCTCGCTGAGGTACGCCAGCTAGGATTCTGATCAGCTCACTAAGCGAGTTGTTGACTCGCACCTGGATGTACCTGTTCCTGAGGTAGTCAGACAGGATGCGCATCAGCATCGAAGGAAGGCCAGCGTTGAGCATGCGGCTCCTAAGCATGTCGTGCCAGGCAGAGTCAAAGGCCGCCTCTACATCAAGGAAGACTGCAGCGGCCCTCTTTGCTTTGCACTTTGCGACCATCATGTCCTGCACCAGTCGGCACAGGTTGTCGTAGGTGGAGTGGACTTTGCGATAAGCGCATTGGTCATCGCCAAGAATGTTCTTGTCTTCAAGGAATTTGGAGAGTCTCTTGGCAATCAGCTTCTCAAACACCTTGCCTAAGCAAGAGGTCAGGCTGATTGGCCTGTACGAGTTTGGATTGTCTGGCGGTTTGTCAGGCTTCGGGATCATTGTCACCACAGCTTTCTTCCAAGCGCTGGGGAAGATCCCTTGACTGAAGCAGGCGTTAAAGAGTCTGGTGATCCTGGTGATCGCCACGCCTTCAAGGCCGAGTTTGAGCACTCGATTGGGAATCTTATCCAGCCCGGGTGCTCCATCAGGCTTGAGGTGCTCAAGCTCCCACACTGTGTCGGCTACAGTGAATGCGGCTTCAAGCGGGTGAGTGGCGATGCCATTGATGTCGGCCGGAATCGGATAGAAAGCGATGAACTTGGCCACTTCGGCCACGTCCTGTTTGAGCTGCTCGCAAGTGGATGGGACTGGGCGCATCTTTGAGTCCAGAGTGGCCGCGAGAAGGTTCGCTTTCTCCAGATCAGTGTGCGCACTGGTTTGACCCGAAGTGAGGGTTGGGATGGAGCTGGGCTTGAACTTGCCCATCAGCTTCCTGGTGTCATGCCAGAAGTTCTTGTTCTTGCTGTTCTCGACAACATTCTCACACAGCTTGGTGAGCTTGCCGCTCTGGAAGGAAGTGATTTCCCTTTTGATCCTGTTGGCCATTTGGTTGGCCAGCCTTTTAAAGTTTTCATCCCGAGTGCTGTTGAAGAGTCGTCTGAGTCGTCGGCGCTCTTTAATCAGCTCAAGGATGTGCTTGGGCAGAGCATTTCGGCCACCACAGTCTGGCACAGTCGACTCAATGACCGTGTGGATGGCCTTTGTGATGAGCTCGACCTCGGCGTCGATTTGCTGAGCACTCGATAGGCGAGTCGGCTGGTCAGGAAGAAGGGCTTCACTAATCCTCAGCCTGAACTGATCCCAGTCGGTTTTGGAAAAGTTTTTCGGCTTAGCGGGACCTGCCCACTTTGCCGACTGAATGTTGAGGGTGAGGATGATTGGCAGGTGGTCGCTGTCTAGGTCGGGACCTACTGCAAAGTCCTGCACAAAGGGCAGAAAGTCTTCCGTGGCCAGGCCAAGGTCCAAGACATTCCTGGAAGTGACGCCGTTCTTGGTGGCGATTCTGGTGAACTGGCCAACTTGATTGAGGATGGTGGGCGAGGCCAGACCTTCAGAGAGCCAGTCGTACAGCTCATGGCCAGCCCTGTTGTTGCTGCTGTCACCGCCAAGGAAGCGGTGTCTGGCATTGAGGTCGCCAAGGAGAACACTGCGTCTGCGCGAGACCAGGCTCTTGAGCAGGTTCAGGTTCAGGTGGTAAGGTGACGGAGACCTGTACACCAGAGCCAGATTAAAGTCGGCACCGTGAGAGTTGTCAGACAGGCTAACGGTGCAGGAGATGGCTTCATGGTTCACATTGTCGTAGTGCAAGCGAACATTGGTGAGTTTGACGCGCGGTGAGTGAGCAAGGAGCAAGCCGCGTCTGACATGCGGAGTGTCGTATCGGATGATGGAGTAGCCAGGGATCTGGACCGTGTGCGAACTCTTGAGAATGGTTTCAGAGAAGAGAGCAATGTCTATCTCTTGACTAATGACCCATTGGGTGAGTTCTCTGCTTTTCGGGTGAAACCCTCTGCAGTTGAGGTGCATAATTTTCAGACCCGTTGTCTGGGTATTAGGGTTCCCATTTAAATTAAGGAATTTACAGTTTTCTGGTTTAGCTGCCTGGGCCCACGACCCCGGTGGCGGCGGAGGCCATGCCAGACACGTCCTGGAGGACAGCCCGCACAATGTCCTCAACCATTTTACTGGTCGATTCTACCGTGAGGAGCTCACCAGGCGGCCTGGACAGGGCCCGCACAATCACCTGGGTCAGAGAGCGGGTGATCAGGGGCAACAGCATGCTCACCATCTGCTTCAAGTCAGTCTGCTGCTGCTGCTGCTGCTGTGGCTCACTGCCAGCGTCCAGGGAGGGTGTAGCCTCATTGGCGCTCGTGCACCTGGCGCTGACAGTCTCGGCGGCCGGTCGGCTCCTGGCATCATCGGTGCTGATGAACAGCGGCCGGATGGCGGCATTGACGGGCACGTTGCGGCGGCCTTGGCGGATCAGCCAGCCACTGTCCGAAGCGTCGGACACGTCGGCGGGCGCACTCGAGGCAGGCGGGGCATCCGTAGTCGCGGCTTCCGCTGCTCGCGCCGCAGCAGCTTTGGCCTCAGCTGCCGCCTTCGTCGCCTTGGCGTGCTCTTCCTGCGCAACAGTGCAGGCTCGGCTGGTCGTGCGGTGCTGACCACCGCATTTGGAGCATGTCGCCGGGCCTTCGTGCTGGCAGTCCTTCCAGGCATGCGAGCAGCCGCAGATTCGGCATCGCAGCTCCGCCTGGCACTGGGCCGCACGGTGGCCAAACTGCTGGCACTGCAGGGCGCGGACCGGCTCGTCGGTGCGGCTCTCTTCGCAGCTGAACTTCAGGAAGTCAGTGCAGATGCCTTCGCGAAGACACTGGTCGAATGTCGCTCTCGACTTTGTAAAAATGCGCATGTACCGGGTGGCCTGCCCGGATGCTCGCGCACGGATCCGATGCACACTCGTGATGTCGAGCTTCAAGGACTCGCGGAGCATGCTGGCGAATTCGGCCTCCGTGAAGGAAAACGGCACGTCGAGCGCTACAATGGTGAGCAGTGGCTGCTGCTGTACTCTGTCAGCGCCAGTCCGGTTGTCCAGCGGCCTCGATCGGGCTGGTCGACGCTCGACACGGTGGCCGAGGAGGCTGTCCTGACGCAGAGCACCGCCTAGGAAGACGTTTTAATCCCGCTCAGTGGCCGGGAATACTAGGTAGGCGGGCTGATTGGCCATTTCGGCTGTGTTGACGGCACGGGCATCGCCGGCAAAGTTGGCCTGCAGCCAGGTGATGAAGGCCATCAGCTTGCCCGCCGCGTTTCGGTGAACTTCAAAGACCACCGGTGGAATGGCAGCTGGGGTCTTCGCAATGGAGCGCGGGCCGAAGCCACCTGCGCATAGGGCCGCGCTGTCGCAGCCTGGGTCGTTGAAGCAGCCGCCGCCGCCGACGCCGCCGACGAACCCGTCACCGCGGTCGCCGACGCTGCCGCCGCACCAGCCGCCGCACCTCGGCCGCCGCCGCCACCTCGCGTGCCTCGCTGTCTGCCGCCGCCGCCACCGCGGCTGCCTCGCTGCTGACCGCCGCCGCCGCGCTGACCACGTGCGCCGCGCTGACCGCCGCCGCCGCGCTCTGCCTGCTGGTCCTGCTCGATTCTCCTTCAGCTCAACCCCGCTGTAGGTGTACTCCGGGCCGATCCAGAAGACTCGGCGCTGCTCGTGTGGGCGATGACGGAAGGCGAGTGGGAGCACGTCTTCTATCAGGCGCTGGTAGATCTGGTCAGCGACCTCGCCAAGAAAGTAGGGCGCATAGACGATGGTGCAGTGTGTGTGTGTGTTGGTTCAGATCCCTCGCTAGGCATACGGGGGGCGCGCCAGCGCGCCCGACGCCTCGACGAAGGCCCGCACCCCTTCTGGGTCGTTCTGCAGTGGGGACATAGAGCCGTTGATAGCCTCTGGGATGTGAAGCCGGCGCTCCTCCGCCCACCTGGGGCAGTCTAACAGGAAATGCCGGGTGTCTTCTTCGGGGGCATTGCAGTGTGGGCAGGCAGCGGTTGGGTCGCGGCCCCAACGATGCCGGGTGGCCTGCAGGAAGGGCGCCCGGTTGGCCCGAAGCTGGTACAGCGCCACCTCGGCCGTCCGCGGCCAGCCTGTCCGGTGGATGAACTGCGCTCCGCCGCAGAGCCTGTGGGGGTGGTCCGCCGGAACCAGCTGATTATACTCAGCTAATTCGGCCGCTCGTCCCTGGCGACGGAGGGCGGCCGACACGGGGACTGGCTGGGGGTCTTGCTGCATGGCGGACCCTCTCCGGGCCAGCTCATCGGCGGCCTCGTTAAGCGCAAGGCCTGCATGCCCTGGGATCCAGATGACCGTTGGCCTGTGCTCGCTGGCCAGCTGTTGGAGCAGGATCGCGGCTTGCGCGGTGGCGTGGTCTTGCAGGCACTTGGTCGAGGACTGTAGCCGCTGGAACAGGGCTCGTGAGTCGAACAGCAGCCAGATCGCCGAGCTCGGCTTCCCACGAAGGAGACCGAGGGCTGCCTCGAGCCCCGCCGCCGCCGCGGCCGCTTCTGAAGTGGTCGAACTGGTCCACCGTCCGGTCGGGATACTGCCCTTGACGTCGGGGCCGATAGCTTGACGCCGGATGATGTAGCCTCCTCCGCCATTTCTGAAGCCTTCTTCCGCCGCCCCGTCTGTCCAGACTTCGAGGTACGGCGGGTCGCTCCGGCGAAGGGAGTCCAGCAGTTCTAAGGCCCTCGCGCGTCGGACCTCCGGGGGCTCCTCGCGCCCAGCATCCGCCGCAGCGAAGCGGGCCGAGTGATGAGGGGTCCACGGCCGGTGCAGGCAGGAGAGCGGAACGCACCCCTCAATGTTCCGAACGTGACATCCCGCCTCCTCCAGGGCCGCAAGCGCCGTCTCTCTCCAGCACCCGCGGGTCCCGCCCCCTCTCGACCGCAGTCTCGTCGTGTTCGGCGGGGCGTCGGTTAGCTTCCGCAGCGGGTGGCCCTCGCTGAACTGGCGGCATCGCAGGTAGAGCTCAGCCGCCCGAATCCGGCAAATGATGTCCAGGGGCTGTAGCCCGGCGTCCGCGATCAGCGCAGCAGCCCGGGCACCGGGACTGACACCGGTGATGGCCCGGGCCGCGGCGTAATTCATCGACTCCAACCGCTCCCGGTGGGTACGAGCCAGAAAAGGCCACCACACCTCCGCCGCGTACAGCCCCGCCGGGCGAACGTAGCCGCAGTAGAGCCGACGAAGCGTATCAGCGTCAGCTCCCCACCGGCGGGAAGCCACAGCCCGCAGGGCGTTGAGCCGGCTCCGCATGGCAGCCAGCGCGCGACGGGCCTGCTCGGCGAAGGTGACCTGGGAGTCCACGAACACCCCCAGGATGCGCGCCTCCTTCCGGCAGCTGATCGTCTGCCCACCGACCTGGAGCTGAACAGAGTTGCGGAAGGCCTCGGTATTCTCCACGGGCTGGGTACTCACCAGCAGGGCCTCGGTCTTGTTTGGGGCCAGTTCGAAGTGATGCTGCTGGCACCAGGTTTCTGCCGCTTCCAGCGCTTGTTGCATGTTCTCCGCCGCTGCCGCCGCAGTGCCCGCCGACGTCTTGATGGACAGGTCATCGGCGTATTGCAGCGGCTTACAGAGCGGGGCGGCGGACTGGATGGCGGCTGGCAGGGTACAGGTCGCAATGTTGAATAGCAGCGGGGACAACGGACTGCCTTGCGGGACTCCCTCCTTCAGGATCTTGGGCCGGCTCATGCTATCAACCCAGCGCACTCGAGCTCTCCGGTCAGCCAGAAACGCGCGGATCCAGCGCAGCCACCGTCCCGGGGCGCTCGCTCGAGCCAGTTGCCGCAGCACCCCGAGGCGCCAGGTTCGGTCAAAAGCAGCGAAGAAGTCGATCGCTGCCACCAGGGTCCTCGTCATCGGCCGCGTCTGCAGGTCGTCAAAGGCCGGCTGGGCCAGCTGCGCTAGGGCGTCAACCGTGCTGCGGCTGGCGCGAAACCCGGACTGCGCGTCCGGGAGCAGGCCGATCTCCTCCGCCCAGGCCGCCAGCCTGCGCTGCACCATCGCTTCTAACGTCTTCCCGACACAGCTGAGCAGCGAGACAGGTCGGAAGGATGCCGGGTCGCTCTTGGGCTTGCCCTTCTTGGCAATGGGCGTGATGATGGCCGTGCGCCAGCCCGATGGAACCTTGCCCTCCAACCAGCTCCGGTTGAGCAGGGAAAGCAGGGCGACCCGTCCGATCGACGGGAGGTTTTGAAGAAAAGCCGGGAGAACTCCGTCTTGACCCGGCGCCTTCCCCTCGATCTCCCTCAGAACGACGTCCAGGTGGAACGGGGTGGACCGCAGGTCGTCCGTCTCGTTCTGCAGAGCGCGGCGGACCTCCCTCCTGGCAGCCTGCTGATCTGTCTTCGGAACGCGGAGTCGGCTTGCCTCCGCATAGGTCGCCATCGCCATGTCTGCCTTCTCCCGGTCAGAGGTCGCGGTCTTGTTGCCCTTGCGGAGCGGGGTGTCAGGGAGCGGCTCATGCGCTCGGCCATCGAGGGCCCTGATGGTGTTCCAGACCTTGTTGTCTGGGGACCTGGCCGACAGCTCCGCGACGAAACCTTGCCAGGACTCGGTCTTCGCCTGTTGGTACACTCGGTCGGCTTGGTCGCGGGCAGCGCGGTACCTCGCCGCGGCTTCCAAGTCCCCTGGCGCGGCTCTGGCTGCCGCTAAGGCGCCGCGAGTGGCGCCCTGGGCCTGTCTGCAACGCTCGTCCCACCAGCTCTTGGCCTTCTTAACTCTGCCCTTGGGGATGCAGCTCGCCGCGTCCAGGATCCTGCGGCAGAAGTCTGCATTGGCGGCCTCCACGGACCGAAAGCCGTCCGCCGACCAGCCCAGGAAAAAATCACCCGCCCGCGTCGCGTAGGTCGGCCAGTCCGCCCGTCGCAGGTTGAAGCCAGCTGGGCGGCGGCGCTCCTGGGTTTGGGTGAAGGCGATGGTCAGCAGCAGAGGAAGGTGGTCCGACCCCATGGCGTCCCCCACGCGCCAGCTGATCCGGCTGGACCAGACAGCACTGCAGAGCGACACGTCGGGCGCCGACTCACCACCCCCCGGGCTCACTCTAGTGGCACTGCCGTCGTTGAGCGCCATCCAGCCGTGGTCGCTCAGCCAATCGTCGAGCTCGCTTCCAGGGGGGTCCGGATCAGCATTCGGGTCCCAGCTACCGTGAGCGTTGAGGTCGCCCATCAGCAGCCAGTGCCCATCGGTGGGCCAGCCGTTGGTGTGTAGGGCCCCGTCTCGGTCGTCCGCGTCGGAGTGCCGTACAGGTGGGCGGTAGAGGTTGGTGAGGTGCAGCGGCTTGGACTTGTCCCCGAACAGACGGATGGTCAGCTGCTCCAGGGCCGCATTGACGGGGGTCCGCAGACCCGCCTCCACCTCTTCATGGGCCAGGCCTTGTTTGACCAGAGTGAGCAGGCCTCCATGGTGACCGCCACCCCCCGGTGGACGACCCGGTCGCGGCGGTGGACGGTGTAACCGCGGAGCTTGGGTGTGGGCTCTCTCTCGGTGAGGTTAGATTCCTGCAGAAGGGCGATGTCTATTTTGTTTTCCTCCAGCAGCCGTTCAAGTGCCGGTCGACGCGCCTGTAGCCCGTTGAGGTTCCACTGCAGGACACGGAGATCGGCCTGGATAGGACCGGGGTTCGGCTCAACATCCCCCGACAACAGAACCCGGCGGCGAGACCAGTCGGGGTTGGCCTGCCACCCTCCCAAAAACCCGCCAGCGGGTTGGGGTGCGGACATCGAAGCGACATCCGGGGAGCCGGAGCATTTGGCACAGAACGCATCTGTGACACCTGTCCCCACGTGAAGGGAGCTCCGTTTGACAGGCACGATGGTGCAGTCGCCCGCGTAGGTCGTCTTCTGACACTCGCTGTAGTCCGGCTCGTCAGGGAAGACGATTTGGGACACATCAGCCTCGGACTGTACAGCGGTGGGCTTTGGGATAGTCGTTGGGGCATTTGCCATAGACTCGGATGCCGTTGGCGCTGGCGCAGGTGCTGCCGCAGCCTCAGTGTGTTGAGCCGCCGTCTCGGCTGCCTCGGCTTCATCGACGGACATCTCGTTTATTTCAGCGGTCGCGGGGGCCGCAGTCCCTGCTGGGGGCTCGTCTTCGACGATGACAAGCCGACCTTCTGGTGAACTGAGCGAGCCGCGGTCTTGGGCGCTGTTGGCCGGTTCTGAGGTCTCGCTGGCCGGCGTCGGAGTCGACATCAGCGCTGTCGCGACCTTCGGCTGCAGCTTTCGACTGGCGTCTTCGGTGCGGCCGTACCGATGCTCGAGCGAGGGGCGGCCGTCGTGTTTTTTTGCGGTGGCGCGAATCGCAGCCATATGGCGTGATTTCTCACTGGTGCAAGGTAAACAAAATAAGCAAAGGGGGCAGGTGGCACACAAAGTGCGCACTCAAGGGAGGGGGTGGGGGACTGCTAGACTAAAACTAAAACTACAAGTACAGGGGGAGAGAGAAACTGCAAAAATAAAACTAAAACAGGTGAGAATGAACAAGGAGCACTATAGGGAGCTTACTGGTGTACTTTAAAAGTACCCCCTTCTAGGAATGGGGTTGCACAAATCAAGGAACACTCAATGAATGTACCTCTCCACGGAAATCTTTAGTAAAAGGCGAAAGATTTAAGCGTGGAATGAAGAGAAACCAGCTAGTAATATTTAAAATAGCAAAATAAGTTCTGGTTTATTTTTAATTCTATCCAGATGTTAAAAGTTAAGCATATAAAAATTTTATAGCAAACTTAATGTTCTGGAACAATTGATTTGGTGCTATTGTTGTACCTGTGGTAGCGTGGCACACACAATTGGTAAAATGACCAAGACAGGAACTAGATTCTGAGAGGATCTTTACCGGCCTCAACGCTGGTGCTTCCTAGCAGAGGAACAATCCGGTAGTCAGGCTTCGAATGTCAAGTTCTCTCGTGCTTTCCTCTAATCGGACTACGTCCTATCTGCACTCACAGATCTTATGCTTGATCGGGCGGTACACCAAGCTTCAAAATGCAGTGTACGGCCTAGATCAACAATAAGCTTCTAAGATCTTAGAGACAAGGTAAATGAATGCTAACACAAACGGTAAGCACAAACGCAAACGCATCAAGAAAATTCAGTCCACACAGTGCCATCAATATAAAGAAATAGTGCTACCATGATACCAACACCATCTCAAGGATTCGTCGGACTGTGCTCTACTTATAGTAGGAGCATTTGAGCGTTGTTCTGCCAGTCTTCTTCCGAACTTAAGCGATTGCACCATGGTGTGCAATGTGACTCAGTGCGCACACAGAGCTGGAACGAGAGAGAGAAAGTGGAGGGGGTGGCGAGCGGAGGTGACAGTGCACGGGAAACACTAACTACCTACACCCCAGCCCTCCCACAGACCCAGAACAGCCTGACTCACAGATTGCCTGGAGGCTGCTCAGCAGTCTACAGCACATCACTATGCTTCAACAGAAATAATGATAATAACTCAGAGATGACAAACACCAACTACAAGGGCTGTCCAAAAATAGTGAAATAATTGATAAAGTGAGCAATTATATTAGCAATTTGCAACAAGCTAAGTGTCAAACAATTGATTAACATTTATTGAATTTACAGCTCTAAAATTGAATTCATCAGTATCAACTTTTAGAAATTAACAAAAAGTTAGAGGACCTAGACCATAGTTTTACGCAAAACTATGTTTTAACATCACTTAGCATCTCAATCACCACCAACAGAAATCTTAGCGACAAAGTCCCTATTGAGCTGGTAACATTTTCTTCATAGGTATTAGAGATGATTTGTAGCCTCTGCATAGCTCTGCCATAGGATTTGATGCAGTAGGACTTGCTAAACTTCCACCTCCAGATTGTCTCGTCTTTCAAAGATGTAACCTTGTATGTGCTTTTTCATCAGTGGGAATATTGCAGTTACTTGGACCAAGATCAGGCAAGTAGGGTGGATTGGAGAAAATTACAAATTTAAGTCTTTTGATAAGCTCAATGGTCTTCTTGGCTGTATCAGGCCAAGAATTATTGTTGAAGTTGGCTTTAAGTTGGCATGGTGTTTTGCATCACTGCTCTGAGTTTATGGTCATCTTTTCTTCTAGTAAATCAATTGTCAGTGGGCCTTCACAATCAAAAAACTAAGTAAACATATCTTCTTTGAATGATAGTTGTGCTTCACCTTTACAGGTGGATCACAGCCCCTTTGAGTCCAGACCTTGCTTTCCTATTCTAAAGTGAAGATTCCAGATTTCAACTCTAGTCACAATCAACTGGAACAAATCATCCTAGCCACCACTGGCATGCAAATATCAATGGTTCTTCTGGTAAATAGTTTTTCTCATCATCTTCATTATGTTTGTAAGGAATAATTGCACCTAGCAAGCTGTCTGCTTAATGAGCCTGACATCTTTAGACCATGATCAGTTGGATAGAGTTTCTTGGACAGTTCAAATGGTCCAATACTTCTCTCACAGTGACTCAATGTTTTTGATCAATCAGTAATCTCACCTGGTCTGCAAGATTTTTTGTTGGGGAGATTAGTCAACCTTACTTGCAGGTGTCGTTGCTAACATCCATTCCTTCCATTCTTGAGGGGGTCAGTGGCAGAGCAGTTATTGCCTTTGCCATTTGCACCACTGTCCCTAAGTTCGATTCCATGGCGATGCCACATTTATTTGGGGCGCAGCCACAGAGAGAAGGCTTGGGGACTTGTCATGCAATTTGCGCCCTTGAGGGCCAACCTTCAAGGCACAGTGAAATGTACAACTGCCTGACAATGAGAAAGTCAGCGCAGAGGTACACACCTGTGTGAGCATATTGCCTGCGTACAGTATCTGTGTGCATGTGTGATCAGGAGTCAGCAAAATGGGCTGAATTGCCTCCTCGCTGGCTGCTGGTCTAATGCCACTAAGTGATGTACCACTGCCCGCAGCCCTCCAGCAATTATTTATTATTTTTATTGTTATTAATCTCACCTTGGTCTGCAAGATTTTTTGTTGGGCAGATTAGTCAACCTTATTTGCAGGTGTCATTGCTAACATCCATTCCTTCTATTCTTGAAGTCTTTACTCCATTGCTAGAAAGCAGACTTGATCTGCCATGGGATCCACTGGGAATAAATTAATTGATGCTGTCCTTTTGATACCAAAGCTGAGTGTCGTGTTGGATTAAGATTTTGGAAGTTACAAACTATGGCTATGCAAAATAATATCAAGTTCAAGTATGTAGTTCAAGCTGACTCTAGTAAAATTGTACATTTTCTTCTATTTAGATCCCGGAAAACCAACCTCTTGATGCACAGTCAAGCCAAATTTGCTCAGCAACAACCAAGACAGCAGCAGCAAAAGCAGATTGTAGATGCTCGGCAGTGCATTGCAGAGCGCAAGCGTCACTGCATCAGCGATGCCAGGCAGCTGCTGCTTCAGCGGCAGATGAAAGCCGGTCCTGGTGAGCTCAAATATTTGACATTAGACCAGCAGCCAGGGAGATGCAATTCTGCCCATTGAACAGACTTGAGAACACCCACGCACACCCAGACAGTGTGAACATATGCTCTGAATTATTTAGGCAGGCCATGTACACTCCCACTGTGCATTGGTGGTTGGCCCTCAAAGGCCTAAGTTGCACAGTAAGTCCCAAGCATTCTTTCAGCGGCTGCGCCCCAAATTAATGTGGCCTTGTCGAATGCGAATTAAGAATAATAATTGCAGGAAGGCTGTGGGCAGTAGCACGTTATTTGATAGCACTAGACCCGCAACTAGCGAAGAGGCAATTCTGCCCATTTCGCGGACTCCCTAAACACAGATGCAGACAGGTACTGTACTAAGCCATATATTCACACTGATGTGTACATCTGCCCTGACTTTCTCATTGTCAGGCAGTGTGCACTCTCACTTTGCTTTTGTGGTTGACCCTCTTAGGCGAATTTGCACGACAAGCCCCCAAGCCTTCTTTGCACAGCTGCGCCGCGAAATCGGGCTCAGGCAGCATGGTGCGAGAGGCAAACGCGTTAGACCTTTCTGCCACTCACCCTCCCTTCCCTGCTTAGTGACCTAAGCTTAGTGATCGTCAGATTGGGCAAGCAGCAGTCGCGTTAAACCTATTCGAAAGCAAAAAATACTATTCTCCAACCTTGTCGCCCAGTTCCCATCGAAGCTGCAGAATCCGAGCCAATTGGTGCACTGGAGGCTGTAGTCCCACTGCTACTGCCACAGAAGGTGATCTCCAATGATCTCTACCAGCCGCCGCCACTGGCGCCAATTCGCGGCGTCGCATTGCAGTACGCCGGCTCCAGTCAGCGTGGAGCACCGCGTCACGGCTTCGGCCGCGGTCTCAGAATGTCCCGCGGATGGGGATATTATACTCGGCCCTATTTGCAGCAGCTGCTGCGCGGCCGCCTTACCCAGCCGCAGCCTCCGCCTGTTCATGTACAGCCAGTGGATTATTACTGTGAAGACGGCGCCGATGATTACTATGAAAGCGAGTTTTACGACGCTGACTATGGCGATGCATGTTATAGCGAGTACGGCTATGAAGCCCATGTTGATGAGCATCAACAGTACGCTGACATCGAGCCGCAGCCGTTGCCTCATCATCGGGATTATTCAGCATCTGGTCTGGAATATGATCAGAGCAATGGCGGTCAGGTCGATTTTGCCGTTGTCCCTACGGCCACAGTTTTCAGTAGACAGCATCGGCGACCGACTGCCATCCCTGTGGCCACTTCATCGAGGCCTCCAGTGTCGTCGCATGCTTCAGCGTCGGCTTACCATGCCTACGAGGATCCGAACTACGACTGCGATGTTAAAATGCCGACTGATCGTCGACTAGATCGTAGCCGGAGTCGCTCGCCGCAAGCGCTGTCGGCATTCGCCACAGCCGGTTCGGCGACTCGTTCACGATATTCGCGCCAGTCGGAGCAGCGGCCAGAAGCTGGTGGATCTTCGGCTTCGAGCCTGAGACATTCATTTGGCGGCGTTGTGGAGGCAAGGGGCTGGAATCTTTTTTTGTTGATTGTTATGTTGTGCCTGAGACAATAGGTCATTGTTATGTTGTGCCTGAGGCATTGGCTCATTGTTATGTTGTGTCTGAGGCATTGGGTCATTGTTATGTTGTGCCTGAGGCATTGGGTCATTGTTATGTTGTGCCTGAGACAGTGGGTCATTGTTATGTTGTGCCTGAGACAATAGGTCATTGTTATGTTGTGCCTGAGATAGTGGGTCATTGTTATGTTGTGCCTGAGACAATAGGTCATTGTTATGTTGTGCCTGAGACAATTGGTCATTGTTATGTTGTGTCTGAGACAGTTGGTCATTGTTATGTTGTGTCTGAGATAATATGTCATTGTTATGTTGTGCCTGAGGTATTGGGTCATTGTTATGTTGTGCCTGAGGCATTGGCTCATTGTTATGTTGTGTCTGAGGCATTGGCTCATTGTTATGTTGTGTCTGAGGCATTGGGTCATTGTTATGTTGTGCCTGAGACAATAGGTCATTGTTATGTTGTGCCTGAGACAATAGGTCATTGTTATGTTGTGCCTGAGACAATAGGTCATTGTTATGCTGTGTCTGAGACAGTTGGTCATTGTTATGT
Organism: Macrostomum hystrix; assembly: GCA_950097015.1. Lineage (NCBI taxonomy): Eukaryota > Metazoa > Platyhelminthes > Macrostomidae > Macrostomum > Macrostomum hystrix. The sequence goes on from CATNEN010000002.1 coordinate 4,801,010, forward strand.
TGTGCCTGAGATAGTGGGTCATTGTTATGTTGTGCCTGAGACAATAGGTCATTGTTATGTTGTGCCTGAGACAATTGGTCATTGTTATGTTGTGTCTGAGACAGTTGGTCATTGTTATGTTGTGTCTGAGATAATATGTCATTGTTATGTTGTGCCTGAGGTATTGGGTCATTGTTATGTTGTGCCTGAGGCATTGGCTCATTGTTATGTTGTGTCTGAGGCATTGGGTCATTGTTATGTTGTGCCTGAGACAATAGGTCATTGTTATGTTGTGCCTGAGACAATAGGTCATTGTTATGTTGTGCCTGAGACAATAGGTCATTGTTATGTTGTGTCTGAGACAGTTGGTCATTGTTATGTTGTGTCTGAGATAATATGTCATTGTTATGTTGTGCCTGAGACAATAGGTCATTGTTATGTTGTGCCTGAGGCATTGGCTCATTGTTATGTTGTGCCTGAGACAATAGGTCATTGTTGTGTTGTGCCTGAGGCAATAGGTCATTGTTATGTTGTGTCTGAGTCATTGGCTCATTGTTATGTTGTGCCTGAGGCAGTGGGTCATTGTTATGTTGTGTCTGAGGCATTGGCTCATTGTTATGTTGTGCCTGAGACAGTGGGTCATTGTTATGTTGTGCCTGAGGCAGTGGGTCATTGTTATGTTGTGCCTGAGACAGTGGGTCATTGTTATGTTGTGCCTGAGGCAGTGGGTCATTGTTATGTTGTGCCTGAGGCAGTGGGTCATTGTTATGTTGTGCCTGAGACAGTGGGTCATTGTTATGTTGTGTCTGTAAGATTTGTATCATTGTTATTTTAAGCCTGTCAGAAAGGAATGGTTTATTTTTATGTCGAGACTGTAATCTGATTATTTGATTGTTATATTAAACGTTATGAGCAGGTCATTGTTATGTTAGACCAGTATGATTCGGTCATTTCCTGAGACTGGGGAAATCTTTATAACAAGTTCGGCTGGATTGCTTTTAATTTTAGACAACTGAAATTTCCTTCGTAGTCACATTTATTTTTCCTGAACTTGATTCGAGCTAAACATGCTCACTTATTATCGCTTGTCATATGTTTCGCAAAACAGGCCTATAGAGTGTCGGTCAGCAATCTTCACCAGAAGGTCACCCGTGAGGACATCTACGAGCTGTTCTCTTCTGTTGGCACTGTTAAAAAGTGTACCATGCTTGCTGGCGGTCGAGCAGAAGTTGTTTATCTAGTTCTGTCCGAGGCTCAAACCGCGATTAGAAGCTATGACCAGCGAGAATTAGATGGTGTGCCAATGCGGCTGCAACTTTCTACCGTCAACATGCAGCTGTCATCAGCTACTAAGAGTGAGCATCCGCAGCATCCCCCTCATGATAATGGCTATCGCTACTAATTGGGCTTCTACGACTTGATTTTTGCTTGAAATGCGAAAACTTTAGCTACACTATAACATATATTTGTTCACTTTATTGCCTGAACATTCTTATCGTTTATATGGCACGGAAGTTGTTAAGTTCTACTAGATGTCACGTGGGGTGGTTGTCTCGCACAGGCAGAGGAATGGGGTGGGTGTCGCGCGCAGGCGAAGGAGTGGGGTGGATGTCGTTCACTGGTGGAGAAATAGGGTGGGTGTCGTGCGCCGGCGAAGGAGTGGGGTGGATGTCGTTCACTGGTGGAGAAATAGGGTGGGTGTCGTGCACAGGCATAGAAATGGGGTGGGTGTCTCGCGCAGGCGAAGGAGTGGGGTGGATGTCTTTCACTGGAGGAGAAATGGGTGGGTGTCGTGCTCAGACAAAGGAATGAGTTGGGTGTCGCGCGCAGGCGAAGGAGTGGTTGGGTGTCTCGTAATTCTATCGTTGAAGCTGTTAGCTGTAAATTGAGGTAGATTAAAGGGATAGCAAAACAGAAAAAGCTGTTTTTTTCTCGCATAGCCATGTGCACAAACGATGTGAATAAAAAATGATTGCCGAGCATTATTAGCTTTTATTATTCGTTTGAGTCGAATTCCTATTCTTTATGATTTAATGTACCGATCGTATCACGAGTATGCCATAATTGTATCTGTTCGTTTTATTAATTGGTTCGAAATTTAAATATAAGTATTTTCTCCACTTTGTGCCATCAAATGTGTACAAGCTTAGACAAGTAAACTTTATCATGTCCTCATTTTGACCTGTTGATTTATCAGTTGTTGCATAAATTTAAGCTATTTTTATAACCATGCACTGCTGGCTACTACCAGTAGCACAAAAAGCTAGCGCGTTTTATATTTCCCTTGCAACCAGCTAAGAAAATTAATGCAAACTGTTTAGCTTTGTGTTCTGTTTTTTGTTTTCGAGACGATTTCAAAGAAATTAATTGTTCGGCATTTACAAAAAGCTATAATGATTAGCGAAGTAAATAGGAAATGCTAATTTGTCACGCACTCTTCATTGTTGCCACTGCATTGGCTGATTTTGAAAATAGTTATAATATTTTTAATACTTTTTTAATGTTTTTCAAGTGGTAGCTCTAGTAAATAGTTTTATAATTATTAACACATGCAACTAACCCCACAGCCAGACTCATTTTATCAATCGCCATGATCCCCTAATCCACAGCCATGATCCCCTGACCCACAGTCCTGATCTCTGACCCACAGTCCTGCTCTCCTAACCCACAGTCTGATCCTCTGACCCACAGTCCTGATCCCCTAACCCACAGCTATGATCCCCTAACCCACAGTCCTGATCCCCTAACCCACAATCTTGATCCTCTGACCCACAGTCCTGATCTCTGACCCACAGTCCTGCTCTCCTAACCCACAGTCTGATCCTCTGACCCACAGTCCTGATCCCCTGACCCACAGCCATGATCCTCTAACCCACAGCTATGATCCCCTAACCCACAGCCATGATCCCCTAACCCACAGCCATGATCCCCTAACCCACAGCCATGATCCCCTAACCCACAGCCATGATCCTCTAACCCACAGCTATGATCCTCTAACCCACAGCCATGATCCCCTAACCCACAGCCATGATCCTCTAACCCACAACCATGATCCTCTAACCCACAGCTATGATCCCCTGACCCACAGCCATGATCCTCTAACCCACAGCTATGATTCCCGAACCCACAGCTATGATCCCCTAACCCACAGCCATGATCCTCTAACCCACAGCTATGATCCCCTGACCCACAGCCATGATCCTCTAACCCACAGCCATGATCCCCTGACCCACAGTCCTGCTCTCCTAACCCACAGTCTGATCCTCTGACCCACAGTCCTGATCCCCTGACCCACAGCCATGATCCCCTAACCCACAGCCATGATCCTCTAACCCACAGCCATGATCCCCTAACCCACAGTCCTAATCCCCTAACCTACAGCTATGATCCTAAAGTAGCTTTTAGTAGGAAAAGTAGTTAATAACTAAGAAAACTACAACAGCTATTGATGTTAATTTTGTCCAGCAAATTTATATATTAGGAAAACAAAGCGGTCTACCAGACAAAAAGAAATTGGGTTTTGTAGCAAAAAATGTATCGATTAATATTTGGTGGAGAGTAACATTTGGTGGAGTGGTTGAGAGTAGCGCTTGTCGATATTTTTAAATTGAATTCTTGATAAAAATGAGATACGTGCATTAAAAAATGTTTAAGAGCAATAAATTCTTGTCTACTCTTTTACTCTGCGTCGCATAAATATTTGTCATTTTTCCAATACGTAAGTAGTGCTAAATAGTAAAACTATTACAAGCAATTTAATAAATTTCTTCATTAAAATTTCACTAAATTCGGCTGTTGTCAAAAATAAAATAGAAATAGAAAAGTAGAATGCATACACCTATAGCGCTCAGGCAGTCAGCAGTCAGCGAAAAATCTTATTAAGACTTAATTTAACTTTGCTGAAAAAGTTGTTCCACTTGGGTTAGATCTGCCAGCTTCCAGGTATCTGCGACTATGCGATAGAGCAATCTGTCAGCTTCCAGGTATCTACGAGTTTGTGATAAAGCAATCTCCCAGCTTCCAGGTATCTACGATTAGTGATAAAGCAGTCTCCCAGCTTCCAGGTATCTACGATTAGTGATAAAGCAATCTCCCAGCTTCCAGGTATCTACGAGTTTGTGATAGAGCAATCTCCCAGATTCCAGGTATCTACGAGTTTGTGATAGAGCAATCTGCCAGCTTCTAGGTATCTGCGAGTATGTGATAGAGCAATCTGCCAGCTTCTAGGTATCTACGATTAGTGATAGAGCAATCTCCCAGATTCCAGGTATCTACGAGTTTGTGATAGAGCAATCTGCCAGCTTCTAGGTATCTACAATTAGTGATAGAGCAATCTGCCAGCTTCCAGGTATCTGCGAGTATGTGATAGAGCAATCTGCCAGCTTCTAGGTATCTACAATTAGTGATAGAGCAATCTGCCAGCTTCTAGGTATCTACGAGTATGTGATAGAGCAATCTGCCAGCTTCTAGGTATCTACGATTAGTGATAGAGCAATCTGCCAGCTTCTAGGTATCTACGATTAGTGATAGAGCAATCTGCCAGATTCCAGGTATCTACGATTAGTGATAAAGCAGTCTCCCAGATTCCAGGTATCTGCGAGTATGTGATAGAGCAATCTCCCAGATTCCAGGTATCTACGAGTATGTGATAGAGCAATCTCCCAGCTTCCAGGTATCTACGATTAGTGATAAAGCAGTCTCCCAGCTTCTAGGTATCTACGATTAGTGATAAAGCAGTCTCCCAGCTTCTAGGTATCTACGATTAGTGATAGAGCAATCTGCCAGCTTCTAGGTATCTACGATTAGTGATAGAGCAATCTGCCAGCTTCTAGGTATCTACGATTAGTGATAGAGCAATCTGCCAGCTTCTAGGTATCTACGATTAGTGATAGAGCAATCTCCCAGATTCCAGGTATCTGCGAGTATGTGATAGAGCAATCTCCCAGATTCCAGGTATCTACGAGTATGTGATAGAGCAATCTGCCAGCTTCTAGGTATCTACAATTAGTGATAGAGCAATCTCCCAGCTTCCAGGTATCTACGATTAGTGATAGAGCAATCTGCCAGCTTCTAGGTATCTACGATTAGTGATAGAGCAATCTGCCAGCTTCCAGGTATCTACAATTAGTGATAGAGCAATCTCCCAGATTCCAGGTATCTACGATTAGTGATAGAGCAATCTCCCAGATTCCAGGTATCTACGATTAGTGATAGAGCAATCTCCCAGCTTCTAGGTATCTACGATTAGTGATAGAGCAGTCTCCCAGCTTCCAGGTATCTACGATTAGTGATAAAGCAATCTCCCAGCTTCCAGGTATCTACGAGTTTGTGATAGAGCAATCTCCCAGATTCCAGGTATCTACGAGTTTGTGATAGAGCAATCTGCCAGCTTCTAGGTATCTGCGAGTATGTGATAGAGCAATCTGCCAGCTTCTAGGTATCTACGATTAGTGATAGAGCAATCTCCCAGATTCCAGGTATCTACGAGTTTGTGATAGAGCAATCTGCCAGCTTCTAGGTATCTGCGAGTATGTGATAGAGCAATCTGCCAGCTTCTAGGTATCTACAATTAGTGATAGAGCAATCTGCCAGCTTCTAGGTATCTACGAGTATGTGATAGAGCAATCTGCCAGCTTCTAGGTATCTACGATTAGTGATAGAGCAATCTGCCAGCTTCTAGGTATCTACGATTAGTGATAGAGCAATCTCCCAGATTCCAGGTATCTACGATTAGTGATAGAGCAATCTCCCAGATTCCAGGTATCTACGATTAGTGATAAAGCAGTCTCCCAGATTCCAGGTATCTGCGAGTATGTGATAGAGCAATCTCCCAGATTCCAGGTATCTACGATTAGTGATAGAGCAATCTGCCAGCTTCTAGGTATCTACGATTAGTGATAGAGCAATCTCCCAGATTCCAGGTATCTACGATTAGTGATAAAGCAGTCTCCCAGATTCCAGGTATCTGCGAGTATGTGATAGAGCAATCTCCCAGATTCCAGGTATCTACGAGTATGTGATAGAGCAATCTCCCAGCTTCCAGGTATCTACGATTAGTGATAAAGCAGTCTCCCAGCTTCTAGGTATCTACGATTAGTGATAAAGCAGTCTCCCAGCTTCTAGGTATCTACGATTAGTGATAGAGCAATCTGCCAGCTTCTAGGTATCTACGATTAGTGATAGAGCAATCTGCCAGCTTCTAGGTATCTACGATTAGTGATAGAGCAATCTGCCAGCTTCTAGGTATCTACGATTAGTGATAGAGCAATCTCCCAGATTCCAGGTATCTGCGAGTATGTGATAGAGCAATCTCCCAGATTCCAGGTATCTACGAGTATGTGATAGAGCAATCTGCCAGCTTCTAGGTATCTACAATTAGTGATAGAGCAATCTCCCAGCTTCCAGGTATCTACGATTAGTGATAGAGCAATCTGCCAGCTTCTAGGTATCTACGATTAGTGATAGAGCAATCTGCCAGCTTCCAGGTATCTACAATTAGTGATAGAGCAATCTGCCAGCTTCTAGGTATCTACGATTAGTGATAGAGCAATCTCCCAGATTCCAGGTATCTGCGAGTATGTGATAGAGCAATCTCCCAGATTCCAGGTATCTACGAGTATGTGATAGAGCAATCTGCCAGCTTCTAGGTATCTACAATTAGTGATAGAGCAATCTCCCAGCTTCCAGGTATCTACGATTAGTGATAGAGCAATCTGCCAGCTTCTAGGTATCTACGATTAGTGATAGAGCAATCTGCCAGCTTCCAGGTATCTACAATTAGTGATAGAGCAATCTCCCAGATTCCAGGTATCTACGATTAGTGATAGAGCAATCTCCCAGATTCCAGGTATCTACGATTAGTGATAGAGCAATCTCCCAGATTCCAGGTATCTACGATTAGTGATAGAGCAATCTGCCAGCTTCTAGGTATCTACGAGTATGTGATAGAGCAATCTGCCAGCTTCTAGGTATCTACGAGTATGTGATAGAGCAATCTGCCAGCTTCTAGGTATCTACGATTAGTGATAGAGCAATCTGCCAGCTTCCAGGTATCTACGAGTATGTGATAGAGCAATCTGCCAGCTTCTAGGTATCTACGAGTATGTGATAGAGCAATCTCCCACATAGAAAAATGTGCTATGCTAAATAAAAATGAAATAACATAAGCTCATGCATACTACTGTGGTGGGCACAATATCGTAAAAGTTTATCGTTACAAACATTTTCTATATCCTTAAGTTTTAGCGCATAAACGGAATAACGAAAAACGGTAACATTATTTAGCGGTCGTTAAATCACCGAAGCTAAACATCTTAGACAATGCCCACCACTGAATGCTTATGAGTGAGTTAGTGAGTATATAGTCTAGAACAGCACGCCTGCGAGTTGAGTTGAGTTTGAAGAGTCCGGGTTTAAAGGGCTAACAAAATTTTCTCACTGCTGAGAACATTGCTGCAGAGGATTTGCTGCCGGATTTGCATCTAGCTGTTGGCCTACCGCAGCTGCAGCGGCTCCCACACCTAAGCCCGCGTGGTCCTCATCTTCATCGCCTCTATTAGAATTACTGTCTAGGTTGACAGTACTCCACGTGTCATTTAACGTCAGGTCCTGAGCTGCTCTAGACAGACCGCATGGGATGCCTCCAAAATAGCTTACTCTGGAACCGAGGACAACGGATTTTCACATTTTATTCATCTTGAAAGTTTATTTAACGTCATTAAAATCTTACATGTCATTATCATCTAATTGTTGCAACTCTGGGACTGCTACATTCCCTTCTTCCGGCACCATGGCGTTCTGCCGATTGTGCGCGCACAGTAGTAGGTTGATGTCAAGGACAATTTCGTTATCAGCGACAGCCAGTTCTCTGAAATTCGATTCAGTCTCTTGGTGTGGGAGACTTGGTGTGTGATAAGACTTGTGTGGTGAGACTTTGTGCGTAAGCTTTTATGTGAGACTTGATTCCAGGCTTGGTGTGTGTGAATCTTCGTGTGAGACTTGGTGCGAGATTTGCTCACTTAAAAGGCACTTCAAAGCATAAACAGTCGCTGCTAACTCACTGATCGCGCGGCTCAGGTGGCGGCAGATCGAATCCTTGCCTCTCGAGCTCCAGCCGAACACCGGGGCTTGCCCTGGCTGCCAGCTGCTTGATTCTGTTTCTGCGGTCGCCATCATGCTGCTCGGTGTGGTCCATGAGAAATTTCACGCAACTCAGGTTGCTGCGATAAACGGCATACATCAGAGGCGTTGAACCGTTGACATCCACTGCGTCCAGATATCCTCCATTCTGGGAAAGAAGTTCTAGGATTTCGGTCCGGCCGGCAACAACTGCGAGGTGCGCAGCTGTCAGGCGCCTATTATTGGATTTATTTAAATCGCATCGTCCGCTGCCAAGCAGGAATTTAGCCATGTCTTTGAATCCCTGGCGACAAGCGTACATGAGCCCGGTGGTGCCATCATTATCTGGGTCGTCAAGAGGCAATTCCTGATCGTGCGCAAACTTGACAATGTCGATAAAAGCATTCTTGTTTGAAACAATGCAAGCCAGATGTACAATATCTCGACCCATCGCATTTTTGTGGTGAATGTTGCAGCCGTACTCCAGAAGCAGCTTCAAGGACTCCAGGTGACCTGTGCTGGCACATTCCAGTATCGGAGTGTCTCCATCAAGATCCTGTGAGTCCATGGGGGCATTGTTTTCCTTCAAGAAGCGCAGCAGATGACAATGTCCGAAAAAAGCTGCACTTTGTGCCAGACTATTTTTGTGATTGTTGCTGGCATTTTGCCAGTCTGGCATGCCGGAAATCGCTTTTTGAACCATGTGTAGATTGCCTGAAGCAATGGCGAATCGCACAGTTTCTTCTCCAGTGTTCTCGTTAACATCTCTCATCGGCGCTCCTCTCTTTAACAGCCAGTCCGTCATGTGCTGGTGACCGCTCTGGACTGACAGGTGGATGATGCAGTCGGGAAGTCCTGGATCAGCCGCGTTCTGGTGCAGAAAGCTTGCAGCCTCTTCCTGTCCGTTAAGTACCGCGCATTGAAACGGCGTCAATTTCTGAGCATTTTCCGTCACGATGCAAGCAGGATTGGTGTCTAAAATGTGCTGCAGGATGTGCAGGTTTCCATGAATTGCTGCATAGTGCGCGCTATTGCTCTGGTTGCCGCAGGTTGCTTCACACTTGTAGCCTTTGCTCTGCAAATATTTGAACATATCCAAATTGCCAATGGCTGCCGCCAGGTGCAGTGGAGACTTGCTAGGCTCCGGTTCCACGGCATCCGGCTGAAAAACAATTTTGCAATGCTCGAAAAGCCACTGCACCAGTTTAAGCTTGTTCTCAACCACCGCCACGTGCAGAGGTGTGCGGCCACTCGAGTTTCGCAGATCTGTCCGGCACTGTAACTCCAAAAGTACTTCGGCCATATCTAGTCTACCCATTATGATCGCCTGGTGGAACGCAGTGTTACAATCAGAATCTTGGTCGTTTAGAATTTCTCTAAGGAAAGTGCACTTTGGGTTGGCTCTCAAAGCTTTCAGCAATTGAATGTCACCAGCCCAAACCACTGTGTGAACAATCGTCTGGCTGCTTTCAGTTTTCTTTCCATCGAAGCCGTTGTCGAGAAGAAACTCGAGTTGCTTGAGGCTTCGATGCTTGAAAATATCTTTCAACTTCAATTGGCCCACGACATGCTCAATGCTAAGCTGCGCACCTTTCTCATGAAGAAGCTCGATCGATTTCACGCAGTTCAGCGCTACTGCCAACGAAAGGGCAGACAAGCCCTTCTTATTAGTGGCAGTGGCGTCTGCACCTCGGTCCAGCAGCAACTGGACGGCCCTTTCTTTCCCGTGTCGAATAGCACTGAAGAGAGGCGTTTCACCATCGTTGTCGACGGGATCAACTCGAGCATTTTGCGACAGTAGAAACTGGATGATCGCTCTGCTTCCTACTTTCGCTGCAAAGTGAAGCGCCGCTTCGCCTTTAAGATTCGCAAAGTTCACATTAGCGCCCGAGTCGAACAACGCCTGCAGACACTTGATCGCAGCCTTCTTGGAAATACATCCTGGAGGTAATTTGCTCTTTACAAGGTGTTTAGGAAGTTCCTTCGTCTTTGCAACAATGTCAAGAAGTTTGGGCTTTATGGAATCCTGCCGACGAATGCCCTCTTCGATGGACCTCTTCAAGTCTTCCAGGTGTTCGTTTGTCTCCCTCTCAAACACCTTTACTTTGTCCAGTTTCGACGTGCACGGCTTGGCACAGATGGTGTGAGCTGCATTGTTTCCCTCATTGTTGACCTCCTCAGCTTTTGCTCCAGCCTTCAGCAGCAGAGGGATAAGCTTTAGGTGGGAATTCTTCGCCGCAACTATCAGAGCGGAGTCACCAAGCGCATTCTTGTAGTTGACATGAACTTTCTGCTGAATAAGGTAGCTCGCAATGTCTTCGTGTCCACTGGCGCATGCAATCGTCAGACAGTTTTCACCTAAAGTAGTTCGGCTGCTCAGCGACATCAGACCTTGAATCTCCTGGAGAATCTTCAGATTTCCGGCCTCGCAAGCAAGATGGGCGATGCTGCGTCCTTCCTGATCGAAGGTTTCGTCGATTCTGCCTCCTTTGCTACGAAGCGCTGCCAGAACTGAATCGCTGCCGATTTTGACGCTAAGCATCACAGGAGACGTACTGGTCTCATCAAGAGCATTGGGATCAAGTTTTTGTTCCAAAATAAATTGTATTGCCTCTTGGTGCGGATTCTTTCCTTCAACGGCATAGTGGAGAACAGTTTTAAGGGCTTTGTCTGTTGCAGCGACAGAGCAGCCAGCGTCAGACAAAAGGAAGAATAAGAAATTCTTGTCCTGCTTTGCAGCAGCCAGAAAGACAGGCGTGACGTCGTTCAGATCCAGCTGGTTCACCTTCGCGCCGCTGCTGTAAAGGAGCTTTAATAGGTCCATGGATCCCGACTCGCAGGCGAAATGAGCGGGTGTTCGTCCATTGCGCGCGACAGCGTTAACGTCGGCTTTCTTATTGATGAGGAACCTGGCCATTTCAAGCTTATTGTTTGAGCAGGCGATCATGAGTGGCGTAATGCCATTGTTGTCCTCCTGGTCTAAAGCGCAACCAAACAAAGAGAAGAACTGGACAATCTTGAGATTGCCGCTCTTCACTGCCAGGTGAACTACATTTTCACCTCTGTGATTTCGTCGATTCACATCGGCACCAACAGACTTTAGGACTGTAATTAGAGATTCGCTGCCTTGAGCAGCGCTGATCATAAATGGAGTCATTCCGTCTTGGTCATGTGTGTCAAATGGACACCCAATATCCAGCAGATGCATCAAGGCATCGTTCTCCTTCAGCATGCATGCGTAGTGCATTGCGTTTTTTAACTTCTTGTTTGTTGCCTGGATTTCGCAGCCAATTTTAGTGAGAAACTGGAGGATCTCGTAAGTCTTCTTGTGCTTTAAGGCCTCTAAAAGAAGGGTATTGCCGGCATTATCGATCGTGCGCGGATCCGCCCCCTTTTCAGTCAAATACTTGACTATGTCTAGTTTCCCAGACGACACAGCATGATGGAGAGCAGTCTTGCCTGATCTATCCTTGTGATCTATTGAACAAAGATTGGCTTTGCTTGTCAGCACCTTGATAGCGTCGAATGCTCCATTCCTGACAGATATAATGAGCGGTGTCATTCCGTTTGAGTCAGGTTCATCAAGGCAGATCTTCTTTTCACGAAGAAAATTTAAAAGTGCCACATTATTTTCCTTCACCGCGTAGAATGCAACAGTGTGCCCGTTTGCGTCCTTGGCATCGAGCCGACAGCCCTTCTCCGCCAGATAACGAACCATTGACAAAGACTTGTTACGTGCTGCGCACAGAATGGCCGTCTCTCCCGTGCGATTTGGTATGTCAAGTTCAGCGCCCTTTTCGCCAAGCATCATGAGGATGTCTTCTTGCTTGTTATGAGCTGCCCTAAGCGCTGGCGTCACACCTCGACGATTTCTGGCGTTTAAATCGCAGCCGTGGTCGATTAGAAATTCAACAGCCTGGATCGGGCCTTTCTGGCTGATAGCAAGGAGTGTTGTCTCTCCGGATTCAGCATCCTGCTCGTTGAGATTGACATTGTGCTCGGCGAGAAATCGGAAGAATTCAACTATCTCCGTTTGCCTTACAGATGCGGCCATGAGAGCAAGATTTCCTTGTTCTTCGTGAGGTTCTAAAGAACATCCTTGTTCTACCAAGTATTTAAAGAGCTCAAAAGAGCCTTGAGCGATCGCCAGCTGGACAGGAGTGATATTTTGCTTGTCTTTCTTGAAGATTGGGGCGCCTTTTTCGCGCAAGAGTTTCAAGATGTCTAAGTGCCCGGTAAGAATGGCAGTCTTGGTAAACTCTTCATTCTGAGACACGTCGCAGTCGTTGTCAAGCATGTACTTCACAGCGTCACAGTAACCATTTTGAACGGCACATCTCAGCGGACTGCGACCATCATCTTCAACCTTGTCGCTGTACTTCACCTTGAAGTACTGGAGCATCTCAGTGTGACCGCAGAGGCCAGCCTGAGAGGCCAGTATCAGCTTATGCCGATAAGCGACGTCGCAGTTCTGATCGTGCATGAAGCGCACGACCTTCACCCAGTTCTTTGTGACAGCTTTTGCCAGAATGCTAGTTGTTGGCTCTTCACTCAGCTGATGAATGCAGGATCGCTTCTCTTCCAACAACTTGGCAATCTTGGTGTGGCCGTTAAACAGAGCGTAAAACACGGCTGTCAAGCCGTCATTAGTCTTTTTTGAAACATCGACATCCCGATCAAGGAGCTGGGTGACGATCACGGCGCTGCCGACTTGTGCAGCGCACATGAGCGGTGTTATCCCGCTGTTGTCGCTTTTTTCTGGATCGGCCCCTCTGTTGAGCAGGGTGCTGAACACATCCTGGTGGCTGGAGAGAGCGGCAAAGTGCAAGCCTGACCGACCTTCTTCGTTTGTGACATCTGGACTCATGCCTTTCAGAAGAAAGGCGTGCACGGAACGGTTATTGCCTGCTGCGATAGAAGAGAAGAATAATTTATTTTCCACCTTCTCTTTTTCTGCCAATATGTTCGCCTCATTTCTCATGATTTCTCGTTGTCCCCGCTGCATCAGCCTTGCTAGGGACTGGCGGAGGTCCTCTTCCATTTTTCTTATATTCCAATGCGCAACGTACACCTGCATGGAATGAAAGTGAAACTTTGGAGACTATTTAGAACCGTAAGACTTCTGGACTTTTACTTAAATAAAAAAATTTCCTGGTATCCTGGTATCGTAGAAAATAATATAGGCACTATGTTTTAACTGCGACATGTCTTGCTCTCGTCAGGCATCTAAAGGCTTTGAAGTAGCTCGTATATGTGTAATAGGCATAAAAATATAAGTTCTACGCTCGTATTTTCGAAATGGTGCTGTCAGCGACACTAGAAGTTGGCGACGACAAGTCCACACCGAGGACACTGCAGCATCGGCGTAGTCCATACACAAAGATCTAGTATAGCCGCCTAAGGAAATCAGGCATCCATACTGAGAACAACTGGGATCATGACTATCAGGATCATCGGATCAGCAACAATCAGCAAGCAGCAATAAAACAATTAGGGTCCTGATTAGGAGTAACTAAGGTTCTGATTAGAAGCAAAAAAAGTTATGATGAGGAACAGCTAATGTTAGTAATAATTGAGTTCATCTTTAGGAATAATTGAGTTCATGACTAGGGAATAGCTAACGTCATGATTAGTAACAATTGAGGTCATGATTAGTAACAATTGAGGTCATTATTAGTAACAATTATGGTCATTATTAGTAAGAATTGAGTTCATCATTAGTAACAATTGAGGTCATTATTGGTAATAATTGAGGTCATTATTAGTAACAATTGAGGTCATTATTAGTAACAATTGAGGTCATTGTTAGTAACAATTGAGGTCATGATTAGTAACAATTGAGGTCATTATTAGTAACAATTGAGGTCATTTTTAGTAAGAATTGAGGTCATGATTAGTAAGAATTGAGGTCATGATTAGTAACAATTGAGGTCATGATTAGGAACAAATGAGCTCATGACAGGAAGCAGCTAATGCCATGACTAATAAACAAGAAAGGTCATGATAATGATCAATTAGACAGGAGCGGGATCATTGAGCACAGCTGAAAAAAGTTGAGTTGCATTGCTGTTTCGGCGCATTTGCCTCTCGCACCAAGGAGACTGAGCTCGAATTCGCGGCGAGGCCGGGCTTATTTTGCCGTGGAAAGAAGGCTTGGGTTGCTTGTCGAGCAATTTGCGCCCTTGGCCTTGAGGGTCAGCCTCCAAGGCACAGTGAGAGTGTACACTACCTGGCGATGAGAAAGCCAGGGCAGTTGTAAACACCTGTATGAGTATGTGCTCAGAAGTCATCGGAATAGACAGAATCGCCTTTCGCTGGCTGCGTGTCTACTGTCACCAAATGATGTGCCATTGCCCACAGCCCACAGCATACGAGTATATAGACTCTGAGGTCAGCACAGAACATAATCATAAAATTTATTACTGTTGGGTTTAAATAAAGTTCTTATTAATTGTATAGCAAGAAAACAACTCACAGAACTCGGTCGTGCGCGGCTCTTGCAGGACAGATGATGCTATGCTACTATATACTTCCAGGTGGACAGATGGAGTTACCGGCTGGTTTATGGCTGTTAGAAGCAGATTTCTTAAGATAAACTTGTCGCATTATAATTGTAAAAATGCAGACCTAATATACAGGTATAGAAGACAATCAAAGATGTACAGACATGTAAGTACGTGTTCTGCAAAACTGAACTTCCCTTTAGTGTGTAAACAGACCGTGAAATAGTCTTGGCTGACTGTGTTTGTCAACGTTTAACTTCACATACTTTTCTTTTTCCTGATACGTGGCATGGTAACTAACGATATTTAAAAATAGCCTTTAACAAGAAGAGAAGTTCTCTTTTTGTTGCGAGCTGCAATGAACATGTGTACTGTGCATATTTTGTCGGCGCAAACTGGTTGAGAAATAATTTCTATGTGACTCATACCGAGAGCTCATAAACGTGGTTTCATTCGCACCTGCGCAACCAAATATTGAGCTGCTACTTTGATGCAAAGTTATTAAAACTGACAATTTAAATTAGCGAAAATTCCTAAAATTTAGTTCCTTCAGGTAGGCTCGAACGACTACCCTTTCGCTAACAGCAGAAATTGCTAGCCGATTGCGACACGGAGACGATTTGGCAGTCTTGATATTTGATCGAGATCTTTCACTGAGAAATTTACGAGTAGGGCTGAGTGCGAAAGTGTGGTAGCAATGCCACATTCACTTTCTTGTTAAACTGGCTCCGATAATAAGCAATTTACTATTCAGTTACTTTGTATTGATCATAAATGCGTCCAGGTACACAATCTATTTAACGCATCTCTTGTACGTTGAAACAGCTACGAGCCTATTTTAACATGATAGCTGTTCCTTAATCCTATTTCCATCACACTCACTCATGATATATTTCTCATCCATCTCTCAATCACCTTACTGACCATCCGATCCTGCCGCACCCTCTTCAACACCCTCTCCCTCACCCTCTGCCTCGTCCTCAACGTCAACCCAGCTGATCTATCAAATCAGTAGTAAATAGTGTTTAATCACCAATTAAAACATTGCCAGCAAATGAAATAGAGCTGACTTGCATCGCTAATTTAAGTTAAGCATCTGCAAACCTGGACATTCTTATTATTTTATTAACAATTCTCCTATTTGCAGGTGCGTCACAACAAAAAATGGTACTCGCCTCCAGGTGGGCTCGAACCACCAACCTTTCGGTTAACAGCCGAATGCGCTAGCCGATTGCGCCACGGAGGCCTCCGCTGGGATCGGAGGCGATTTGAATCTTTCAATTTTGTCAAAGATCATGCACTGATCGCAGCAGGTGTTTTATCTGCTACAGTCTGTAATATGGGCAACAAAAAGTAAAGCACTGCTAACTGCTTAGCATAAGTAGGGCTTGAGATTTGAATGTGTGGATCACTGCTGGGCAAATGTTTGCATTGTGTGTGGCTGTGTTTGATGAAAGATGGCAAAGAAATTAGTCAAGTCGATTATTTCAGTATTATTAATTTCCCGTGTGTATAAAATAATACTTTTTACAAAAATAATCACTAAGCCTAGCTGACTCTAGAACTACATGTTAGACTACATCGTTAATTAGGTGATTGTGTTTTGCTATTTCATGCAACTTTTACTGAGAATTAATGTTCTACAGCCTTATATTTACTGCGCTCAGTGATGAGTCCTAGAGACTCCCACTTCGTTACGGTGTCAGCGAATATGTCAAAGGGCTGCTTCCTTTGACTGGCTGAATCTTCGCACGCAGCTTGTCGACGACCATCGAAATGAGGAAAGTTCTGAAATATTTTTTTCTCAGCCCAGATGGTGTGCTACAAGTGGCAGAGATGGTTGTGATGGTGGATGATGTGATAGGCACATTCTACTCGTAAATTTGATAAGTTAACATTTTAGTCATCAGCTTATTTTACTTATTTCTTAATCACCTTTGCTACAGTGCCTCTCTGTCTCTCTTTCTTAGTAACTCACATTCTTGCCTATCACCTCGCTCCATCACCCACTCCATTTGTAGGTGCATCACATGCCAAAAATGGTGCTCGCCTCCAGGTGGGCTCGAACCACCAACCTTTCGGTTAACAGCCGAACGCGCTAGCCGATTGCGCCACGGAGGCCTCGGAGTGATTAAAGGTGCGTTGGCCACTTTTAGACTCCCAAAATCAAATATGCCATATTTACAATGCAACCAGTGCGTCCAAGTTCAAGATTTTCTGCCCCGCTTGGCTGTTTAATCTGCCGCGATTCGTAGAACATTTTCTACGAAAATGGTGTCACTGTGCAAGAAACTTTCAAGACGCCTGACATTTGTCAAGTTCAAATTTTAAGAAGTCACTCGCTGAAGAGGGATCAACCACTCTAGTACTCGTAGCAACCCCACCAGGTGGACGATTAGATTTTGGCAATCTGCGTTCAGGAGGAGTTTGAGAAGTATTTCAGTGTGGGCTCATGAACTGCCTATTGTTTTTTGAATTTTTAAGCTTCGTTTTTCTTCTTCCATGTCATTAGTCAACACGCGACCGGCCAGAGCCAGTGCAGCAGCACCAAGCCCCTCAACCTCAGTCTAGTTGAGGTGGGTTTGGTGCACCCAGCCGGCTTAGAGCCTCCCGAGGCCCCTCTATCCTGCGCTCTTTTGTTTGGTATAAATATACGCGCAATGCGGCAAAAGGTTTCGCTGCCATTTCATCTCGTAAACAAAAAGGCCTTCCGCCTAACGTCCGCAGCCCGTGTGCTGGGGGATCGACCCGGCCTATGGCGCCAACTGACTGTCGATTGTTGCCTTCAATTTCGGCGCCTGTCTAGTGCACCTGCTGTTTAGGGCCCCAGCTCCCGCTGCCTCGGCGCGAGCTCCTTCGGTCTTCGGCGCATTACTGGTGCACACAGCAGCAGATCAAACAACCGAGCGGATATGTCCTTTATTCTCCTGACAGAATGCACTCAGCCTAGCTTTGTGTGCTCAACGTCTCCAAAGAATCTGAAAATATCTGAAAATAAGCGATACGACTTCAATCCCAGCGGAGGCCTCCGTGGCGCAATCGGCTAACGCGTTCGGCTGTTAACCGAAAGGTTGGTGGTTCGAGCCCACCTGGAGGCGATCACCATTTTTTGCTATCCCAAATCTTGCTTAACAATGATTTGTTGCTGATGCTCATGGCGATGTCACGCACTTCACGCCAAAAGCTTGCAAGCTTGCATACTCAAGGATGCGATGCGAGAAAAGGAGTATGGGAGAAAAGTCTCTTGTTCAAATCTGCTCGCAAAACAAACAGATAAGACAAAAGAGGTTTTACAATGATGAGACAGTGGCTATAAGACTATCGATTGTCCCCTCTCTATTACCCTCTCCACAACAATTTCCATCACCCTCTCCATCTCCATAGATAAGAAATAAGTTTTTGTTGACATGCGGAAGGCCAACCAAGCGATATTGAGCAGTTTCTAAAAAATGGTGCTCGCCTCCAGGTGGGCTCGAACCACCAACCTTTCGGTTAACAGCCGAACGCGCTAGCCGATTGCGCCACGGAGGCCTCGGGGTGATCGGAGGTTTGTTGGCCACTTTCAGACTTCCAAAATCAAATATTCTATATTTACAATGCAACCAGTGCGTCCAAGTTCAAGATTCTCTGCCCTGCTTCGCAGTTTAAGACACCTGTGAGATTTCAAGACACGTCATATCAACGTACTGATATGTTAGCGTCAGCGTCAAGTTTAACTTTTAAGAAGTCACTCGTTGATATGTCAGTTGTCTTGAAATCCTACAGTCTGACTGTGACTATGACAAGGACTCATCAATGAGCACAAAAATATAAAACTGTAGAACTTTTATTCTCACCATTTTTAATGAAATTTGAAAACAAACACTAAACTATACATTCTTAATTCCAGAATCATTCAGTTCAAAGACGATCTATCAAAATATGTTAATTTTGTGCTTTTGTACAAAATCATTGACTACACAGTAAAGCAATCATGATTAAATTATTGACTTGACTATTTTAGTCGCCATATTTCATCAAACTCAGCCGCCCACACAATCCAAAGCTTGCCTAGCTGTGATCACACATTTCTCAAGCGTTTCTCATGCTTACCATTTAGTATAGTGCTCATTGTTTCCCAATGCAAGGTACAGACTGTAGCAGATAAAACACCTGCTGTGATCAGTGCATGTTCTTTGACAAATATGAAAATTTCCGATCGTCTCCGATCCCAGCGGAGGCCTCCGTGGCGCAATCGGCTAGCGCGTTCGGCTGTTAACCGAAAGGTTGGTGGTTCGAGCCCACCTGGAGGCGAGCACCATTTTTTGCTATGTGACGTTGTTGCTGCCAAGGTCCGCATCAGAGCTTGCTATCTGGTGGTTTTTCTGTGACCCAGGCCCGTAATGCCACCCGCTGCCAGCGGTTCTTCTTGCTGTATAACGCCGAGACCTGGACCATGACGGACGCCTAGGAGAGGCAGCTGGACGCTGTGATGCTGCGTGCGGCATTCGGGGTGCGCAACGGCCCGGGCAGCGAGACCATAATGGTAATAATAATAATAATAATAAAAATAATAATAATAACTGCAGGAGGGCTGCGGGCAATAGCACACCATTTAGTGACACTAGACCCGCAGCCAGTGAGGAGGCAATTCTGCTCATTTCGCTGACTCTTGAGCACACACACACACACACACACACAGATGCTGTACGCTGGCACACGCTGACACAGGTGTATACATCTGCCCTGACTTTCTTATTATCAGGCAGTGTACATTTCACTGTGCCTTGAAGGTTGGCCCTCAAGGGCCACTAAAATTGCACGACAAGCCACCAAGCCTTCTCTCCGCGGCTGCGCCCTAATAAATGTGGCCTCGCCGTGGAATCGAACTTAGGGACCTCGGTGCGAGAGGCAAACGCGTTAACCGCTCTGCCACCGACCCCCAGGCAGCGAGACCAATGCCGCGCTCTACGCAATGGCCTGACGTGGCCTTTTGACCTGCTGCGCAAGCGGCGACTTTGACTGGGTGGCCACGTCATCCGGTCGGAGGCTAAGCCGCTACGCGACGTGCTGCTGCTCAAGCTGCAGGGACCGCGCAGGCGAGGCCAAGGGCGAACGGCGAGATTTCCTGACCGCTGGCGCCCCGGACTAAGCTAGCGGGTGTGACTTTTTGAGGCCGTTGGCCCAGAGTCGCTCTCAACGATTCCTACCCCCTTTCTGGCCACTGCGTAGTTGGCGGGAGCAGCTCTTTGTTGTTGTTACAAATATAGCTCATTCACGTAGTATAAATGTATGCACAATGCTGAGAGCTTCGGAATTTTCATCAGGAGTTCGCAAGATCGAATCTCGGACTAGGTAAAAATCTAACCTTGAGCAATTCACTTCATTCTAAATTACCAAAGTTCACCTAAGCTGTTGAATAGGTATCAGCATTAGAGGGCATTGTAGCCAATTTGTTTGAGCATGGGACTCACGACTCAAAGGTCAGGGGTTGAATTCCCCACTCCTTTGGAACGATACGTGTCCTTTAGCAAGAAAACTATTACTAGAATTAAATTGGCAATACGAGCTACATGGTGGGTCTGGCGCCCCCCAGTCCATGGACTGAACAGCCGTACGCAGCCTTTTGGTGTAGCTTAAGGAGGCCAGTTCGCGCGACTCCGACAACGGCGAATCTAGTCAGGCCGAAAAAATATGAAAAAAAGATTCGCCCCCGGGTGGGCTCGAACCACCAACCTTTCGGTTAACAGCCGAACGCGCTAGCCGATTGCGCCACGGAGGCCGCCAGTGAGGTGGGAGACGAATCGGCAATTTTAAGATTTCTCAAAGATCTGTTGGTGTCAGGAATTCCTTAGTCAGGCTTGTGGTTGGCAATTTCATTGGCTCGCGCATTTACACTTGGCAAATTTGACGTGCTGACATTTCATTATCAGTTGTTTGCACTTTTTGCTCAGGAATTTTTAAGTCTTTTTTTATTTCTAAGCCCTGATTATTTCTGCCTGTCTCGCCTACCACTCGGTCTCTTAACCAGCCACCTGACCCTCTTTATCTACTCCTCCACTACCCACTCACCCTCTCTAACTCACACTCTCACCCACCCTCTCACCCACCCTCTCTCACTAACACTCTCTCACCCACCCTCTCTCACTCACACTCTCTCACCCACCCTCTCTCACTAACACTCTCTCACCCACCCTCTCTCACTCACACTCTCTCACCCACCCTCTCTCACTAACACTCTCTCACTAACACTCTCTCACCCACCCTCTCACCCACCCTCTCTCACCCACCCTCTCTCACTAACACTCTCTCACCCACCCTCTCTCACCCACCCTCTCTCACTAACACTCTCTCACTAACACTCTCTCACCCACCCTCTCTCACCCACCCTCTCTCACCCACCCTCTCTCACCCACCCTCTCTCACCCACCCTCTCTCACCCACCCTTTCTCACTAACACTCTCTCACTAACACTCTCTCACTAACACTCTCTCACCCACCCTCTCACCCACCCTCTCTCACCCACCCTCTCTCACTAACACTCTCTCACCCACCCTCTCTCACCCACCCTCTCTCACTAACACTCTCTCACTAACACTCTCTCACCCACCCTCTCTCACCCACCCTCTCTCACCCACCCTCTCTCACCCACCCTCTCTCACCCACCCTCTCTCACCCACCCTCTCTCACTAACACTCTCTCACTAACACTCTCTCACCCACCCTCTCTCACCCACCCTCTCTCACCCACCCTCTCTCACCCACCCTCTCTCACTAACACTCTCTCACTAACACTCTCTCACCCACCCTCTCTCACCCACCCTCTCTCACCCACCCTCTCTCACCCACCCTCTCTCACTAACACTCTCTCACCCACCCTCTCTCACCCACCCTCTCTCACCCACCCTCTCTCACTAACACTCTCTCACCCACCCTCTCTCACTAACACTCTCTCACTAACACTCTCTCACCCACCCTCTCTCACTAACACTCTCTCACTAACACCCTCTCACCCACCCTCTCTCACCTACCCTCTCTGACAGAAGGACGAAAGAGAAAAAATGTGAATCTTAATGATTTTCACCACTCCACATTTGAAATTGTGCAAAAAAATGTATTTAAATTTATTGCACGTAAGTTTCTTGCTACAGAAAAGAAAGTGAGAAAGTTTATTAATAACAAAAAACTAAACAAACTTATTGACAGTCCTGAAATCTTTCATTACGAGCTGTTTTCGCGCTTAAAAACGTTATAATAAGCATACTTATAGCTGTGAAATCTGGAATGGAATAAACTAGTTGATAAACGTGAATCAGATGAGCTATTGTGTGCGATAAAAGTGCAATTGACAAGGTTTCAATTGCTAAATACAATTTAACAATTTGAAGTCTGGCTCATGTTTCGTAATCAAGTTAGGAACCGAAAACAATTAAGTATAAAAACAATGTTAATGAAGCTTTGCGCTAAAATTAATTGGCAAAAATTATTTCTTTTTAGTGATTTTGATTTGCACATTTAAAAGGCTGAAATATTACACTTTTATAAAAAAATTTTATGACGAGCTGTTT
Source organism: Macrostomum hystrix (assembly GCA_950097015.1). NCBI lineage: Eukaryota > Metazoa > Platyhelminthes > Macrostomidae > Macrostomum > Macrostomum hystrix. The sequence goes on from CATNEN010000002.1 coordinate 4,823,156, forward strand.
GCGAAATCTCCCCTATTTCATCGAACCCGCTCGTGTATCTTAATTCACGAAGCACTTATATTCAAGTAAATTCCAAAACGATATATATATATCTAAGGGAATCCCAAAACTATTAATATTGTAGGGAATCCCGTAACTATTTATATCAAGGAAATCCCGAAACTATTTATATCAAGGGAATCCCGAAACTATTTATATCAAGGTAATCCCGAAACTATTTATATCAAGGAAATCCCGAAACTATTTATATCAAGGAAATCCCGAAACTATTTATATCAAGGGAATCCCGAAACTATTTATATCAAGGAAATCCCGAAACTATTTATATCAAGGAAATCCCGAAACTATTTATACCCTAGTGAATCCCGAAACCATTTATATCGAGGGAATCGCGAACTAACTGGATCAAAGAGAATCCCAAACATTTTTATAAAAAATGTAACTGGCACCTTTTCTTAGCCGCGGCAAACCAAGTTTAAAATAAACTTACTGAGGATCTCATCCCAACTGTCAGTTGTGCTCAGCCACTCTGCGGCAGATTCCAATGAGCATATTTCGAGTTCCAATCTCGATCAAAAACATCCTGAACCTGTTCAACTATGGATTCCTGTCTGTGGCCACGGCTGCCGTAGGAAGTCGTTGAAATCTGCCTGATGCTGGCCGCTATGCCTGCCGTGTAGCGAAAGTACGAGCCCTCCCAGTTGGACGTACCTTTGGAAGATTTTGGATGCAGCGAATCGGTCAATACGAATGTTAACTGGAATAACAGACAGACGTCACTCACATATGACAGCGGTGTCCTCAGTAACCATGTACTTGTTGTGATTGACTCTGGCAAAGGGAATTGCCCGCTGCTCGTCAGTGAAATATGGGACTATGAAGTACTTCTGGAAAATAGTTTTATTAATAAAGCGGACATCAACTTAACTTTACTTTTAGCATCAAGAGTTAACACTAACAAAATGAATACGGGTTTGCCTGAAAAATCTATTACACAATCACAAATATAGTACAGAATCCCAAATCTATCTACTACATAATCCCAAATATAGTACAGAATCCCAAATCTAGTAAATAATTCCAAATATAGTACAGAATCCCAAATCTAGTACAGAGTCCCAAATCTAGTACAGAATCCCTAATCTAGTACAGAATCCCAAATCTAGTACAGAATCCCTAATCTAGTACAGAATCCCTAATCTAGTACAGAATCCCAAATCTAGTACAGAATCCCAAATCTAGTACAGAATCACTAATCTAGTACAGAATCCCTAATCTAGTACAGAATCCCAAATCTAGTACAGAATCCCACATCTAGTACAGAATCCCAAATCTAGTAAAAAAATCCCAAATCTAGTACAGAATCCCTAATCTAGTACAGAATCCCAAATCTAGTACAGAATCACTAATCTAGTACAGAATCCCTAATCTAGTACAGAATCCCTAATCTAGTACAGAATCCCAAATCTAGTACAGAATCCTAAATCTAGAACCCAATCCCAAATATAGTACACAATCCCAAATCTAGTACAGAATCCCAAATCTAGTACAGAATCCCAAATCTAGTACAGAATCCCAAATCTAGTACAGAATCCCAAATCTAGTACAGAATCCCTAATCTAGTACAGAATCCCTAATCTAGTACAGAATCCCAAATCTAGTAAAAAATCCCAAATCTAGTACAGAATCCCTAATCTAGTACAGAATCCCAAATCTAGTACAGAATCCTAAATCTAGAACCCAATCCCAAATCTAGTAGAGAATCCCAAATCTAGTACAGAATCCCTAATCTAGTACAGAATCCCAAATCTAGTACAGAATCCCTAATCTAGTACAGAATCCCTAATCTAGTACAGAATCCCAAATCTAGTACAGAATCCCAAATCTAGTACAGAATCACTAATCTAGTACAGAATCCCTAATCTAGTACAGAATCCCAAATCTAGTACAGAATCCCACATCTAGTACAGAATCCCAAATCTAGTAAAAAATCCCAAATCTAGTACAGAATCCCTAATCTAGTACAGAATCCCACATCTAGTGCAGAATCCCTAATCTAGTACAGAATCCCTAATCTAGTAGAGAATCCCAAATCTAGTACAGAATCCCTAATCTAGTACAGAATCCCTAATCTAGTACAGAATCCCTAATCTAGTACAGAATCCCTAATCTAGTACAGAATCCCAAATCTAGTACAGAATCCCAAATCTAGTAGAGAATCCCAAATCTAGTACAGAATCCCTAATCTAGTACAGAATCCCAAATCTAGTACAGAATCCCTAATCTAGTACAGAATCCCTAATCTAGTACAGAATCCCTAATCTAGTACAGAATCCCAAATCTAGTACAGAATCACTAATCTAGTACAGAATCCCTAATCTAGTACAGAATCCCAAATCTAGTACAGAATCCCACATCTAGTACAGAATCCCAAATCTAGTAAAAAATCCCAAATCTAGTACAGAATCCCTAATCTAGTACAGAATCCCAAATCTAGTACAGAATCCCTAATCTAGTACAGAATCCCTAATCTAGTACAGAATCCCTAATCTAGTACAGAATCCCAAATCTAGTACAGAATCCCAAATCTAGTAAAAAATCCCAAATATAGTACACAATCCCAAATATAGTACACAATCCCAAATATAGTACACAATCCCAAATATAGTTCACAATCCCAAATATAGTACACAATCCCAAATCTAGTACAGAATCCCAAATCTAGTACAGAATCCCAAATCTAGTACAGAATCCCAAATCTAGTACAGAATCCCTAATCTAGTACAGAATCCCTAATCTAGTACAGAATCCCAAATCTAGTAAAAAATCCCAAATCTAGTACAGAATCCCTAATCTAGTACAGAATCCCTAATCTAGTACAGAATCCCTAATCTAGTACAGAATCCCAAATCTAGTACAGAATCACTAATCTAGTACAGAATCCCTAATCTAGTACAGAATCCCAAATCTAGTACAGAATCCCACATCTAGTACAGAATCCCAAATCTAGTAAAAAATCCCAAATCTAGTACAGAATCCCTAATCTAGTACAGAATCCCAAATCTAGTACAGAATCCCTAATCTAGTACAGAATCCCTAATCTAGTACAGAATCCCTAATCTAGTACAGAATCCCAAATCTAGTACAGAATCCCAAATCTAGTAAAAAATCCCAAATATAGTACACAATCCCAAATATAGTACACAATCCCAAATATAGTACACAATCCCAAATATAGTACACAATCCCAAATCTAGTACAGAATCCCAAATCTAGTACAGAATCCCAAATCTAGTACAGAATCCCAAATCTAGTAAATAATTCCAAATATAGTACAGAATCCCAAATCTAGTACAGAGTCCCAAATCTAGTACAGAATCCCTAATCTAGTACAGAATCCCAAATCTAGTACAGAATCCCTAATCTAGTACAGAATCCCTAATCTAGTACAGAATCCCAAATCTAGTACAGAATCCCAAATCTAGTACAGAATCACTAATCTAGTACAGAATCCCTAATCTAGTACAGAATCCCAAATCTAGTACAGAATCCCACATCTAGTACAGAATCCCAAATCTAGTAAAAAAATCCCAAATCTAGTACAGAATCCCTAATCTAGTACAGAATCCCAAATCTAGTACAGAATCCCTAATCTAGTACAGAATCCCTAATCTAGTACAGAATCCCTAATCTAGTACAGAATCCCAAATCTAGTACAGAATCCCAAATCTAGTAAAAAATCCCAAATATAGTACACAATCCCAAATATAGTACACAATCCCAAATATAGTACACAATCCCAAATATAGTACACAATCCCAAATCTAGTACAGAATCCCAAATCTAGTACAGAATCCCAAATCTAGTACAGAATCCCAAATCTAGTACAGAATCCCAAATCTAGTACAGAATCCCTAATCTAGTACAGAATCCCTAATCTAGTACAGAATCCCAAATCTAGTAAAAAATCCCAAATCTAGTACAGAATCCCTAATCTAGTACAGAATCCCTAATCTAGTACAGAATCCCTAATCTAGTAGAGAATCCCAAATCATAACCCATCAAATTACAAAACATTCATTAGCATAAATGAAAACTATCACGCACCCCTTCAATGGAGATCTTGGTGCTGTTCAGTGACGTCAGTGACCGCAGGAACAGGCCCACATAGACACTGCTGTGGTTCCAATGGGACACCAGCACGCGAACTCGGGTGCCGTTCATGGCGGCTGTGCGCAGAGCCGAGTCGATGACCCCCCAGAACTCGCGCTGGTGCGGGTTGTTCTGAATGGCGGCCTCATAGTCCATCACGGCTATGTGGACAAACTTCCGAGCCGATAGGATGGCACTGACAATGGCGTCAATGTCACGTGACCAGCCGCTGGGAGTCAGCTGTGCCGGTGACACCTGAGAGATTGACCGATTTTTTGGAGATTCCAAAATGAGCTAAGGTGATTCCATAATTTTATTGAGGCGATTCTAAAAACTAGATTCGGAAGACGATTAGACAGATACCAGAAATCCATTGGGAAGATTCCAGAAATCTATTTGGAAGACTCCAGAACCCGATTGGGAAGATTCCAGAACCCGATTGGGAAGATTCCAGAAATCTGTTGAAAATATTCCAGAAATCGATTGGGAAGATTCCAGAAATCGATTTGGAAGATTCCAGAAATCGATTTGGAAGATTCCAGACATCGACTGGGAAGATTCCAGAAATCGATTGGGAAGATTCCAGAAATCGATTAAGAAGATTCCAGAAATCGATTGAGAAGACTCCAGAAATCGATTGGGAAGATTCCACTTAAAATCGCTAATATTCTATTCAAGCCGGGAAGATTTCATCTAGCTAGCAAAGCTGGAAGGAATTAGTTTAAATTTCTCTGAAATTTGAATATTCTGTGAGACTTAGCTAAAGAAGATTTTGCAGATAGCTGCTAAGTCAAAGAAGAAAACCGGCTCACTCACACCCAGGTAGATGGAGTACTTGAAGCTGCCAACACTGGCAATCCACGGATGGCTGGCGTTGAAGGCGGCAGCGAGTTCGTTAGGCCAGCTGGCTGGAATTCGATTCCGTTTGCCCACCAGCCAGTAGGTCCAGAAGACTTTGTTCAGCTCGCCTACCAGAATTGGACAGCCTTCAAATAGAATGCCGAGCTCCTTCACCTGGACAATGGGCACCGAGTTTCAGTGAGATTAATCATTGGATTGAGATGGAGAGAAGTAGAGTTGGAGGAAGAGAAGTAGAGTTAGAGGGAAGTAGAGTTAGGTGGAAGTAGAGTTAAAGAGAGAGAAGCAGAGTTAGAGGGAGAGAAGCAGAGTTAGAGGGAGAGAAGCAGAGTCGCAGGGAGAGAATTAAAGTCGCAGGGAGAGAAGTAGAGTCGCAGGGAGAGAATTAAAGTCGCAGGGAGAGAAGTAGAGTCGGAGGGAAAGAAGTAGAGTCGGAGGGAGAGAAATAGAGTGGAGTAGAGAAGTAGAGTAAAGTAGAGAAGTAGGGTGGGGGTAGAGAAGTAGAATGGGGGTAGAGAAGTAGAATTGGGGTAGAGAAGTAGAATGGGGGTAGATAAGTAGGGTGGGGGTAGAGAAGTAGGATTGGGTAGAGAAGTAGGGTGGGGGTAGAGAAGTAGAGTAAAGTAGAGAAGTAGGGTGGGGGTAGAGAAGTAGAATTGGGGTAGAGAAGTAGAATTGGGGTAGAGAAGTAGAATGGGGGTAGATAAGTAGGGTGGGGGTAGAGAAGTAGGATTGGGTAGAGAAGTAGGGTGGGGGTAGAGAAGTAGGGTGGGGTTAGGGTAGAGAAGTCGAATGGGGATAGATAAGTAGGGTGGGGGTAGAGAAGTAGAATGGGGGTAGATAAGTAGGGTGGGGGTAGAGAAGTAGGGTGGGGTTAGGGTAGAGAAGTCGAATGGGGATAGATAAGTAGGGTGGGGGTAGAGAAGTAGAATGGGGGTAGATAAGTAGGGTGGGGGTAGAGAAGTAGGGTGGGGTAGAGAAGTAGGGTGGGGGTAGAGAAGTAGGGAGGGGTTAGTGTAGAGAAGTCGAATGGGGATAGATAAGTAGGGTGGGGGTAGAGAAGTAGAATGGGGGTAGATAAGTAGGGTGGGGGTAGAGAAGTAGAATGGGGGTTATATAAGTAGGGTGGGGGTAGAGAAGTAGGGTGGGGGTAGAGAAGTAGGATGGGGGTTGAAAGTTTCATGTTTCACCTGGGTGAGGGATCGCCAGTCGATGTTTGAGCTGCCCAGGTAGGCATGCCTGCCGTCTGCCAGGACCATCTTGGCATGCTGAACTCCCCCGCCGAGCAGTTCGTGGATGTTGACCCGGACCACGTGGACATTGGGCTGCTCAGCCAGCTGCTCCAGATCGCTTTCGTTGAAATTGAAGCCGCCGATATTGTTGGCGATGAGCACTGGGACCTGCTGGCTTCGATTTATCACCGCTGAGAACAACTGCTCACCCTGGATTGTTGAGGTTGGGGATTGTCGATTTGACATGTGAGAAACAGGTGCAAATTCGGGAGAAACAGGTAGGGAATGGGAGGAACAGGTAGGGAATCGGAGGAACAGGTAGGGAATGGGAGTAATAGGTAGGGAATGGGAGGAACAGGTAGGGAATGGGAGTAATAGGTAGGAAATGGGAGGAACAGGTAGGGAATGGGAGTAATAGGTAGGGAATGGGAGGAACAGGTAGGGAATGGGAGTAATAGGTAGGAAATGGGAGGAACAAGTGGGGAAGGAGGAACAGGTGGGGAATGGGAGGAACAGGTGGGGAAGGAGGAACAGGTGGGGAAGGAGGAACAAGTGGGGAATGGGAGGAACAAGTGGGGAAGGAGGAACAGGTGGGGAAGGAGGAACAAGTGGGGAATGGGAGGAACAAGTGGGGAAGGAGGAACAGGTGGGGAAGGAGGAACATGTGGGGAATGGGAGGAACAGGTGGGGAAGGAGGAACAGGGTGAACATGAGCTGTGCCCCCTTACCTTAAAGGCTAAATTTCCGGGTTTCTGCATAATATCGTAGCCTTTCAATGACCAATAGAATGACGCAAACTTGAGTTCCTTGATTGCGGCGCCAACCAGGAACTGGTAGGCGGAATAGGTGCTCATGTGCTCAGCTGTCGTGTTGGCAAAGGTGAGATTCTCCGGAATAGTTTCCACAAGGGACAGGCTGCAGTCATGGTCAGGCTCTGGCTCGTAGAAGAGTGTTTTGGCGAAGCTGCTGCTAGAGCAGGCTGTCAAAAACAATAACAGCAGAAAAATTCTCATGGCTGGCTTCTTCATTCTTCTTTTGAGTTGAATAATGAATTTAAGCATGCGACATGCAGGGCTCTAGTTATTTAGACCTTACCGATTCAGACGAGACAAAGCTGTGCCCATGTGCGTGTGTTCATGTGCGTTTCCCACAAGCCTTATCTCCTTCCCCCCCAACCGCCCGTCATTTCATTATGTACATTCAATGTACACTCATTTCTAGATTCTACAGTCATACCTGCCTTACTAAAATGCGCGACTTGACTCCGAGAGATAAGGCAAAGGCAATTGCTAAGTAAACAAGTAGCTGAAAATAATTTCTTGAAGCGAAGGTCACAAATCTGAAAGAGAACTTCTTGTTATGCATAGCGACTCGAAATTTGCAAAGCGAGATTATGAGTCCGGGTGATATGAAGGGATGCAGGGTGATATGAATAGATGCAGGGTGATATGAAGGGATGCAGGGTGATATGAATAGATGCAGGGTGATATGAAGGGATGCAGGGTGATATGAATAGATGCAGGGTGATATAAATAGATGCAGGGTGATATAAATAGATGCAGGGTGATATAAATAGATGCAGGGTGATATAAATAGATGCAGGGTGATATAAATAGATGCAGGGTGATATAAATAGATGCAGGGTGATATGAAGGGATGCAGGGTGATATGAAGGGATGCAGGGTGATATAAATAGATGCAGGGTGATATGAAGGGATGCAGGGTGATATAAATAGATGCAGGGTGATATGAAGGGATGCAGGGTGATATAAATAGATGCAGGGTGATATGAAGGGATGCAGGGTGATATGAAAAAATGCATGGTAATATGAAGAGAGGAAGGGTAATATGCAGAGAGGAAGGGAAATATGCAGAGAGGAAGGGAAATATGCAGAGAGGAAGGGAAATATGAAGGGAGGAAGGTCCAAGTCACGTCCAAGTCATGTATTAGGCGATTTTGTGATAATCTAGAAATTATAAATGCTTCATATGCTTCCATTTATATTTAGAAACTAAATGCAGCATAGAATAGTGTCCTCGATTCCTTATCAGATTTAAGTAGCTAGGCTAAATTTCGCAATGACTTTGCTATGCGAAACACTAATAGACAACAGACTGTGTTAGGTATTGATTGCACTTATTCTTTGCAAACACTGTCTCCAAAAAAAATAACTGTGAAGCTTAGAAAGCAAAATGATTGTGGCATATTTTTCTTTCTTTTTTGAATTGACTGCCATGTACTCAGAGTACAATTATTTAGCGGTAATAGGAGACGAAAAAATTAAACTGTACAGTTTGTTGCTTGTTACCCTGAGTCACCCAACCAGGCCTTTTACGCAATGTACTGTACCACCCTTAACCAGCTCATTTCCTGACGTTCCTTTCCTGATAAAAAGACGTTTTAATTCAGCATTCCACTCAATGCTTTTAATTAGCTGCGTACACACAGTCATGGAAGTGCTCTGGCGAGCCCTGAGAACAGTCGCTGTTGTGCTCATGCAAGCGGTTGGATGCGCGGTGGAGCATAGCAACCCTGTAACTGACCAGCAGATTCTGATGGCCGTGGTGTCGGATAATCTGGAGACCATTGTGCAGTACCTTCGGCAGCCCGCTAATGTTGACAGACGCTTCCTGATCCGGGGTCAGCTGTTGTCTCCACTGCATCTGGCTTGTCAGCTGGGAAAGCTAAGCGTTGTCAAACTGTTTATTCAGGCGAAGGCAGACGTCAATATCACTGGGGGAGAACACGGCTACTCGCCGCTTCACTTTGCATCGCACTTCGGTCATCAGTCAGTTTTAGACCTGCTCATCTGTGCTCAGGCGAATGTCAACAGTCAGGACTCTGATGGCTACTCTCCTCTGTACATTGCATCGAACTTCGGTCACCAGAGTATCGTGGAAACCCTAGTCAGAGCGCTCGCAGACCCTGACCTAGCTAGCAATACAGGCGAGTCGTCGCTCTACATTGCATCAAACTTTGGTCACCAGAAAGTTGTGGACGCACTTTTAAAGGCCCAAGCCGATGTCAATATTCAAGAGAGGAGCAATGGCTCTTCATCCCTGTACATCGCATCTCAGAATGGCCATTGGCTAGTTGTGGACTCCCTCATCAAAGCGCAAGCCGACGTCGATCTAGTAGAAAATGACGGATTCTCAGCGCTGTACATCGCATCTCAGAATGGTCACCTGAGGGTCGTCGATTTACTAATACAGGGACAAGCCGACGTAAACCTGAAAGAAAAGTCTTTCGGCTCATCAGCAATCTATATCGCATCACAGAATGGTCATGAAAACATCGTTGACCTTCTCATCAATGCCCAAGCTGATGTCAACTTTCACGTTGCGCGAAACGGATACTCAGCGATTTACTACGCTTCCAGGCAAGGCCGTGCGAATGTCGTGCACCTGCTCATTAAAGCCGGAGCCAATGTCAACATTCAGGCAAACACTGGCGAGTCCCCGATTTTGATTGCTTCACTGTACGGTCATCTGAAAGTTGTGGACACGCTCATCAAAGCAAAAGCCGACGTCAATCTTCAAGCCAGCAATGGATTTTCGCCTCTCCACGTTGCAGCCCAAGCTGGTCATCAGCAAGTGCTGGAGCTACTGATCAAAGCAGGAGCCAAACTCGATATTCGATCGCAAAATGGCGAGTCACCGCTTTACATTGCGTCACAGAATGGCCATCGTGATGTTGTTTATTCACTTGCCCAATCAAAAGCTGACGTCAATCTGCAGAGAAACAATGGCGAGTCACCTCTCTACATTGCGTCGCAAAACGGACATCAGACAGTTGTGGACTTGCTCATCAGATTCAAAGCGAACTGCAATCTTCAAAGCAACACTGGTGCGGCTTCAATCTATACAGCATCGCATTTCGGACATCAGCAAGTTGTGAAGTCCTTGGTTAAAGCCGAGGCTGATGTTGATCTTCAAATGAACTCTGGCGACTCACCTCTCTTTATTGCTTCACATTTCGGGCACCATAAGGTTGTGGCGGTTCTCATCGACGCTCAGGCTGATGTAAACCTTCAAAACAAAGCGGGCGAGTCACCTGTCTACACCGCTTCAGCTGGCGGACATAAGGAAGCAGTCGACTTACTCATCGGAGCGCAAGCTGATGTCAATCTTCCAGAAAAGCACGGAGTCTCCCCCCTTTTCATTGCATCTCAGGATGGCCACCTGAGTGTTGTGAAATCGCTTTTAAAAGCGCAAGCTCATGTCGATCGTCAGACAAATACCAGATCTTCGCCGCTTTACATTGCATCGCAGAACGGCCATCAGCTTGTCGTGGACTCGCTATTAGAGGCAGAAGCAGACGTAAACATTCAGACCAACTCCGGCTGTTCGTCCCTTTACATAGCCTCACAAAATGGTCACAATAGCATTGTTAAGTCACTAATCAGAGCGCAGGCCCAAATCGATCTTCGAACAGACAATGGGTTGTCGCCACTCGATGTCGCCTCGTACTTCGGTCATAATGAAGTCGTTCGCTCTCTCACAAATGCACTTTTATACGGCTGCATTTCAAGTCTGAAGCACGAACTGAGTGCTTCAAATTCTGAAAGCGCGTCTCTTCAGCTGGAAGTATTGTAAGCTCGACGATGATTGCATGATAGTCGAATGCATTACACCTTTAACAGAAAAAAGACACGTTATTTTTCCCCCATGGGGAATTTCAAATACCCACTGCCTACTTCACGATAGCTCCCGAATTTATGAATTTAGGAGGATTGGATAAGATGCAGACATGCCTGGTGTGGTGCCATTCTTGGAAAAGGATGAAGTTGGGTGCCAGCTCGTCGGGACTGCGCGGTCGCACTCCGTTGAAGGTCCCGACTGTCGCCGCCGATGCTCCAGACCGTGATGGTGTGAAGCCACCATGGTTCCATTAAGAAACATTATGAGCTGAAAAAATATGTCCATATTGGGGATTTTGCAATCTGACACCCCGACGAGAATCTTTGAATATCTCGATGATGGAGATGCTTTATCATTACAGAAACTGTTTTATCTTGTAGAGCCGAAAATGTTAGCCTGTGCTCAGCATTTTCATAACGATTGGTTGAATATCTGGGAATTTGAAATTACCGGTCTTTCTATTGTTAACTGAGCTTTTATTTTTACTTCAATTATTTCAGTCTTGCGCCAAGCGAAGAGGACCTGAGCCGGCAGCTCCACAATGCGCTCACCCAGTCAGGCTTCGCCAGGTCCAGAGCCGTCCTGCAGACAGCAATCGCTGACGTCTTGCAAGAGATTCTCAGAAAGAGGCTGAACGGCTGCGAAATATTTGTCGTTGGAAGCTACTCCGAAGGCTGGGGCAACAATTTGAAAATGCTGGACGGTCGAACTGACATTGAATCAGACATTGACGTGATGAGTCTGTTTCAGGGCATGCTGCATCATCAAACAGATGCGTGCGAGTGCGATGGAGACCCAGTAAAGCACAAATACTTCAATGGGCACCTGCTCTGTCCTGGATTCAGTAAGTTTTCAGCCTTTGAGTAAATTTTTGTCTCAAACTGATGCTGCCCCTGGGTAAAGACCATGATGGTATTTCCAATACCCACTGTCTAATTAGCAATAGCTTCCAAACCGAATGACCGATTTCCGTGAATAGAAAGTTAATCTTCCGTGAATCTGAACAAAAAGTTTTATGAACCTTTGATGAACAAATATTCAAAGCCGTTCGAGTCAATGTTGTCCAGACATTCACCGGTTCTTGTCGGAGACCCTGGCGACAATGAAAACTGTGTATCTAACATTACTGTGTATCAACTAACATTACTGTGTATCAACTAACATTACTGTGTATCAACTAACATTACTGTGTATCAACTAACATTACTGTGTATCAACTAACACTACTGTGTATCAACTAACATTAATGTGTATCAACTAACACTACTGTGTATCAACTAACATTACTGTGTATCAACTAACATTACTGTGTATCAACTAACACTACTGTGTATCAACTAACACTACTGTGTATCAACTAACATTACTGTGTATCAACTAACATTACTGTGTATCAACTAACATTACTGTGTATCAACTAACATTACTGTGTATCAACTAACATTACTGTGTATCAACTAACATTACTGTGTATCAACTAACATTACTGTGTATCAACTAACATTACTGTGTATCAACTAACATTACTGTGTATCAACTAACATTACTGTGTATCAACTAACATTACTGTGTATCAACTAACATTACTGTGTATCAACTAACATTACTGTGTATCAACTAACATTACTGTGTATCAACTAACATTACTGTGTATCAACTAACATTACTGTGTATCAACTAACATTACTGTGTATCAACTAACATTACTGTGTATCAACTAACATTACTGTGTATCAACTAACACTACTGTGTATCAACTAACATTACTGTGTATCAACTAACATTACTGTGTATCAACTAACACTACTGTGTATCAACTAACACTACTGTGTATCAACTAACATTACTGTGTATCAACTAACATTACTGTGTATCAACTAACATTACTGTGTATCAACTAACATTACTGTGTATCAACTAACATTACTGTGTATCAACCAACATTACTGTGTATCAACTAACACTACTGTGTATCAACTAACATTACTGTGTATCAACTAACACTACTGTGTATCAACTAACATTACTGTGTATCAACTAACATTACTGTGTATCAACTAACATTACTGTGTATCAACTAACATTACTGTGTATCAACTAACATTACTGTGTATCAACTAACATTACTGTGTATCAACTAACATTACTGTGTATCAACTAACATTACTGTGTATCAACCTCCAAATTGATAAAAAAAACAGTTTAATCAATCCAAAAGAGTCAACAATGATAGCCGATATGATTAAATGATGAAATTTCGTGAAAATATTTGTTGCCACCAGACACCCGACGAGAATCGTTGAATATCTCGACGATGCCGATGTTTTTTGGTTCTGGAAGTTGTTTCATCGGATAGAGCGGAAAACTTTAACGCGTGTTCTGGATTTTCATGAGGATTGGTTGAATATCTTGGGAGATGCAGAAAAATGAAAAATGTTAATTTGGTATTTTAAATCCCCTATATTTCTACAGTTAATATACAGGTAGCGAAGTAATTAAAAAAGTTCCTTCTAAAAATAGCAACCACATTTCACTGCAACCTACCAGCATCGAATCCAGCGCGGCCATCGTACGGCTCTGCTCTGAGGCCGGCCGTGGACCATGTCTCCGCTGGTCGTCTCTGTCGCTACCCGACCATCGCGCTGCTGCAGCCAGATCCAGTCTCGGAATCGCACATTCCTAAAACTTTGCTTCAGGATCTCAAGCGGGATATTTCTCCCAACAGCTCGTCGCCATGTCACGTGGTTCATGCAGCCTCTCCTGGTCGAGGCGGAGATGAGCTTCGTGTCAGCACTAGCTTCCTTGAGAAGCGGATGCTCAGAAGCCTCACCACTCTGCAAGGTCAACTGTTCATTACACTCAAGTACCTGGTCAAGAAGGTGATTTGCCACAAAGACTTCTACAATGTGCAAGGTTTGAAGCCGTATCACGTGAAGACAATCACATTCCGAATGCTGGAGCAAACACCCGCTGACGAGTGGAAGCCGGACAATCTCGTCAGTCTCGTGAGGCGGTCGCTGGAGATGCTGCTTGGTTGTGTTGAGAGCGGCTGCACATCCGGCAATACGCATGGGCGGATAATGGAGCACTTTTTCCTGGCTGACGCGGCTCTTTACCTCAAAGGTATCAACCAGAAAGAGTCTGAGAAGATTCTGAGCAATATTGCAAGCACATTGAGAAAAGTAATCGATAAGCTGCCTCAGCTGCTGCTCCAGTTTGTGCGCTATCTCAAGCCCTTAAGTGAGTCTGGCAGGTTCTACTTCCATCCGTTTCAAATCCTGCCAGATATCAGGCCATTGCCCGTGACAATGTCGGGCAGGCTCGAGTATCACGGCATCTACGGTGTAGCAAGGGAGTGCATACTGCGACTCTCGCATAAAGACTGCAGCCTGCAATCTCAAGAGAGTCTCACGGAGTTGATCGCGAGACTGCCAGACTGCGCCTTCACGGCAAGAGAGGCTCTCAGAGCGCTGGCGTGTCTCAAGTTCGGCTACCGAGGGACAGCGGAGAAAATCTTGAGCCAGTGCAGGCGCCACTCAGTGAGCAGAGGTATGGATAGTAATAATAATAATAATAATAGTAATAATAATAATTGCAGCAGGGCTGCGGGCAATGGCACAACGCTTGGTGATACTAGACCCGCAGCCAGCGAGGAGGCAATTTAGCCATTTTCGCTGACTCCTGAGCACACCCGCACACAGATAGTGTACGCAGGAATACGCTCACACAGGTGTGTACATCTGCCCTGACTTTCTAATCGCCAGGCGGTGTACACTTTCACCGTTCCTTGGAAGTTAGCCCTATTATGGGCGAAAGCCTTGACAAGCCTTCTCGCTGCGACAGCGCCCTAATTTAATGTGACCTCGTCGCGGAATCGAGCTCAGGGACGTTGGCGCGAGAGACAAACGCGTTAACCACTCTGCAATTCACCCCCTAGGTATTGATTGGTCGTTTGATAGATCGGCGACTGAGGCCACAGTGCAATACGTGTGGCAGCACCTGCAGAGCAGTGACAGCGCGTGGAAGTTCTGCTTTCAGTTCGGGACGCGACCGGAACTCCAATTCGTAGCGGGACCCATCGCGAGCTGCTTTCCACTGTCAACACAGACTTACGAGGATCATTTCTACATGAACTTCGACGCACTCATGTGGGCGATGCGTCTGGAACTGCGAGGCGGCTGCGACCAGCAAAACGCGGAGGCGTGGATTCGAGGTCTGGCCACGAGAGAAGACGCCGACTATCAGGAGCTCCTCGTGGCGATTTCCTACTGCTTCGATTTTGACTGCACGAAGGCGCTAATGGAAAAGCTGCACAGCCTCAATGGCAGTGTTCCTGATTGGCTGAAACAGGAGCTCAGAAAGAGGTGGCCAATCAAAAACTGAGCACTCTTTCCAATTAGAAGATGCTATCGGTACAGTCGCTAAAAATGACTCGATTTTTATTCATAATCATTCTTTTTAGATTTGATTTAGACAGTTTTACATATTATTTTTATTAAAATGACACAGAAGTAAGTATCCCAGAATGATTTTCGCAATCACACTACTTGCAGTAGAGCGACAGATCGAATTTTGGTCAAATTTGACGAACAACTTAATAAATTTGCACCAGCTCATAAATTTAGCTGCTTGTCAATCAAAATTAAAATATTTTTATAGCACTTTTTAGCTCGTGTACAATTCTTCTCATATAAAAGTACAATTTAAGAAATAAAGAGTATACTGATGTTTAAAATGTTTCCCCCGGGAGAAATTTCCCAGACTACAACAGTGCGCAATTTCAGCATCTTAGCCTAGCAGGTTTGGTAGCAGAACAAAGCTGTGAATCTATGTGGATGCTGGGGCTGCTGTAGTGAATCAGGTGCCCCACCTGTCCCAGTGTGTTCTAGACTTCGCTGCATTGTTAGAATTTTCTCTCCCTGTCAGTGCAGGCGGTTTGTCTGCTCATTTTGTAGACAAAGCGCACACACCAGAAGCTTCTAGGAGCTGTTGAGCAGTGACAAGAACGCGTATTTTCTTTCTAGCTGAGAAGACAAAAGAGAGCAAACTCAGCTTCGTTTGCTTTTTTACTCTGAGTTCTTTTGTGTCTATAATATCAACCGAGCTATCGTAGGGGGATTAGAGTGAGTTCATAAACTTAAGCCGACGGATAATTTAAACAAACAGCGAGCGAGTTAAAACTAAGAAAAATTCAAAGTTTGTTGGTTGAGTCCGTCTGTCAGAATGAGCCAGGTGAGACTAGCACTGTCTGATCCCATCAGGGCATCGGCTGCTCCCAGCGTCAGGGAGCCGAAAACTAACCGAGAGCGGCTGCATGCGCTGCAGTTGGTTGCGCAGCGCTACAGGAAGGTGTTCAACGCCAGAAGGGTGGCGTACAGGTTCGTTACCAAGATGACAGTGGCAGTTTACATTGCTGATGACAGCGTTGCATACTGCCCCTCACACTCTACTGTCTCTCTCTGCCTCCCACATTAACAAATCACCTTCAAACTAACCTTCTCATTCAACTTCCCACTCACCTTCTTATCTACCTTCCCACTCACCTTCTTATCTACCTACCCACTCACCTTTTTATCTACCTACCCATTCACCTTTTTATCTACCTACCCACTCACCTTTTTATCTACCTACCCACTCACCTTTTTATCTACCTTCCCACTCACCTTCTTATCTACCTTCCCACTCACTTTCTTATCTACCTTCCCACTCACCTTCTTATCTACCTACCAACTCACTTTCTTATCTACCTTCCCACTCACCTTCTTATCTACCTTCCCACTCACCTTCTTATCTACCTACCAACTCACTTTCTTATCTACCTTCCCACTCACCTTATTATCTACCTTCCCACTCACCTCCTTATCTACCTTCCCACTCACCTTCTTATCTACCTACCAACTCACTTTCTTATCTACCTTCCCACTCACCTTCTTATCTACTTTCCCACTCACCTTCCCACTCACCTTCTTATCTACCTACCCACTCACCTTTTTATCTACCTACCCACTCACCTTCTTATCTACCTTCCCACTCACCTTCTTATCTACCTTCCCACTCACCTTCTTATCTATTTTCCTACTCACCTTCTTATCTACCTTCCCACTCACCTTCTTATCTATTTTCCTACTCACCTTCAAACTCACCTTCACTCACCTAATAAGCTTTTCCTTTTTTCTCCAGTAGGAGTGCATAAATGAAGCATTTCTCGCACCGCTCACTCTGCAGTCGCTGTTGATCCTGATTCGCGCAGTACACTGTAATGTCAATCTTCTAATAATGATCAAATCAGGATCAAACTGGCAAACTCTATCCAATAGCAATCTAATTATGGCTCATTGCTGACAAGAGACTTTCGCCTTCCGCTGCCAAGCCAAATCAGAAATCTTGAGGATTGGAAAAAATTATAAACAAAGGTTCAACTCAGCAACATGATGAAATCGTAAATTTAAATTACAGAGGTTAATGATTCCGCTCCCTGAAGAGGTCACCCACTTTTCCCATATTTTATTATCTTCCCTGTCCTGCCCATTCTCCATTTCTTCGTTTATCCCACGTGATCTTCTTTATTATCTTGTTTATTACACTCTTTCGTGTGTTTATTCAAATACGTAATCAGCATTTTTCATTATATTTTGTATTTATGCTATTAATTATTGCACTTATCTCATTCTACGCTCGAATTATGAATTGATCTAATTTCATTATGTACTTATCCCATTCCAATATACATTTATCCCATTCCATAATGTACTTATCCCATTCCATAATGTACTTATCCCATTCCATAATGTACTTATCCCATTCCATAATGTACTTATCCCATTCCATAATGTACTTATCCCATTCCATAATGTACTTATGCCATTCCATAATGTACTTATCCCATTCCATAATGTACTTATCCCATTTTATAAAAAATGTACTTATCCCATTCCATGTTGTACTTCCCTGATCCCACTGCTCAAATGTTTGATCCCACAGGGACTGGCACTCCAACAAGTCCGCCTCCTTCCTGGACGCTCTGAAGCGTCTTCAGTGCATCGCCAACAGCTCGGCGGCGCCCGCCGTCGCCTCCATCGCTGATTTCCGTGAACTGCGCGCCCAAGCCGTCGATCTTCGGCGCCTTCAACCGCGTCGCGCCGCCGCCGCCGCCGAACTCGAACGCGTCGACGAGTTTCTGAATCACTGGCGTGACTACCTGGCCCTGAAGGAGGCCTTCGACCTGGAGCTCGGCCGCCCGCTGGGCCGCCTGCTGGCCGTCACTGAAGCCTTCCGCTATCCTGCGATGCGGTCGGACCTGCTGCGGCTGATGTCTCAGCTAGACACGGAATCCGATGAGAGATTCGACACCAGCTGCCTGCACAACACCACAGACAATCTGTTCACCTACAGTGTGACAGTCATGGACGAGCGATTCCTGGGACTGATGCAGATCCTGCCGCGGCTGCTGCAGATTGGCTCACAAGTGTGCTATTTCACTGAGCAACTAGTTAGCAACGAGATTGAGTAGGCTTGGAGACGGCGCCTTCTTGTGAATCAAGCACCAAGCCATCCACCTTCTCACTCACCTTCTTTACTACCTTCCCACTCACCTCCTTATTTACCTTCCCACTCACCTTCTTATCTACCTTACCACTCACCTTCTTATCTACCTACCCACTCACCTTCTTATCTACCTTCCCACTCACCTCCTTATCTACCTACCCACTCACCTTCTTATCTACCTTCCCACTCACCTCCTTATCTACCTTCCCACTCACCTCCTTATCTACCTTCCCACTCACCTCCTTATCTACCTTCCCACTCACCTCCTTATCTACCTTCCCACTCACCTTCTTATCTACCTTCCCACTCACCTTCCTACTCACCCTTCCACTCACCTTCTCACTCACCTTCTCACCCTTCTGGGACAAGATACGTCCTTAAAGAAGATGCTTAATTCTAGAATGGACAAAAATTTTTGTTATTTCATCTTGTTACTATCTTGTTACTATAGCTTCTATTCTTTATTCTGCTCCCTTATGTCCCTCAAGTATGAGAACTACGTCACTACATAGATACGTATATATTTTATGTATTTAAGTGCTTCATGTATGCAATAAAGTGGTAAATATATAGTTGCTTACAAAAAATACTTAAAGCTTTTAACTACAGCAGCAGTAAAGACATAATTCGAGTCCTGTGAGCATGAAATTGTCGACATTATCTGTCGCCAGACTTCTCAGACAAATGGCAGTCAAATCTATATCAGGCAGAGTCCGAGCAACCGTTTTGAGCATACTGGCAGATTTCCTAATTAAAAAAAATATTTTTTTTCGAGACAACATTGACCGCAGAATATTTGGAATCGTTCGTTAGAATCTAGTTAAATTATCGTGGTAAAGGAAATTAGTTCTCTTTATTTTATTCTTTATTCTTTGTCCATTTTCAACCTTCACAGGAAACTTTGCATGGCAAGAGTGCGCGGCGCCCATTTAATCCAGTCGAACATAAACAGCAATAGCACTGCTCATTGGGCTCAAAGACAGCACTGCTCATTGGGCTCAAAGACAGCACTGCTCATTGGGCTCAAAGACAGCACTGCTCATTGGGCTCAAAGACAGCACTGCTCATTGGGCTCAAAGACAGCACTGCTCATTGGGCTCAAAGACAGCACTGCTCATTGGGCTCAAAGACAGCACTGCTCATTGGGCTCAAAGACAGCACTGCTCATTGGGCTCAAAGACAGCACTGCTCATTGGGCTCAAAGACAGCACTGCTCATTGGGCTCAAAGACAGCACTGCTCATTGGGCTCAAAGACAGCACTGCTCATTGGGCTCAAAGACAGCACTGCTCATTGGGCTCAAAGACAGTTCTGCTCATAAACAGCACTGCTCATAAACAGCACTGCTCATAGACAGCACTGCTCATAGACAGCACTGCTCATAGACAGCACTGCTCATAGACAGCACTGCTCATAGACAGCACTGCTCATTGACAGCACTGCTCATAGACAGCACTGCTCATTGACAGCACTGCTCATAGAGCTCATAGACAGCACTGCTCATAAACAGCACTGCTCATTGACAGCACTGCTCATTGACAGCACTGCTCATAGAGCTCATAGACAGCAATGACTCAGGGCCTCATGACTCACTAAATCTATTATAATCTCTTTTTACAGACCCTGTTTGCAGACAGCGCAGACTAAAATGATATTCAATAACATCAGGTACTCAGCAGTTGTAGATGCTATCTGCTCAGGTAATGAAATGGCGCCCAAATCCTCAGATAATCCTGAAGTTACGATAAATGGCTGCAGCAGCTCTTTAAAATCCCCTCATAAGGCAGTGAATCTGGTGAGACAAAGCTGCTCACTCCACGCTAATCTCAGCTAGCAGCCGAGAGGGAGATAATCCAAATCCCAAATCCAAACTGCTTAGAGACAAAGGTGTCAACTGAGGAGCCAGCAACACTCAATGCCAAACCATCTCAAGAGACTCAAAGGCAGTTTCCAACAATTTTAAGCTCGCGAAAGAGTTTCATTAGAAATTTAATTATTTTCTGCAACAACTTTTTGTCACCCACTTGGCAAGCTTTTAAGTCGACCGACGTTGTCACCGATGTACTTTTACAGTTTCGGAAGTCTCAGGCCTTCAAGCTCGCCGAGCCGCTACAGCAAAAGGGCCGCATTCAGTTGCACAGCTTCTGAAAGTAGCAAGCGGAAATTATAGAAGCTGTTTAACAATTGCCTTTCAATGCTGGCCCGAAGTCTTTGACGAACAGAACACAAAGGAGCAGCTCAGAGATTGCTGGAGAACAAATTCACCGAGTAAAGTACATTTTCACAGAAAATCTAATTTCTGGGGATCTGAAAAAGTGGGGATTAAACTTAGAACAGTCGGAAGTTTGGAGGATAAAATGAGGATCTGAAGGAAAGTTAAGGATAAAATGGAGAATGTAGGTGATGAAAAAATCGGGAACCATAGGAATTAGGGATACAGAAGGGATCTGTGGGAATGGGGATAAAACAGGGAACATACCGAGTATGAGGGATAATATTGTAATGTACAGTAAGATAAGGAGGCCTTAAGGTTGTATATTAAATTCGGGACATCATTAAAATTAATTTGTAAGAGACTCACGGTTGCTGTAGCTGAAAAGGCCATCAAAGACCTTTGAGTAGAAGAGGGGAATTTCCTGGTTGAAGAAGACAATCCCGCAAGCTTCTAGTGCTCAAAAAACACGCGCTCCGATATCATATTTGCCTTTGATTCCCTCTATGAAGGACCACTGAATCTGGCCTGCCCAGCCAGTCATTAAACTCGATGCACTTTAAATTGTTTAATAATAATAATGGATTAATTATTAATAATTAATTACACCTGCCCCAATCAGGCCAGATGTGCAGCCGACAGCACAGCTGCAGCTATTACGCGGCGCATCTGAAGGCTGCTTACAGCTGTTCAGTCCATGGACTGGGGGGACGCCACACCCACCTTCAGTTATCCCAGCTGATGCTGGTACCCATTTAACAGCTGGGTGAACTGAAGCAAGGCAGAGTTAAGTGTCTTGCTAAAAGACACAAATTGTTCCAGTGGAGTCGGGAATCGAACCCCCGACCTTCAAGTCGTGAGTCCGACGCCCTAACCACTAGGCTACAACCTATTGTTTAAACTGCATTTGAAATCCGGCTATAGTGGAAATGAAACTGTTTTTTTCAGCTAGTCTTGTGCTAGAAGTTTGGCCTAATTATTGATTCAAATTTCTCCCAGTAATCCTGTGGCGGCGGACTCTAGGACGGTAACAATCGGTCTATTATTTAAAAATTGGATGGCTATGAAAAATGTTGAAAATTTATAGGAACATACAGAATCAGAGGACGAAATCAATTTAGACATGCTGCTTGTAGGGAAAATGCTTTGAATGCGTTGAATAGTCAGCGAAAGACGGATTTGTTTTTAAGATAAGCAGAAGAAAGTAACTGAGACGGAGGAGTGAGTCAGAGTAATACAGAGAGTGGCATTGGAATATAGAGAGTGACATTGGAATATGGAGAGTGACATTGGAATATGGAGAGTGACATTGCAATATGGAGAGTGACATTGGAATATGGAGAGTGACATTGCAATATGGAGAGTGACATTGGAATATGGAGAGTGACATTGCAATATGGAGAGTGACATTGCAATATGGAGAGTGACATTGGAATTCAGAGAGTGAAATCGGAATTCAGAGAGTGACATTGGAATTAAGAGAGTGACATCGGAATTCAGAGAGTGACATTCGAATACAGAGAGTGACATGGCAATACAGAGAGTGACATTGAAATTCAGAGAGTGACATTGGAATTCAGAGAGTGACATCGGAATTCAGAGAGTGACATGGGAATTCAGAGAGTGACACTAGAATGTAAAGAGTGACATTCGAATACAGAGAGTGACATGGCAATACAGAGAGTGACATTGGAATTCAGAGAGTGACATCGAAATTCAGAGAGTGACATTGGAATTCAGAGAGTGAAATCGGAATTCATAGAGTGACATGGTAATTCAGAGAGTGACATGGGAATTCAGAGAGTGACACTAGAATGAAAAGAGTGACATTCGAATACAGAGAGTGACATGGCAATACAGAGAGTGACATTGGAATTCAGAGAGTGACATCTGAATTCAGAGAGTGACATTGGAATTCAGAGAGTGAAATCGGAATTCATAGAGTGACATGGTAATTCAGAGAGTGACATGGGAATTCAGAGAGTGACACTAGAATGAAAAGAGTGACATGACAATTCAGAGAGTTACATTGGAATTCAGAGAGTGACATGGGAATTCAGAGAGTGACATGGGAATTCAGAGAGTGACACTAGAATGAAAAGAGTGACATGACAATTCAGAGAGTTACATTGGAATTCAGAGAGTGACATTGGAATTCTGAGAGTGACATTGGAATTCAGAGAGTGACATTGGAATTCATAGAGTGACATGGTAATTCAGAGAGTGACATTGGAATTCAGAGAGGGACATTGGAATTCAGAGAGTGACATTGGAATTCAGAGAGTGACATTGGAATTCAGAGAGTGACATGGGAATTCAGAGAGCGACATTGGAATTCAGAGAGTGACATTGGAATTCAGAGAGCGACATTGGAATTCAGAGAGTGACATTGGAATTCAGAGAGTGACATTGGAATTCAGAGAGTGAAATCGGAATTCATAGAGTGACATGGTAATTCAGAGAGTGACATGGGAATTCAGAGAGTGACACTAGAATGAAAAGAGTGACATGACAATTCAGAGAGTTACATTGGAATTCAGAGAGTGACATGGGAATTCAGAGAGTGACATGGGAATTCAGAGAGTGACACTAGAATGAAAACAGTGACATGACAATTCAGAGAGTTACATTGGAATTCAGAGAGTGACATTGGAATTCTGAGAGTGACATTGGAATTCAGAGAGTGACATTGGAATTCAGAGAGCGACATTGGAATTCAGAGAGCGACATTGGAATTCAGAGAGTGACATGGGGATTCAGAGAGCGACATTGGAATTCAGAGAGTGACATTGGAATTCAGAGAGCGACATTGGAATTCAGAGAGCGACATTGGAATTCAGAGAGTGACATTGGAATTCAGAGAGTGACATTGGAATTCAGAGAGTGACATTGGAATACAGAGAGAAGGATCGCGCAGGAGAGTTAGAGTCAGGGAACGCAGATCATGACAATATGCTTTCCTCAGCACTCGCAAGCCAGAGCGTGTGTTAGTTAATGCAAAATATTTACCGACCTCAAGTGCCAGCGAATTTCTGCTTGGCTCGGGTTAGGTAGGTAGTTAGGGTTGTGCCTTAGCCAGGTGAGAAAGGAGAGTGAGATTTGAGCATGACGGATTCATTGCTACCCCCAATAGTGATGGATGACAAAACTGCCTGACCGAGTGCTGGCTGGGGTTTGTTTTTGTTAAACTGGAAAACCCGGCTACTAACTGATTGCCTCAGTTCAGGGCTCGCTGAATAAATTTAATATTATTATATTTCTGAGCAACTGTTTTATATAAACAAAGCAATGTTTGTCGAGTCAAGAGGCACTGAAGTCGAGAAGTCCCTGAAGCTCAGTAACTGAAGTCGAGTCCTTAAACCTCAAATCAGGAACTCGAATGATTTCAAGCTAAAAAGGAGTGATTTCTCTGAAGATAAAATATAGAACTGAAGTATAAACCCTGAAGCTCAAATGAGGAACTGAAGTTGATTCCATGAAGCTCAGGAACTGAAGTCTATCCCCTGAAGCTAAAATAAGCAACTGAAATGGATTCCCTGAAGCTCAA
Source organism: Macrostomum hystrix (assembly GCA_950097015.1). Classification (NCBI taxonomy): domain Eukaryota; kingdom Metazoa; phylum Platyhelminthes; family Macrostomidae; genus Macrostomum; species Macrostomum hystrix. The sequence goes on from CATNEN010000002.1 coordinate 4,847,342, forward strand.
TTGAAGAAGTGAAGTCAATTCCCTGAATCTGAAATGACTCACTGAAGTTGATTTCCTGAAGCTCAACTGAGAAACTGAAGTTGATTCCCTGAAGCTCAACTGAGGAACTGAAGTTGACTCCCTGAAGCTCAAATGAGGAACTGAAGTTGACTCCCTGAAGCTCAACTGAGGAACTGAAGTTGACTCTCTGAAGCTCAAATGAGGAACTGAAGTTGACTCCCTGAAGCTCAAATGAGGAACTGAAGTTGACTCCCTGAAGCTCAACTGAGGAACTGAAGTCTGGAACTCTTAATTTTTTTACTGAAGTCGCCTTCCTGAAGCTGAAAATTGGGACCCAAGTTTCACATTTTGCAGTCAAAAAGTCAAACCGCAACATATAATGCTCAAACTGGAGGAAAACAGGGCGTGCCTAATACCGAGTGGAGAGGAGAGACGTCTGTTGACTTTGGGCGCGGCCGCTTCAGGAATAAAATAAATAAGAAAGAATATATACTTTTTTTCGCCCCTACTTTAAATTTGACAGCTCAGCGCGGCGGCAAAGGTGAGTGAGCTGCTCGAGCAAACAAACCCGCGGCTTTCCATCCGTCTCTGCGCTTTTCTGAAATCTGAAGTCGCCCCTGCAGGCCAGCCGTGAACCATTTCAACGCAATAAAAGTGGGATTTGAACTGAATTTAAGAATTTAAGGTGTAGTGGGTAGTGGGTAGTGGGTAGTTGGTAGTGGGTAGCGGTTAGTGGGTAGTGGGTAGTGGGTAGTGGGTAGTGGGTGGTGGGTAGTGGGTAGTGGGTAGTGGGTAGTGGGTAGTGGGTGGTGGGTAGTGGGTAGTGGGTGGTGGGTAGTGGGTAGTGGGTAGTGGGTAGTGGGTAGTGGGTAGTGGGTGGTGGGTAGTGGGTGGTGGTTAGTGGGTAGGGGGTATTTGAAATGACTCCGTGGTATTTTATTCAGGGGAAAAATAGCCTGGTATTCCTGCTATTAAGAAAAGACATTTCAAGAAGGATATCATGTCATTAGTTCCAATGGCAAAAGCAATCGAATCATTCACCCGAAAATGTGAGCAATGCATTACTAGACAGCATTCAATTATTTTTCTGCTATGCCTGCCGACAGACAAGGAAATGAAAATTAGATCTCAGACACACAGCGTCTCCCAGCTTTCTGAGCACACTCTGAGCACATCTATGAAAGGCAAGCAGATATTTAACCGAGCAAGAAAAGCAAGCGCACAGGGGAACAGAGGATGGAAGAAGATGCAGACCGCTCGGATACTGTTTTGATGAAGCGCGAGGAGGCTGAGCTAATGCACACGGGAGATGAGCAGTTTTTGACATCTGAAAATCGCTACAAAGCGCGCCACTCTGATGCGTGGGCGGCCTGAGCAGCAATGACAGGTGCAATGCCTATCAAAAGAAATTTCTGAGCTCAATTCGCAGTTCCGTGCATCAGAGAATCTGTTTGAAATTTTCGTCAGGTCTCAGAGCTGTTTACGAGTCCGTCTCTCAGGGGCGGGTACGGAGGCCCGTAGGTTGGTATTGAAAAACAATTTCCGCTGTTTGGCCAACTGAAACAATTGCGCAACAATTAGCGAGAGAAAGAAGTTACTGAAGAACAGAAAAATGTGATTTTCAGGCTGTCTGCAGGCCGAAGCTGGACGAGTTGCTAACGGCATCGGAGATGTCCGCCTGGCGCACCATCAAGTTGAACTGGTGCGGCTCCACTGTCCTGTCCGAGCTGGCGTTTTCGGCATTCACCTTCGCCGTGGCTGCCGCCGCTGAAGTAGCCGCAGCTACTTCGTCAACTGGGGAGGCTTCCTGTGAGCCTCCGAGTGCCGCCACGCCGGCCTGTCCATCGGCTTCCGTGTGCTCGTCGGCGTCTGTCTGCGACCTTCTTGACCCGTCGAGGATCGCCAGGTGTTGTAGAGCGCGTCGAATGTCCGGATGCAGCGTCAGGTAGACGACGGGTTTCAGGGCGAGCATCAGCGCAAGGCCGATGCTGGCGGTGTTGGCGACGGCTAGCAGCGCCAGGTTGACTCGCTGGTCACTCGGCTGAGCCAGGAACCTGCCGGCCATGGCCAGGGAAGTTGGCAGGCTGAGCGACTGGACGGCCACCAGCCATGCGGCCAGCCGCAGGTGACGTTGCATTTTCATTTTGCCCACGAGTTCCACGGCTTCAACGCTGTGCGCCAGGGCGGCTGGTAGTGAGGAGGAAGCTGGCGTGGCGCTGTTGCTGGCTAGAGGCGTGGCGGACGTGGTGGCAGCGGCGGCGGCGCCAGCAGAGGTGGCCATTGCACTTCGGCGGGTATTGTCGATGTAGAATGCCGCTGCTACGGCGACTGGGGCGATCTGATTCGAGAAGATTGAGCGGTACGAGCTAGTAGCTAATTTTTCTCTAATTGACTGACGATGAGAAACGTGAGGTGCATGCAATGGTTCTTCACCAGTTTAATTAGGCTCTATATAACCACAAGCTCGGCTGTTGAGCGCAACCATCTAAATGACCAACTCGCCTACCTGTGTGACCAGCGACAAGCAGAACAGGAAGCGAGCCACGGCTGGCTCGTCGGACAGCAGCACGGGCAGGCTGGACCATAGACGATGGCTGTAGCCGAAAGCCAGATGCCGGCACTCGAACAGCACGAGATACCAGATGTTTCCGCCGAGGCTGAAGAAGGCCACGAAGCTGGGATAGATGAAGATGCCGCACGGTGCGGCCCCGATCACGCTGTCATAGTGGCGAGGTCGAGCGAAGCGCATCAGGCTGGCCAGCATGAGCAGGTCCATTGTCAGGCACGACTGGCTGATGTAGGAGCGAAAGCGACACATTAGTGCCGGTCCGAGTGCCTCGACGAGGTCGGCGGTGGACGCTGCCTCGTGCCCGGGCAGGGACGGAGCTAGGTAGTCGCCGACGAGGCAGCTGACGGCCAGGACTAGGTCTGAGGCGGCGTTCATGCAGATGCTGATGACGCCGAAGTCGGATAGTCGGATCCTGCCGGCGTGCAGCAGCCAGAGCACCAGGCCGTTCAGCAGCACGGAGGCCAGCAGGGCTGTAGCCGTCAGTGACACCACGGCCAGGGTGTAGGGACTCGACCTCCAGTGCTGCGGCCGCGGCATGCCCCGGCAACTGCCGGGGGGGTCGATGGACTCAGCGATGAGCGTGGCCTGGTGGGCGCCATCGCCGGACGGATAGTGGCACTGCAGCAGCGGGATGAGAATGCGCGGCGGCGCTTGCGGAGGCGGCGATGGCTGCGGCGGTGGGCGAGGCCGACGTCGAAGTGTCAGCTGATCACCGCCCAGGAGCCGGTAGGATCCGCTGGAGGCATTGCTGAACGCATCGACGACAGCAGTGGCGGACAGAATGATTAGAAGCGTTGTCGGAGACATAACAACCGGCTTGTTATTGTCCCCAGGTAGAAAGTTAAATAAAAGACCTGCAACAGCCGGTTTTCAATACGCACCCGTCTTCAAAGGGCTGCTCAGCCTATTTACCTGGCCAATTCAAGCGTTACGGGAAACAAAAAACAGCAGAAACAAAAAAAAAGGGCTCGCAGGATCTGGCCAGAGATACTGAGGCTACAGTGCGAGCTCTTCTCTGAACGCTCTCGCTTTAAATTCAATGCATTGCCGACAAATTTAGACTCAGGTGGGGGCCGCGAGAGAGACGAGATTCCATCTGTGCAGGCAGCCGATTCGCTGGGCCAAATCGCCCTTTCAGCCTCCGCCTCATCCCCTGCCAGTTGTCCTCAGTCAGTGAAGCACGATTAGCCTTGCCGGTGCACCTGCTGCTCTGAAATCTGCAGGCAGGCGACTCATCTATGCTCCTGGAGGGCCGCCCGATTGTTACATTCAAAATTTGCTGCGAAACTGCTTTCGATGAGCAGATTTACCACCCCCGCTGCAATCATTTGTCCCATTTCTAGTCTGTTCTGAATGGAATGATTATAGTGTTTAAGATAGGGGGTGGTGGCAGAGCGTTTGCTTCTCGCACCAATGTCCCTGAGCTCGATTCCGCGGCAAGGCCACGTTAATTTGGGGCGCAGCCACGGAGAGAAGGCTTGGGGGCTTGTCGTGAAATTTACGCCCATGTGAGCCCACCTCTAAGGCACAGTGAAAGTGTACACTGCCTGATGATTAGAAAGTCAGGGCAGATGTACACTCCCCGTGTGAGCGTGTGCCTGCTTACGGTATCTGTGTGCGTGTGTGCTCAGGAGTCAGCGAAATGAGGAGAATTGCCTCGTCATCGGGAGAAAAGCTGCGGGTCAAGTGTCACCAAATTATGTTCCGTTGCCCGCTGCCCTCCTTCAAATATTATTATTATAGTGTTTACGATTCATTGGAACTGGCCTTGACCTCACACACATACACATATGGAGTCCTCTTTGATCCCAGCCAAATATCCTTCAATCAGTAGAGTTTGCGAGAAAGGTAGAGAGTGAGAGAGAGGGGTCGGACTCCAGCCGCTGATCTCTAGTATAGGAGGGCTTGTCGGATATGATCCCATCTGCTGAGCATAGCTGAGCACATCAATACTTTAAGAGCTCGGGCTTAGTCACAGGGATGTAGAGATAGAATGAAAGGGATAAAAAATTCTCCTATTTTTTTTTTAGATTCGGCAATTTTTCCCAGGGATGACGACTGAGTCGCTCCGTTTCATTTGCTAGTCCGTGTTCGTGCACGGATTTACATTAATTTCTGGAAGAAATGTAGGGCTCATTTTTTATCGACGGCTCGCCTCAACAGCTTATTTGGGCGCTGGGACGCTATTTGGGACAACAATTTCCATAGGGATTTCGATTAGAAAGAGGACGAAAATATTGACGCGTTTCAATTTTTGGGATTAAATGATCCTAAACCAGATTATTTTTTTACCTGAGATGCAGATGCGGAGGAAATTAAAACTTGTTTCATTGTTTTTAATTATGAAATCAAAAAAGAAGCTTTATTTAACTCTTTTCACTCAGTCACGACAACTATTTTACTGGAATACATAGTGAAACGAACTATTCAAAATCATTTTGATTTTTCCTTTAGTGAGAACCCAATACCTCACAGTATCTAAATGTTTTTATGATGTGTACAATCCACAATATCTAACATGTTCTGTCCACAATGTCTAACATGTTCTGTCAAAAATGTCTAACATGTTCTGTCAGCAATGTCTAACATGTTTTCTACACAATTTCTAACATGTTCTATCAGCAATGCCTAATATGTGATACCCACAATGCCTACCAGCGGCAGGTCCAAGCGTGGGCAGCGAAGTATGCGTCGACAAGATGAGCGTCGGCGTGAACGAAATCGACGAGGCTGGCTGCGACGTGCCGCCCGTCGAAATGTTGCCATCGTCGGTCCCTCAGACTCTCCGGGTAGCGCCCGGAACCGTGAGGCTCAATGGTATCGAGCCGCAGCCTTACCAAAAGGCAAGCTTCGGGTCAAGACACTGAACTGCCACACTCTTAAGGTTGACTGGCGGAGAGGCGCGCTGGCGAACTTGGCATCTGACTTAAGCAGTGTCATTATTTCTCTGCAGGAGGTGTCCATCAGGGCGGAACCAGGGCTCCACTGTGAAGATCTGGGAGCCCGTTGGGCTCTCTAATATTCAACGGGGGGGCAAACGAGGCCCTGGTGGAGTTGGAGCGCTGATCGTGCCGAGGCCACAGCAGTGCTGTCGCTGTCTTTCCCTGTCTGACCGGGTGCTTCGTGTTGATGCCAGGGCCCCTGTCACTCCTCCTGATGAGGCTAAAGGCTTCTTTGAGAAACTCTCTGCGCTGGTGGGGGGAGATGGCGCACCGCGACACTGTGGCCGTTCTTGGAGACCTGAGCGCTTCTGGAGGTCAAGGCGGTCGCTTTTTCTCACGCCACGTGAGAGCGGCAACGCCGGAGCGCAGGAAGATTTTCTAGAGAGGCATAACAGGTATCGGACAACACCCGCTTCTGCAAGCCACTGGGCAGTTCGCGACCTTCGTGGGCTGCATACCGCGCGCGGCCTGAACGCTACACGACGGCTGGCACAATTGGACCACTTGCTGCTGCGCAATCGTGAGCGCCGCCGCATCGCAAATTGCCGCAAAATCACGCCGCTAGTCCTGCAGTCCGATCACCGGCTCCTCGTCTGCGACTCCGCGGCCTCCGCGGCGCTACTACCGCGCGCTAAGGGATGCTAAACACATGCCGCCGTTTCGGCAGCGCTATTATCACCGCGCTGGGCGGCAAGTGTGGAAGCGCCGAGTATGCAGAGGTCAGTGCTGCAGTTCGAGCCACGGCGGAGTTCTGCTGATGTGACCGGCCCAACGTGAGCAGCAGGCCTCGCAGAGCAACCCCACGATCCAGCAAGCGAAGAAAGAGCTTGAGAGGCTCCATTCGAGCAGGCAACCTACACGACGCGAGGCAGAGGAGCCCCTGCAAACTGTCTTCGCGCAGCGGCAGCAAGCCGCCGTAGAAGACCCTATCAAGGCCGTTTCTGCCGCTGGGCCCGACGATAAAGGTTGACTGGGCTGGTCCGCGATCTATGCTCTGACGGGGTGAAAACGGCGCCTTAACCTGAACTCTGGACGAGCGCCGCAACAAGCTACGCGAGTTCTTCGCCGCCGCTGTTAACGCGCTGGATAATGCAGCCCGTGCTGGATCCGTACCTGCGCCCTGAGCTGAGTCGACTAACGACGGTTTTCTGTTGCGGCAACGCATGGGACGACACAACCGGAGAGGCGGCTTAGCTTGCTTGGCTACGCTGACGATCTCGCCCTGCTGTATCGACTGTCGAGGGCGCTGGACAAGCTGGTTGCCATTGCTGTGGGCGTCGTCCTGGTGGTCAACACGGAAAATACCCTCGTGCTCTGCATGCCGGGCGACACCGAGGTCGTAATCTTCTGCCTAGGCGCTGATGGGCAGGTTACAGAACTACCGCGCTGTCAGTAGTTCCCCTAAATCGGAGATCTGGTGCCGGACGTCCGCTAGGATCTGCGGCGCCGCCGCGGGCTTTCCTGGGCAGCCTTCGGTTCTGTATGGGTTATCCTGCAGTCCGTGGCCCTACCTGAACGCCAGAGGGCCGCGCTGCTTCAGGCGCTGGTCGTGATGATCGTCCTGCTTTACAACGCCGAGACATGGACCCTGACGGAGGCGCTGGAGCGTCAAGTCGATGCAGCGCACTGTGGCCTGCTGTGTTTCGAATCGGCTTTGATAAGCGCAACACCAACACGGGACTTTTTCGCCGCGCCTGCGTGGCCCGCCAAAGTGACCTTCGGCGCCGTCTGCGACCACAGCCACCTGATCCGCGCCGAGGTGTTCTGCCCCCAGCCTGCGCAAGAGGTGCTGCTCACACTGCAGGCTCCCCTTCGGCGGGGGCAGGCGCAAACTCGGCGGTACGTCGACTGCCTGTTAACCGACTCCGGCGCCCCGGACACTGCTGTAGGCCTTGTCTACGTGCACGCGCAGGCCTTGAAACATGCCTTCTGAAGCCTTAGACCTAACACTGACGTATATTGTAGTTGTTGTTGTTGAAAATGTGCTATAGATTTGTTATATATGTGTTGTCTAACATGCTGTGACAATGTTTAACACGTGTTCTTCACATAATTTATTATCGAAAAATCGATATTTTGTGTTGATGTCTTAGTTTAAGCGATAAATCAGCAGAGTTTTTAGAGTACTCTACTAACTAGCGCTTTGCTAGTAGTATTTTGTGTACATTCAGATATATTCTGCGATAATTCAAGTGTAACATACAGCGTTTTCTGTCAATAATATTGTAGTGAGCCACTGTTTAGGGGCCTATTGGCATCTCACTAGCTGTCAGTTGCCCCACCTGCTAGCTAGCTAGCTTAGGTGCCTGTCGTCGGCACTGAGTGACTGCCCGGCCGCCTGCCTCTGGCGCTGTCTGGTCTGTCCCTCTCTGCTCCGCCTGCCCCTTGGCCGCGCCTGCACTTTGGGTGTGCTTTCTCTACCCTGGACAGGGATGAGTCATCACCTCTTTGTCCTGCGCAGGCGTCTCTTTGTTCTCCCTTCCCCTCTTTCTTGTGTGCGCCTGTCTGGCGTCAGCCATCGCGTGTTTCACCACTTTGTCTTCTGGTGCCTCAATTAGGAGCCAGAGCCTACGTAAGAGTGACGTTTTGCACGCCACAGACTTCCGTTTCCTAACTTGGTCGACAGAACTAAAGGTTCCAAGGAGTGCGGAATTGGTCAATAGCCTGTTAAATCGAAAGTGTCCTGAAACGCTATATAAGCAGTGGTCCTTGGGAAACATCGCCAAACCATTCTACGAAACAAAACTTCAACAAATCAGCAATAATGAAGTTCAAAGAATTGCTGAACAAATATAGACTCGGGATCAACTCGGATACGAAAAGCATCAGTATCTGAGAGTGGTATCTAGCAGACCTGCCTGGCATGGAGCTCACTAACAGTCAGTTTCATCACCTTGCCAGCCTGAAAGATCGTCTAGATGAGCTCGCGGACCAGAAAAGAGGCGTGCAATGGCTTCTGTGCGGCAACAGGCAAGTATAATATACAATGGCTTGATCTCACTCTGGCACCTTCCTATTGTGCTGTGACTGCCGGAGTACATAAGGTACGCCTTAAGGCACGCCTTGCACTCGACCAGCTGTTGCAAGTACCAGTCTGACAGCCGCCGGAGTGGGACGACCACTAGGAGGCCTTCCAAGCACTTTCTTTCCAACCGTCTTTAGGGCTGGGTGACCCTCGGAATGGTGCTTGCAGGAATCAATTCGATTGAAAGCCAGGCAGGGAGGCAAGTCGATACTACGGGAAAGCTATGCTAGCTCAGGAGATGGTGTGAGGCACTCGCGACGAGAGAAGCCGAGTTAGGGTTGGGCCGGCAGGGCGGCGCAATTCAATATTTCGACGGGGAACACGCGCCTGCGATCACGAACAATCGTTACACAAATTCATTCCGGAAAGGAAAATATGCACGGCTAGGCGGGGCCAACACAGTGACAGCGTCACAGTCTAGTAGTGCTTTTTACGTGTAACGGTGTAAGTAGTGTGATATTTAAGTTTTTTAAGCATTAATCAGTTGTCTTAAAGTCGGCAAAAAATCGACACTAGTAATAAAATAAAAAGTGCTTAAAATGAAGTTTTTTCAATTGGGACTTAGCAAAGTGATCAACAAGCTTTTGAAATTTATATAGTACTGTACGAGTACATAGTGAAGACTTTATCTTTCACCATCTCAAAACCCCCAAAATGCTTTCAGTCGAATCACGATCCGCGAACACGTTTTACTTTGAATATTTGATCAATTTCCCTTAGCCCTTTAGAAATCCTATTTTTCCAAATTTCTCTTTCCCACGAATAATATAATTTAACAACGATCTCAGACTCTGCCACTGAACCGGTACACATATTTTATTTCTATTTGAATCTACACACTCGTTAGGAACAATGAATCTAAATGTCTTTCGCAGTCGCCTTCACATTTCATTACCCAGAATGCTCAATCAGCGATTATATGACATTGCTATGCACTTTTGGTGACATTAAGACGCGCGTCAATGTCCTTTTGCGTATTTATGTCGCCCTAGTTCATAGACTAAAGTTTAGTAGACCACATTCAATGAAAAGCTTAGTCAAAGATATTTGCCTGTTAGCCCACACCCCCTTCTCACACTTGCTGCCTCTTAGGGTCTTTGAGTTTCCCGTCGCTGATTGCTGCACCGTAAGCGGCAATACAGCGCTGCAAAGCTGCTTGCACAACTTACCTGGCTGAATCGCTGCAGCAAATTTACGCTGAAGGTCTTTGCCAACTCCTTTCAGTTGGAAATAGGATTTGTCAGTGCCAAGAAAGATTTGCTCTGCATGATCCTGACGGCAGATACCAACTTGTCACTTGGATAAGTCAGACTGGACACAGCGGTTCAAATTGATGACGAGTCTGCAGGAATTGGCAGCAGTCTGCAATTCTGACGTGCATTCGCCGCATGGAGCATCCGAACAAGAAGTCAGATGTCCGCGTAGCAACCACCCTGCAACCTAAGAAAGCTTCTCATCTTCGATTCCATTTCCATTTGACTCAAGCAACTCAGAAAAATGTGAATCTGAGGTGACTTCGCACAACGAAGATTGACTGTCGACATTCTGGCGCTGGTCGCGGTTTCCTGCTGGCTGCGCCACACAGTTGAGCACAGTTGTCTCCACCACAATTTTGGCTGAGGGTTGCAACTTAGCAGCTGATTAACAGCAAGAGATCTTAATGCCGCAACTGCCTCTCTGCACTCTGGGCGATCGTTAAAGCTACCTGACGTTGGATGCCCGAAAAGCCGTTTTCAACATAGTCCTGAGTTAGGTTGCGGACCAACAGCTTGTTAGTGCCGTTCTGCGCAATAACAGAAGATGCAATCGACCGAATTGAATTGAGGCCGAACTGCCAGCAAATATGAAATTTGACATAGTTTGAGCTCGAGCCATTCGATTTTCGAAGCTAAGCGATGCCAGGGCTAAGGGAAATTGATCAAATATTCAACGTAAAATATTCAAACTGACGATTTCCCTTTGCTTATCCACCAGGTTCTGAGCAAGTGACGTGAGTCCATTTGAAAGATTGAAAAGCTTGTCTACTAGTTCACCAATTCGGGCTGTATGCAGTGCAGAAGCAGATTGAATGACTTCATGAGCGTGGTAGGTCCTTAGAGCCTGCGCCATTGTTCGAGACAACACCTGCACTTCCAATTTGACACTCATATTTTTCCCAACAGGCAAACTGAAGTGCGCATCAGTCAACTTTGGGACGAGGCGAAGCTGATCAGACTTAATAAGTCCAAAGCTTGCAGCAGCAGCAATTTCATTCCATTTGGCAACGCAGCGCCTACCATCGTCATCGAACACAACATCATATCGCTTAAGAGCATTTCGCATCTTACGTAATAGTCTTTTTAAACTTATGCTTCTTCATAGGATTAGTAGTTTGTGCGTATCTATATTTCTACGCAGTTTTATTTCATGAAATCGCTGATTGAGCATTCCAGGTAAGTTCTGTGGTCGCTTCTCAAAGATAACTCGAAAAAGTCCATGCTTAAATGGCAAAGGTTTACTGGCTCATTTGGTGACGGTTGACCCGAAGAAGGCGATGAAGCGATTGTGCCCTTTCGGTTTACTGGTGAGCATACGCTCACACAGGTGTGTACATCTGCCCTGACTTTCTCATCATCAGACAGTGAACACTGTGCCTTGGAGGTTGTCCCTCATAGGCGAAAATTGCACGACAAGCCAACAAGCCTTCTCTCCGCGGCTGCGCCACAAATGAATGTGGCCTCGCCGCGGAATCGAGCTCAGGGACCTTGAAAAATACAATGGCAATTTATTCTTACAAGTTATATCTTTAAAATGAAATAAAAAGCAAGCCAACCAAGCCAACACTGATGACATCCTGATAATTGATGGCAAGAAATATATATTCAAATGAAATTTTATCCTCTTCTTGTTTTCATGAATAGTTCGTTCATAAATAGTGTCACTCAGTCATCCTAATCTTAGTTAAATTAGATAAATTTTTTTCCTACAATTAATTGCTTTCTTATAAATAATTAATTCGGGAGTGAGTGGATCAGCGGCTAATGTCGCTGCCTCACTTTCCAATGGTCGCTGGTTCGTTCCTCCCTCCAAGTCACGATCATTTCGGGGCTTAGTTGGAGGTTTGCGAAGTAGTGACTTGCGGAGATGCGCATTATTCTGTGCAACCAAAGCTAATTAAAAAATAGCTTAACCCCTGCCTTCTGCATGTCTGCTTGTTTGTGTTTGTGTTTGTGCGTTGGGCTCGGTGAGGCATTGTATGGGGGTGGGGCGGGTGTGCGCCAGCCATGCGTGCTCTGAGCGGCGAGGTTTCACCAGCCGTCTGCGCGCGTGGCTTGGTCCTCTCGTCCCTACCCTTCAGGCATCTAAGTCCTCCCTTGGTTTGGTCTGCTCTGTGCGTGTGCGGGCCTGGGGTGAGAGGCACTCCGGCTACCGCCCCCTTCCCCGCTTGGCTTGGTGCTGTGTGTGAGGTGCCAGGGTGTGTCCAGGGGTCCAGATGGCGGGATGGGCGACTCCCGCCTAGTTCGCCCGCCTGGGGGCATGCTGTTCCTGCGCTTGTGCGACAAGTGCCCTAGGCCCTCCTGCAATTAAGTATGTAAAAAATAATTCATTCAAGTACGAACTGATAGTTATTAAAACCTGACTGTGTGCCTGAGCCCTGAAAATAGGAATCTATACATTAAATAAGCCTGGCTTAAAATTGGACCGAATTCTCACCTGTTAACAGGCTATACAAAATTATAGAAAATTCTCTCCTGTTAGAAGAATTTAATTACAGTACCAATTCCTCCATCAACATCTTTTACTTTTCTCATATTGATCAGAATCCTATTCTCAGAATTCTCCCATGCTGAAACGAATTCTCACTATTTAGAAAGAATTCTGGCTTTATAGACAGAACTGAAATGTCGCAAGCAATAGCAGCAGCTAGCCAACAACAATGAGCAACTCGGAGCAGAGAGGCATCTTGAAATGGCTTCCAATTGGCTGAGCTGAGTTATAAATACTTGGTTTTTATTCAGTGGAAAGCTTAAACAAACTTGGCTGCAATTGAAAATCTAAGCGCTTAACGCACCTTACAATTTTTTTCCCTTTCTAAATTTGCTGTTACGTGTCCTGCTTTTCCCGATGAACTCGCTTAATCCTGAAGAGAAGCAGCCTGATTCAGCGTCACTCGCTGATGAAGAGCTGCTGGCTGCCATCAGAGACGATGACGTGGCCTCAGTAGATCGACTCATTGCCAGTGGCAACAGCGTCGATGCCCTCATTGCGTTTAAAGGCACGTTTTGGACACCAGCAATGCTTGCGTGCGAATTCGGAAGACAGGAAATCCTGATTAGGCTCATCAATGGCAGAGCGGATGTAGACAAGCAGAACTTAAGAGGAACCACAGCATTGTGGGTTGCATCCAAAAAAGGTTATCAGCTGCTAGTGAATTCGCTTATCAAATCACAAGCTGACATCAACATTCAACAATATCAGGGCGCATCACCTCTCCACATTGCCTCACGCAACGGCCATCATGAGGTAGCTCGCTTACTCATTCAAGCAGGAGCCGACGTCAATCTTCGAGAGAAAGCTAAAGGCGCATCACCTCTCTACATTGCCTCACAAATCGGCCATCATGAGGTGGCTCGCTTACTCATTCAAGCAGGAGCCGACGTCAATCTTCGAGAGAAAGCTAAAGGCGCATCACCTCTCTACATTGCCTCACAAATCGGCCATCATGAGGTGGCTCGCTCACTCATTCAAGCTGGAGCCGACGTCAATCTTCAAGAGAAAGCTAAAGGCGCATCACCTCTCTTCATTGCCTCAAAAAACGGCCTTCATGAGGTAGCTCGCTCACTCATTCAAGCAGGAGCTGACGTCAATCTTCCAGATAAAGCTAATGGCTACTCACCTCTTCACATTGCCTCATACAACGGCCATCATGAGTTGGCTCGCTCACTCATTCAAGCAGGAGCCGACGTCAATCTCCAAGATAAAGCTTATGGCTTCTCACCTCTTCTCATTGCGTCAAGTGGCGGCCATCAAGAGGTAGCTCGCTCACTCATTCAAGCAGGAGCCGACGTCAATCTTCAAGACAAAGCTAATGGCTACTCACCTCTCTACATTGCCTCACAACGCGGCCATCATGAGGTAGCTCGCTCACTCATTCAAGCAGGAGCCGACGTCAATCTTCAAGATAAAGCTAATGGCTACTCACCTCTCTACATTGCCTCACAACGCGGCCATCATGAGGTAGCTCGCTCACTCATTCAAGCAGGAGCCGACGTCAATCTTCAAGAAAAAGCTTTTGGCTCATCACCTCTATTCATGGCCTCATACAACGGCCATCATGAGTTGGCTCGCTCACTCATTCAAGCAGGAGCCGACGTCAATCTTCAAGATAAAGCTTATGGCTTCTCACCTCTTCTCATTGCGTCAATTTGCGGCCATCAAGAGGTAGCTCGCTCACTCATTCAAGCAGGAGCCGACGTCAATCTTCAAGATAAAGCTTATGGCTGCTCACCTCTCTACATTGCCTCAAAAATCGGCCATCATGAGGTGGCTCGCTTACTCATTCAAACAGGAGCCGACGTCAATCTTCCAGATAAAGCTAATGGCTACCCACCTCTCTTCATTGCCTCACAACACGGCCATCATGAGGTGGCTCGCTCACTTATTCAAGCAGGAGCCGACGTCAATCTTCAAGAGAAAGCTAATGACGCATCACCTCTTCTCATTGCCTCAGGTAACGGCCATCAAGAGGTAGCTCGCATACTCATTCAAGCAGGAGCCGACGTCAATCTTCAAGATAAAGTTAATGGCTGCTCACCTCTTCTCATTGCGTCAAGTGGCGGCCATCAAGAGGTAGCTCGCTTACTCATTCAAGCAGGAGCCGACGTCAATCTTCAAGAAAATGCTTATGGCTGCTCACCTCTCTACATTGCCTCAAAAATCGGCCATCATGAGTTGGCTCGCTTACTCATTCAAGCAGGAGCCGACGTCAATCTTCCAGATAAAGCTAATGGCTTCTCACCTCTTCACATTGCCTCACAACACGGCCATCATGAGTTGGCTCGCTCACTCATTCAAGCAGGAGCCGACGTCAATCTTCAAGATAAAGCTGATGGCAACTCACCTCTCTACATTGCCTCACAACGCGGCCATCATGAGGTAGCTCGCTCACTCATTCAAGCAGGAGCCGACGTCAATCTTCAAGATAAAGCTAATGGCTGCTCACCTCTTCACATTGCCTCACAACGCGGCCATCATGAGGTGGCTCGCTCACTCATTCAAGCAGGAGCCGACGTCAATCTTCAAGATAAAGCTAATGGCTGCTCACCTCTTCACATTGCCTCACATTGCGGCCATCAAGAGGTAGCTCGCTCACTCATTCAAGCAGGAGCCGACGTCAATCTTCAAGAGAAAACTTTTGGCTCATCACCTCTATTCATGGCCTCATACAACGGCCATCATGAGTTGGCTCGCTCACTCATTCAAGCAGGAGCCGACGTCAATCTTCAAGATAAAGCTTATGGCTTCTCACCTCTTCTCATTGCGTCAATTTGCGGCCATCAAGAGGTAGCTCGCTCACTCATTCAAGCAGGAGCCGACGTCAATCTTCAAGATAAAGCTTATGGCTGCTCACCTCTCTACATTGCCTCACAACGCGGCCATCATAAGGTAGCTCGCTCACTTATTCAAGCAGGAGCCGACATCAATCTTCAAGATAAAGCTAATGGCTGCTCACCTCTTCACATTGCCTCACAACGCGGCCATCATGAGGTAGCTCGCTCACTCATTCAAGCAGGAGCCGACGTCAATCTTCAAGAGAAAACTTTTGGCTCATCACCTCTGTTCATGGCCTCATACAACGGCCATCATGAGTTGGCTCGCTCACTCATTCAAGCAGGAGCCGACGTCAATCTTCAAGATAAAGCTTATGGCTTCTCACCTCTTCTCATTGCGTCAAGTTGTGGCCATCAAGAGGTAGCTCGCTCACTCATTCAAGCAGGAGCCGACGTCAATCTTCAAGATAAAGCTAATGGCTGCTCACCTCTCTACATTGCCTCACAACGCGGCCATCATAAGGTAGCTCGCTCACTTATTCAAGCAGGAGCCGACGTCAATCTTCAAGAGAAAACTTTTGGCTCATCACCTCTGTTCATGGCCTCATACAACGGCCATCATGAGTTGGCTCGCTCACTCATTCAAGCAGGAGCCGACGTCAATCTTCAAGATAAAGCTTATGGCTTCTCACCTCTTCTCATTGCGTCAAGTTGTGGCCATCAAGAGGTAGCTCGCTCACTCATTCAAGCAGGAGCCGACGTCAATCTTCAAGATAAAGCTTATGGCTACTCACCTCTCTACATTGCCTCAAAAATCGGCCATCCTGAGGTGGCTCGCTTACTCATTCAAACAGGAGCCGACGTCAATCTTCAAGATAAAGCTAATGGCTACTCACCTCTCTACATTGCTTTAGGTTACGGCCATCAAGAGGTAGCTCGCATACTCATTCAAGCAGGAGCCGACGTCAATCTTCAAGATAAAGCTAATGGCAACTCACCTCTCTACATTGCCTCACAACGCGGCCATCATAAGGTAGCTCGCTCACTTATTCAAGCAGGAGCCGACGTCAATCTTCAAGATAAAGCTAATGGCTACTCACCTCTTCACATTGCCTCACTTTTCGGACGTCATGAGGTGGCTCGCTCACTCATTCAAGCAGGAGCCGACGTCAATCTTCAAGAGAAAGCTTATGGCTTCTCACCTCTCTACATTGCTTTAGGTTACGGCCATCAAGAGGTAGCTCGCATACTCATTCAAGCAGGAGCCGACGTCAATCTTCAAGATAAAGCTAATGGCCGCTTACCTCTTCACATTGCCTCACTTTTCGGACGTCATGAGGTAGCTCGCTCACTCATTCAAGCAGGAGCCGACGTCAATCTTCAAGAGAAAGCTAATGACGCATCACCTCTCCACATTGCCTCAGAAAATGGCTATCATGAGCTGGCTCGCTCACTCATTCAAGCAGGAGCCGACGTCAATCTTCAAGAGAAAGCTTATGGCTGCTCACCTCTTCACATTGCCTCACATTGCGGCCATCCTGAGGTAGCTCGCTCACTCATTCAAGCAGGAGCCGACGTCAATCTTCAAGAGAAAACTTTTGGCTCATCACCTCTATTCATGGCCTCATACAACGGCCATCATGAGTTGGCTCGCTCACTCATTCAAGCAGGAGCCGACGTCAATCTTCAAGCGAAAGCTAATGGCTTCTCACCTCTCTACATTGCCTCACATTGCGGCCATCAAGAGGTAGCTCGCTCACTCATTCAAGCAGGAGCCGACGTCAATCTTCAAGATAAAGCTAATGGCTACTCACCTCTTCACATTGCCTCACATTGCGGCCATCAAGAGGTAGCTCGCTTACTCATTCAAGCAGGAGCCGACGTCAATCTTCAAGAGAAAGCTTATGGCTTCTCACCTCTTCACATTGCCTCACATTGCGGCCATCAAGAGGTAGCTCGCTCACTCATTCAAGCAGGAGCCGACGTCAATCTTCAAGATAAAGCTTATGGCTACTCACCTCTCTACATTGCCTCACATTGCGGCCATCAAGAGGTAGCTCGCTCACTCATTCAAGCAGGAGCCGACGTCAATCTTCAAGATAAAGCTAATGGCTACTCACCTCTCTACATTGCCTCACAACGCGGCCATCATGAGGTAGCTCGCTCACTCATTCAAGCAGGAGCCGACGGAGCCCTTGCAGCTCTAGATCTTCATGCCTTATTTGAGTTGGGCGATCGCCAGACATGCAGCAGAAGGTATGTCTGTACTTGCTATGCCCGGATAATTTTGATAAAAATAATGCCCTCATCGGGCTAGTTGTTCAGCCTACGTAGCACTTGCGTGGCGCATCTGAAGGCTGTGCACTGCTCTTCAGTCCCTGCTTCAGAACCCCCGACCTAGGCTGGAACCCCTAGTTGCCCCTACATTTATCTGCCCTTGCCTTTGGATTTTCTGCAGTCATCACCTTCTTACGCTGCACTCCAGTGCGTTGTCTGCCTTGTGCAGTCCGTGCTCGATCGCGTTCTCTCGATCTTCAACCTGCTTGTTTTAGAATATCAGTGTTCTTTCAATTCAGCGATTGAATGAGAAAGACTTATGATAAGTACAAAATTGGCTTGCCCAAATCGTTTCTGATAGCTGGAAGTAAATCATAAATCATAGATTTGAATCAGCTGTGGTGCAATTCAATATTAGCATACGCCCATACAAGCAAAGGTGCACCTTCTTACTTTAGAACTCTGCCCCTGGAGGCACAATATGTTCATAAACGTCTCAAAAGTTTTTTCGCTTTCAAAAGTTTTCAGGACAAAATTTTGCTTTTAGAGATATGCTTACACACCTGGATACTTTTAAATATTGTTCACCGCTTCTAGAAAACGCTAATCTTTACTGCCTAAACTGGGCGAAAATTTACTGGGGCCACTCTGCGCATGGTCAATTTAAGGAAGGGAAATTTCTAAGAGTTATAAAACCGGTTTCACTCTGTAAGAAATCTTAACAGAATAGTGAAATATGAAAAGTGAATTCTTTGCCAGAATGCTTCCCTAAATGTTCAAAAACAGAACAACATGCTGAGATAAATTTTCTCAGGCTCCTCAGAGCCTCCCAGCCTTACTCAAACTCAGCACTGCCGCCTCCCTTCACCCTTCAGCGTCGCACCCAGCGACGCAGAGCTGAGTCGGCAGCTGCACTCCAAGCTCTCTCAGTCAGGATTCGTGGACTCCAGAGCCGCCTTGCAGATCGCTGTGGCTGACGTCTTGCAGGATGTTCTCAGGAAGAGAATGAACTCTGAGAACTGGTTCGTTATGGGCAGCTTCTCTGAGGCTTGGGGCAACAGCCTGGTCTCTCTGGATGGAGGAACTGACATCGACTCTGACATCGATGTTATTCAGCTGATTCCAGGAAGGCCGATTCACCCGAGAGATGTGTGCGAGTGCGACCGAGTGGAGGCTGCTCAGACAGTGGAACTCAGCAATGGCCACATCCTGAGCTCCGGATTCGGTGAGAATTTCCTGCCAGAGACTGTCGGGATGGCCGGGACAAGAATTGAACATGTGTTTGGCTTAGTGAATCTTGTCTTTAAATGAAACAGCAATCGATAAAAAAAGTAACAAATTTTCAATCTAGACAGGCAATTCCAGGCAAAATGGAGAGTTGGAATTTAGTTTCTGATTTCGCTTCTTCTGCTAAGCAAGCAGAGGCTTAGCACCCTGTACTAAGTAAACCATGATGCCATAGGATACTTTCTCTGTTTCGTAGGTTCGCTATGATTTCACAGTCACATCATTGCAACAACGGCTCATGTAAAATTGAAGGATTTGAAAGAAAGAAATAAAGATAAGAAGAAAGAAAATTGAAGTTTATACACACCAGTTGGCAAATTCATCATTGACTAAATCCGGAAGTCAGTGCAAATTAGAGTTACCCATCACGCCCACACCTGCAACAAATCCTAATAAACCGAAGGTATACAAAGAATAAATTTGATTTATACTCTAAATGCTTTTGATCCTTACCTTTATAGTTAGCAAATCGTAGCACTATTTTTTCTGTTTCGATTTTTTGCACCTGTTTGCAGATATAGTAAAATACCAAATAGTATTCAAAAATTAAAAAAATATTTTCAAAGATTTTCAAATGTTTTAAAAAATCTGATTTGTAAGCTAATGGCATTTTCTATATTTCTCGAATTTCCCATTTCTCCAGCCTCCAACCCAGCCATTACACAACCTGGATCCACCCTGAAACCGGCTGTGGACCTTGTCACCGCCCGCCGCCTCTGCCGCTACCCTCCCATCGCGCCGCTGCAGCCACCAAGAGTCTCCAAATCCAACATCCCCCAGTCCGTGCTGCAGTCGCTCGAGCGAGATATTAGCTCTCCCTCATCGCCCTGTCACGTGGTGCACGCAGCTCCTCCCGGAATGGGGGGCCAGCAGCTCCGAGTGAGCAGCAGCTTCCTGGAGAGGCGACTGCTGCGGAGTCTCAGCACTCTGCAAGGCCAGCTGTTCGTCACACTCAAGTGGCTGCTGAAGAAGAAAATCTCAAACGTCGGCTTCAAGTCCTATCACGCGAAGACCGTCACGTTCCGAATGCTGGAGGAGACACCGGCTGAGCAGTGGAAGCCGAAGAATCTCGTGAGTCTCACGAGACGCTCGCTGCAGATGCTGCTCGACGGTGTGGAGAGCGGCTTCAGATCAGACACACCTGACGGTCGGATCCTGGAGCACTTCTTCCTGAGCGATGCCGCTGTGTACCTGAAAGGCTTGAAGTCGCCCACATCAGCTGAGAGAGTGAGCGAAGCGTTGAATCGGGCAGCCGGCGCATTGAGAGACGCCATGGCTGAGCTGCCTCAGCTGCTGCTGCAGTTCGAGGACAGTCTGCGACCCGTCACCGACTCGGGCCGATTCCGATTCCACCCGTTCCTCATCCTGCCGTTTCTCAATGACCGACCCGTGTCAGAAGCCAAGACATGCGAGTTCCACGATATCTACGACCTCGTGAGAGAGTCGGTGCTTTGTCTGTCCGATGGAGACCGCAGTCCGCAGTCCCGAGAAAGTCTCACAGAGCTGATCGACAAACTGCCAGACTGCGCCCGATCAGTGCGAGAGTCTCTCAGAGCGCTGGCGTGCCTGAAGTTCGGCGACCGACTTAGTGCAGCGAGAGTTGTGAGCGACTGCGGGCCGCTCAGTGCGAGCAGAGGCATCGATTGGGGAGCTGAGAGGTCGGCGAGTGAGGCCACTGCGGACTTTGTGTGGCAGCACCTGAGGAGCCGAGACTCCGCCTGGAAATTCTGCTTCGCGTTTGACGAGCGACCGAAGCTGCCGATTGAGCACAAAGTCTTTGTCGACTGCTTTCCGCTGCAGATGGAGAACAGCAACAAACACTTCTACCTGAACTTTGACGCCCTGCTGCGGGCTCTTCGCAATGAGTTGTCAGGAGCAGGAGACGAGAGCGATCAGGACTGGATCCGGGACGTGGCTCAGAGTAAGGATGCGGACGAGCAGGAGCTGCTGGTGGCTGCGGCGATCTGCGAAGATCTGGAGCTGCTGCGGCTGCTGCGCAGAAGAATAAGGCAGCTGTGCCGGCTGCCGGGGTGGCTGCAGCAGAAGATTGAGAGGCTGAGCAGTCAAGGCGAAGATCGCCAAAACCAAATCGGATTGCGTTGACTAAGGTGAGACCAAAGTGGAATAGAAAGTAAACAAAGTTGTGGATCAGATGTTGCACATGCTTAGGGTGTTTAGGGTGTTTGTGACCCTAAACTATATGCCATGTGGTCACGTTAATGGGGGGTTAATTGGAAGTGAGACTTTCAGTTAATGGCCAAGGCCACGAGCGGCGATTAGCCGCGAGTGGCAATTTGGCCATTGTTCGAAATGTCACTTCACGTTAATGACATCTCTGTCATAGACAACTGCAGTTAATGACAAGTCTCTTACCTCCCTTTCGCACATAGACAAATCGATCAATGCAGCTAATTGGAAGTGAGACTTTCAGTTAATGGCCAAATTGCCACTCGCGGCTAATCGCCGCTCGTGGCCTTGGCCATTAACTGAAAGTCTCACTTCCAATTAACCCCCCATTAACTGAAAGTCTCACTTCCAATTAACCCCCCATTAACTGAAAGTCTCACTTCCAATTAACCCCCCATTAACTGAAAGTCTCACTTCCAATTAACCCCCCATTAACTGAAAGTCTCACTTCCAATTAACCCCCCATTAACTGAAAGTCTCACTTCCAATTAACCCCCCATTAACTGAAAGTCTCACTTCCAATTAACCCCCCATTAACTGAAAGTCTCACTTCCAATTAACCCCCCATTAACTGAAAGTCTCACTTCCAATTAACCCCCCATTAACTGAAAGTCTCACTTCCAATTAGCTGCATTGATCGATTTGTCTATGTGCGAAAGGGAGGTAAGAGACTTGTCATTAACTGCAGTTGTCTATGACAGAGATGTCATTAACGTGAAGTGACATTTCGAACAATGAGAAGCAAACTAGGAGACACATTTTAATTAATGCATTTCCTGATCGAATTTTACGTTGGAGACAAGGATGGATATGGCATAACAAAGCTGGCTCTTGACCACTAAAATTCTTCAGGCGAAAAACCACCTCTAGGGCCAGTGACCATCGAACTTCAGGCCAGTGACCATCGAACTTCAGGCCAGTGACCATCGACAATCCCGATCCCAGATCCCGATCCCAGATCCCGATCCCAGATCCCGATCCCAGATCCCGATCCCAGATCCCGATCCCAGATCCCGATCCCAGATCCCGATCCCAGATCCCGATCCCAGATCCCGATCCCAGATCCCGATCCCAGATCCCGATCCCAGATCCCGATCCCAGATCCCGATCCCAGATCCCGATCCCAGATCCCGATCCCAGATCCCGATCCCAGATCCCGATCCCAGATCCCGATCCCAGATCCCGATCCCAGATCCCGATCCCAGATCCCGATCCCAGATCCCGATCCCAGATCCCGATCCCAGATCCCGATCCCAGATCCCGATCCCAGATCCCGATCCCAGATCCCGATCCCAGATCCCGATCCCAGATCCCGATCCCAGATCCCGATCCCAGATCCCGATCCCAGATCCCGATCCCAGATCCCGATCCCAGATCCCGATCCCAGATCCCGATCCCAGATCCCGATCCCAGATCCCGATCCCAGATCCCGATCCCAGATCCCGATCCCAGATCCCGATCCCAGATCCCGATCCCAGATCCCGATCCCAGATCCCGATCCCAGATCCCGATCCCAGATCCCGATCCCAGATCCCGATCCCAGATCCCGATCCCAGATCCCGATCCCAGATCCCGATCCCAGATCCCGATCCCAGATCCCGATCCCAGATCCCGATCCCAGATCCCGATCCCAGATCCCGATCCCAGATCCCAGATCTCAGAGCTAACCCAGATCTTAGCGTTGAAATTTGTTTTTAATTTTTGTATATACATTGTTTAGTTTTGTACATACTTTGTCTGCTTCATATTTGCCTGCACCTGGCACTAATGCCCACCATTGCACAGTTTGCTGCTTAGTTTTCATGCTTGGTATTTAGTTTTTATAATGTTTTTATGAAATATTTTGGTTTGCTAACAAGCCTCTGTAAAACTGTACTTCTAGCTTTCAGTGTATTTGGTTGAAGTGACCGACTGCGATTGCCAGACACGAATCCTCACAATCAGCTGACAGATGGTGCCAAATCCCTACTCGAATCAGATCCCAAAACCAGACTCACGAACCAGAATCCACAACCAGAATTCTAAAAAAATCCTGAACTAGAATCCCAAACTAGAATCCAAAACTAGAATCCCCAAACAAGAATCCAAAACTATAATCCCCAAACCAGAATCCCAAACTAGAATCCCAAACCAGAATCCCAAACCAGAATCCCTAACCAGAACCCCAAACTAGAATCCCAAACCAGAATCCCAAACCAGAATCCCAAACCAGAATCCCAAACCAGAATCCCAAACCAGAAACCCAAACCAGAACCCCAAACTAGAATCCCAAACCAGAATCCCAAACCAGAACCCCAAACCAGAATCCCAAACCAGACCCCAAACCAGAATCCCAATCCAGAATCCCAAACCAGAATCCCAAACTAGAATCCGAATGAAGATGAGCACAACAGTTGTTGAGCACAGCAATAGTTGAGGCGGCCCTCACAGCTCAGAAGAGAAGCCTGGGTATGCTCACGCACCCACCTCCCTCCGCCCTCCGCTGTGAGCAAGGCTCGCGATTTCTGTGCAATCCGCAGCCTCCCAGTACCGAGGCGAAGGCGCGAAGGGGAGAAACAGACAGACAGAAGGGGAGAAACAGACAGACATAAGGGGAGAAACAGACAGACAGAAGGGGAGAAACAGACAGGCAGAAGGGGAGAAACAGACAGACAGAAGGGGAGAAACAGACAGACAGAAGGGGAGAAACAGACAGACATAAGGGGAGAAACAGACAGACAGAAGGGGAGAAACAGACAGACAGAAGGGGAGAAACAGACAGACAGAAGGGGAGAAACAGACAGACAGAAGGGGAGAAACAGACAGACAGAAGGGGAGAAACAGACAGACAGAAGGGGAGAAACAGACAGACAGAAGGGGAGAAACAGACAGACAGAAGGGGAGAAACAGACAGACAGAAGGTAAGAAACATGCGGAACGATCTAAATCACTATCCCAAACCCAACTCAAAGACTAATTTTGTGAGAACAGTTTTCTCGGCGGTCCTACAGTGCTCATGATGGCCTGAGCAGTTGTTGTTTGAGCACAATTGAAAGGGTTGAGTTACTTTACTGTCATTTTTTTCTGCTAATAAAAGAATGGTAATAAAACTTGCTTCTAACAATGAGCTATTTTTTCAATTTGGCCTGTCTCAAATAAATATATTACAATTGCTGTTTTCTAAAGCAAAGTTTGTGAGCTCAGTCTCATTCTGATAGCTACCCATGTCTGCCCTAACCCTAACAGAGACTGTGTGCTCGAGGGTATTGTGATGAAGCTGCAGCTTAGTGCATTGTCCAGAATTTTTTTTCCGCCTGAATAGTTCGAGGTATTATTCTTTGGCTTGAGAC
Source organism: Macrostomum hystrix (assembly GCA_950097015.1). NCBI lineage: Eukaryota > Metazoa > Platyhelminthes > Macrostomidae > Macrostomum > Macrostomum hystrix. The sequence continues at coordinate 4,871,488 of CATNEN010000002.1, forward strand.
TGCTTGAGACTGATGAGACCCCTTAGCAACTAGACCCCTACGATGCCAGAACCAAAGCAGCCATGATGAAGCCATTCCACACTGCACCCACCCCACTCCCTAGCAGAGGCATGGAGATGAATATGTTTTGCAGCACCTCATTCTCGCGGTATAGATAGAAGAGGCTTTGAGTGCACTCACTTTTGAGTCCATAGCAACGGCTTGTTAATCGAAGTCTTGTGGTTAATGCACAACTTGCTTATAACTTGGTGTCTCCTTTTATACTGAGAGTGGAATTGTAACTCAGTACTCAAACTGTCATTACTTTTTCGTCCAGCTGTCGAAGATTCTGTGGTTTCTTCCACATTGCTCTGCTACTTTGCTGTATAATTTCACCCCACTCCCGACAAAAATGTTTTTTGTCTTCTGTCTGCAAGTTAAAATAATTCTATGTTCCTAACTTGTCTACACAAATCCTAAATTGAAAAATATCCCAAAATTTATCAAGCATGCTAACGCTAAAATGTAATTCTTGCTTTGATTCCGAACGGTAATCTGTGCTAAGAACACAGACTTGAAAAATAAATCTGAATTTCCGCGATAAATGTCAACCGCTTTGTGCATCATTTTAGCCTACTGTTAGTAGAAATAGAAGACAATTGCTTTTTATTTCTTAAAACACCAATTATCAAACTTTGGTGAGGTTCCAAAGCCGAGCTAAACAAAATATAAGAAATTAAATCTAACAGGTAGTTTGAGTGTCTAACAGGTGGTTTGAGTGTCTAACAGGTAGTTTGAGTGTCTAACAGGTAGTTTGAGTGTCTAACAGGTAGTTTGAGTGTCTAACAGGTATTTTGAATGTCTAACAGGTAGTTTGAGTGTCTACCAGGTAAGTTTGACTGTTTAACAGGTCGTTTGACTGTCTAACAGGTTGTTTGAGTGTCTTACAGGTAGTTAGAGTTTCAAATAGGTGTTTTGATCGTCTAACAGGTGTTTGTCGAACAGTGTCTAACAGTTTATTTTATTGTCTAACATGTGGTTTGACTGTCTAACAGGTGGTTTGACTGTCTGACACATTAGAGTCTGCTGGATCCCGCAGTGTTCAGCAGGACAGCCGGTACAACAACACGGATAGTTCAGAGCTATACAGAATGCTATAGGCCAAGTGATATCCAGTTGATTACCCTTGCAGCCTGTGCAACACAAACAGAACTGGATTTTCTGCTGATTTTGGCACTAATGAACAATTAAAAATTGTCTAGAAAAAGAAAATGTCACCAAGGATGGCAATGACCATTCTAAACTTGCCATCAGTCAATCAAATGCCAGACAAGTTCCCCTCTGATGCATTGGCACAGAACTGATGTCGACTAGCTGGTCAGAAACAAGCAGAAGAAACACTTGTTAGGGCAATAACAGTAACACAGCTGTAGTTTGCGGGCAGCTGCACTGTTAGCATATGTGGGTGTTCCTGGATGGCTTCACCGCAAATTGCAGACATGGCGGAGATACGATAATTTCACCTGGAGATGCATGTCCAGGGACAATTTGGGATTGGCATTGCTGAGGGAGGGGCAGAGTAGAGAAATTTAAAAGTTCAACAAAAACTTATTAAATTATTTGAGGAATCTTTCAGTCACTGGAAGTTATTAAAGAAACTTTTCAGTTTCTCGATCAAATTTTCCTATTGAGACAGTAGTATTCCACTCACCTGAAATATCTATTCAACTCACCTGAAATATCTGTTCCACTCACCTGAAATATATATTCAACTCACCTGAAATATCTGTTCCACTCACCTGAAATATCTATTCAACTCACCTGAAATATCTGTTCCACTCACCTGAAATATCTATTCAACTCACCTGAAATATCTGTTCCACTCACCTGAAATATCTATTCCACTCACCTGAAATATCTATTCCACTCACCTGAGATATCTGTTCCACTCACCTGAAATATCTATTCCACTCACCTGAGATATCTGTTCCACTCACCTGAAATATCTGTTCCACTCAGCTGAAATATCTGTTCCACTCACCTGAAATATCTGTTCCACTCACCTGAAATATCTATTCAACTCACCTGAAATATCTGTTCCACTCACCTGAAATATCTGTTCCACTCACCTGAAATATCTATTCCACTCACCTGAGATATCTGTTCCACTAACCTGAAATATCTGTTCCACTCAGCTGAAATATCTGTTCCACTCACCTGAAATATCTGTTCCACTCACCTGAAATATCTGTTCCACTCACCTGAAATATCTGTTCCACTCACCTGAAATATCTGTTCCACTCACCTGAGATATCTGTTCCACTCACCTGAAATATCTGTTCCACTCACCTGAGATATCTGTTCCACACACCTGAGATGTCTGTTCCACTCACCTGAGATATCTGTTCCACTCACCTGAAATATCTGTTCCACTCACCTGAAATATCTGTTCCACTCACCTGAGATATCTGTTACACTCACCTGAGATATCTGTTCCACTCACCTGAAATATCTGTTCCACTCACCTGAAATATCTGTTCCACTCACCTGAGATATCTGTTCCACTCACCTGAAATATCTGTTCCACTCACCTGAAATATCTATTCCACTCACCTGAGATATCTGTTCCACTAACCTGAGATATCTGTTCCACTCACCTGAAATATCTATTCCACTCACCTGAGATATCTGTTCCACTCACCTGAAATATCTATTCCACTCACCTGAGATATCTGTTCCACTCACCTGAAATATCTGTTCCACTAACCTGAAATATCTGTTCCACTCACCTGAAATATCTGTTCCACTCACCTGAAATATCTGTTCCACTCACCTGAGATATCTGTTCCACTCACCTGAGATATCTGTTCCACTAACCTGAAATATCTGTTCCACTCACCTGAAATATCTGTTCCACTCACCTGAAATATCTATTCCACTCACCTGAGATATCTGTTCCACTAACCTGAAATATCTGTTCCACTCACCTGAAATATCTGTTCCACTCACCTGAAATATCTGTTCCACTCACCTGAGATATCTGTTCCACTCACCTGAAATATCTGTTCCACTCACCTGAAATATCTGTTCCACTCACCTGAGATATCTGTTCCACTCACCTGAGATATCTGTTCTGAGATACCTGAGATAGCAGGCTTAGTATTTCTGGCACGGATAATTTATGATCGGTGAGAAACTCGAAGTCGTACTGTTTTGCTCTGTGGCCTTCAGCCCCTCCGATGCCGCGATCTTTCACCCTCCGCCATTTGCCCCCTCCCCGGTCGCAACACAATCTGTGTTTGTGATGAAGAAACTGGTTTTTTGATCCGGTTTTCCAGCAAAGTTTGCCTAATGCTCTCAATGTACAATTGGCCTCTATAAAAGTCAATTTCCAGTGCAGCATATGTTAGAACACTAAATATTTAGTGACAGTATTTTAATGATTGACACCTGTAGCGGAGTTTTTGTTTGTCAACTTAGCTGAAATACTGTCTGATTAAATTTGATGATCTGTATAAACAGCTGGCTATTTTGATAGATCAATAAAGTTAAATAAGTGAACTTTAGACTTGTGTCAGGACTTTGACACTGCCGAGAGATTACTGGATTGAAAGCTGGGTGGTTCAAAGACATTGCCTGAGTAACTGGAGAAAATTTTATGACCAACTGAATGACTAAATAACTGTTCGTGACCAACTGAATGACTAAATAACAGTTCATGACCAACTTAATGACTCAATAACAGTTCATGACCAACTGAATGACTAAATAACTGTTTATGGCCAACTGAATGACTAAATAACTGTTCATGACCAACTGAATAACTAAATAACAGTTCGTGACCAACTGAATGACTAAATAACAGTTCATGACCAACTTAATGACTCAATAACAGTTCATGACTAACTGAATGACTAAATAACTGTTTATGGCCAACTGAATGACTAAATAACTGTTCATGACCAACTTAATGACTCAATAACAGTTCATAACCAACTGAGTGACTAACTAACAGTTCATGACCAACTTAGTGACTAAAGAACAGTTCATGACCAACTTAGTGACTAAAAAACAGTTCATGACCAACTTAGTGACTAACTAACATTTCATGACCAACTGAATGACTAAATAACAGTTCATAACCAACTGAGTGACTAACTAACAGTTCATGACCAACTTAGTGACTAAAGAACAGTTCATGACCAACTTAGTGACTAAAGAACAGTTCATGACCAACTGAGTGACTAAAGAACAGTTCATGACCAACTTAGTGACTATAGAACAGTTCACGACCAACTTAGTGACTAAAGAACAGTTCATGACCAACTGAATGACTAACTAACAGTTCATGACCAACTGAATGACCAAAGATGGTCATTGCTAGCGAGACCTCTCCTCCTCCCTGCTGTCGCTGAAAATGGCAGCCTATATTGTCGAATTTTGTATCGACTTCGACGTAGCGATGTACGCTACGACGTGAAGTACTTTAATTATTTTGCAGAATACTGGTCAAATTGCAGCATCAGCTTTGTTAGTGTTTCTTTTTCTTCTAATTTTCTATCATTGACAGTTAAGAACTATTAGCTACAGTCAAAGCAAATATTTGTTAGGTCTTCTCGCTGTGAGAAAAAACTAAAAGTTTTTCGAGTGTAGCAGCAAGTGTCATTCGATTCTTAACTAAGGAAATGCTTTTCGAGCATTGCTACAAGCGTTATCGATTCGAAACTGAATGAAGACTGTTCAAGCATTCGTAGAAGTCAGCGTTATTTTATTTTCAAAACGAAAGAAAAGTGTTTCAAACATTAGGCCTACTGCAAATCGTTGTTAGATTCAAAACTCATGGAAAATACCTATATTGCAATCGTAGCTAATGGCATTATTCCTTTTTTAAATGTTGCGTTTTTTCAAGCAGGAAATGTAACATTTTCCCTTTATTTTGAAAGCACAAAAATTCGAAGGAAAACATAAAACGAAAAAGAATTCAGCGTTAGATATAAATCTAACGCTGCGTGAAATTTGTGGAGAAAACCATTAGATATCTAGGGAATATCATGATTTCATGAAGAGATAGCATGCGATTTCCAGGAGAAAGAATGGGATTTTCAGGGAATAATTCAGGGAATCTGGGATTTTGAGGGTAATGCTTATTATTTTCAAAAGGATAGAATGAATTATCGAGGCGGTAGAATGAGTTATCGAGTGGGTAGAATGAGTTATCGAGTGGGTAGAATGAATTATCGAGTGGGTAGAATGAGTAATCGAGGGGGTAGAATGAGTTATCGAGTGGGTAGAATGAATTATCGAGTGGGTAGAATGAGTTATCGAGTGGGTGGAATGAGTTATCGAGTGGGTAGAATGAGTTATCGAGTGGGTAGAATGAATTATCGAGTGGGTAGAATGAGTTATCGAGGGTGTAGAATGAGTTATCGAGTGGGTAGAATGAGTTATCGAGGGGGTAGAATGAGTTATCGAGGGGGTAGAATGAGTTATCGAGTGGGTAGAATGAATTATCGAGTGGGTAGAATGAGTTATCGAGGGGGTAGAATGAATTATCGAGTGGGTAGAATGAATTATCGAGTGGGTAGAATGAGTTATCGAGGGGGTAGAATGAATTATCGAGTGGGTAGAATGAGTTATCGAGTGGGTAGCATGAGTTATCGAGTGGGTAGAATGAGTTATCGAGAAGGTAGCATGAGTTATCGAGTGGGTAGAATGAGTTATCGAGTGGGTAGAATGAGTTATCGAGTGGGAAGAATGAGTTATCGAGGGGGTAGAATGAGTTATCGAGTGGGTAGAATGAGTTATCGAGTGGGAAGAATGAGTTATCGAGGAGGTAGAATGAGTTATCGAGTGGATAGAATGAGTTATCGAGGGGGTAGAATGAGTTATCGAGTGGGTAGAATGAGTTATCGAGTGGGTAGAATGAGTTATCGAGTGGGTAGAATGAGTTATCGAGTGGGTAGAGTGAGTTATCGAGAAGGTAGCATCAATGATTGAAGGGAAGCATGAATTATCGATAGGGAAGCATGAATTATCGATAGGGAAGCATGAATTATCAATAGGGTAGCATGAATTATCGATAGAGTAGCATGAATTATCGATAGGGAAGCATGAATTATCGATAGGGAAGCATGAATTATCGATAGGGAAGCATGAATTATTGATAGGGAAGCAAGAATTATTGATAGGGTAGCATGAATTATCGATAGGGTAGCATGAATTATCGATAGGGTAGCATGAATTATTGATAGGGTAGCATGAATTATCGATAGGGAAGCATGAATTATTGATAGGGAAGCATGAATTATTGATAGGGTAGCAAGAATTATTGATAGGGTAGCATGAATTATCGATAGGGTAGCATGAATTATTGATAGGGAAGCATGAATTATTGATAGGGAAGCATGAATTATTGATAGGGAAGCAAGAATTATTGATAGGGTAGCATGAATTATCGATAGGGTAGCATGAATTATTGATAGGGTAGCATGAATTATCGATAGGGAAGCATGAATTATTGATAGGGAAGCATGAATTATTGATAGGGTAGCAAGAATTATTGATAGGGTAGCATGAATTATCGATAGGGTAGCATGAATTATCGATAGGGTAGCATGAATTATCGATAGGGTAGCATGAATTATCGATAGGGTAGCATGAGTTTTCGACTGAATTATGCTTTAATTCGCCCATGCTACCCACCAGTTTATCGAGGGGTAGCATTAGTTATTATCGAAATGTCCTGCTGGGAGGACATTGGCTCTCTGCTGCTGGGGGACATTAGTTCTCTGCTGCTGGGGGACATTAGTTCTCTGCTGCTGGGGGACATTAGTTCTCTGCTGCTGGGGGACATTAGTTCTCTGCTGCTGGGGGACATTAGTTCTGTGCTGCTGGGGGACATTAGTTCTCTGCTGCTGGGGGACATTAGTTCTCTGCTGCTGGGGGACATTAGTTCTGTGCTGCTGGGGGACATTAGTTCTCTGCTGCTGGGGGACATTAGTTCTCTGCTGCTGGGGGATATTAGTTCTCTGCTGCAGGGGCGGCGAAAGGTGCTAGTTAAATAAATAAAAAATGTTTATGACAAACAATATAACTGAGGAAATATCTATAAATGTATGTCTGAGTTATAGTGAATGACTAACTAAGTTACTATTTAAAAAATTAATTATCCAGTGTCTAACATATTGTATCCAGTGTCTAACATGTGTTATCCAGTGTCTAACATGTGTTATCCAGTGTCTAACATGTGTTATCCAGTGTCTAACATGTGTTATCCAGTGTCTAACATGTTATATCCAGTGTCTAACATGTGTTATCCAGTGTCTAACATGTTTATTGGTTGCTTATAGCAACAGCGGCATTGCTTCAAGCCTATAGCGGGCAAGAAAAATGTTCAAAATACACTTATTCTACCTGGGAAAAATCTAATCTACTCTTCAATCGAGACACAGAAAGCGGCTAGTGCGCAAAGACAATCTATTTCGATCAAAAACAGGCCATCAAGTTTTCGGGCTTCGCAAACTGAATTCAAGACCCTTCAAAATGACCCAGATGCTTCAAACAGATAAACAGGAAGCCTTTACGAGAAGAAAAATTAGCTTAAAGCTGGAAGCACAAAAAAATTGGCTATAGGGCCGATCTTTCTGCCGAGATATCCGATAGCCTAAGACACACCCCCACTGTGATTTAGCCGCATGCCTTCTAAAAGAAGATAGATCTTTTAGAAGTTCTGCCTCGGATACCAAACTATTTATTACTCGCAGCGGGGGTCCGTTACTTCAACGGGCAGCTGGGACACCTGGCTTCATCGCACTTTCCACCGCACTCACCCCCCACCCACCGATCTTGCCCGCTTGGCAATTTTACGAAGGGCTGAAATAACTCCGTTTGATTGGCCCCAGCAACCAAATCGAAAAAGTGGAAACAACGAGTAGTTGCGGTGCGGACCAGAATTGACATGGAGAGGGATTTTTTCACAAGCGAAATTTCTCAAAACCTGTACTTCACAGGCCTAGATATCACACGACTCGATCAGCTAATCACTCGGTTTTGAACTGAAAAAGTGCTCGAATATTTATTAAGGAATTCCAGTTTTGTGTGTGCCAGCCTGCAGCACAGAGCTGAACTTGCCCCCACCGGGTGAAAAACGAGCGAAGTTCAGTTCGCATTATTGATGGCCCGTTTTAGAATTGCGGCACTGCTGCTGGAGTGGGAGGGGGTTGGTCATTAACCGACCATTAAAAATGCACCCCCCACCTTCATGGAGGACAGCCGCCTCAACCTCCGCCACCAACCGCCCGCAATCGGAGACCATAAATAGCCGGCAATGAGGGCGCCAGCAGCTTCAGAACTTTCAGAGCCAAACGGAGCTCTCGCGAAGACGGTCGCAAATCAGTTTGGGTCTGGAGCATCAAGCTACGCGCGTCGTGTTTTCATCTGCAATGCAGCTCCATCTCCTAGTAGCAAATTTTCTGCTCGCCACTGTACTCTGCTGCAACCACGAGGCAGGCCCCATCACCCAGCCATCGTCATTACTATCTGGGATGATGCAAGAGACCGAAGTAGATAAACATTTTTTTACGAAGACGCCGCTGCTGGCTTGCCGAAGGACACCATCCGGCGGTTTCGTGAGCCTGAAGGCCTTCCGTGCGATCCACAGCAGCCGCGAGACGATCTGGGTCACCGTCGGCGCGCCGAGCCTCACCCGGAATCCGGCCACCGGGCGCATCTTTGAGCCCAGTCTGCCCGGCGAGGGCGGCTTCTCGGCCCGACTCTTGCTTAACTATCCTGGCGATGACGAAGCTCTCGCCGAAGCCTCGACCGCCGCTGAAGGCTCCGCTGTGTTCCCCTGCCAGATAATCCGATTGTCGACCAGCCGGCTGAACTGCACTGCAGCAGTTCGTCTGCCCGATGGCTTCACTGTGATGGCTGCAGGCTCTTCTGCCTGGCTGCACTCTCTGCCAGAGCGTTTAACAGACACCGCTCGGGTGGTATTCAACTCTCTGGGCGGAGTCTGGCTTCCGAAGGCTCTGCAGGATCTGGAAATGCGCGGCGAAGTTGTCTGCCGTGTGAGCGCCCTGAAGCCCGTGGCTGGCGATCATCACGCCGTGATGATCGCCAGCGACTTCCTTCTCCGCTCTGCGGACGCCCTCGATCTGACTCCAGAACTCGCGGCAGCCGCCTCAGTGCCAACACAGCAATGTCCGCATGGCATATCATTAAGGATCGACGTCCTGGCCGCGTACAACTTCCGGTCGAGTCGGCGAATCACGAATCTGGCACCAGGAAATAGGGGCCACTTCAGGTTGCTCCTCAGGGGTCGGGTCAACTTCACAACGGAGGGCGTCGAGCTGCCAGGCAGAAGCTGGATCGAAGTGGACACGGAAAACGGGACGCTGACTGGTTTGTGATTTCCACTGACATTTTCTAGTGATGTTTATGAGTAATAATCCAATCTGATGTAAAAATTATCCAACTCTGCAGAACACATGCGCTTCGGCAGTCAGTGGAGCGTCTTCTTCATGTTCAGAATTGCAGCCGAGTCCAGCCATCGCCAGGCCAGCTTGTTCTCCGTGCACGCCCAGGACAACCCCAAAGCCTGCTCTGCGCTGGCTTGGACAACCAGCTCATCCCGGAGAGGCATTCAGGACGGCATCTACACCAGGCAGCGAAACCTGCCAGGCGGTTACTCTAGCGGTCAGACCACCCAGCCGCATCTAAACCCCCGCCCCGGCGCCTGGAACCAGATCGGCATTGCGTCCGACTCACGCGGCCGCCAGACTGTCTTCATCAACGGGGCGATGGCCCCGACGGCTGCGAGGTACCGATTCCCTATGCCGCGGTCAGCGAGCGAAGAGGGGCAGGCCTTCCTGCGCCGCGCCCTGTCCATCGGGCTTGTGCGGGGGCCCCGGGAGGCCATGAGGGGCGCTTTCCGCTGCTTCGGCGTAGCTCGCGGAGCCCTCAGCCACGAGCAATTTTACAACGCGTTCGATATCTACTGCCAGTAGTGTCAGTAGTGTGATGATTGGACTCCGTCTGTTATCCCCGATAAATAAAAGTCGATCCAAATCACAGAGACAACTTCGGTGACCAGACTTCACACAATTTAGACAGCTTTCTCAGGTCGAGAAAAGTGATGGAAAACATTTGAATGAAAAAATAGGAAAACATTCGCCGCCAGTCTACTTAAAGTAGAAAAACTGTTTTCTGATTCTCAGTAGAAATAAAATTTCGCTGACGGTACTCGTACTTTTGCTTCGCTTATAGTCAAATTGAATGGTAACTCGTACAATGTACGTACGCGCGCTCACATCAAGCTTTCACATACTGGTGATTACGCAATCAGTTTAATACTCGTAGTACACATCCGCCTTGAACGCAATTTCACTTATTAGATTAATCAAAACTGGATTTCGCTTAAAATATCTTGAGTCAATACGCAAAAAGGATATCCACTTTTCAAGTCATGCGTGAAATAATGAACAATCAGTTATCATATTCGTGGAAAAACTTCATACTTCATACTTTTAAAAAACTAACTGGTAAGTCTAGCACACAAATCAACACAGATCCCAAACCACACTCACAACAACACAGATCCCATACCACACCCACAACAACACAGATCCCAAACCACACCCACAACAACACATCCCATACCACACCCACAACAACACATCCCATACCACACCCACAACAACACAGATCCCATACCACACCCACAACAACACATCCCATACCACACCCACAACACAGATCCCAAACCACACCCACAACAACACAGATCACATACCACACCCACAACAACACAGATCCCATACCACACCCACAACAACACAGATCCCATACCACACCCACAACAACACAGATCCCAAACCACACCCACAACAACACAGATCCCATACCACACCCATAACAACACAGATCCCAAACCACACCCATAACAACACAGATCCCAAACCACACCCACAACAACACAGATCCCAAACCACACCCACAACAACACAGATCCCAAACCACACCCACAACAACACAGATTCCAAACCACACCCACAACAACACAGATCCCAAACCACACCCACAACAACACAGATCCCATACCACACCCACAACATCACAGATCCCAAACCACACCCACAACAACACAGATCCCATACCACACCCACAACAACACAGATCCCATACCACACCCACAACAACACAGATCCCAAACCACAACCACAACAACACAGATCCCAAACCACACCCACAACATCACAGATCCCAAACCACACCCACAACAACACAGATCCCATACCACACCCACAACAACACAGATCCCAAACCACACCCACAACAACACAGATCCCAAACCACACCCACAACAACACAGATCCCATACCACACCCACAACATCACAGATCCCATACCACACCCACAACAACACAGATCCCATACCACACCCACAACAACACAGATCCCAAACCACACCCACAACAACACAGATCCCAAACCACACCCACAACAACACAGATCCCAAACCACACCCACAACAACACAGATCCCAAACCACACCTACAACAACACAGATCCCATACCACACCCACAACAACACAGATCCCATACCACACCCACAACAACACAGATCCCATACCACACTCACAACAACACAGATCCCATACCACACCCACAACAACACAGATCCCATACCACACCCACAACAACACAGATCCCATACCACACCCACAACAACACAGATCCCAAACCACACCCACAACAACACAGATCCCATACCACACCCACAACAACACAGATCCCATACCACACCCACAACAACACAGATCCCATACCACACCCACAACAACACAGATCCCATACCACACCCACAACAACACAGATCCCAAACCACACCCACAACAACACAGATCCCATACCACACCCACAACAACACAGATCCCAAACCACACCCATAACAACACAGATCCCATACCACACCCACAACAACACAGATCCCATACCACACCCACAACAACACAGATCCCATACCACACCCACAACATCACAGATCCCATACCACACCCACAACAACACAGATCCCAAACTACACCCACAACAACACAGATCCCAAACCACACCCACAACAACACAGATCCCATACCACACCCACAACAACACAGATCACATACCACACACACAAAAACACAGATCCCAAACCACACCCACAACAACACAGATCCCAAACTACACCCACAACAACACAGATCCCAAACCACACCCACAACAACACAGATCCCATACCACACCCACAACAACACAGATCCCAAACCACACCCACAACAACACAGATCCCATACCACACCCACAACAACACAGATCCCATACCACACCCACAACAACACAGATCCCATACCACACCCACAACAACACAGATCACATACCACACCCACAACAACACAGATCCCAAACCACACCCACAACAACACAGATCCCATACCACACCCACAACAACACAGATCCCATACCACACCCACAACAACACAGATCCCATACCACACCCACAACAACACAGATCCCATACCACACCCACAACAACACAGATCCCATACCACACCCACAACAACACAGATCCCATATCACACACACAACATCACAGATCCCAAACCACACCCACAACAACACAGATCACATACCACACCCACAACAACACAGATCCCATACCACACCCACAACAACACAGATCCCAAACCACACCCACAACAACACAGATCCCAAACCACACCCACAACAACACAGATCCCATACCACACTCACAACAACACAGATCCCATACCACACCCACAACAACACAGATCCCATACCACACCCATAACAACACAGATCCCAAACCACACCCACAATAAAACATTTACCAAATTTTAATTATAGACTGTCTAATAAAGGATAAAGACTCGAGGTAAAAAATATTTAGCATTTGCACACTTGCAAACTTGACAATAATTTAGTCAGTTCGAGACAATTATCTAAATTTATCGTTCTCAGTAAGCACAGCTAGTTTATTAATCGTGTGGTACCGTTCCATTTGAATGCAGATCATCTATCACGAAGCAAAGTTACCTTTCACATTAAAACAAGCATAAAATTTTCCTACTTTTTATTGGAGAAAAAAAATCATAAGAAGCAGGTAGTACAGAATCATACAGCAGAATAACTTGTGCAAAACGGTTGAGATAGTTAGCAAGATTTGTACAGCCGATACAGGCAAGGGTGCGAAATAAGAGTTCGGGAGAGACAAGGGGTGAGAGGAGACACACTGGGTGAGAAGAGAGACGCTGGGTGAGGGGAGAGACACTGGGTGAGAAGAGAGACGCTGGGTGAGGGGAGACAAGGGGTGAGAGGAGAGACACTGGGTGAGAGGAGACATGGGGTGAGACGACAGACAATGGGTGAGAGAACTTTCATGACTTACAGGGTGAGAGGATGTCCAAAGACATGTCCAGCCGACTTATGTACAGGGCACTGCCCAGGTGATTAAAAAGCTAAAAATGATAAGACAATGCAAAGACCTCAGGCAGTAGTTTCTGGGCCTGCACCTGTACAAGGTTTACATAAATTAATCGCAAGACAAAACGATTTTCCAACATCCCAAAATAATGTAGACTTTCTTTCACCCTACTTGTAAGTAGGGTGAGTAAATTGCAAAGAAAAAATTATTAAACACACTTGGGAAATTCTTATAGAATGTTAAACTCTAGTACTTGAAAGTTTCAGTTGCGAATAGCATACTCGAGGCATTGCCAAGTGAATAGTGTCAAGCATTTGTACAAAATCCGATCAGCCAATAAGAACACTCGGCTGCTTAGTTTGACATTGCGGCGATCAACTAATACATTAGCTGACAGTAGTGTACTTATCAGTTATTAGATTCATAGGTCAAGCAGATTCAATATGAGTAATTAGTTTGGTCAAAATACAAATATAAGTTTTTCTATGAGTCTGCTCAAAAACCCAAGCGATAAGCTAAATTTTAACTGAATGAGCAGAAGAAAGACGCGCACTCAACAGGCACACAAGTTAAAAATTTACATTTGCGTAAAATACAACTCACCTACTTACAGTAGTGAGACGCAGCGAGAACATGTGTTTTGTAATAATAAGCTGAAAAGATCAAGCGATCCAGTGAAACGTGTTTTCAGGACCTGACAAACAATCATTTAAATATTTGATGAATTATTTAGCAAATTTCAGAAAGACTAAATTATTAATTACAAATATAACTGAACCAGCAAACCGAAAACTGTGGTATTTCACTTCCGGGAACAATTAACAAAAACACATTTTTGGGATAATATTGGGATTACAGACTTGGTTTCAAGACTACTATAATATTTAAATGAAAGTAGTATCAGAATTATAAAGTCTAGCCAAAGAGACTTGGGATTCTAGGCAAATAGCTAAGCTTCAGGCATAGATTAGCAATCCATTCTATTCCATTGTAAATAGCTAAGCTTCAGGCATAGATTAGCAATCCATTCTATTCCATTGTAAATAGCTAAGCTTCAGGCATAGATTAGCAATCCATTCTATTCAATTGTCAATAGCTACGCCTCAGAAATAGATTAGCAATCCATTTTATCCTATTGTCAATAGCTATAGTAATCCATTTTATCCTATTGTCAATAGCTACTCTTCAGAAATAGATTAGTAATCCATTCTATTCAATTGTTAATAGCCAAGCTTGGGGAGAGATAAGCCAAGGAACTAACAAGCTAAAGATTATAACAAAGCAAGGGGCAGTTAAGCAGCTGCTAGCAATCGCATTGCTAACTCCCTAATAATCCCTGAAACATGAGTAGCTAGGCACCACACGCTCATGGCTCACGCCTGCCTTTTGCTGACAGTGCTGGAGCAGCAACCGTTTGAAAAGCTGCCACCACTGGAGCCATTGTCAGCAGCGGCAGCGGCAGTGGTGTCGCGGGCAGCAGCCACAGCGCTAGGCAGCCAGATCCGAACTGTGCAGTCATCACTAGCGGAAGCCAGCATGCCGTGAAGCCGTGGATTCCAACTGACGCAGCTCACAACGCCACCGTGGCCGGAGAGTTTCTCGGGCAGCAGATGCTGCTGCTGCTGCTGCTGAGAGCTCCTGGCGCCTCGATGCCAGACGCACACTCGACCATCGTGGGATCCGCTGGCCACGAAGTCCTGGTTGAAGCCACCGAAGCAGGCGTGGAGCAGGAAGGTGCCGTGAGTGAAGCCATGCAGCCGGCGGTGGCAGAGCCGCAGGCGGAGGTCCCACAGGTGTACACCGGCTGAGGCGACGCACACGGCCAGCTGGGATTCGTCAGCGCTGATGCTCATGGACATGATGGGGCCCTCCTCGCGAAACAAAGTCTCATCCACCATGGAGTCGAAGCGGTAGCGCCTGACGCGGGAGAATGTGTCAGCGGCCAGAACTGCCGTGCCACCGTCTTCATCGCGTCTGGAGATCAATGGAATGAAATGGGTCCTGTAACCTAGGATTGCTGCTGACATTGAATTAGTGCTATGGGCATTTGATGGACTCACATCAAATAGTATGAGAAAGGAGAATGAAGGGAAATGACCAATCAAAGGACAGGATGAAGGGTATTGACCAATCATAAGACAGGATGAAGGGTAATGACCAATCATAAGACAGGATGAAGGGTAATGACCAATCATAAGACTGGATGAAGGGTATTGACCAATCATAAGACAGTATGAAGGGTAATGACCAATCATAAGACAGGATGAAGGGTAATGACCAATTACAAGACAGGATTAAGGCTAATGACAAATCATAAGACAGAATGAAGGATAATGACCAATCAAAAGACAGGATGAAGGGTAATGACCAATCATAAGACAGGATGAAGGGTAATGACAAATCATAAGACAGGATGAAGGGTATTGACCAATCATAAGACAGGATGAAGGGTAATGACCAATCATAAGACTGGATGAAGGGTATTGACCAATCATAAGACAGTATGAAGGGTAATGACCAATCATAAGACAGAATGAAGGATAATGACCAATCATAAGACAGGATTAAGGCTAATGACCAATCATAAGACAGGATGAAGGGTAATGACCAATCATAAGACAGGATGAAGGGTAATGACCAATTACAGGACAGGATGAAGGGTAATGACCAATAACAAGACAGGATGAAAGGTAATGACCAATTACAAGACAGGATGAAGGGTAATGACCAATAACAAGACAGGATTAAGGATAATGACCAATCATAAGGCGCGATGAAGAAAATCTTAAACTAGAAGACAGAGCAACAAGGGAATAGTAGAAATTTGATTAAAAAAAATAGCGGAAAAAATAAACCAGGTAAAATAAATCACACGCACCTGGTTGCCAGGGCAACCACTCGAATATAATCCCAAGCCTTCTCAAAGCCGAAGTCCACAGAGCACAGATAGAAGTGTCCCCGATTGCCGCCCACAACAAAATGGTTCGAATCCGGCAGCCAGGCAGCCGTGGTCAGCGAGTCCTCGTCTCTGTGCTTCAGCTTTTTGATGCAGTCGCCTGTGTCGGCGTCCCAGACAATCACCTCGGTGGCATCCTCGGCGGCGCAGGCGAGGAGTAGGCGACTGTCGGGTGACCAGGCCAGCCAGGCCACACCGCTGCGCTCCTCTGCGATCTTCAACGCCGGCAGCTGCTGCCGGACCCGCGGAGGTCCAACCGGAGGCGTTTCAACCTGCCACAGGTGGACAACGCAGTCCCTGCCACCGGTGGCAAGCTTGCTACCGTCTGGCGAGAATTGGCACACGTGAACCTCGTCCTGGTGAGAGTCGAGCACCTGACTGCACACTGAGGGCAAGGTGGCAGCTGAGGGACAGGTGTGATCTGCTAGCAATGTCAGCTGGTCAGGTGACAGGCTTGTGTTGTGATGCCGGCAACGGGCAACCTGAATGAATAGGGTGGATGGCCATTGTACTTTAACTGCATTACATACTATTGGCGAGATCCCATTCATTTCTAATTAGACATATATTCACTCTACTATTACCTAGTAAGATCCTAATGGTTTACAAAAAGGAAATATTCCACTGATTTCTGAATAGAAATATTTTATAGATTTCTAAATAAAAATATCCCATCGATTTCCTAATAGAAATATCCCACCAATTTCCTAACAGAATAATTCCATAGATTTCCTAATACAAATATATTCCATCAATTCCGTAATAAAAAAATCCCATAGATTTCTAAATAAAAAACCCCATAGATTAAAAAAAAATCCCACCGATTTCCTAATAGAAATATCCCGTCTATTTCTTAATAGAAAAATCCCATAGATTTCCTAATAGAAAAATCCCATAGATTTCTTAATAGAAAAATCCCATAGATTTCCTAATAGAAAATCCCATCGATTTCCTAATAGAAATATCACATCGATTTCTGAATCGAAATATCCTATGGAATATAAACACTAATATCCCACCGAATCTTTTAAATAGAAATATCCCATCCATCTTTAAGTCGAAGATAAATATCCCATTGATTTTAAAAGATAAAAATCACATAGATTTCTTTTGAATATCCAATCCTTCTACATCCCATGGATTTCTAGAATGCCGGATCCCCAACAGAGATGCTGCAGCGCAGTCACCTGGGCGCGCACGGCTTGATCCAGCAGCGCGGTCAGCCGCTTGGGAGGCAGCATAACGCTGGGCGGAAAAAACTGCTCCAGCGAGTCCAGCAGGTCCTGGCGAGTGCCGGCCGCGGCGCCGGACCAACCGCTGAGCTGCCGCAGCTCCTCGGGTCCTGAGCACATGATCAGGCCGCTGAGACGGTGGACCCGTTCTGGACTGAACTGCAGCGGGGTTAGCTTGCTGCGCAGTACGCACAGAGCTGCAATATGGGCACCGGACTCGAGCAGTTCTAGGTACCGCTGCTCTGCCAAGCGGAAGGCAATCTCAGTCCAGGTGGACTCGCGCCACAGGGCTCGCCTGAGGCTGGCCAGGCTGGCTTCGGCCAAGTCCCAGTCGCCGAGGAGGACGCTGCGACGGAACTGGGCGGCGGAGCCGCTCTCCAGCGGGCAGGCAGCTTCCACTACCAGAGCCTCTGCACTTTTAGCTAGGCCGAGTTCACGCAAGTATTGACCAATGACGCGAACTGCTTCACGATGCCGCTCAGTCAGCTGTATGGGAAGCTGCTGCTGCTTATCAGTGGCCGCTGAGCCATTCAAACTGCCATTCTCCATCTTATTGGTATTTTGTCTCGTGTCACACTGGCGCACCAATAGCAGTGTGATATACTAGCGATATTAAAGCCTTGTTACTGAATTTATAGCTAGCTTTCGGTTCAGATGAGTGACAATATAAAAAGCTGGGAAAGGACAGTTGAAGTAATCTCAATTTAACGAAAATCATTCAGCAACAAAAAAGAAGTGAAGACATTTGAATTGAATTGTGCTAAAACATAATATGACTCCATATTGTAACTTATTAGAAATATAATACTAGGAAAACTATGAGTTCTAATCTTTATGATAGTTATTGCAGTATTTTAACAATTACAAACAATATTAAATATTAAACTCAAAGCTATAATCTTAGGTTTTTATGATACCTGATTACTAGGTAAGCATATCAATTTAAAAATGATTAACTTATTTAATAATACCTAAAACTAATAATACCTGTTTATTAATACCTATAATACCTAAAACTTAAAGTTCTTTACCATGGTAAGCTATAATGGTTTTTTAATACTGCTGTGTGTATAAATATAAACCTGTTTTTAGTCAAGCTTGATATTTATTAAGAAATTTAGCTTGAAGTAGAAATGGCTAAAAAGCAGAAAAATAGCCAAGCAAAGACATTTAATCAGCTTCCCTAGTTTTCATATCTCTAATCGGTTTGAAGCTAGTAATTAGCTAATTGAGAGTTAGTAAAAAATATTGTGATTAAAAAAGCAAACAATCAGTTACGTCTTAAAATATATCAGTTTGTTTTTGTTTTTCAATCTATACTGTCTAGCTATGGTAGATAGATACATATATAGCTAGGCCTAGCATAGCAAATTGATATAGATTTGAAAAGAAAAAAGATGACAGAAAAAAACAAAAATTGTGAGTCTTGACAGAAACAAGACCCTAATAGATCATTAGCAATAAACATTAGATTAGAAAATAAAGGCTAGCTACTGTAAGGTTAAAAAGAAAATAACTCAAATCTCACCATTTTATTACTGGACCCCCATGTGCTTTGCCTTTAGTATTAAGATTAAATGAAAAAGGTGTGCTTTTGCCTATTGTAGGCCTAACCAAAATTTTTGTTTTATATAGCTATTTTAAATGTATATGCAAATGTTTATTATGTAGAAATTAAGCTAAATTATATCATTAAAGCCAAAAATTTAAAAGTGGCCCAGATGTATGCATAGATGGTCAAATGTTTTATAGAGAAATTCTTGTTGTCTTATTGCATATAATTCAATTTAAATTTTTGATAAAAGTGAAAGCTTTAGTCTTGAATCAAAACATAATAATATGCATACACAGTAGGCCTAATATACTACAATAAATGTATATATACAATGTAAAAGGCAGCCATAATTTAGGTGTGTACCTAAGCTATCAATCAAATAATATGCAAGAGACACATGCATTTGTGGGATCTGGGTATTATGAGTTTAAAATGTACAATGGTAACAAAGAAGGACATTTAAATGGAGCCTAGACCTAGACATAGTACAATTATCAGAACAAAATAATAGGCCTATAGCATAGCACAAGATCGCTAAGTATTTACTGTCAAAAGAATTTTCTTGACAACTACTAGGCCTAGCTATGACTAGGGGCCTATGTCTAGTAGAGCAGCTAGGCTTTTCTAACAAGGGGCCAGGGGGCTGGGGGCAGAGGGGTTGACCAAAGGTGAATTATTCAATCATGAAAATTTGCTTATTATATATTGGGTCCTGCTGCAAAAAAGGGTGGTCACCCGTGCCCCTCCCCAGTTGCTCCAGTGGCTGTCACCTGTCTGACATATGTAGGCCTAGGCCTAGTCATCTCATGGCTTGCTTAGCTGATTAACAGCTGTTCACTGTTGTGTGCATTTAAGATTTAAGAAAGACTAGGCCTAATACATATATTATTAGAGACACATATCTCATGTCTATTATGTTTCAGCTTATGGGCAGGGCAGCCAAGCCCCTAGGGCAAAGTGTGGCATAATTTGATTGGTCAAAATAATAGACCACTTTTGAAAAATAAATAAATGAGTAAACTTGACCATGAACTTTTGTTTCTAAAAAAAGTACATGGGAAAAAACATTTTTTCTTTTTGGCTAGAGCGAGGACAAAAGCAAAAACATATTTCCGTGAAAAATAGTAAGCTAAGTGTATAGGCCTATGGGCAAGGGCTACATTTGGAACACCTAAAAATTAGCTTTATTAAATTTCATTTCATATAGATTATAGGCACCTGTATATAAATTTGCTGTTCCCATCACTGTACGCCTGCTGGAATTTCGCTGGGCACAGGTAAGCTTCCAACAAAATAAGTATTTGAAAAAACATATACCTACGTGTATTTTATCCCTTTAACGGTTACCATTTAAATTGAGAAAAAGCTGTGCAATAGAAATCCAGCTGATTGTTGATTTTTAAACAAAATATCATTGATAACTTTAAGTTCCTGTATCGTAACAAAAAATAGCTGTACTTAAAAAAATCGCTGGTATCATAAATAACGAATAAGTTATTTGTTTATCCGCAAGCGATAATGCTACTATGTGTTATACTCTTTTCAGCTGCAGGTTTTTGAAAACGTTAGAATTGTTCGAAGAAAGTTCACATTAGTCATTCGTCAGTCATGCATGCCTGCAGGTAAGCAATGTAAAACTTCGAATTGTGCAGTTATGTATATCGAAAAATTCATGTTTAGTGACTGTCAGCCATAAAACCTAGATAAACGTAAAAAATGAACTAAACATGTAGTTTATTAACTTAAACATATATAAAATTAAGAAGTCTCAGATTACATATGACTAAATTACATAGTACACTCTAGATTCTACACCAAAGTCAAGCCTGAAGATTCGATTCAGGAGATATATTTTCTGGAATGAATATAATTTATAAAAATAGCTAATTAAATTTATTAGCTAAGCATTTTATTGATGTGCCAAGTTGTGGTTGTAAATAACTAGCACACTAGCAGCCCTATTTCTATTTCCAGTTAGGGCCTACATATATTTGTTGTTTTTTATTTAGTGAGAATAAGTTATTAGGACATCTATTATATGTAATTGACAGTAGCTACCTGAGTGTTAGGTACTGAAACTTACTACATAATTTGTAGCCAGTTTTTGAATGGCGTTTACTTCAAAAGATCATGATTCATATGATTGTTGTACTCTTATTTTTGTTAATTTTTTATCTGCAATGGCAAGACCTTGGCCTTCTTTGTTAGTATTTTAAGGTTAATAATAATTAGCTGGATTGTAACTGCACACTAGCCAAGACACTCAATAAATCAGGTGTTTTATTAATGAATAATTGCTTGGCGTGTAACAATTAGCTATATATTCATACTTTGATTTGTTTAATAATGAAAAAATGTATTCAATTACTCAGCCGCCATAAAATAAAATAATATACTATATATTTTTTAATATTAGCTATTAAGGCAGATTGCTATCATGCAAATAAACAGAGGCTAATTGACTATTATATCTAGAATAGCCATAGTCCTTAGGAAAGAATTAGCAATTGTTAAACTTGATTTTTTCAATTATTTAAGTATTTTGAAAACTTTTGTATTTAATGTAATAATGTTTCTTGTAGTTTAATTGTCTCTTGATGTTTGATATTTGGCTGAGACAAAAAGCCTGTTTGAACAATCCAATAGTGTAAATTTATGAAAAGTTACTAAAACTGAAAAATAAACAATAAAAGCATATTTAAACTCTCCTCAATACCATTCATTCAAGTAAATATATATTTTATGTCAAGTTATCTCAAGTTTCAGTAAATGACATTTTAACCAGTCAATGGAAACAAATCTAAAATGCCAAAAAGATATATAAATTTAAAGGATGGAATCATAGCTCATAGTTTACTGTCACGAGAGCTTTAGGTCAATAAAACAAACCTAAACTCAAAAGGAAGGTATTTTTTCTTTATCTAGTCAATTAGGACAGTTAATTTGAAATTTTGAATTTAACCTGCTCTTAAATAACTAACTGGCATTTACTTAGGTAGAAATCTGTTTTTATGTAAAGTCCCCTCTAATCTATTGACTCTTTAAATGTGCTGTTCAACAGTAGCCCATTGCTGTATTGTTGTAACTAAGATCTGAGTTGATAGTCAAGCAACCTAATGTGTAATAGATTCAGTAAAAATGATAGCTAGTTGAAAACAATGAAGCGCTTTAAAGAAACAAATTGTATTTAATGTATTGAACAATCTTCTTACTCATCTATTTGACTTGCAGTCTAACTTCAGCAACAGCTCCAGCGGTTTCGCTCGCTCGACGTTTGCGCAGCAGACCAAAAATTCCAGCCTGACAATGGCCTCGCCTCCTGGACCAGGCGGACCACAGACTATGCCCGCGATTAATGCCACTTCCATGACATCCACGCCGGCCACATCCCAACAGCCCCCGCTGCCGCCGAGTCCCCAGCTGCAGTTGAATCGGCTAGTTGTTGAAGCTCGACGGTCTGCGTTTTCTGTTAGCAGCGGCGACAATCTGGCGCCAATTGCCGACGCCGCTATTCGCTATGTTCGCCAGCACATCGACCGGCTGACTGTTGGCGAGCGAATCAGCGTGCCGGAGTCGGATTCTCTGCACAGTGAGATTGTGGCATTGACCTTTGTTGACCTCACGGATAAGCTCACTGGCAGACGGCTTCGGGTTCGAGATTGTCAGTTCGAGGTGAGTTAATAATTTATAACTGTTTATCCGCTCTCAGATCTGCCCTAAATTCTTCCGCTGACCTGCAATCAGCTGTCTTTAAGGTTACCGCTGACCTCCAATCAGCTGACTTCAAGTCCTACCGCTGACCTCCAATCAGCTGTCTTCAAGTCCTACCGCTGACCTCCAATCAGCTGTCTTTAAGGTTACCGCTGACCTCCAATCAGCTGACTTCAAGTCCTACCACTGACCTGCAATCAGCTGTCTTTAAGTCCTACCGCTGACCTGCAATCAGCTGTCTTTAAGTCCGACCGCTGACCTCCAATCAGCTGTCTTCAAGTCCTACCGCTGACCTCCAATCAGCTGTCTTCAAGTCCTACCGCTGACCTCCAATCAGCTGTCTTTAAGGTCTACCGCTGACCTCCAATCAGCTGTCTTTAAGGTCTACCGCTGACCTCCAATCAGCTGTCTTTAAGGTCTACCGCTGACCTCCAATCAGCTGTCTTTAAGTCCTACCGCTGACCTCCAATCAGCTGTCTTTAAGTCCTTCAACTGACATGCTCAGAGAGCCGTCTTCAAGTACTTCAGCCTAGCCGCCAACCCCGACCATTCCAGGTGGCTCTGTACCAGCTGTGCGAGGAGGACCAGCCGGCCACTGAGCGCATCAATCACGACGGCGAGGACGTCTCGGCCGCCGCCACCCTCGTCCTGCCGTCAGCCAGCCTTGAAGGCATCTGGGAGAGCCTGATCTTCCCCGCCGACGTGAAGCCGCGCCTGCTAGGCTACGCTCACTCAACCCTGCGATTCGCTGACGCTGGCGTGGACCCGGCTGTGGTGAACTGCAACCGCCTCATCCTGCTGCATGGCGAGCCCGGAACTGGCAAGACCAGCCTGTGTCGCGCCCTCGCTCACAAGCTCAGCATTCACATGGCAGACAGGTGAGCGGCTGTCTGTCTGTCTGTCTATCTAGCTGTCTGTCTGTCTGTCTGTCCTGTCTGACTGTCTGTCCTGTGTGTCTGTCTGTCTGTCTGTCTGTCCTGGATGTCTGTCTATCTCTCTGTCTGTAGATAAATTCTCAGTTTCTAACAATAGCCTGTTGGAATGTAGATTATTCCTCTATATTTCCTTAATTAGATACGACTACGGCTGTCTAATGGAGGTGAACAGTCACAGCCTGTTCTCAAAGTGGTTCTCAGAGAGCGGCAAGCTGGTCCAGAAGATGTTTGACAAACTGCGCGAGCACCTGGCCGACGAGCGCTGCCTCGTGTTTGTCCTGGTTGACGAAGTCGAAAGCCTCAGCGCCGCTCGCCAGGCCTGCCTGTCTGGCAGCGACCCCAGCGACTCCATCCGGGTGGTGAATGCGCTCTTGACTCAGCTGGATTCTGTGAAGCGCTGGCCAAATGTACTCGTCCTCACCACTAGCAACATCACCGGCGCTATCGATGAGGCTTTTCTGGACCGGTGAGAGGACATGCGATCAGATTCATTAGCTCAGATTCATTAGCTCAGATTCATTAGCTCAGATTCATTAGCTCAGATTCATTAGCTCAGATTCGTTAGCTCAGATTCATTAGCTCAGATTCATTAGTTCAGATTCATTAGCTCAGATTCATTAGCTCAGATTCATTAGCTCAGATTCGTTAGCTCAGATTCGTTAGCTCAGATTCGCTCGCTCAGAGACTCACCAGCTCAGAGACTCACCAGCTCAGAGACTCACCAGCTCAGAGACTCACCAGCTCACAGACTTACCAGCTCAGAGACTCACCAGCTCAGAGACACACCAGCTCACAGACTCACCAGCTCAGAGACTCACCAGCTCAGAGACTCACCAGCTCAGAGACTCACCAGCTCAGAGACTCACCAGCTCAGAGACACACCAGCTCAGAGACTCACCAGCTCACAGACTTACCAGCTCAGAGACTCACCAGCTCAGAGACACACCAGCTCACAGACTCACCAGCTCAGAGACTCACCAGCTCAGAGACTCACCAGCTCACAGACTCACCAGCTCACAGACTCACCAGCTCACCAGCTCAGAGACTCACCAGCTCAGAGACTCACCAGCTCAGAGACTCACCAGCTCACAGACTTACCAGCTCAGAGACTCACCAGCTCAGAGACTCACCAGCTCAGAGACTCACCAGCTCAGAGACTCACCAGCTCAGAGACTCACCAGCTCAGAGACACACCAGCTCACAGACTCACCAGCTCAGAGACTCACCAGCTCAGAGACTCACCAGCTCACAGACTCACCAGCTCACAGACTCACCAGCTCACCAGCTCAGAGACTCACCAGCTCAGAGACTCACCAGCTCAGAGACTCACCAGCTCACAGACTTACCAGCTCAGAGACTCACCAGCTCAGAGACTCACCAGCTCAGAGACTCACCAGCTCAGAGACTCACCAGCTCAGAGACACACCAGCTCAGAGACTCACCAGCTCAGAGACTCACCAGCTCACAGACTCACCAGCTCAGAGACTCACCAGCTCAGAGACTCACCAGCTCACAGACTCACCAGCTCACAGACTCACCAGCTAACCAGCTCAGAGACTCACCAGCTCAGAGACTCACCAGCTCACAGACTTACCAGCTCAGAGACTCACCAGCTCAGAGACTCACCAGCTCACAGACTCACCAGCTCACCAGCTCAGAGACTCACCAGCTCAGAGACACACCAGCTCACAGACTCACCAGCTCAGAGACTCACCAGCTCAGAGACTCACCAGCTCACAGACTCACCAGCTCACAGACTCACCAGCTCACCAGCTCAGAGACTCACCAGCTCACAGACTCACCAGCTCACAGACTCACCAGCTCAGAGACTCACCAGCTCACAGACTCACCAGCTCACAGACTCACCAGCTCACAGACTCACCAGCTCAGAGACTCACCAGCTCACAGACTCACCAGCTCACAGACTCACCAGCTCACAGACTCACCAGCTCACAGACTCACCAGCTCAGAGACTCACCAGCTCACAGACTCACCAGCTCACAGACTCACCAGCTCACAGACTCACCAGCTCAGAGACTCACCAGCTCACAGACTCACCAGCTCAGAGACTCACCAGCTCACAGACTCACCAGCTCACAGACTCACCAGCTCACAAACTCACCAGCTCAGAGACTCACCAGCTCAGCTAAAACATTGCAGCTGCGACCTGTGCATGCACATCGGTCTGCCGGATGAGCCGGCTGTGTACGAGATTCTGGCGAGCTGCATTCGCGAATTGCTCCGGTCCGGCATCATTGCTGCCAGCGAGGCGCCCGCCATCTACGCCTACACTGAGCTCAACCTGCTCGGCGGCGCTGCCTCGGAGCGGCTGGCTCACAATGACACATTCCGCTGCAGCTTCCGCCTGCTCAGTCTGGCCAGGGCTTGTCGCGGCCTGAGCGGTCGTCGATTGCGCAAATTGCCCCTGTTGGCGCACGCCTTCAATCTGGCCGATTGTAGAAGATTCAATTGCGAGACTGGCGGTGAAGTGACGTTGGATCCGTTTCTTGTTGCCATGGAAACCGCTGCTACGGCCTCGCTTACTAGTACTAATAGTGTTGGCGAAGTGGCCTGCGTTAACGGAAGAGGAAATTAACGATATTTTTGGTTTGTTGGAAAGTGCTCTGATTGTGTTATCGGTTGCCATAATTTTTTATTTATGGTCTGTTAAAATACGAGTAGTGCAGCTGTTCTTTTGTTGCTCAGTTGTCATACATTTAAAGGGTTTTATTGCGAGTTAATTTCTCCCTACGTGAATATCTTCTCATTTTATTAATAAAAATTTTAACTCGAAAGAATTTAGTAGCGCTGCTACTCTATTGGTTGAAGATAAAGGCAGCGAAATAACTGGATCCTAAAAAGCAATGCTTCAAAGAAGCCACCATTTTTTTGTTTTCTATCACTCCAATGTGATTCTAAGCCTGCCCCTTGATCTAATGTACACTCGATTGAAGTTAACCCAAAAGCCGGCCACCCGAATGTACACTCGATCAAAGCCAACCCCAGGGCCCACAACCCCAATGTAGACTTGATCAAAGCCAGCCCATAACCGGCCACCCCAATGTAGACTCGATCAAAGCCAACCCCAGAACCCGCCACCCCAATGTAGATTCAATCAAAGCCAACCCCAGAACCCGCCACCCCAATGTAGATTAGATCAAAGCCAACCCCAGAACCCGCCACCCCAATGTAGATTCAATCAAAGCCAACCCCAGAACCCGCCACCCCAATGTAGATTCGATCAAAGCCAACCCCAGAACCCGCCACCCCAATGTAGATTCGATCAAAGCCAACCCCAGAACCCGCCACCCCAAGTAGATTCGATCAAAGCCAACCCCAGAACCCGCCACCCCAATGTAGACTCGATCAAAGCCAACCCAAGAACCCGCCACCCCAATGTAGACTCGATCAAAGCCAACCCAAGAACCCGCCACCCTAATGTAGATTCGATCAAAGCCAACCGCAGAACCCGCCACCCCAATTTAGAATTCGATCAAAGCCAACCGAAGAACCCGCCACCCCAATTTACAGAACCCGCCACCCCAATTTACACTCGATCAAAGCCAACCCAAGAACCCGCCACCCCAATTTACACTCGATCAAAGCCAACCCAAGAACCCGCCACCCCAATTTACAGAACCCGCCACCCCAATTTACAGAACCCGCCACCCCAATTTACACTCGATCAAAGCCAACCCAAGAACCCGCCACCCCAATTTACACTCGATCAAAGCCAACCCAAGAACCCGCCACCCCAATTTACACTCGATCAAAGCCAACCCAAGAACCCGCCACCCCAATTTACACTCGGTCTTAACTAACTAACTAAGCTGCCCAGTATTTATATGTATCGGTATCGGTATGTATTGGTACTTGTTATCTCAAAGCTCTGAGAGTGAAATGGCCACTTTGTAAAAGTGGGTTTTTTCTATTATTTGAAATGCTCCTACCTTATTAAGCATTTATTTTTGTAACAGAACTAATAAATAATAGTCTTCATTTAACTATATTTTTTTTATCTTAACAGGCAATTGCATTTGTCTAAAGTCTACCCAACAGATATGAGACGGTGCTTTTAAGTTTGCAGTGCGCAATCTGTTCAGTACGTTTACTATTAGTTTTCTTTGCAGTGTAGGCCCAGTTGTTTTATGTGACAGAAAGTTTCCTAATAAATTAAAATGTTACCAATGGTGAAAAATAATTTTAATATTTTTAGTCTTCATAATGTTTATTTCTGCTTTGCTCTGAAGACAAACAAAATGCACAATTTACTAGCGGAAACAGATAAAGCCATGTTCCGACCGCTCTCCTTCTCCAAATAGCAATGTACACAGTCCCGCAAACCCCTAACCGCGATGTACACACTCTCCACCAACCCCTAACTCTAAATGTACACTCCCCACCAACCCCTAACTACAATGTACACACTCCCCACCAACCCCTAACCCTAATGTACACATGCTTGATACCAAATCCTTACCCTAATGTACACAAACCCTACCAAGCCCTAACCCGAATGTACATACAACCTTCGTACCCCTAACCCGAATGTACACCCTCAACAAAAACCTAGCTACAATGTACACACTCCCCACCAACTCCTTACCCGTATGTACACCCTTTCAACAAATAACTAACTACAATTTACAACCACTAACTCAATGTGCCACCATTTCACTGCATCCATGCTGATTTTTAACTTGCAGATGCATCACCAGCAGTCATCGGATCATCATGCGGTGGCTGCGTCGGCCTTCAACGCCGCAGCAGCCGCTGTCGGTGATGCGTGGCCTCGCGGCAAAGCCAGCTACAGCATGGACAAGCTGCTTGGCACTGGCGCCACCTCCAAGGTGTACAGGGCCACTTGTCCGTCGCGCAACAATGCCGAGATTGCTATCAAAGTTGTCAACTTGGACAGTAGCTCTGTGTCCATGGACGAGTTGCATCGGGAGACTCAGGGCATGAAGAAGCTGCGGCATGAGAACATTGTGGCCTACTATGGCAGCTTCATTGAGGACCAGTTCCTGTTCATCCTCATGGACCTGTGCGAGCGATCACTTCTGGATGTCATCAACCGGACAAAGACTAGCAGGGATATTCTACACGGGGTATTCGATGAAAACACCATTGCAACCATTGTCAGAGAGGTGCTGAAGGGCCTGCAGTATATTCACGAGAATGGCCTGGTGCACAGGTTAGTTTTGTTTGACTGTCCGTTTGAGTCTGTTTCTGCTGTCATTTTGAGTCAGTTTTGACTGTCAGTTTGAGTCATACTCATAATTAGACTCAAACAAAACCAAGCATACTTAACGCCCTCCAGAGACATCAAGTGCGGCAACATTCTGTTGAAGAAGGACGGTTCAGTTCAGATCGCTGACTTTGGTGTGACAGCATTCATCAATACTAATCCGCTGACTGGTCTGTCTGTTAATCCCGTGTCCAGGCACACCTTTGTTGGCACTCCCTGTTGGATGGCTCCAGAGGTGAGCGGCTGTGACTTTAGGGAATAAGCAATAGGTGTATGTGTATGGAAAGATTTGTTTCTTAAGAATGATCCCGCAAGACGAATGAGAAGTACATTTGAAGGCCAGAACCGTACCTGTTCCGTCTATAATCCGAAATCCTCAAGGTCATGGAGCAGCGACAGTACGGCTACACAACCAAGGCGGACATCTGGAGCCTGGGCATCACAGCCCTGGAGCTGGTGACTGGCAGCGCGCCCTACGCCAAGTTCGCGCCGCTGAAAGTCATCATCCTGACGCTGAACAATGACCCGCCGAGTCTGGCCACGGTGGAAGAGAAACCCGGCCAGTACTCCGCCTACGGGCAGAAGTTTAGAAAGTTTGTAGCCGCCTGTCTGGTGCGGAATGACGCCGAGAGACCCGGCGCTAAGCAACTGCTGCTGCACCCGTTTATCAAGGTGAGCAGCCCCGTGCCTAAGCATGTTCTAAAGTACACTCGCTTCAAACTCCCCTAGACTAGAACCCGCCAGCACAACTAATGTACACTCGCTTCAAACTCCCCTAGACTAGAACCCGCCAGCCCAACTAATGTACACTCGCTTCAATTTCCCCTAGACTAGAACCCGCCAGCCCAACTAATGTACACTCGCTTCAATTTCCCCTAGACTAGAACCCGCCAGCCCAACTAATGTACACTCGCTTCAAACTCCCCTAGACTAGAACCCGCCAGCTCAACTAATGTACACTCGCTTCAAACTCCCCTAGACTAGAACCCGCCAGCCCAACTAATGTACACTCGCTTCAAACTCCCCTAGACTAGAACCCGCCAGCACAACTAATGTACACTCGCTTCAAACTCCCCTAGACTAGAACCCGCCAGCCCAACTAATGTACACTCGCTTCAATTTCCCCTAGACTAGAACCCGCCAGCCCAAATAAAGTACACTCGCTTCAAACTCCCCTAGACTAGAACCCGCCAGCCCAACTAATGTACACTCGCTTCAATTTCCCCTAGACTAGAACCCGCCAGCCCAACTAATGTACACTCGCTTCAAACTCCCCTAGACTAGAACCCGCCAGCTCAACTAATGTACACTCGCTTCAAACTCCCCTAGACTAGAACCCGCCAGCCCAACTAATGTACACTCGCTTCAAACTCCCCTAGACTAGAACCCGCCAGCCCAACTAATGTACACTCGCTTCAAACTCCCCTAGACTAGAACCCGCCAGCCCAACTAATGTACACTCGCTTCAAACTCCCCTAGACTAGAACCCGCCAGCCCAACTAATGTACACTCGCTTCAAACTCCCATAGACTAGAACCCGCCAGCCCAACTAATGTACACTCGCTTCAAACTCCCATAGACTAGAACCCGCCAGCCCAACTAATGTACACTCGCTTCAAACTCCCCTAGACTAGAATCCGCCAGCCCAATGTAAACTCGCTTCAAACTGTTCAACACTACAGGCCAAAGCCAAAGAGAAAGAGTACATCGTTCGATTTCTGCTCAGCGGTGACTCGCAGCTGCTGCAGCAGCACCAGAACCTGCTGTCCGGCAAGCGCCGGTCTCAGGACGATGTCTTAAGTGGCGGCGACGGCGGAGAAAACGCCGGCGAAGATGAAGAAGACGAGGAGGAGGAGGACGAGTGGCAGTTTCCCGATGGGGGCTCCGCGGCTGCGGCCTCCACTACTGCCACCTCCGCAGCTGCCACTGCCAGCGACGCTAAAATACCCACAATAAAACTGCCAGCCACCGCGACCTCATCCTCAGCCGCGCCTACGGACGACGACTCCGTGATGGTGATCGATCAGGACAACCCCGACAGTCGGTTGCCATGGCTACGCGCCGCCCTAGCGACGCGCTCTAATTGTCGCAGCGTCAGTTTAAAATTCCGGCTTCGAAAGCGCAAAGACGAAGCGTCGGTCTCTCCGGACATCTCTGCCTCCTTCACGCCTTCAGCAGCTTCAATGTCAACTGGCGCGTTGACTAATTTTGCTGACGATTCGTCGATGCAAGCTTCGTCGGCCACCTCACCGTTATCTGCGGCCGCGGACGGAACGTCTGTCTCAACGGGATCCGCCTTGGCCGAGCTGCAGGACATCACATTCGACTTTGCTGTTGGCAAAGACAAAGCCAACGGCATCACCATGGAGCTAGTGGAGTCCGGTCTAGTCAGCATGCACGACATGGTGGTAATCTCCCGAGCCCTGCAGACCCTCATCGATGCGCCCTGGGCTCGCGAGCGGGTCTTCCCGCTGAACACCCCGCTGCCACCGGGTGTCTTCGCCGACCAGGTCGAGTTTGTCGGCTACGCCGGACTGTCTGTCGTGTCCGTGACCGCCCAATTCGAGGACGGCAGTGAGGAGTCGCTGCAGCTTGAAGAGGCCGCTGCCTAGGTTGGCGGATTGCGAGACTCGGCTATCGTCACGTGACTTTGATTTTCGACCGAGTTAAGTTTTTGTGGGAAAGTTTGATATACATCTTGCTAACAGCAATCGGTACATTGACCCATCAACCCATGCATTGATCCACTGACCCATACGTTGACCGACTGACCCATGCATTGACCCTTTGTCTTTGGCCCACTGACTCATTAATTAAACTAATCTATTGACCCAGTGTAGAAGAATTGTGTTAATATTTTATACTTTTAATTGGAACTAACATATTATTCCAAGTTTTTTACTTGCTGACTGAACCACCTTTATTCAGATTAGATTCAACACGCAAATGGTTTTCTATAGTTGTATGTAATTTTATAATTCATTAGATTTGTTATACTTTGATTCTTCAATCACTCCACTAGTAAAAATATGTTTTGGTCAGTTTTCTTGCTTAGTTGCTTGTGACATTATTAGCTTTTATTTCCTGTCGTGATTATTGCGTAGGAAATTTAATTTTATCAGTCAATTTTTCCCATGGCTGAGTTCTAGTTGTA
This sequence comes from Macrostomum hystrix, assembly GCA_950097015.1. Lineage (NCBI taxonomy): Eukaryota > Metazoa > Platyhelminthes > Macrostomidae > Macrostomum > Macrostomum hystrix. The sequence goes on from CATNEN010000002.1 coordinate 4,903,738, forward strand.
ATCGAGTTTTGATTAAGAATTTCTCACAAATTTTACTATTTACTTTACTCGACATAACTGCCAGTTGAAAAGTCATTATTTAAATTAATTACTGCCGCCTCTAGCTATCTAGTCTCAGAATTCTTCAACCCGAATGTACATTCTCTCCAGGTCATCCCTAGTATTACTACTTCAATGTACATTATCTCCAGGCCAGCGTCAAGATTCCTCAACCCCAATGTACATTCTGTCCAGGCCAGCCCCGAGATTCCTCAACCCCAATGTACATTCTCTCCAGGTCAGCGCTAGTATTACTACTTCAATGTACATTATCTCCAGGCCAGCGTCAAGATTCCTCAACCCCAATGTACATTCTGTCCAGGCCAGCCCCGAGATTCCTCAACCCCAATGTACATTCTGTCCAGGCCAGCCCCGAGATTCCTCAACCCCAATGTACATTCTCTCCAGGTCAGCGCTAGTATTACTACTTCAATGTACATTATCTCCAGGCCAGCGTCAAGATTCCTCAACCCCAATGTACATTCTGTCCAGGCCAGCCCTGAGATTCCTCAACCCCAATGTACATTCTCTCCAGGTCAGCGCTAGTATTACTACTTCAATGTACATTATCTCCAGGCCAGCGTCAAGATTCCTCAACCCCAATGTACATTCTCTCCAGGCCAACCTCAGAATCTCCACCACCCCTATTTCCTCCGCTTTCCAGACCAAGCAAATGTACATATAACCCAGAAAAAACTCAGAGGCCGCCCCATTGTGCATAGCTGTAGATTGTCATCATAGCTGTCAATCATTATTTGTGCACAATTTCCCATCGTCCCCTGCACTATTAGTCTGTACATATTTAGACGTACAATCTAGCCATTTGATATTTTGTGACATTTTCTCCAATATCTCGCTCTGTTTGATAGCAGTGAATCAATAATGCTACTAACCAGTGTCTTTTAGTATTAAGTTTGTAAATAACATATTTTCGAAAGCCTTTTTATTAATTTTCTAATTCATGTCACTTTTTTCTGCTTGCGTGTTGCTTTGTTATAATAACATAGACTGAGGTTTATAAAACCTCACATTCTTGCTTGCACATTCTAATCGATTATTTTAACAGTGTTCACTTTTGACCTGTTATGCTGCAGGTAACTGCAGGTATTAACAGCGAGCTGGTCAATGTGACTCTTACATTTGCATATTTAAACTACTTACTGCCTTATTCAGTAAGTAGTATCATTTTTTTTGTTTTGCTAATTATGTTAAAAAGATATGATTCTACAAAAAGGTTTTTTGTATTAAAAATGTTTTATTTTACTATTGTGGAATAAATTAACATATGTTCAAAAAAAGTTTCCTGTAGCAAAAAGTTTTTAAGATTAAAGTATTAGAGCAAGGTGGATATAAAGTTTTGTAGGTCATTTTTGGAACAGATTCTACTACTAAAATAGATTTCTTTTTCTTTTGGTTTAGATTAATTAATTATTACAGATAATTAATTCAGCTAGTCGATACCGGTTTTGTTCCTTTTTATTTTGAAATAAAATAAGTCTCATTGCTTAGACATTGCTTAGAGCTTGTAAACCTTGTAATTTAGTGTTTTGCCCTATATTTGGGTTCGCGACTCGAACTCCCGACCCTCGGTCAGAAGTCCGCAGCTCTAGTCAGCTTTTTATCTTGATCCAAAAAATGATAATGATAATAATAGTTACAGGACGGCTGCGGGCAATGGCACATCATTTGGTGACACCGCAGCCAGCGAGGAGGCAATTCTGTCAATTTCGCTGATTCTTAAGCACACACGCACACAGATACTGTACGCAGGCACACGCTAACACAGGTGTGTACATCTGCCTGACTTTCTCATCGTCAGGCAGTGTACACTCTCACTGTGCTTAGCAGATTGGCCTTCAAGGGCGTAAATTGCACGACAAGCCCCCTTAAGCCTTGTGACCCATTTTTCCTAGGTTCATAAAGTTCTACTATCAGTAGTGCTCCCAGCATCTGCGTGTGAAGCTTGGCCAATCCTGCTCTTACAGGACCTAATCTTCCTGGGCACGGCGAGCTCGTTTCCTTCGCCGCATCGCTGCGCCTCCGGTTTGATTGTTCGTTTCCATAGCAACGGCGAGTGCTGGCTATTCGACTGCGGCGAGTCCACCCAGGTCCAGCTGATGCGCTCTCCGGTGCGCATGGGCAGAATCTCGCGCATCTTCATCACTCACCTGCACGGAGATCACAGTTTCGGCCTGCCCGGCCTCATCAGCACCCTTGGCGGCGGCCGCTGCGAGGACGGCTCGACCGTGACTGTCTACGGACCGCCCGGCACCCGGCAGTTTCTCAGGCAGAGCCTAGCCTATGCCAGGAGCGACCTGGTTGGGGTGAGTGAGCTGTGCTCCGCTGCCACTGCCTGTTTCTGACTGCCTGCCTGACTGCCTGCCTGCCTGCCTGCCTGCCTGCTTGCCTGCCTGCCTGCCTGCCTGCCTGCCTGCCTGCCTGTCTGCCTGCCTGCCTGTCTGTCTGTCTGCCTGACTGTCTGCCTGACTGTCTGCCTGTCTGCCTGCCTGCCTGACTGCCTGCCTGCCTGCCTGCCTGACTGCCTGCCTGCCTGCCTGCCTGCCTGCCTGCTTGCCTGCCTGCCTGCCTGCCTGCCTGCCTGTCTGTCTGTCTGCCTGACTGCCTGCCTGACTGCCTGCCTGACTGCCTGCCTGCCTGCCTGCCTGCCTGTCTGTCTGTCTGTCTGCCTGACTGTCTGCCTGTCTGCCTGCCTGCCTGCCTGCCTGCCTGTCTGTCTGTCTGTCTGTCTGCCTGACTGTCTGCCTGTCTGCCTGCCTGCCTGCCTGCCTGCCTGTCTGTCTGTCTGTCTGTCTGCCTGACTGTCTGCTTGCCTGCCTGCCTGCCTGCCTGCCTGCCTGCCTGCCTGCCTGCCTGCCTGCCTGCCTGCTTGCCTGCCTGCCTGCCTGCCTGCCTGCCTGCCTGCCTGCCTGCCTGCCTGCCTGCCTGTCTGTCTGTCTGCCTGACTGTCTGCCTGACTGTCTGCCTGTCTGCCTGCCTGCCTGCCTGCCTGCCTGTCTGTCTGTCTGTCTGTCTGCCTGACTGTCTGCCTGTCTGCCTGCCTGCCTGCCTGCCTGCCTGTCTGTCTGTCTGTCTGTCTGCCTGACTGTCTGCTTGCCTGCCTGCCTGCCTGCCTGCCTGCCTGCCTGCCTGCCTGCCTGCCTGCCTGCCTGCTTGCCTGCCTGCCTGCCTGCCTGCCTGCCTGCCTGCCTGCCTGCCTGCCTGCCTGTCTGTCTGTCTGCCTGACTGTCTGCCTGACTGTCTGCCTGTCTGCCTGCCTGCCTGCCTGCCTGCCTGTCTGTCTGTCTGTCTGTCTGCCTGACTGTCTGCCTGTCTGCCTGCCTGCCTGCCTGCCTGCCTGTCTGTCTGTCTGTCTGTCTGCCTGACTGTCTGACTGCCTGCCTGCCTGCCTGTCTGTCTGTCTGTCTGTCTGCCTGACTGTCTGACTGCCTGACTGTCTGCCTGACTGCCTGCCTGTCTGTCTGCCTGACTGTCTGCCTGACTGCCTGCCTGCCTGTCTGTCTGTCTGCCTGCCTGCCTGCCTGTCTGTTCTGGTTGTCTGTATGTCTGTCTGTCTGTCTGTTCTGGTTGTCTCTCTGTCTGTCCTGGGTGGTTGTCTGTCTGTCTGTCTGTCTGTCTGTCTGTCTGTCTGTCTGTCTGTCTGTCTGTCTGTCTGTTCTGGTTGTCTGTATGTCTGTCTGTCTGTCTGTTCTGGTTGTCTCTCTGTCTGTCCTGGGTGTCTCTCTGTCTGATCGGGTGTCTGTCTGTCTGTCTGTCTGTCTGTCTGTCATTAATTATATTAAGAAGTTAGTGAAGCTGTTGTCAGCACAGACGTGCACTTCTGTGCGGACAATACACAGGTAATCAGATAGATAATAAGCACGGTTGTACATCTGCTTCAGTTTTTCATTGCAAGGCACAGACCTTGGTGCGATAGTCGAATGAGTGAATTGCTGTCTCTCTGTTTTATTTTCACTGAATCTGTCTATTTTGTATCTGCATTCATCCTCCGATTCTTGTCCCCTTAGATGCGCTTAGCGATTCGCGAGCTTCAAGACGTTCCACTGCTGATGCCGGCGCCCGAAAATGCTAAAATGGAGGCCATCCTTGCCAGGGCGGTCAGCTCGAGTGCCGGCCTGTTGCCGTCACTGCCCTACGAGACTGTCATCTCGGACTCCGTCCGTGAGCCGGACGGCACCTGGACTGTTGTATCGGCAGGGGAATCCGACAGCAGCTGCGGAGTCACCGTGCGGGCCGCCGCATTAAGCCACCGGGTGCCCTGCGTTGGCTACCGACTCGAGACTCGAGCACCCGCCATTGGCCACCTGCTGCCTGAGCTGGCCTATGAGCTGGGATTGGCCAGGACTGGCGAGACCGCCCTGCTGGGCGAGCTCAAACGCGGCCGGACGGTCACAACTGCCTCCGGAGCTGTCATTCGACCTGACCAGGTGAGACTCAGATTGAGTAGGCGTGAGAACGGGATTTGGTAGAGTTGCGTAGAATATAATGTGAGATGGGGTAGAAATAGAATGGGGGTGAGATCGGGTATATTAGGGTATAATAGGTTGAGATGGGGTAGGATAGGAGGGTGAGATGGGGTAGAATAGGAGGATGAGATGGGGTAGGATAGGAGAATGAGATGGGATAGAATAGGAGAATGAGATGGGATAGAATAGGAGGCTGAGATGGGGTAGACTAGGAGGCTGAGATAGGGTAGGATAGGAGGCTGAGATGGGGTAGGATAGGAGGTTGAGATAGGGTAGAATGAGAGGGTGAGATGGGGTAGAATGAGAGGGTGAGATGGGGTAGAATGAGAGGGTGAGATAGGGTAGAATGAGAGGGTGAGATGGGGTAGAATGAGAGGGTGAGATAGGGTAGAATGAGAGGGTGAGATGGGGTAGAATGAGATGGTGAGATAGGGTAGAATGAGAGGGTGAGATAGGGTAGAAAGGTTCTTATAGCAAGGCTTTTTATATTTGCTAGCAAACAGGCTCGAAAAATTGCATAAATCCTTTCAATTTCCATTTAAAACTGCTCGGGCCGCAGGTGACCTCACCACCGCCTCCGCCACTGCGTCTGGCCGTCTTCGGCGACACCTGTAAATCGGACCTGGCCGCCAACTTGTGCCGCAATGTCGACTGCCTGGTGCATGAGGCTACGGGCGACGACTCGCTGACTGACATCTGTCACGAGAAGGGGCACTCCACCCCTGCCATGGCCGCTGAGTATGCCCGTCAAATTGGTGCAAAATCCCTGCTGCTGACTCACTTCAGCCAGCGCTACACCGAACAGTCGGGACCCTCAGCCAGCGACGCCTCCGTGGAGCTGTTGCGTCGGCAGGCCGCAGCCAGACTGGAGGGCTGCGGGATCTCCTTGAACATGGCGGCTGACCTGAGGCAGTTCTCTCTGACTCACGATGGACTCAAGTTTGTTAAGGACCACAACTGCGATTAGGGAACCTGCTCAGGGACCTGAAGTTTTTGAGTACACACCTACTGAATGGCCCGATGATAATAAATGGAAGCAAATATACTAGCTATATGGATAACGGCTCGCACATGTTTATTGTTTTCTTTCATGAATATTATTTGCATGCAAGCTTAAGCCAAAGCCTATCTAATAAACGTTGAAGCATTTCACTTTGCGTATCAACATGAATATTTGATCAAATTGAACCATTTAATCTTTTCTTTTGTGTAAATGATTTAAAACAAGTTTTAAAAAATACATGCATTAGCTCACGAGATGTTTTTTCAGCTGAGTTTTGCTTTCATTTGCCAACTTTAATGTACACACGCTTTCACTCACCAATCTCACCTACTCCAGTGTACACTCGCTCTCCACCAATCACACCTACTCCAGTTTACACTCGCTCCCTAACCAATCACACCTACTCCAGTGTACACTCGCTCTCCACCAATCACACCTACTCCAGTTTACACTCGCTCCCTAACCAATCACACCTACTCCAGTGTACACTCGCTCTCCACCAATCACACCTACTCCAGTTTACACTCGCTCCCTAACCAATCACACCTACTCCAGTTTACACTTGCTCTCCACCAATCACACCTACTCCAGTTTACACTTGCTCTCCACCAATCACACCTACTCCAGTTTACACTCGCTCCCTAACCAATCACACCTACTCCAGTGTACACTCGCTCTCCACCAATCACACCTACTCCAGTTTACACTCGCTCCCTAACCAATCACACCTACTCCAGTTTACACTTGCTCTCCACCAATCACACCTACTCCAGTGTACACTCGCTCCCTAACCAATCACACCTACTCCAGTGTACACTCGCTCCCTAGCCAATCACACCTACTCCAGTATACACTCGCTCCCTAACCAATCACACCTACTCCAGTATACACTCGCTCCCTAACCAATCACACCTACTCCAGTGTACACTCGCTCTCCACCAATCACACCTACTCCAGTATACACTCGCTCCCTAACCAATCACACCTACTCCAGTTTACACTTGCTCTCCACCAATCACACCTACTCCAGTGTACACTCGCTCCCTAACCAATCACACCTACTCCAGTGTACACTCGCTCCCTAGCCAATCACACCTACTCCAGTATACACTCGCTCCCTAACCAATCACACCTACTCCAGTATACACTCGCTCCCTAACCAATCACACCTACTCCAGTATACACTCGCTCCCTAACCAATCACACCTACTCCAGTATACACTCGCTCCCTAACCAATCACACCTACTCCAGTGTACACTCGCTCCCTAACCAATCACACCTACCCCAGTGTACACTCGCTCCCTAACCAATCACACCTACTCCAGTATACACTCGCTCCCTAACCAATCACACCTACTCCAGTGTACACTCGCTCCCTAACCAATCACACCTACCCCAGTGTACACTCGCTCCCTAACCAATCACACCTACTCCAGTGTACACTCGCTCCCTAACCAATCACACCTACTCCAGTGTACACTCGCTCCCTAACCAATCACACCTATTCCAGTGTACACTCGCTCCCTAACCAATCTCGAGTTCTCTCATGCACAACATACTCCGGGCCAATCATCATGCAGTTCTGATATGCGCAATGTTTCAGCATCTGGGCCTGTAGAGCGTGCAGCCAGGTTCGCACTCGAGAATCGCTAATTGCGCAATGGGCCGACTGCACATTGTACACATGGGCGGCGAGCGGGTGTTCTCCTGCGCCAACTGCGACTGCCCACTGACCAATCGGCAGCAGCTAGTCAGCACCCGCTTCACCGGAGCCACCGGGCGGGCCTTCCTATTTAACCGGGTGGTAAACCTGGACATGAGCGAGCTGCAAGACCGGGTTATGCTCACCGGTAGGCACATGGTTCGCGACGTGAGCTGCCGCAAGTGCAAGACTAAACTGGGCTGGGTGTACGAGTTTGCCACAGAGGAGAGCCAGCAGTACAAGGAAGGAAAAATCATTCTGGAGCGGGCTCTGATTAACGAGAGCGAAGGGTTTACCGATCCGGTCAAAGACTGAGCCGTAATTATCTTTTCGTACTATGCTAGGCTGTAGTTCAGAGAATAATAATGTACACTGAACCGCCCATAGAAATAGAATAGAAATTCAAGATTCGAACTCCCGACCTCTCCCAGTCCAAAAGTCCCACTGAGTCACTGCCTGTACTTCTTGACGAATTGGGTTAGGTCTAGTTTGTAAATATTTGTGTTCGTCTATGGTAAAACTCATTTGGCTCTATTATCAGTGTGGACTGAAGTGTTGCAACGGCTCGTAACTGCAAACTAGACAAAGCCGATTATTTTATCGCACAGCTATCGTTCAAAGTCCATTGACTCATCATCTGGCATTTCCTATGCAATTATTTTTATTCTAACATTTTATTTTCGTTAGGTTTCTAGTTTGACTGCATCGTGATTGTTTTTCGCTATGATTTTGACTACGCACACATTTCGTGATTCTTGCACGTACCATTAGGTTGCAGATCATTTTTTACTTCATACCAATCTGCCTTATTACATTTCTCTTTATAAGCTGACCCTGTTGCTCGTGGTTAATCTGTCTAAAAGAAGTATTTTTTCAATCATCCACATTATGAGCAGCATTGATCCATTAGTTTGAGTCGCTTGGCTTTGTCCTTGGTCGGCCATTTTTGTACTTTTGCTTGAGCATATTTAACAATACGCAATTATCTAGCATTGTCTGCTATCTGACATTTAACCTCCCATTGCTGATTTATTATCCTAGCAAAGGTGTACACTCCTACCTGACCAATCACTATGCCCATTGTACACTCCTTCCTGACCAATCACTATGCCCATTGTACACTCCTTCCTGACCAATCACTATGCCCATTGTACACTCCTTCCTGACCAATCACTATGCCCATTGTACACTCCTTCCTGACCAATCACTATGCCCATTGTACACTCCTTCCTGACCAATCACTATGCCCATTGTACACTCCTTCCTGACCAATCACTATGCCCATTGTACACTCCTTCCTGACCAATCACTATGCCCATTGTACACTCCTTCCTGACCAATCACTATGCCCATTGTACACTCCTTCCTGACCAATCACTATGCCCATTGTACACTCCTTCCTGACCAATCACTATGCCCATTGTACACTCCTTCCTGACCAATCACTATCTCCATTGTGCACTCGTCGACCAATCACCAGGTGAAGTATACATACTGCTTCTGCTCATTTTGCGTCGTTCAGGGTAATTCGGAACTTAATTTTCTTGAGATCGTTTTGTCTTATATTTTTCGCACTTTTTCCTATTTCGTAGCTTCCAGTATCTGTCACTTAATTTCGCTACACATTTTCATTATCAGGTGCAGAAAGTCTATGATATTTCAAATTTAAAAAAGTCTAATGAGCCTGTCTCGCCAATTCAATTCAATCACAAGAAGACCGGTTTGTTGACGTTGTTGACTTTAGCTTGTCATGTCACTCTCATGTCATGCTGTGTCTGAGAATAACTAATAAATTAAAACGGTTTTTGTCCAGTGAGAGTTTGATCGTTCGTTAATTTTTGTTTTGATCAAGGTTTTAACTTTTAGTGTACACTTCACTGTGCCTAGGAGGTTGGCCCTCAAGGGCGTAAATTGTACGACAAGCCCCCAAGCCTTCTCCACGCGGCCGCGCCCCAAATAAATGTGGCCTCGCCGTGGAATCGAACTTAGGGAGCGTGGTGCGAGAGGCAAACGCGTTAAACGCTCTGCCACCGACCCCCCGAGAAGCGCTGCTAGTTTCTATTATATTTCTATTCTACTGTAAAATTCTATTTATTCCTGAACTCGCTGCAGCTTCCACCAACACTATCACACAATGGAGCAGGCTGTGAATGAATCTGCTGTCAAAAGCTCCGAGCAGTTTGAGCAGTGCTCATTCTTTGTAGCCAGGAAGCAGCGCAGGTGCCGCTTGCGCGCGATGCCCGGCCAGACATTGTGCGTTGAACACTGCCCATCCGGCCTGGCTGCTCCTGACGACAGTCGGGGCGACCGCATCCGATGTCCACTAGATCCAAAGCACACTGTGTACGCCAAGCAATTAGAGAAACACCTGACCAGGTGCAACTCCAGGCCTAGGCTAACTGGTCAGCTGTTTTATCAGCCGGGTGTGAATTCATGCGATTCTGCCGAGGACAAGAGTCACGATAAGCGATGGAGCCTGTTGGATCCGCCTGAGCACATGCGCTCCAGAATCAGTGAGATTATCGCTCTGGTGGAGTCTCTTGTTCCTGACTCTGAACTGTCCACGGCTGAGGATTGTTCTGATGGCATCCTTAGCAACAGCGATTGGCCAACAATGGCTGCCGAATTGGAGGCTGTTGCCAAGCGAGCAGCCGCTTCTTTAGAGAAGAAGTCGCCAGGAAAGCGTGGCCGCAGAGACTCAGCGGGTTCCTACTCTTCGTCATCGTCTGACGAAGACGCTGATGGCGACCCCAGGGCGGTGACCAACCTTCGTCAGCAGGCGAACCTGCTGGCCCTGGCCGAGCGGTCCAGCCTGCTGCGCAGTCCGTGCGCCTACGTGGAATTCGGCGCCGGGAAGGGTCACTTGTGCCACTGGGTGGCCCGCTATTGGCTAGAGAAGGCCTCAGCAATGCCAGGCAGTCTGAATGCCAGCGAGTTCGTTGATCCGAACGCCTACCTGCTGATTGATCGCGGCTCGGTGCGCAACAAATTCGATTGCGCTCACAAATACTCCGGCCAGCGATTCGCTCGCATTCGCATCGACATTGCCGACCTTGTGCTGCGTCGACTGCTGCTTCAGGCATCACCGCTGACGAATCTGCCGTTGAAGAAGGCCAAGCCGAAGCCAGTTCTTCCAGGCAATGTGGCTGCGAAGTATAAAACTGTTTCTAAAGCTGGCGATAATGCATCCTTAGCAACCGGTGAAGGTCATTCCGTTAACCTAAAAGCAGTAGTCTCTGACAAAACATCCATCGTTGTAGCAACACCTGCTTCAGATAACATCTCGGCATCCATGGCAACAGAAGCCTCTGGAACTAACTTGAACTCCATGGCAACAGAAGCCTCTGGAACTAACTTGAACTCCATAGCAACAGAAGCCTCTGGAACTAACTCAAACTCCATGGCAACAGAAGCCTCTGGAACTAACTTGAACTCCATAGCAACAGAAGCCTCTGGAACTAACTCAAACTCCATGGCAACAGAAGCCTCTGGAACTAACTCAAACTCCATGGCAACAGAAGCCTCTGGAACTAACTCAAACTCCATGGCAACAGAAGCCTCTGAAACTAACTCGAACTCCATGGCAACAGAAGCCTCTGGAACTAACTCGAACTCCATGGCAACAGAAGCCTCTGGAACTAACTCAAACTCCATGGCAACAGAAGCTTTAGAAAATAAATCGGCTCCCTTGCCAACGGTTACAAATGCATCCGTGAACGTACAAGAAGCCAGCAGGTGTGGTGTTACTGCGCTGGGCAAACACCTGTGCGGCGCTGCCACCGATCTGGCTTTGCGTTGCCTGGCCGGGTTAGACGATTCGCCTAAAGACGAGAAAATTTCTAAGCAGAAGGGAGAAAATGAAAAGCATTTAGGACACACGGACGCCAGTGACAGGTTGGTCCTGTTACTGCTTTCCATTGTTTCTTTCAGATTTCTGTTCATGCAAAATGATAAGTTGTGTGTTGGCAATCAGTTCATATGATTTTACATACTCCAGCCCGACTGCCCGTAGCGACGGCTGTAGCAGCAACAAACGGCCCCGCGTCGCCATGCCTGACTCCGTACGCCAGCGAAGGTCATCCAGCATCGGCCCAGTCGGCGGAGTGATCGCCCTGTGCTGTCACCATCGCTGCCTCTGGTCCGCCTACGTCGGCAAGCGGCACCTGGCCAGCGTTGGCATTGGGCCGGATGAATTTCACGCCATCTGCCGCATGGCCGGCTGGGCCACCTGCGCTGGCAAAGCGGAACGGAAGAGGCGCCTGATGAATGATGACAGGTGATGAAAATTTCTCTATGGATAATAATAATTGTAGCAGACCTCTCAGCTCTCTCTCTCTCTCTATTTGTTGGATTTGGGATTGGTGAGCTGAGTATTTGGGGGGAATGGTAGCGTAAGTTATGAGGGTGAGAATAGGTATTTTTCACGCTGTTCGTGTTATACCTAAGGTAGCGCTAATGCCCGAGCGACAAGACACTAGTTAGCTACTAACAATGGGAGCGGAATTTACTGCTGCTGGCACGAGAGCTAAGGTCACTGATCTGGGCACACAGTCCGTGGGGCGTATCAGGATGGATCGAAGTTGCCTGGTGAACGTCCTTCGCAATCTCACTTACTTTCCTCTATGGGGTCCGGAATTAGTACAGTTTCATTAGGGGGATAAAGGCGAGTTTTGGGACTTCAGGGGGGTATTTAGGGAACTTCAGGTGGACTTTTAGATGGGATTTTACGACTTTATATTTGGGATTTCAAAGGGATCATATAATAGGGTGACTTCGGGTAAAGAAGGCCGACAAGATATCTTTGGGAGAGGATTGGGAAGGCAAAGGTATCTAATTGTTTTCTCCTATTAGGAAAACACTAAAGAACTCGATTTATTTTAATATCGAAACAGGGAAAGAGGTATGAAGTGGAATTGCTTATATTTCGTAGAGCAAAACGTTAAGAACGTATAAAACGTAAAGCAGGTCCAACATGGGTAACAAGGTTAACCACAGTGTTATCGGGTGGTTGGGATCGAGGTGAAGATCGCATTTTATTTTTCTCTGTATATATATACCAAAATTGGGGTGGGTGCATGTTCCGCTTGAGTGCGCATACAACGAACAAAAAGCACCGCGTGAGGTTACGACAAATAGCTAGCGCGCGAGAAAAAGTGGCGGGAATTCAAAATGAAAAAGTTTCCTAATTATTCGCTGCCTCATAATGCTAATAATAATTGTTGGAGGGCTGCAGGCAATGGCACATCATTTAGTGACACTAGACCCGCAGCCAGCGAGGAGGCAATTCTATCCATTTCGCTGACTCCTAAGCACACACGCTCACACGGGTGTGTACATCCGCCCTGACTTTCTCATTGTCAGGCCGTGTACACTTTCACTGTGCTTTGGAGGTTGGCCCTCAAGGGCGCGAATTGCACGACAAGCCCCCAAGCCTTCTCTCCGCAGCTGCGGCCCAAATCAATGTGGCCTCACCTCGGAATCGAGCTCAGGGACCTTAGTGCGGAAGGCTAACGCGTTGACCTCCCTTGGTCTATGGATTCTTGTCATGAATATTCTGGCCTTAACTGTAGATACTGTACTTCTTGACCTAGCCATCAGTTAAGCAGCTTTTGTCAATTATCTCTCTCTCATGTAATGTCGCCCCGCTTTGTCAGGCGCGAATTGATCGGCCTAAAGTGCAAACGGCTCATCGACGCCGGCCGGGTGGCCTACCTCACGGAGCAGCTGGGCTATTCGGCCAGATTAGTTCGCTACGCCAGTCAGGCGGACACTCTGGAGAACGCCGCTCTCGTCTTCTCTCGGAGTATTTGACCCGGTCATAAAGCATGACTTTCTAAGAATTAAAGGGTCGAGCATGTTTCAATTTTTTCCACCGTCTTGCTCACAATTTACTGAATCTATAGTGGTAGAATTGATAGAAAATATAATTGGCTTTGGTTATTGAACTCTTTCAAACGGTCAAGCAGCTTTCAAAGAAATTGGCTTTGCTGTTGTTTGCTTATTTTTTTACTGATTGATCTGTTAGTCCTGCATTAGTTTCGCTGGATGGCTTGAGTAGAGTGAGCCGTATTTTTGTTGGTTTCTCGTACGCGAGTAATAAAGTTAACCAGTTGGCCTTTTAAAAGTTGTGTACAGTAATCAGTCCGTGGACTGGATGGGTTGCCACGCTGTCCAACAAAATTTCTACCCAAATAGAAATGACGCTGGTACCCATTTAACAGCTGGACTAAGAACTGAGTAGCTTGCTCTTAAAGACACAAGTTGTCTCCCTTTAGCTCAGATACGAACCCCCGACCTCTTTGTCAGAAGTCAAAACTCCCGATGTTAGCGTATTGATTACACCTGCCCCAATTGGGCCAGATGTGCAGCCGACAGAACAGTCGCAGCTGTTGCCCGGCGCATCTAAGGGCTGCGTACAGCTGTTCAGTCCATGGACTGGTGGGACAACACACCGACCCTAAATTACCCCAGCTGATGCTGGTACCCATTTAACAGCTGCGTGAACTGAAGCAATGCAAAGTTAATTGTCTTGCTAAAGTTCACAAATTGTTCCAGTGGAGTTGGGAAAGAAACCCCGACGCTTTTACCACTAGGCTACATCCTTTTACTGATGCATTTCTGATGATTACTTATTCATTGTATTTAACAATTCTTAAACTTCAGGACGGCTTCGACTTTGACTACGACTCTGGCTCGGGCGGTGATGAAGCGGCAAGGAGTTTGGAACTGGCTCAGGCTAGAGATAACTACCGGCCCAGAGTGCTGGCTGAGGGCGTAAGTTCGAATGTGCTGACTGCACTGTTAAATTATTAGCAAGCCATCCGCCTATATGTTGCGCTACGTAGATTAGCAACTATGATTAAACAATTGTCTTTTGTAATTACGTGCCATGAAAATTATCTTAAGGCAAGATGTACAGCCAGTAGCTGCGTTCAGTCCGTGGACTGGGGTGGGACCGCCATGCCTAGTCGAATGCTCAAACCACTAACTGGCCTTCCCCCCCAGAGCTTGAATCCTCGCTTCATTAACGTTGTTAACTCCTTTAACTTCTTCTAGTGGTTCTTAGAGGCCGATCAACAACAGCCCGTCAGCTCCGGTGGCAGCTGCTCTGATCAGCCGCAGGACAGCGAGCAGCTCTCTGTGCTCAAGCTGCGCGCCGATCTGCAGTACTTCGAGTCTCGCTACGATGCTGCCCTGGCTGACTACACGACCGCTCTTGGTGCGCACTTTCGATCGTGGGATTAGCTGTAGAATTAGCTGTAGGATTAACAGTAGGATTAGCTGTGGATTAACTGTAGGATTAGCTGTAGATTAGCTGTAGGATTAGCTGTGGCTTAGCTGTAGGATTAGCTGTAGAATTAGCTGTAGATTAGCTGTGGATTAACTGTAGGATTAGCTGTAGAATTAGCTGTAGGATTAGCTGTGGATTAGCTGTAGATTAGCTGTGGATTAACTGTAGGATTAGCTGTGGATTAGCTGTGGATTAACTGTAGGATTAGCTGTAGGATTAGCTATGGATTAGCTGTGGATTAACTGTAGGATTAGCTGTAGATTAGCTGTAGGATTAGCTGTGGCTTAGCTGTAGATTAGCTGTGGATTAACTGTAGGATTAGCTGTAGAATTAGCTGTAGGATTAGCTATGGATTAGCTGTGGATTAGCTGTGGATTAGCTGTAGGATGAGCTATGTATTAACTGTGGATTAACTGTGGATTAGCTGTAGGATTAGCTGCAGGATTAGCAGTGGATTAGCTGTCGGATCATTTTTCAACACGTTTTTGATAAATACATTTTTTTTTAAGTTAATTTCTGAACGGTTAAAAAACGGTTAAAAAGGTGAATAACTCAGATTGTATTTCCACGCCTTTGTCCAGAGATGGTCCCAGTCACCAACGCCATTGTTCGACGAGACATTCTCGAAGCTGTCGCTCGCTGCCAGTCCATCCTGGGTCGAACTTCCGACGCTCTTGAGATCGCTCGCAAACAGGTGAGAAAGGCTAGGATTCGCAAGCTCACACAAGCTATTTATTTTCCTATCTAGCGTAATTCAATTGACACTTGACCCGCCGACACAGCTAGGTGAATGCAGCACCGATGACCAGACCATGGCAGCCTACAACCTGTTGCTGGACATCTACTCCAAATCAGCCGCTAGTTTGGCCTCTCTAAGCTCGGACAGCTTCAGATTCGCGCTGCAGAACTGCCTGCTGTTGAATCCGCTGTGCGACCGTCTCTGGCGCCAGCTCGCTGAGGTGTACACCGGCTCGGGCGACACTGCCAGACGGGATGTCTGTTTACATGCGGCTCAGTGAGTTTGCATTTGAGGATCGGTGACAATCGGTGACGTTGGTGACAAAAACGATGTCCGAATTCGATACCGAATTAATTCGGTACTAATTACACGGCCTACCTAGATATTTCAACTCTCGATGGAATAGGTTACGCTCCTTAGCTTTAATAATGCTGTAATAAGCCGTTGGAAAACGTCCTATATGTGCCAGATGATCGACAAATGTCTTTGAATAGGTGAAAATATCATCGATATTGCACTTCGCAAATTTATGTTAAATTCCTAATAGAACTAAATTCATCAAATGTTGAAACGTTCATCAGATTCAGGATAGAGGATTTGAGGATTCCATGTATAACATGTTACTGTTCCGATGACTAACATGTTACAGTCTAATATGTTACAGTCTAGCATGTTACAGTCTAGCATGTTACAGTCTAGCATGTTACAGTCTAACATGTTACAGTCTAACATGTTACAGTCTAACATGTTACAGTCCCATGACTAACATATTATAAGTATCGGACTATAAGTAAAGATTATCGGACTATAAGTAAAGATTATCGGACTATAAGTAAAGATTATCGGACTATAAGTACAGATTATTTAAGTATCGGATTATAAGTACAGATTATTTAAGTATCGGACTTTAAGTACAGATTATTTAAGTATCGGATTATAAGTACAGATTATTTAAGTAGCGGATTATAAGTACAGATTATTTAAGTATCGGATTATAATTACAGATTATTTAAGTATCGGACTTTAAGTACAGATTATTTAAGTATCGGACTATAAGTACAGATTATTTAAGTAGCGGATTATAAGTACAGATTATTTAAGTAGCGGATTATAAGTACAGATTATTTAAGTATCGGACTATAAGTACAGATTATTTAAGTAGCGGATTATAAGTACAGATTATTTAAGTATCGGATTATAAGTACAGATTATTTAAGTATCGGACTATAAGTACAGATTATTTAAGTAGCGGATTATAAGTACAGATTATTTAAGTAGCGGATTATAAGTACAGATTATTTAAGTAGCGGATTATAAGTACAGATTATTTAAGTAGCGGATTATAAGTACAGATTATTTAAGTAGCGGATTATAAGTACAGATTATTTAAGTATCGGACTATAAGTACAGATTATTTAAGTATCGGACTTTAAGTACAGATTATTTAAGTATCGGATTATAAGTACAGATTATTTAAGTATCGGATTATAAGTACAGATTATTTAAGTAGCGGATTATAAGTACAGATTATTTAAGTATCGGACTATAAGTACAGATTATTTAAGTATCGGACTATAAGTACAGATTATTTAAGTAGCGGATTATAAGTACAGATTATTTAAGTAGCGGATTATAAGTACAGATTATTTAAGTATCGGATTATAAGTACAGATTATTTAAGTAGCGGATTATAAGTACAGATTATTTAAGTATCGGACTATAAGTACAGATTATTTAAGTATCGGACTATAAGTACAGATTATTTAAGTAGCGGATTATAAGTACAGATTATTTAAGTATCGGATTATAAGTACAGACTATTTAAGTATCGGATTATAAGTACAGATTATTTAAGTATCGGACTTTAAGTACAGATTATTTAAGTATCGGATTATAAGTACAGATTATTTAAGTAGCGGATTATAAGTACAGATTATTTATGTATCAGACTATATGTACAGATTATTTAAGTATTGGACTATAAGTACAGATTATATAAGTATCGGATTATAAGTACAGATTATTTAAGTATCGGACTATAAGTACAGATTATATAAGTATCGGATTATAAGTACAGATTATTTAAGTAGCGGATTATAAGTACAGATTATTTAAGTATCGGATTATAAGTACAGACTATTTAAGTATCGGATTATAAGTACAGATTATTTAAGTATCGGATTATAAGTACAGATTATTTAAGTAGCGGATTATAAGTACAGATTATTTAAGTATCGGATTATAAGTACAGACTATTTAAGTATCGGATTATAAGTACAGATTATTTAAGTATCGGATTATAAGTACAGATTATTTAAGTATCGGACTATAAGTACAGATTATTTAAGTATCGGACTATAAGTACAGATTATTTAAGTATCGGACTATAAGTACAGATTATTTAAGTAGCGGATTATAAGTACAGATTATTTAAGTATCGGACTTTAAGTACAGATTATTTAAGTATCGGATTATAAGTACAGATTATTTAAGTATCGGACTTTAAGTACAGATTATTTAAGTATCGGATTATAAGTACAGATTATTTAAGTATTGGACTATAAGTACAGATTATATAAGTATCGGATTATAAGTACAGATTATTTAAGTATCGGACTATAAGTACAGATTATATAAGTATCGGATTATAAGTACAGATTATTTAAGTATCGGATTATAAGTACAGATTATTTAAGTAGCGGATTATAAGTACAGATTATTTAAGTAGCGGATTATAAGTAAAGATTATTTAAGTATCGGACTATAAGTACAGATTATTTAAGTATCGGATTATAAGTACAGATTATTTAAGTATCGGACTATAAGTACAGATTATTTAAGTAGCGGATTATAAGTACAGATTATTTAAGTATCGGACTATAAGTACAGATTATTTAAGTATCGGACTATAAGTACAGATTATTTAAGTATCGGATTATAAGTACAGATTATTTAAGTATCGGATTATAAGTACAGATTATTTAAGTATCGGACTTTAAGTACAGATTATTTAAGTATCGGATTATAAGTACAGATTATTTATGTATCAGACTATATGTACAGATTATTTAAGTATTGGACTATAAGTACAGATTATTTAAGTATTGGACTATAAGTAAAGATTATTTAAGTATCGGACTATAAGTACAGATTATTTAAGTATTGGACTATAAGTACAGATTATTTAAGTATCGGATTATAAGTACAGATTATTTAAGTATCGGATTATAAGTACAGATTATTTAAGTATCGGATTATAAGTACAGATTATTGAAGTATCGGATTATAAGTACAGATTATTTAAGTATCGGACTTTAAGTACAGATTATTTAAGTATCGGATTATAAGTACAGATTATTTATGTATCAGACTATATGTACAGATTATTTAAGTATTGGACTATAAGTACAGATTATATAAGTATCGGATTATAAGTACAGATTATTTAAGTAGCGGATTATAAGTACAGATTATTTAAGTATTGGACTATAAGCACAGATTATTTAAGTATCGGACTATAAGTACAGATTATTTAAGTATCGGACTATAAGTACAGATTATTTAAGTAGCGGATTATAAGTACAGATTATTTAAGTAGCGGATTATAAGTACAGATTATTTAAGTAGCGGATTATAAGTACAGATTATTTAAGTAGCGGATTATAAGTACAGATTATTTAAGTATCGGATCATAAATATCCGAACATAAAAAATCGCCGAATGTTTTTATTGTCGATGCGCAACACTGCCTGCGTGTCAACAAAGCATTTGACTGTCTTCCCCTTTATCTAAAACCGCCAACGCAGCCACATCACCACAGTGCTGGCTGTTCAAGAGAGCAACCTGCGACTAGTGCAGCAGCCGGGCCAGTCGGAGGACATTAGAAGGGCTCCAATCGCTTGCAAGGCGATGGCTCTGATCAGTTTTCATGCCAACTACCGGAATCTGCCTTATTCTGGTCGGCTCTGGGAGCGGCTCAACTTTAAAGAGGCCAACGCCGGGTTTGATAGAAAGCGAATTGACTCAGGCGGCAACGAGGCTTTGTTCGACTCCATCTATTTCTCGGAACTGTCTAAATAGGAATCTGGATGTGGACTGGCTTGTTTTGTGTTAGTTCTTAATTGAAAATTATGCGCTGTAAATTTCTTGATATAATTCTGCCGATATAGTTCGTACTATAACTTCAACTTGTTTCTAAAAATAGCATCGTGTGCGTGACTCATGTTGCTGTGTCTATAAATAGCGGCACGTGTAGTAGTATATATGTCGTCGACTTATTTTACCATCAAAATATTAGTAGAAGTTCCAAAACTTTCTATTTTGCATTTTCTGTCTCTAAAAGGTACAGTTTATTGCAAGGAAGTCAATGCATCTTATAAATTGCGTTGCTGCATCTTTTATTTAGAAAACGGAATTAAAATGAAATGTTATTCGCTTTTTGTTATTTCTCGTGAGGAAAAAATCTCTGTTCCTGATTCGCAAAATTGTTAATCATCTTAAATGTCTCACGTAAAAAGCTAATTATGTACGAGTACATCAATTATCTGTAGGGATTTTAGCCTAGTGGTTAGAGCGTCGGACTAAAGACTTAAAGGTCGGGGGTTCGATTTCCAACTCCACCGGAACAATTTTATGAACTTTAGCTAGACACTTAATTCTGCATTGCTTCAGTTCACCCAGCTGTGAAATGGACACCAGCATCAGCTGGGGTAATTGAGGGAGGGTGTGGCGTCCTCCCAGTCCATGGACTGAAAGGCTGTACGCAGCTCTTAGATGCCGCGCAATAGCTTCGGCTGTGCTGTCGGCTGCACATCTGGCCCAAGTTGACAGGAGAATGCTATCTATAAACTCTGCAACTCAGCAACCCAGTCTCGTTGCCCTCGGCTCATTGTTAAGTAGTCATGCTCTCATTCTCTCACAAAAAAACTCCAGCTACACGAGTACACGCTGTGCACTCGCTGTACGCTTAGTGTACTTTAGCTGGTTGGCTGCGACTGCATCAATGCCAACATTCTCTTCCCTTCTCTCTATTATAATAACCTGGAGTTGGCTCTGTCCTGCCTTGAACTCATCAAAGTGCTTTCTCTCCACACCTAGCAAAGATTACTAGAAAATTTCATCATGTCCGCTGCAGCTTCGCTAGCACGCGCGCACGAACAGACGATAAAGGAGGTGCTAAGCAAGCTGTTGAAGAACCCGCAACACGAGGCATTGGCCTGGGACTGGTTCCAACAGAGAAATGTGAGCTCGATTTTCACATTGTAGCTTGGTTAACTACGAGTAGAATGGGTGGATTATATGTCAGCATCAACATTTAATACAACTAGCCAATCACCTAAAACGCTCATTATATACAATTTATGTACCAACACATGTACAATCGTTAAGCCAAGACTATTTAAATGACATTTGGCTAAATGAATCTGAGATACTACTTACTTCTTACTACTGGCGCGGGCAAGGAACGCCACACGAACAGGCCGCGAGGTCCCTGTCGCAACCCCAAGGTAAAAATAGAGGGCTCAGCCTTAGAGATGCGTCCACCACGCGCCAGGCAGGTTCGCTGGGTCGGTGCGGTTGGCGATCTTCACACGGCCGGTCTGCCGAATAAAGGCATGGAACTCTCGGATCCTCTCCGGTGTGGTCAACTTGTCGATCTCTTCGGGGGTGAACGAGATTTTTTCTGAGTTCTCTCTCAGGGAACGGGCAGATGGTGATGTGGTGTGCCGCAGTTTCCTCACCTAGGCCGCAGAAGGGCCAGATAGGGAAGCACCCGGTTTGGAGTTAAATATGTGTCTCAGGAATAAGCCGTGACCATGAGTAATGGCCATGCACATCTCCTTGAGGTCTGCTAAGAGAGTTATCAGGTAATGAGAATCAATAACTAATAATTGCACTACGGCTGTTGGCAATGGTACAACATTTAGTGACACCAGACCCGCAGCCAGCGAGAAGCTAGTTCTGTCCATTTCGCTGATTCTTGAGCACACCCGCACACTGATACTGTACGCAGGCACACTCACACAGGTGTTTACATCTGCCCTGACCTCATCGTCAGGCAGTATGCACTCTCACAGTGCCTTGAAGGTCCTCAATGGCCCTCAATGGCGTAAATTGCGCGACAAGCCCCAAGCCTTCTTTCCCCAGCTGCACCCCAAATGAATTTGGCCTCGCCGCGGAATTGAGCTAATAGGGACCTTGGCGCGAGTAACTAAAAAGGAAGTAGAATTTAGAATAATTTTAGTAGAATTTAGAAACTAAATTTGTACATCAATTTTTTTATTTATCTACCCAATCTCTGCTACTTCTTTTTTTCTGCCAAGAAGCACGACTATTTTACCGGGCCTTCCACTATAAAGAATGTTGCTCAGAACATGCCGCCGATACCTCATCGCAGGCTGTACACATTCGCGAATGCCAGCTGGTCGACGATCGCTACGAACAGATGGGCATGGAATACCGCGAGGAGCAAACCAAGTATGACATTCAGGCCTCCTTTGAACGACTCGTCACCCTCGCTGCAGATCCCGAGCGTCGACAGATCGTGGCCGAGCTGTGCGAGTGGCTGCGCTACCAGAGCATGCCGCCGAGGGTTCTCCACGAGTACCCGAGCGAGCTGAAAGGCGCCTGTCAGGCCGCCCATTTCGACAACATTGTCGAACTGGCCGACGCTATCAATGCCTTCTTTTAGCAACCTGGAGTCTGATCGCGGCCAAAGATAATAAAATATTGGACGTTTAATTTAATAGAAAAATGCCTCCCTCTAACTTGCCGCCTTTTTACTAAACGACTATAGAGTAGCCATTGCGACGCAGAAACACATCGCAGAGCCTTGATATTAATAATTTAAACGGAAAATTACTGAAAAAGATTTTTATTATGTATGGCGTGACTTTTAAAATTGCAGATTTTAACTAATTCAGACAAAATATTATTGATAGCATGGATGCATGATAAGTACTCGTAATTGATTTAACAGTAATTCACGTTTTTTACTTCGACGTTTTTTCTTCTGTCAGATGCGGCAACAAAGCCGAGACATTTTTTTATTTGAAAAATAACAGGTGCAAAAGACGTTAAACAAATTTTGACTTGAAAGATGATTGACTGACACATTCTGACACCCGATGCATTATATCTGCTTCCGTATTTATCTTGCAAACTTACTCACCTGCAAAAAGCATTCTACGAGCTGACTTGGAGAAATCTCTAGTAAGCAAGGAAAGATGCAGAGTCTAATTATATTTATTGCTGCGCTCGCTTGCCAGCTGTTCTTGAAGGCTGGGAGCTCTGAAATCAGCAATGGGATCAGTTTCAAAATGGGAAGAAACTCGAGCTTAAGCGCTCCGCCATCCTTCAGCCAGGAAGAACTTAATCGTGACATCGGGTCTCACATTCAGTGTGCCAACCTGTGCGGCTCGAGTGCCGACTGCCTTGGATTCTTCTGCTTGTTCCGTCAGTGCAACTTGCTCAGTGTTAAGGCATTCTACGCGAGCAATTGGACCAGCACAGCTGCTTACTGTACAATATACATCCGAGTACCAGGAGGTTTGTAATTTGTCATTTCAGAAAATTCGTTTTAAATCTTTAGCCAGTTCCTAACCTTTTTGAAAACTACAACTAGATTCATTGGTTCGTTCGTTCGTTCGTTCGGTTGTTCGTTCGTTCGGTCATTCGTTCGGTAGTTCGTTTGTTCGTTCGTTCGTTCGTTCGTTCGTTCGTTCGTTCGTTCGTTCGTTCGTTCGTTCGTTTGCTCGTTTATTCTTTCGTTCGATTTCATCCTGGTAATCTCATTCCATCGCCCCATCGTTTATCACGCAGTACTTGAATGACTTCCATTCAGCTCTTGCAATCAGAGCTCTTTATATAACAACCTTGGTTGCACAAAAGCGATGGACAGGAACAAGGATCAGGATTTAACCATGCAGAGGCTCTTCCTGCTGCCACACAAACTCTGGTACGAACGAATGGTGGCAGGGTCACATCTTCGGCCGCACTTATTTCATTTCTAACGATCTACAATAGGCAGGACTGTTGCCTGGAAAGACTAGGTAAATTTGACATTTTACTGGACGGATTACAGTGCAGTCAGTATAATAACACCAAAACAATGTTCCTAGTCACCAACTTGACATGCTCTGGCTACGGGAGTGAGATCAGAATTGTAAATCGGCTACTCGATATTCAAAAGGGATTCGTATTTCCATCAGTTTTCTGAGCCCCACTCTAGCCAGTAATGAACAGAATTTACGAGCTTAAATACTGCTAAACATTATTTGACTTAGTCGGTTGAAATCTTCGTCGAAATAGAGAGGCTATTCGACAATTCCCGCCAAAGCCTGGTGGAATTTCATAGCGGCGGAAATACCACAGAACCAGGCAAAGCTCTCTTGTTTCGCTTTCTTTGAGGTTGAGACACTGGCTTAGGACTCAGTTGGGATCTGGCGCGTTGTTCGCCCGTCTCACCTTAACTGTCACCTGCCTCGTACGCGTGCCAGAGACATTCGGGAACTATATTGAACAGTGTGGTACGCGAGACCCTATGCACGGTGTCTATTACAGTTGACCCTCTTCCGTTAATCCTGCTCACAGTTGCAAGTCTCATTGTTTGGTAAAAATACAATAATCTATAGTGGGACAATTAATTAACAGTAGCTCGTATAGTACTACTAAGCCATTTTGCCGCCCGTTTTTATACCAAGGGACAACTCCCCCCGACTATTATTTTTGCTCCACCCGAACGGAGCAAGGCAAGCACATACGTTTTCCCACTTTAAAATGTCTTTAAAATTTCCAATCGAATTAAAATAAAAATGCGCCAATTCAATGAGATCTGGACGTCTGGATAGGCGAACACTTATTACAACCGCTGTTACTGCTAGCCCGCATTTTGCCACCTTTCCCACCTGCGCTGATTAATTTCTATAAAACCATTAGATTACCCGTAAACTTTTGCAGTAGAACTACCCCGGGGGGGGGTTTCCCCAAGGGGGACTTGCTGCGCACAGATTTCTATGGTAAGCAGCGCATACCAAGCAGGCAGCAAGTGAGACTGCTTTACTGGCTAAAGGCAGTAGTGCTGCTCATTTCCTTCCCGTCTAGTGCATCAGTTTAAGCCATGCTTGATTAGTAAGCCTAGCCGGCAGGACTGGGAGTGACATGCTATGCCAGAAAATATCTATGGTAAGCACTGCTTACCAAGCAGTCGGAAACAGACAAATGATGGATTCTGGTTAGGCAGGAAGAGGTTAATATTACTATGTTTGTTTCATTGCGCAAAACATTATTTAATATTCAGTATTTATTATAAACATGAATCTGAAAACCACAAAAAATGGACGAGAATTCCGAAGGGAGTAACGTTACTGTACGAACGTAGTATTAACCGCTAACTTAGAAGTTGGCTTATAATCAACCCCACTACGGCGTGAGAGTTTAACATATCCCCACAGGGAGAATAAATACAGTAATTAGATATTACAGTGTCCAATAATCCTCAGACGATTAATAACAAATAGGATAAGAAAAGTCACAACAACTTTGGCTTTGGTGGCACTAAAATCATAATCACACGAAAGGAGAGAAACTAGAACCGCAACAACTTTGGTGACAATAGTGAGATAAAATACTTTACTGAGAAGCAAAGGAGAAGACCCACAACAATAATCATGTTTGTTAATCATAATAATAAAATTGTTAGCCTTGTAACCAGCTGTTTGCAATCCAATGTCCGGAGCGTTTCCCTCGCATCCAGTGATATCACATAGAGCTTTCCTGTTGTTTTGCTGCCATCCAGATCTTGAGATGGGATCCGAATTGTCAGCCAGATTAGCCTGTGGAAACAGGTTGTGCGGCTTCGATTTTATGTGCGAGCCGCGCAAGTCACCGAAGTACGTACACCGGATGCCACGTGTACGTTATACCACGGATGGTGTCCGTGGAATTGGCCGTGGCTGTGGCTGCCCACATAGACTAGGCGATGGTGTCCTGTGGATAAGCTGCGCCTAATACTTTGGCTTGAGCAGTAAAGTTAGAGAAATTCGCCTCCGGGTATCTATATATAGTGGCCTATTTCATTCCACCTGTTGTAGCCCTTGAAGGTCCAGCAAATCCGTCTAGATAGAGGTAGGTGACCACCAAAGATGGAGATGATGCAGACACATTCGGGTGACATGCTGATAAATTTTGAAGGCCTGGGAAGGCCACACTGAGGCGTAGTGCTAATTTGTGTATAGGGGTGTATGAAATACACTAGCACCGTTCTGGTGCAGCACAAATAACTCCCCTATACAGTAGGACAAGCTTTCTTACAATAATATTCTGACCATCTTGTTTGTTAGTATTTTCTCACTAAATTTCTCAGTATGAGCATACTCACTGAAAACCTGCAGTACATGGCTTCTCTGGGATCGAATACATGACCTCAGACAGTGAAGTGAGCCTCGACTCCTACTTAACAATAGACGAGGAGCCTGGTGAGGAGGTTGGTATCGAAGACGCACTGAATGGCAATCCTCCAATCATGGAAGAGCCTGAAGGTGAGGAAGGACAGGAGTTCGCAGATGGCGAAGCGGCTGAAGTTGAGAATGTTTGGCGACTTGTCGAGCCTGGGTCCGATGAAGGGACAGAAAGTTTTGAATTTACCGGAACTGCTGGCCTAAATCCTAACGTTTTAATTCCTGACAATGATATTGGCACGAATTTAAACTTAGCATGATAGTTAGTGATATTTCGCGGACTAAAACGACTTGCGCTCCATTTGAGTACAGCATAATTACTTTGTGATTTTTGATATATTTACATTAGCTTAAACAAAGCTAATGTAAATGGCCTGCCTTGTTATGTATTTCAATTAAAACAGGATATATGAATTCAGTTTATTTTATGCATATTCGCATTACATTGCACTATACATTTACATTCGCATTAGATTGCACGGAAATTTCTCCAGTAGAATTCCCTCCATCTTAGAATATTTTAATACCTCTACTAATGGAATCTGTCCTTTCCCGTCGCCGACCATGGCGTCTGCAGGACCAGCGCGTTGGGCTGCCGTTGGGGAAGGCACTCAGCCATGTTGCCAGGATGCTAGGTCCAGATGTTGTCAATGATGACACTAAATAATGCTTCTCCCGGCGAGTGCCCTGCTCCTTGGGCTTCTGCGAGATCTGCTCTAAGGCGCCGGTGGTGTCCTGGCAGGAACTTTAGGGTCGAGAGGGATTGCCGATCATTAATGTATAACTAATAACTCGTAGTCATGTAGAATGAGTATAGTTTGAATGAGGTTGGATGGGGATGTGGGATCATCCGCGCCGAGTCCTACAGTCCACAGACAGCTAACAGCTGAGGTGCTTAATCTTCTTCTGGTTCAGCGCTGGTCAATTGCGGCACGACGTCGCCGAGATAGACGGGGCCAACGCTCCATGCTCCAGAGGAGCGAGAGTGCCCGGCCTGGCTCGGTGAGCCGTGCTCGACGTCTGCGCTGACCACGCGCAAGTGTCACTTGCTTCGTCTTCTTCCGGCTGCTCAACCAGTGCCACCTGTTCAGCGTTCATGCGAACTTCTGGAGCAACTGGACCAGCACAGAAACTCAGTGCACTGTGTACATTCGAAGCCTTGCAGGTGTGAAATACTACATGTATGATTTCAACTTCGTCAATTATTATTTCTTGTACGTCCTGTTCAACATACGGTAACACAAAATGCATCCAACAATCAGCATTGATCGACATCCAACAGTCCCTCAGAGACTTTTAATCGGCAGTTGCAATAACACGGGGTACTTTAAATACCCGTTGCCCGCTGCCTACTTCCTAATAGCTCCCGAACCGATTGACCGATTTTCGTCAAAGTCCACAATGTGGATCGTTGAAAATCTCGACGACGCCGATACTGTGATTCAGATTTTTTCATCGAATAGAGCGATAAAAACCGACCCGTTTTCTTGATTGCTATATGGCGGTTGGTTAAATATTTTAGGAGATACAGAAAAAAAGAAACATGTGGATATGATATTCTACCCTCCCGTCTTTCTACTGTTAATGCTGTGATTCGTGATTTCAGGCAAACGACAAGCAGACGCTAACAGTTCCAAGAGACGTCTTTCAGCACGTCTCTTTAAAAAATGAAAAAGTTAACTAAACTTTCAAGAGGTTTATTGATGGCTAACATACTCAAAGTCTGCTCAGAATTGTTTACTTTGAAGTATGCGTCAAACGGCTCTTGACCCATCGCTAATTTATTTTTGCAGTTCCTCACAGACTCTCTATCGCCAGCTGCAAGCAGAGCTCGACGTTTTCTGATCATGTTTGCGCGAGAGCAATCGACGGACACCGAAACCAAGAATTCAGTAAAGGCTCCTGCAGCCACACGGACAGCCAGGCCAACCCGTGGTGGGAGGGCAAACTGTCCGCGGCCGCAGTCATCTCCTACGTCACCATCTACAACAGGCAAGACTGCTGCCAGGAGAGACTGGGAAACTTCAGCATGCAGCTGGACGGAGCTCAGTGCAACCAACACAACACCGGCGAATTCAGCGTGATCAACCTGACTTGCCACGGCTACGGAAGCAGGCTGCGGGTTTTTCTTCGACTCGTTGACTCGCTTCAGATCTGCGAGTTTGAGGTCTATAGCTTCAGCTTTCCTTAGACCATTGTTTCGATTGCGAACGATGAGTCACATTCATATGGCGCGTAGCCGCGGAGACAAGGCTTGGGGGCTTGTCTTGCAATTCATATACTGGAGGGCCAATCTCCAAGGCACTGTGAGACTGTACACTGCATGATGATGAGAAAGTTAGGGCAGATGTACACACTTATGGGACTGTGTGCTCAAGTGTCAGCGAAATGGGCAGAATAGCCTCCTCGCTGGCTGCGGTTCTAGTGTCACCAAATAATGTGCCATTGCCCGCAGCCCTCCTGCAACTATTATTCTTTTTAAAATAGCTATTCTAAATCAGAGTGTTAACCTGATCAACACACAGTGCAGAACAATTAGCGTTTGACAGGGTTCAACCGATGCAGGCTTCAAGTGAAGTTTCTGCAGATCAATTTTTCTCTGGTAAATGAGGAAAATGTGCGAAACACAGCCATTTATTCAGCATACCAGTGCAAACATTTGTGCACTTTTGTCGGTCTGAAACAATTGTGAGCAGCAGTGCAAGCCGAATCGCCTTTAGACCGAGGCGATGATAGCATAGTTGACGTTTAATATAAAGCTTCGGTCCAAGTGACAAGCTCTAATAGATCTCTTGCCGTTACGAAATTATCTCATGCAGCTACACACCAAGAGGGAATTTTTCAATTAAGCTCATTGCCATAATAGATGCACCTCCATGAGGAGAGGAAGAGCCTGAATTATTTCATAGTTATCCTTCACTTCCAATTAAAACCGCAAAATGCGCCCAGTTGTAAGGAAAATAACGTTTTTGACATAGTCGCCAACACTGCCCACTAGGTCTACATAGAATGAGTTTTTTAGGCCTGTCATTGTCTGCTTCCTACTACCCATCTCAATATATCTGCTCAACTTGGACTCAAATTATTGCCCTCCTAAGCGGGACAACTTTATTGCTCAGAGATTTGCTACAATGTTGCCGCTACTCTTCTCGCAAGTTGTAACGGTTCTGAGTGTCCTCAGAGGTGCCGCCTCAATCAACAATGGCTTCATCATCGGCCGGAACGCCAGCTTCCAAGCTCCATTGGTGACTCAGGAATCGATGGGCGCCAGCTCTGAGCGGCTCTGTGCTTATCTGTGCGGCTTCAACTCGACCTGCTACGGATTCTTCTGGCTGCTGAGCCACTGCCACCTGATCAGTGCTCAGGCCTACTACTCAAGCAACTGGACCAGCAGGACTGCGATGTGCACCATCTTCATCCGACCACCTAATGGTGAATGAATTGAATTGTTAATTTAGATCACAACGTAGAAATTGATGTGAGTTTTCAAATCGAACTTATGACGCACTCATGTCACGTCACTCTCCCACAGAGAATCAGAAGCTTCCATTTGCCAGCTGTGCCCAGAGTTCCACCTTCTATGGAAGCGACCTTTGCGAAAAAGCGATGGACGGAAACAGAGACCAAATTTTCAGTCATGGTTCCTGCAGCCACACTAGCGAAACCCCCCTAAACAACGAATGGTGGGAGGGCCAGCTGTCTGCCGCTGCGGTCATCTCCTACGTCACCCTCTACAACAGACAAGACTGCTGCCCTTGGAGACTTGGTGACTTCGTTCTGCTGCTGGACGAATTACGATGCAATGAGTACAACAACACCGTTTCTACATACCTTGTCGGAAACTTCACCTGCACTGGCTTTGGGAGCAGGATTAAAGTCTTCAGCCGACTGCCCACCACTTCAATTGTATTGTGCGAGATGGAGGCTTACGGATATTCATTTCCTTGATTGCGGCTCGAGCTTCAACAGGGAAGTCGTCGTGAAAGTGAAGTTTTTTGTGTCAAATTTCGGAGCACTTTCTTCTTTTACAGTCAAATTTACAGTTCCACTAACTATTGTTAACGAAGTGATGATTTCTGCACAGTTTTTCTCTAACCAATTTAAACGTACTTTAATTTACTATACATTTTGTGTTTTTATCCCGCAGCAAAACTAAAAATCGGTTGTTGTTTGTTTTTTCTAGAGCTAACTTTATGAATTTTTATAAAATAAGAAAAATACAGTGACACTGTTTTCGGAAGGAAAACATAAAGCCGGCTTCAACAGTCGAACTACCTAAAGGGGAAATCCCCTGTAACAAATATTTTTTTTGCGCACTCTAAAAATTTGCTGATTTTTTGCAAATATGACAATAGTAGCAATTGAAAGGTTAAAAATAAACTTTGAATGGATCGAAGTGAAACATCTTGGTAATGCATAATCGGTAGGAAAATGGTATGCGAAAGAAAGGAGCTCGGTGCGCATATTTTTGCCATACTGTGATATTATTAGGCATATAAAAACACGTTTCTTTACTCTTTCTAGAGCTGCAGTCTCGGAATCTCTGTTAAGTTTTCTGCTGTGAGACTTGAAAGGAAAATAACGTTATTGCCACAGCCCACTAGTTCTGCATAGAATGAATTTTTTGGAGGCCTGTCATATTGTCTGCTTCCAACTGCCCATCTCAATATATCAGCTCAGCTTCATTCCATTGGAGTCAAATTATTTCCTTTCTAAGCGGGACAACTTTTTTGCTCAGATATATTCAACAGAATATATCTCTTCTCGCTCTTCTCGCAGGTTAGCGCGGGTGTGGCGCAGTGGGGCGGGGAGGACGCAGCACGCGCACAAAGGGGGCAGAGGGACGAGACGCGGGGGTGGCGCAGTGGGGCGGGGAGGACGCAGCACGCGCACAAAGGGGGCAGAGGGACGAGACGCGGGGGTGGCGCAGAGTGGCGGAGAGACGGAAGCCGTCGTGAAAGTTATAATGACATCAAACTGAAGTCTTTTGTATTAAATTTCGGAACACTTTCTCCTTTTACAGTAAACTTTACAGTTTGCACTGACTACTTCGTATTGCTGACGAAGTGATGATAATGTAGGCAGTTATTCTCTAACCACTGTACACATACTTTAATTTACTACTAGTCTAGTGTCTTTATCCTGCAGCTAAACTAAAAGTCGGTAATCATTTGTTTCTAAGCAAACTTTCTATTATTTTTAACTAAAGTCCCGTTCAATCCTGTTGTAATGGTTCACTGTCAGTGGAAGTGTTGCATTTAGAAGGACTCAAAAATGATTAGTCCACATACGGTAACACAAAATGCATCAAAACGATCAGCATTGAGCCTCACGGACAGCCAGGCCAACACGTGGTGGGAGGGCCAACTGTCCGCGGACGCAGTCATCTCCTACGTCACCATCTACAACAGGCAAGACAGCCGCCCGGAGAGACTGGGAAACTTCATCCTGCAGCTGAATGGACTTCAGTGCAACAAATACAACACCCGCAAATTCAGCGTGATCAACCTGACCTTCGCTGGCCACGGAAGCAGGCTGCGGGTTTTTAGTCGACTCGTTGACTCGCTTCAGATCTGCGAGTTTGAGGTCTATGGCTTCAGCTTTCCTTAGAGCATTGTTTTGGATGCGAACGATGAGTCGCTCCTCATTTGGCTTGAGTTGTTTAGGCCGTTAAGTCGTTCATTTCTATTGACTAAGAAATATTAGTGCCCCGAAAGCACGAACGAAGAATCACGAGAGAGGCAAAAACTTGGCGAAAGCAGCAGCGAAACCCCCGATTATATTGATTTGTAATATTAACCTCAACAACAAGGATAAAAGGAAATTGAAGAACAACCTGAAAACGAGGCCTGCATAATAGAACGACTGGAATAAACTACCCCGCGCCGGCGGAGGGGTGGGTGCACACACCTAAGCGAGACAGGTGAGCGGACGCACGCAGCGGGGGGCGCACAGAGCAAGCGTGCTTGGGCGGGCCCAGAGCAAACCGCAGGATTAGTGCCCCGAAAGCACGAACAAAGAAGCGTGAGACAGGCACAAACTTTGCGAAAGCAGCAGCGAAACCTCCAAAGCCAAAGCAACGAAGAGGAAGCGACAAATACAACAAAGAAAGGGAGGGTAAGCGACAAAGAGTCACAACGAGACAGAATGTGGAACTAAAACTAGAGTCCCTACACCATCTGCAAACACGAGGGATGCCGCCATGCCCTGCTGAAACTGCGGGAAGTACCGCTGCACCGCATCGCTCTTCCAGTCACCGATCCGAATGATGTCGGGCACGGGCACGCCTAACACTGAGGCCCAGGTTGCACCGCCTCGGCGAAGGCTGTGTGCTGAGTAGAGCTCACGCTTGCGGCTGAGAATTGCCGCCACGTCTAACTTGTCAGATAGAAATCGATCGAGCAGCCTGCCGGTCAGCAGCCGCTGATTGCCACCAGCATCGCCGTAGGTGAAGAGGATTGCCTCGGCTGATTTCAGGTGTTGAATCTAGCGTGCTTCTCGATTGCCGACACTGGACACATGGCGGCCGCCTCGCTAGCCTCTGTAGAAGAACCTGGCGCACACGCTCTTTAACCTGGAGAGTTTTCGCTTGCTCCAGGCGCAAGATCAGGCCTCGCGGATGTCGAACAATGTCGGCGCAGCGCACACGTGCCGGACCTTTTCCCGTGGCTGGCAGTAAGCTAGATTTGCGGAGCATGCCCCACAAACAGCAGACGGTGACTGCCCAACACGCGAAAGGGGACAGAGGGACGAGACGCCGGGGTGGCGCAGAGTGGCGGGGGAGGAAGCAGCGCATGCACAAAGGGGGCAGAGGGACGAGACGTGGGGTTGGCGCAGAGTGGCGGGGGAGGAAGCAGCGCATGCACAAAGGGGGCAGAGGGACGAGACGTGGGGTTGGCGCAGAGTGGCGGGGGAGGAAGCAGCGCATGCACAAAGGGGGCAGAGGGACGAGACGTGGGGTTGGCGCAGAGTGACGGGGGAGGAAGCAGCGCATACACAAAGGGGGCAGAGGGACGAGACGTGGGGTTGGCGCAGAGTGGCGGGGGAGGAAGCAGCGCATGCACAAAGGGGGCAGAGGGACGAGACGTGGGGTTGGCGAGAGTGGTGGGGGAGGAAGCAGCGCATGCACAAAGGGGGCAGAGGGACGAGACGTGGGGGTGTTGCGAACCGGTCATTAACCCTTTCACAAAAAAGTGAGTATCTTGTCGGAGCTCGCTTTCTTGCTCTTAGCCCATAGAAAAGATCATAACAGGAACCAATAAAATAATGCTGAAAACGAGTTAGGCGCACATATTATGGCAACATTGTGATACTGTTTGGGATATTAAAAATATTTACTTACTATTTCTGCAGTTGCAGTCTCGCAATCTTTGCTTTGTACTTTGCTAGCTTTTCTGATAGCACCATTAAAATAAGGCTTTTGTCTTCAGCTGTGCAAGACTAAGAAAGTTCTTCACTATCGATGAAATGTCTCCAACGAAAATTTCCCTGACTACCTTTCAAGGATCCCAGATGCATAGGAAAAGAAAATGTACTTCATTTTCTACCCCGTCTTTGCACTCAAGGCAAATTATGTCTTCATAGGGGATTTTCGGGCGAACAGATCGCATCGTTTCGCAGGCCAGTTTGTGATTTCCTAAACGAAAATTTGACAGTACGCGCCTGTGTTCCGGGTTTAGAAACATTCGCTGGATAGATATTTTTCACGGCAGGAATCTCTCTTAAAACTGTAGTACAAATGGTTGAGCTTTACAGAATTTTGCACCCTCTGTCTCCTGCAGTGTCCTAAGAAACCACATTGAAAGTTTTCCCTGAGAAGTTTAACTGACTTTGTCTTTGAGTTCAGAGAACAGTTTCGCATAAGATCGCCACTCATTTTATTGCAATGCCTTCTTCGCTGTATTCCGGGTCCCGTATAAGCTTAAGATATAATGGAGTCTGGGCGATGAGATAGGGATGACCAGAACTGGAAGCTTCTTTTCTGCACATCGTACAAAAGGGGCAGTCTACCAAGCCCTGATCGGGCCCCATTGCTGTCAGTATTTTTATTGAGTTGCCTTGCAGTTCCTAAAATTAATTCTCTCTATTAAGCCTCAAACACAGGGTCCTAAGTTCCAGGAAACAAAGGCGCCCTAGGCCATTGTAAGCAGCATTAGCTGCTTAAATTTGACGGTTCGAAACCCTTTCAACTTCCTAAGAAACATTGTTGGGTAGAGCCACACCTTTTTGCTAACTTCAACGGCGTGGGTATCGACTTTCCCCTTCAAGTTTATGTGAAATCCCAGGTATTTCCACTATTGAACTGGTACCACCAGTAGACCTTGCAATATCAACTTATTCGCCCCTGTTCGTTGGGGAGTTACAGCGAAAAAGCTTTGTTTCTTGAATATTTATTTCAAGTTAATTTGTTAAGCAAAACTCTGCTACTTTGTCCAGACCCTTTGTAGTTCTGTTAGATCTTCGGCTATAATATTTTTTTGTTTTCAATACTCAGGGGGGTTCTGTTGTCTCGGCTACTCCAAATGGAACCTGAATTTTCCATAAAGCAGTTTTTAGCCGCCAAAGTCCTGAGCTGGAAATATTTGCCTCATGCATTGGGATTTACAAATTACTAGACGCAGACAGACTTAAAGAGATGATGAAGCAGCGACAGATATACAGACCAAATGAATGACGAGAGTAAAAATGCTTCATCGTTTTTTATTTTCTAAAAGCTAATTAGTTAAAAAAAATTGCTGGTCGGGTCCCAGTAAAAACTGCACATAAAGTCGTAAAAATTATATGAAAAATATCAATTTGTTTTTGTCATGGTCTCCAACACAGCCCACTAGGTCTTACTTAGAAAGAGTTTTTTGAAGGCCTGTCATTGTCAGCTGCCTACTGCCTATCGCAATATATTTGCTCAGCTTCATTATATCGGCCTCAAATTATTTCCCTCCTAAGCGGGAAAACTTTTTTGCTCAGAGATATGCTACAATGTTGCCGCTACTCTTCTCGCAAGTTGTAACAGTTCTGAGTGTCCTCAGAGGTGCCGCCACAATCAACAATGGCTTCATCATCGGCCGGAACGCCAGCTTCCAAGCTCCGTCGGTCACTCAGGAATCGATGGGCGCCAGCTCTGAGCGGCTCTGTGCTTATCTGTGCGGCTTCAACTCGACCTGCTACGGATTCTTCTGGCTGCTGAGCCACTGCCACCTGATCAGTGCTCAGGCCTTCTACTCAAGCAACTGGACCAGCAGGACTGCGATGTGCACCATCTTCATCCGACCACCTAATGGTGAATGAATTGAATTGTTAAGTTAGATCTCAAGGTAGAAATTGATGTGAGTTTTCAAATCGAACTTATGACGCACTCATGTCACGTCACTCTCCCACAGCGAATCAGAAGCTTCCGTTTGCCAGCTGTGCCCAGAGTTCCATCGCTCAAGGAAGCCCTTGCGAAAAAGCGATGGACGGAAACAGAGACCAATATTTCTTCAGCGGTTTCTGCAGCCACACTAGCGACACCACCCTAAACAACGAATGGTGGGAGGGCCAGCTGTCTGCCGCTGCGGTCATCTCCTACGTCACCCTCTACAACAGACAGGACTGCTGCCCTTGGAGACTTGGTGACTTCGTTCTGCTGCTTGACGAATTACGATGCAATGAGTACAACAACACCGTTTCTACATTTCTTGTCGGAAACTTCACCTGCACTGGCTTTGGGAGCAGGATTAAAGTCTTCAGCCGACTGCCCACCACTTCAATTGTATTGTGCGAGATGGAGGCTTACGGATATTCATTTCCTTGATTGCGGCTCGAGCTTCAACAGGGAAGTCGTCGTGAAAGTGAAGTTTTTTGTGTCAAATTTCGGAGCACTTTCTTCTTTTACAGTCAAATTTACAGTTCCACTAACTATTGTTAACGAAGTGATGATTTCTGCAGTCTCTAACCAATGTACACGTACTTTAATTTACTATTGTGTTTTTATCCTGCAGCAAAACAAAAAATCGGTAATCTAATTATTTTTTCGAGCGAACCTTATGCAATTTTTTAAATAAATAAAAATACAGTAACATTTTTTCGGAAGAAAAACATAAAGCCGGCTTCAACAGTCGAACTACCTAAAGGGGAAATCCCCTGTAACAAATATTTTTTTGCGCACGCAAAAAATTTGCTGATTTTTTGCAAATATGACAATAGTAGCAATTGAAAGGTTAAAAATAAACTTTGAATGGATCGAAGTGAAACATCTTGGTAATGCATAATCGGTAGGAAAATGGTATGCGAAAGAAAGGAGCTCGGTGCGCATATTTTTGCCATACTGTGATATTATTAGGCATATAAAAACACGTTTCTTTACTCTTTCTAGGAGCTGCAGTCTCGGAATCTCTGTTAAGTTTTCTGCTGTGAGACTTGAAAGGAAAATAACGTTATTGCCACAGCCCACTAGTTCTGCATAGAATGAATTTTTTGGAGGCCTGTCATATTGTCTGCTTCCAACTGCCCATCTCAATATATCAGCTCAGCTTCATTCCATTGGACTCAAATTATTTCCTTTCTAAGCGGGACAACTGTTTTGCTCGGATATATTCAACAGAGATGTTGCCGCTGCTCTTCTCGCAGGTTAGCGCGGGTGTGGCGCAGTGGGGCGGGGGAGGACGCAGCGCGCGCACAAAAGGGGCAGAGGAACGAGACGCGGGGGTGGCGCAGAGTGGCGGAGAGACGGAAGCCGTCGTGAAAGTTATAATAACATCAAACTGAAGTCTTTTGTATCAAATTTCGGAACACTTTCTCCTTTTACAGTAAACTTTACAGTTTTCACTGACTACTTCGTATTGCTGACGAAGTGATGATAATGTAGGCAGTTATTCTCTAACCACTGTACACATACTTTAATTTACTACTAGTCTAGTATCTTTATCCTGCAGCTAAACTAAAAGTCGGTAATCATTTGTTTCTAAGCAAACTTTCTATTATTTTTAACTAAAGTCCCGTTCAATCCTGTTGTAATGGTTCACTGTCAGTGGAAGTGTTGTATTTAGAAGGACTCAAAAATGATTAGTCCACATACGGTAACACAAAATGCATCAAAACAATCAGCATTGAGCCTCACGGACAGCCAGGCCAACACGTGGTGGGAGGGCCAACTGTCCGCGGACGCAGTCATCTTCTACGTCACCATCTACAACAGGCAAGACAGCCGCCCGGAGAGACTGGGAAACTTCATCCTGCAGCTGAATGGACTTCAGTACAACAAATACAACACCGGAAAATTCAGCGTGATCAACATGACCTTCGCTGGCCACGGAAGCAGGCTGCGGGTTTTTAGTCGGCTCGTTGACTCGCTACAGATCTGCGAGTTTGAGGTCTATGGCTTCAGCTTTCCTTAGACCATTGTTTTGGATGCGAACGATGAGTCGCTCATCATTTGGCTTGAGTTGTTTAGGCCGTTAAGTCGTTCATTTCTATTGACTAAGAAATATTAGTGCCCCGAAAGCACGAACGAAGAATAACGAGAGAGGCAAAAACTTGGCGAAAGCAGCAGCGAAACCCCCGATTATATTGATTTGTAATATTAACCGCAACAACAAGGATTAAAGGAAATTGAAAAACAACCTGAAAACGAGGCCTGCATAATAGAACGACTGGAATAAACTACCCCGCGCCGGCGGAGGGGTGGGTGCACACACCTAAGCGAGACAGGTGAGCGGACGCACGCGGTGGGGGGGCGCACAGAGCAAGCGTGCTTGGGCGGGCCCAGAGCAAACCGCAGGATTAGTGCCCCGAAAGCACGAACAAAGAAGCGTGAGACAGGCACAAACTTTGCGAAAGCAGCAGCGAAACCTCCAAAGCCAAAGCAGCGAAGAGGAAGCGACAAATACAACAAAAAGGGAGGGTAAGCGACAAAGAGTCACAACGAGACAGAATGTGGAACTAAAGCTAGAGTCCCTACACCATCTGCAAACACGAGGGATGCCGCCATGCCCTGCTGAAACTGCGGGAAGTACCGCTGCACTGCATCGCTCTTCCAGTCACCGATCCGAATGATGTCGGGCACGGGCACGCCTAACACTGAGGCCCAGGTCGCACCGCCTCGGCGAAGGCTGTGTGCTGAGTAGTGCTCACGCTTGCGGCTGAGAAGCCGCCACGTCTAACTTGTCAGATAGAAATCGATCGAGCAGCCTGCCGGTCAGCAGCCGCTGATTGCCACCAGCATCGCCGTAGGCAAATGGGATTGCCTCGGCTGATTTCAGGGTGTTGAATCTAGCGTGCTTCTCGATTGCCAATCACTGGACACATGGCGGCCGCCTCGCTAGCCTCTGTAGAAGCACCTGGCGCACACGCTCTTTAACCTGGAGAGTTTTCGCTTGCTCCAGGCGCAAGATCAGGCCTCGCGGATGTCGAACAATGTCGGCGCAGCGCACAAGTGCCGGACCTTTTCCCGTGGCTGGCAGTAAGCTAGATTTGCGGAGCATGCCCCACAAACAGCAGACGGTGACTGTCCAACACGCGAAAGGGGACAGAGGGACGAGACGTGGGGGTGGCGCAGAGTGGCGGGGGAGGAAGCAGCGTATGCACAAAGGGGGCAGAGGAACGAGACGTGGGGTTGGCGCAGAGTGGCGGGGGAGGAAGCAGCGTATGCACAAAGGGGGCAGAGGGACGAGACGTGGGGTTGGCGCAGAGTGGCGGGGGAGGAAGCAGCGCATGCACAAAGGGGGCAGAGGGACGAGACGTGGGGTTGGCGAGAGTGGTGGGGGAGGAAGCAGCGCATGCACAAAGGGGGCAGAGGGACGAGAAGTGGGGGTGTCGCGAACCGGTCATTAACCCTTTCACAAAAAAGTGAGTATCCTGTCGGAGCTCGCTTTCTTGCTCTTAGCCCATAGAAAAGTTTCGAAGCCTCGAATTTACCTACCGTCGCAAATATGGCTTCTAAAACTATTTTTACAATGCAGGAGTGCTATTGTTTGTCGGCTTTTTAACTGTGTGCGACTTTAGGCTTGCCCGCAAAACAAAACAGCCTTGACAACTTTGACAATTTCGACTTTGTTAAATTTCGGCTGTGTTAAACGCACCCTTTTTCTTTTCCAGGGTATTCTTAGCCAACTATTACTTATTTACATTGCTTTCGAGTACTAATATTGTATGGCAAACGAATGATTGCTTTGAATTTCACTGAAGCTGCTGAACAGCCTCCTAAAGTACAATTGCTACTGTTCCTTTTTGCGTGGGGATGGGTAGTGTTATTTACTATTGTACTTTTTATTAAATCGGCACGCTTTAAAGGTGATTATTTTTATATATAGAAAGTTTTAATACATAATGGTTATTTATGGTTACTTATTCGATTTAGTTAAATAGACGAATAAAGGTTATTTATGGTTACTTATGCGATTTAGTTAAATAGACGAATAAAGGTTATTTATGGTTACTTAAATGCGATTTAGTTAAATAAGCGAATAACAGAAGAATATAACAAAAGTGACATTGTAAAAGAATTAAGCCAGATGGTTAGAGTTAATAGAAATGAATCATATTAATTGGTTTGTACATAAATGCTAAGATCATAACAGGAACCAATAAAAGAATGCTGAAAACGAGTTAGGCGCACATATTATGGCAACATTGTGATACTGTTTGGGATATTAAAAATATTTACTTACTATTTCTGCAGTTGCAGTCTCGCAATCTTTGCTTTGTACTTTGCTAGCTTTTCTGATAGCACCGTTAAAATAAGGCTTTTGTCTTCAGCTGTGCAAGACTAAGAAAGTTCTTCAATATCGATGAAATGTCTCCAACGAAAATTTCCCTGACTACCTTTCAAGGATCCCAGATGCATAGGAAAAGAAAATGTACTTCATTTTCTACCCCGTCTTTGCACTTAAGGCAAATTATGTCTTCATAGGGGATTTTCGGGCGAACAGAACGCATCGTTTCGCAGGCCAGTTTGTGATTTCCTAAACGAAAATTTGACAGTATGCGCCTGTGTACCGGGTTTAGAAAAATTCGCTGGATAGATATTTTTCAAGGCAGGAATCTCTCTTAAAACTGTAGTACAAATGGTTGAGCTTTACAGAATTTTGCACCCTCTGTCTCCTGCAGTGTCCTAAGAAACCACATTGAAAGTTTTCCCTGAGAAGTTTAACTGACTTTGTCTTTGAGTTCAGAGAACAGTTTCGCATAAGAACGCCACTCATTTTATTGCAATGCCTTCTTCGCTGTATTCCGGGTCCCGTATAAGCTTAAGATATAATGGAGTCTGGGCGATGAGATAGGGATGACCAGAACTGCATGGAAGCTTCTTTTCTGCACATCGTACAAAAGAGGCAGTCTACCAAGCCCTGATCGGGCCCCATTGCTGTCAGTATTTTGATTGAGTTGCCTTGCAGTTCCTAAAATTAATTCTCTCTGATTAAGCCTCCAACACAGGGTCCCAAGTTCCAGAAAACAAAGGCGCCCTAGGCCATTGTAAGCAGCATTAGCTGCTTAAATTTGACGGTTCGGAACCCTTTCAACTTCCTAAGAAACATTGTTGGGTAGCCACACTTTTTGCTAACTTCAATGGCGTGGGTATCGACTTTCCCCTTCAAGTTTATGTGAAATCCCAGGTATTTCCACTATTGAACTGGTACCACCAGTAGACCTTGCAATATCAACTTATTCGCCCCTGTTCGTTGGGGAGTTACAGCGAAAAAGCTTTGTTTCTTGAATATTTATTTCAAGTTAATTTGTTAAGCAAAACTCTGCTACTTTGTCCACCCTTTTGTAGTTCTGTTAGATCTTCGCCTATCATATTTTTTGTTTTCAATACTCAGGGGGGTTCTGTTGTCTCGGCTACTCCAAATGGAACCTGAATTTTCCATAAAGCAGTTTTTAGCCGCCAAAGTCCTGAGCTGGAAATATTTGCCTCATGCATTGGGATTTACAAATTAATAGAAGCAGACAGACTTAAAGAGATGATGAAGCAGCGACAGATATACAGACCAAATGAATGACGAGAGTAAAAATGCTTCATCGTTTTTTATTTTCTAAAAGCTAATTAGTTAAAAAAAATTGCTGGTCGGGTCCCAGTAAAAACTGCACATAAAGTCGTAAAAATTATATGAAAAATATCAATTTGTTTTTGTCATGGTCTCCAACACAGCCCACTAGGTCTTACTTAGAAAGAGTTTTTTGAAGGCCTGTCATTGTCAGCTGCCTACTGCCTATCGCAATATATTTGCTCAGCTTCATTATATCGGCCTCAAATTATTTCCCTCCTAAGCGGGAAAACTTTTTTGCTCAGAGATATGCTACAATGTTGCCGCTACTCTTCTCGCAAGTTGTAACAGTTCTGAGTGTCCTCAGAGGTGCCGCCACAATCAACAATGGCTTCATCATCGGCCGGAACGCCAGCTTCCAAGCTCCGTCGGTCACTCAGGAATCGATGGGCGCCAGCTCTGAGCGGCTCTGTGCTTATCTGTGCGGCTTCAACTCGACCTGCTACGGATTCTTCTGGCTGCTGAGCCACTGCCACCTGATCAGTGCTCAGGCCTTCTACTCAAGCAACTGGACCAGCAGGACTGCGATGTGCACCATCTTCATCCGACCACCTAATGGTGAATGAATTGAATTGTTAAGTTAGATCTCAAGGTAGAAATTGATGTGAGTTTTCAAATCGAACTTATGACGCACTCATGTCACGTCACTCTCCCACAGCGAATCAGAAGCTTCCGTTTGCCAGCTGTGCCCAGAGTTCCATCGCTCAAGGAAGCCCTTGCGAAAAAGCGATGGACGGAAACAGAGACCAATATTTCTTCAGCGGTTTCTGCAGCCACACTAGCGACACCACCCTAAACAACGAATGGTGGGAGGGCCAGCTGTCTGCCGCTGCGGTCATCTCCTACGTCACCCTCTACAACAGACAGGACTGCTGCCCTTGGAGACTTGGTGACTTCGTTCTGCTGCTTGACGAATTACGATGCAATGAGTACAACAACACCGTTTCTACATTTCTTGTCGGAAACTTCACCTGCACTGGCTTTGGGAGCAGGATTAAAGTCTTCAGCCGACTGACAACTAGTTCATTTGTATTGTGTGAGGTGGAGGCTTACGGATATTCATTTCCTTGATTGCGGCTCGAGCTTCAACAGGGAAGTCGTCGTGAAAGTGAAGTTTTTTGTGTCAAATTTCGGAGCACTTTCTTCTTTTACAGTCAAATTTACAGTTCCACTAACTATTGTTAACGAAGTGATGATTTCTGCACAGTTTTTCTCTAACCAATTTAAACGTACTTTAATTTACTATACATTTTGTGTTTTTATCCCGCAGCAAAACAAAAAATCGGTTGTTGTTTGTTTTTTCTAGAGCCAACTTTATGAATTTTTATAAAATAAGAAAAATACAGTGACACTGTTTTCGGAAGGAAAACATAAAGCCGGCTTCAACAGTCGAACTACCTAAAGGGGAAATCCCCTGTAACAAATATTTTTTTTGCGCACTCTAAAAATTTGCTGATTTTTTGCAAATATGACAATAGTAGCAATTGAAAGGTTAAAAATAAACTTTGGATGGATCGAAGTGAAACATCTTGGTAATGCATAATCGGTAGGAAAAAGTTATGCGAAAGAAAGGAGCTCGGTGCGCATATTTTTGCCATACTGTGATATTATTAGGCATATAAAAACACGTTTCTTTACTCTTTCTAGGAGCTGCAGTTTCGGAATCTCTGTTAAGTTTTCTATGCACGAGTAGTTTGCTAGCTTTCCTGTTACCTCTGTATTTTCCTGCACCATTAAAAAAGGCTTTTGTCCTCTGCTGTGAGACTTGAAAGGAAAATACCGTTTTTGTCACAGCCTCCAACACAGCCCACTAGTTCTACATAGAATGAATTTTTCGGAGGCCTGTCATATTGTCAGCTTCCTACTGCCCAACGAAATTTTCCTGACCGCCTTATAAGAATCCCAGTTGCACCGGAATGGAAAATGTACTTCGTTTCCGACCTGGACTTTGCACTTCGGGTAAATTCTGTTTTCATAAGGTGTTTTCAGGCTAACACAACTTAGGCCAGTCTTTTTGTGCTACACCCGAACGGAGCATGGCAAGCACACGAAACTCAACAACACGGGCCAACCTTTTGTGGCGCATCTTCTGAAACAAGAATCAAATCTGCAGCCCTCAATCAGTTCCGTCTAGAAAAACATCGGAGACCAACGAAGTCGGAGATGATGCAGGCACATTCGGGTGACGTGCTGATAAAGTTTGCTTGCCTGTGGCAAGGCCGCAATGACGCGCACTGCAAATTCGCGTATCGAAATACACTAGCTCTTATGGGAAAAGTCAGACCTTCGGCAAGAACCGTTGAATATCTCGACGGTCTGAAGGGCTGGCGACTTGATTCTTGTTTCAGAAGATGCACAAGAAAGTGTTTCTACTGCATAAATAATTAAGGGGCTCTCCCATTCCCGACCAAGCTATTTAGCATGGTGTAGCACCACTACGTGTACACTTGGTACGAGGCAGATGGTTTAGTGCTTTTGTCACCACACTTTAAACATACGGAATCTATTGCCAAAACCAGCTACTGACTGCTGCAGCAATCAGTCTCAGAATGTCTTTTGCAACCGATGTGCATACATGGGTATATGCGAGCGATGCTTTTGAGTTTATCGGTTAGTATTCATAGTAATTTTGTAGTAAGACACGCACTACGCGCGTGATGAATTTGCCTACCATGGCTGTACTTAGACGCTTTACTGCAGCTACGAGCTAGTTTAGGCAACAGCCGTGCACAAGGCAGGAGCTCTTCCTCTCTTTCTGCCCCATGTTAAAGCTTTTTAACAAACATGATCAGTGCATAACTTTGAAAGCGCTAGACCCGAGGACAAAGCAATCTACTTAATAGTGCACGACAATAGAGAGGTATGAAAAACCTGCTCTATTTGTAGATGCTTCCATAATGAGCCATAAATGCCACGTGCTACTATGGAAGTAGTTCGCCTGTAATTTATATTATTGGATTTCTTTACTGTTACTTACATTTATTTATTTGATGAGCAGTACTGACGCCTGACTTCAAGACTTCAGCTGTGGAAAGGAACGGAGCTGGACGCGAGCAACGGTGGTTGGCATTGAAGGCAGCAACTTGGTACCAGTGCAACCTGCCGGACAACAGAACGGTTCGGCGCCATGCAAACCAGATGCGGTGCGATACGAATCAGCGCAATGTGGACCAACAGCCTCGGGGGCTGGCCCGTCAGCCGCTGCAACTGCCGCCGCCCCTACCGCTGCCACCACCGCCGCCGTCGATGCCGACAACGCCGCCGCCGCCGACAACGCCACCGCCGCCACCGCCATCACCACATCAGCCACCGCCGACGCCGACGCCTCCAACACTGGCACCGCAGCAGCAGCAGCGGGATCAATCTCCGCAGCACGTGCCTCAAGCAAGATCGTCCAGGATCCGCAAGAGCCCAGATCGTCTGAACTATGGTGGGAGAAGTGATTACACCGCGCTGGCAGCTGTCTGTTTAACTGACTGACTATCATTTCATTGTACGGTGCAGCCATGTGCAGCCAGCGCGCGTACGCTGAGTACACCGCGCTGGCAGCCGTCTGTTTAACTGGCTGACTATCAATTCATTGTACGCGCTATTTTATTACCTCTAATCCTTGCACCCAACGTGCCGTCGCCTAAAATATATATATCGGCTGTTCTCAGGACCATGGAGCTCTGACTGTTTTCGTTGCTCTCGTGCACTAAATATCACCAGTCTAGAGTTATTTCAGTAATCAGGCACTTTCCAGTTGATTCCAGGCGTCGTGAAACGGTTTTTGCTTGTAGTCGTCTCAGCCGCTCCAGAGGGTCTGGTGATGGCACCTGAGCCACTTCTCAATGGTGCGAGTAAATCATTCACCTCGGCACCGGGAGCCGGATCACCCGATGGCCATGTCCAGGATTGTTACCATCCTTGGCGAGCTGATCCACGAGCTCGTTGCTAAGGATGTTGCTGTGCCCCGGGGTTCAGATCAGGTTCAGTCAAGGACCGCTAGGGTTTGCATGCTGTTGAAGCACTCTGCCACCGTCTTGGCGGTAGTTTTTTAATGTAACATGCAACAGGTAATGGCGGCTTGACGGTCGGTGTAAATGTAAGTAGACTGATTATCCATACCCCTTACTCTGAAAG
Organism: Macrostomum hystrix; assembly: GCA_950097015.1. NCBI lineage: Eukaryota > Metazoa > Platyhelminthes > Macrostomidae > Macrostomum > Macrostomum hystrix. The sequence continues at coordinate 4,948,599 of CATNEN010000002.1, forward strand.
GCATTTTTACAGAGTTGCATTGCACACCGTCGTAATTGAAGGTTTTCACAGGAGACATTGTGTGATACATAATCACAATTTCTAGCAATAAAATTCGGTAGCTTTCAGCATTGCGGTTGATAAAACCTTGCTTTACTTTGAGCGCACAGGATTCGGAATGAACATGATCCTGAACGTGTGCGGCCTGGCTGTCGTTCAGGTGATTGCTAGCTTAAGCAACGTCGCTGCTGATGTTCGCCTTCATCATCGGCAGGAGCTTTTGAGTGTCACCTGCTTCGGCTTATTCCGGCAGCTCAACCGGTGCCATCTGGTCTGCGTTAAAGTGTACTTCTGGAGCAACTGGACCAGCACAGAAGCTCAGTGCACTGTGTTTATTCGTGAGACTGGAGGTGGGCGGTGGCTGATGGACTGGAATTTATCTCCTGCCAAAATATTCTCGACTGACATGCTTGCTAACTAAAACGCTAAAAAGATAGCGTTGTAAAGATTCAAGCAAGCTATTTGCCTATTGAATATTATAAACCTATTTGGCGAGTCTTTGGGACCCCAGAAAATAATTTACGCAGAGACGTCCTGCAGCGAAGCTCGACACCTGGTGGATTTTGCACGAGTGGAAATAAATTGAGCGAAATTTCGGCGCTATCTTTTAATTTTCTCTGGTAAGAACATGTTTCTTTCGTAATTTTATTCTCAGCCACAATTCGGAAACTTCGCTGGGAATCGATTTAATGTCTAAATAGTCATCGTGCTAATACGAGACAGTGGTATCATCAGTCAACATCCGTCAACAAGATTCAATAAGAAAGCAGCAATGAGATTCAGGGAAATCGGATTCCGAAGACCTCTAATTCGCAAATCGTCACAGGTGTGTTGGACTGTCGACTGAGAAGCTTAATCTTGCTTCCGTAGCCGAAGCAGGTCAGGTTGAGTATGCTGAATGTGGCGAATGTGTTGTTGTATTGGTTACACTGAGCTCCGTCAAGCAGCAGGACGAAGTTTCTCAGTCTCTCAGTGCAGCAGTCTTGCCTGTTGTAGATGGTGACGTAGGAGATGACTGCAGTGGCGGACAGCTGGCCCTCTACCATTCAAAGGTCACAGTGGCGGCTGTGCTGCTGCAGGAGCCACTGTTAAAGTGCTGGCTTCTGATTCCGTCAATCGATCGATCGCAGGACGATTTGTTGTTGTAGTTAGAGCTCTGGTTGCAACTGCCGATTGAAAGTCTCTGAGGGACTGTTCGAGGGAAGCAGGTATTGAGGTCGATCGATTGTGCTCGTTATGAAGTAGCTCGTAGTACTTTATGCAATTTTTTTTCTAAGTTTAAGACTGTTTTCTGCGTGAGGTATGAGACATTTCTGAGTTCTCTTGAATGAGGAGGTTATACTCTAATGGTTAGAGCGCCAGACCCACGAGGTCGGGGGTTCGATTCCTGACTCTACTGGAAAAACTTGTGAACTTTAACAAGACACTTAACTCTGCATTGCTTCAGTTCACCCAGCTGTAAATGGGTACCAGCATTAGCTGGGGTAATTTTGGGTGGGTGTGGTGTCCCACCAGTCCATGGACTGAACAGCTGTACGCACGCAGCCTTCAGATGCGCTGAGCAAAATCTGCGGCTGTGCTGTTGGCTGCACATCTGGCCAAACATCTGGCAGGTGTATTAAATTATTACTAAATTATTAAACATTGAATGACAAGCAGTTGGCGATTAAACGCCCGAACATACGCGAAATATAATTTGTCTAAGGTAAAACTCCTATGGACATGGAAGTCACCTGCTATATCCCGAATATACACGGAGCGCTGAGTTTCTGTGCTGGTCCAGTTGCTCCAGAAGTACGCCTGAACGCTGAATAGGTGGCACCGGTATTGCAGCCGGAAGAAGCCGAAGCAGGTGACACTCAAGTCGCACAGGTGGGCGCATTGAATGTCAGACCCGTGTCCCAGCAGCTCCTGGCTGATTGATGCCGGAGCACTCGAGCTGGAGCTCATGCCGATGATGAAGCGAACATCAGCAGAGGCAGTGCTTGAACTAGCAATCACCTGGACAATGGCGATGCTGCACACGATCAGGAGATGCATTGTATGATCACGGCAAATAACAGCTGAAACATTTTCAAGCGCTTTTTTGGAGTGCGAAGAGACGAAATTCTTAAATGCTGGATCCTGAATTTCAGAAATGTTATATTAACTTTCGCTAAATAAACAATTCTGAAAGGAATGGTGCAGAGCGCGGTAGAACTGCCTCGAGTGTGACATGAGTGGCATTCGCTGACAAATCTATCGCGAGACAAGCAGGTGTTTCAGATGCTCTTGAAATTGTCAGTCCGTCACTTCTGACACCACATCAAATTTACTTTTTGTAATTGCCTTGTGAGCGCATGCGCTCGTTACAAGCTATTGAAAACTCGCGCATGACTGACTATCATGTTTTTTGCTTTATTCAGTCTCTCAAAGAAATATTTTACTGTCAAATCTATAAAAAGCTATTATCCAACAAGTATTTTGCTTTTTTGCACTCACCCTTCACTAAAAAACACAATACAACCGCAGGCAGCTGCCCAGAAGCATCTGGCGGCGCTGGGTGGCGCTCACGTCTAGGACGCTGGTGCGTGAGCAGGTGCATGAGAAGGTGCATAGACAGGTGCGTGAGCAGGTGCATGGACAGGTGCGTGAGCAGGTGCGTGAGCAGGTGCGTGAGCAGGTGCGTGAGCAGGTGCGTGAGCAGGTGCGTGAGCAGGTGCGTGAGCAGGTGCATGGACAGGTGCGTGAGCAGGTGCGTGAGCAGGTGCGTGAGCAGGTGCGTGAGCAGGTGCGTGAGCAGGTGCGCCACTCGCCAGGCTTGATTCGTCTTGCCGGAGACGATTGATTATCGACGATGGACTAAACATTGAAACTACGCAATGGACACTTGTGGTGAAGTGTGTTTGTAATCTTTCAGCAATGCACTAATTTATTTGTGCTCATACAGTATATACCACTTCTTTGATTATAAAGTTTATTATTATTTACGCACGCCAATTGTTAGTCTAAGTAGTCTAGAAGAGACACGAACATTTAAAAAAATTGTACTTTGAATTGCAGCAGCACTTTGAAGTTTGTTTAAACCAATAAAAAATCGACTAACTTCAGGTTTATCACGCAAAAGCAGCATCACACATGTCGCACATTGGTCCAACTATCTGGCCTAAAAATTTCTGGGATTGATAATTAGTACTAGTAAATAAAGTAGTCGAGCTATACTAAGCATTTACTTTTTCATCCTTTGATAATCAAGATTTAAGCTTTAAGCTTCATCTTTGCATAAAGCATTATTTGCTTGGCTATCTCTAAAGAACCGATATTAACCAATTTTCCACGAAGTCAGCGAATCCAAGTGGCGACTTAAGCGGTCCTCTAAGAAAATACGCGTAGAAACTCGTTTTTCTGGGCGAGCAGAGTATCGAAAAGACCTTATTGATTTCACGCTTCATAATTTGGAAATAACAATTTTACTTAAACTGGCCTAATCCGCGCCCTACTCTTCCCGAGAGGCTCCGGTTGTCTCTGCTTTCAGCGCTGCCCCGACAAATCCTATCGGTTGGCACTCCTTCTGCCTGACGGCGGAGTCTCCGAAGAGAGCACGTACTGACTTCGACAACAAGCGCCTATCTAGACCACCCTTGTCAGCGGCGCACTCTCAAGACGCGTAGCGCCGAAAGCTACCTAACTGAACAAGCGGAGCGTGGTCGGCCGGGGAGAGACAAAACAAAGTAGACTGGTTTGCACGTGCTTCTCACAGTGTGAGGCGAATTGCGGAGAACGATAAAAGTCACTGCAAAAACACGCTTCCTTTTATAGAGTCATGTTAACCCCAAATTAGGTCGATCGGCGAGGTGGATGCCTGGCTGTAGCTTGAGCCAAGGTGACAAATCACAGTAGACTTGCGACCGCCGTTCTGAGCCCCGGGGTAGCTTCTTGCCGAGGGTAGACAGGTAGTGAGGCCGGGTCACTCGCTGATTGGCCGGGACTGTAGCCCAGGGGTAGCGCTCGCGGGGTGGTGGGCGTCCGTTCCCCCGGCTGGTCCGGCCCGGCTTGGCGTGGGTGACCTTTAGCAAAAAAAATAAGTATTGAATAATAACACGGGGCGATAGAAGGGAAAACAAGCTGACACTACAGACGTACTTAGTATTATATAATTAAGGTGTTTCACGGGCTGTACCTGGCTGGAAACATTTTAGGCCGGAAATACTTCGCACCGCTTATTCTTGTTTTACACTCCCCATGCTCGAGTGCCGCGTGCTGCACGCGGCTTGGAAATCTGCGAGGGAGATGGAGAGAAATTGCAGTCTAGCTCACTGAATGAGCAGTCTAGCTCAACAAATTGAAGAGTGAAAGAGTGAGCTAGCACAGAAAATACGTTTCAGGGGCTGCCATTGTCCTCGAAAATTCTAGAAAGATAAGTTTGGATAATATTCTGCGATGCTTCTATACTAGGAGAGTGGTGAGCTATTGTTGGTTAGGTTTCATGGTTTCACTTTAGGGCGGGCGGTCAAGGGCAAGGGGCTTAAATACTCACCAAAGAACTGGCGAGGGTATCAAACTCCTGCGTTTAAGACTGACACTGACAATTCTTATCGACAAAGTTCTGACATGAAGCTCCAGCTGGTCTTCGCTCTGGCGCTGGCGGCCTGCTTTGTCGCCGTGACCATCTCGGCCCCGAATGTGGAAGAGAACCTCGAGGAGCCAGCCAATGACTCCGCCCAGATGGACTCTGACCTGGAAGAGGTGCAGCCTGAGGCCAAGCTACGCATCGCTTCCGTACCGAGTCGGCGCCGTCTGAAGCGCTCGCTGAAGCGTTACCTGAAGCGTTCGATAAAGCGCAAACTGAAGCGCTTCGTGGTCAAGGTGGCAGCCTACAAACTGAAACGCAGTCTGAAGGGTCTACCCAAGTTTCTTAAGTACAGAGTGCACCACCACCACCACCACCACCACCACGTGGATACCAGCTACAGCAGCAACGCTACGGCTGTCTACTAATTAGTCGTTATAAGGTCACCATAAGCTTGCGTTGGCTCAGAAAGCCAAATCTAAAATAGACAACACAACTAACCATTGATAATACGAGTAATTATGTCTCGTAAATCCCTTATTTTATACGAAGTATTCTGAAACAAAGAAATATTGGCAAATAAAAAAAATATGAAGAACTAAGTAATAATTTTTGTGCACTTCTACAATAAATATGACTTTCTTGCTTTCATAATTTTTAAAGGCTTTCATTGTCGTAGAAAAACTTTATGTTTAGAAATTCAACAGCTTCAAGATGTGTTATCTAAATACGAGTCTAATATTGCAAAACTATTACTCAGCAACTTCTACTCTAATGAGGTATGTAAATGACCTATACCGCCCGTGATGACCTCTACCAGAGGTGGTTTGAGTTTCTGACTGTTGACCAAGAGCTCAGGATTGTGAATCCCAATCCCGATTGCTTAAATTCAGGCCAGTAGAAATAAGAGTGCCGATAGAGCCGTTTCCCAGTCCATGGACAGTACAGCTGTCCACTAGCTCATGGAAGTTGAAATCATGCTTGAGTTTAGTGCTGTAAAAGATAACTGGAAATATTTTGAGCCAACAAGCTCTTTCCAGTAGCTTTGTATATTTTTGTGTTTACCTCAATGTGTTTTCGCTAGAAAACAGCGAGCCGCGTGCAGCACGGGGCGACTGAGTTACCGCTGGAGAGACAATTACTAGACTAATAAACCAGAAGCCCCCCTCCTCTGAAGCGAGTCACGCATCTTGCAGTAAGAGGTCCTTAGCTATTGAGATGCCAATGCCATTGTCAAATAGTGCCCGAGAATGTCTGAAGTAGAAAACTAAGGTAAATAGGAGTGGCGCCTTTAAAATAGCCGAAGCCTGACAATATTTGCGACCGAATTTCAGCAGTCGCACCTGACCTTACAATAATTTAATACTTTTTAAAATTCATTAAAACTCATCGCTACCCACCTTAAAGCATTAGCGAGTTCAAGTATGAAGCTGCAACTTGTCGTCGCTCTGGCCTTCGTGGCCTGCTTCGCCGCTGCGACCATCGCCGCCACGAATGTCGAAGAAAACCTGGACGATTCAGTCGCTAATTCTGACAAGCTGACTGACTCGGAGTCGGACATCGAGGATGTTCTTTCCGAGGCCAAAATGCGGATGATGCCTGCTCCCGGACGGCGTCGCTTCAGGCGTCACCTGAAGCGCAAACTGAAGCGCCACCTGAAGCGCAAATTCAAGCGCGTTGCGATCGCTGTTTTGACTTACAAGCTGAAGCACCAACTGAGGAAATATGGCCGCAAGTTCAGAAGCTACCGTCCAGAAGACCCACATGACCACTACCCGCACCACCACCACCAGCACCATTATCATCGCCACACTGAGGGCGTCCTCCGCGACAACGCTACCGAAGCGGAAGCTCCGGGACATCCAGGGAGGCCAGGAATGCGCGGCTGAATTCCCGTCTGTCTGAAATAAACAATAATTAAAAAAGAACGTAAAAAACGTAATGGTAGGATCTGAAAAACTACAACCAATAAACAGCAAGTGCACAAATCATTTAGTATTTTAAATCAACTGGCTACAAAACCTAGATTCAAACAAAAATCTACAACTTACACATTTTACTGGCATTGAGTAGTGTATTCAGTTAGTTATTTGCTCCGTTTTGCAGACGTTTTGCAAGTGGCTCTAAGGCGTGATACCTCTAAGGCGTGATACTTGATACCCAGAGACTTCCTATCGAGTCACCTGTCAATTGCTGATCAGTGCTTCACTGCTTCTAGATGTAGTACCGTAGATGCATTTCATTTTCAAGATGGATTTTTAACAGTAGAAAGACCACGCTATTAACCATCTCCCAGACAAAGACCACAGTAATACCCACTGCCTATTTCACAATAGCTCCCAAAACTAATGACCAATTTTCGTGAAAGTCCCCCGATGAGAATCGAGGAGAATCTGAGTGATTCTGGTGATGGAAATGTGATTCTGGTGATGGAAATGTGATTCTGGTGATGGAAATGTGATTCTGGTGATGGAAATGTGATTCTATTGATGGAAATGTGATTCTGGTGATGGAAATGTGATTCTGGTGATGGAAATGTGATTCTGGTGATGGAAATGTGATTCTGGTGATGGAAATGTGATTCTGGTGATGGAAATGTGATTCTGGTGATGGAAATGTGATTCTGGAAAGTCGTTTTATCGAATAGAGTAGAATTTTTTGCCCGTGTTGTGGGTTTTCATGGCTATTGGTCGAATATTTTAGGACATGCAGAAACAGTTATAACGTGGGTATTTGGGTAACCCCGAGATCTTTCAACTGTCACCTGCTTCTAACGATCTGTCCTGTCTTCATTGACAACCAATTCACAATTTCCCATGGCTTCAATTTCTGGGACTCCTTTAGCTCCGAAATCTCCAGCCCACGTCCCAAGACAGTGGCGGCCTGTCGTGTCTTTTGGTTGCAGACAACATGACCCAAGAAAATAATCCTTGTGAAAGGCATGAGCACATACTCGATATACAGACTCTCCAAAGAGTTGAGCAGTCATCTGCTGACTCTCAATGACATTTTGGGAGTCAGAGACGGAGCATTAACTCTCGCGAAGGTCTACAAATCAAATTCATTTTGTGCTTGCTGGTGGCTTGCCGTACAATTTCAAAAATGACAGCCCCGCAAACAAATATAGTTTTTCTTCGTTTTTAACATTGTTAGTGACAATTGATGGAATGGTTAACGCTAGAATCTTCAAAACCCAATCAGAATCGAGCTAGGAATGGGATAAAGGAATTTGAAAAAATGCAGCGAGCACTGACCATAGAATTTTCCTGGTTACATTCCTGTAACTGGTTTTCTGCTAAAATTGCGTGCCATTGCGTGCCCTAGTTTTTGGACACTGAAGACCTGCTGAATCTACTCACTTAAACTGTGAGTCTCTTATTTCATTTTGTAAACTTACAATGTTCATAGTACATACTACATAGCGGTACTTAGCTCTTTTATTAGGCAGGCAGCTAGTAAATAGGATTAGTAGAGGTGCTTTCATAAATGAGGCGTAAAGGCGGTGGTTCTTTTGTTTTTTGATTGATCTTGTGATCAAGTCAGGCGTTAAAGATTTTCAGCAGTGGCCGTCGTTTATTTATTTACGGCTTTCTAGAAAGTTCTTTATAATTATAACTAAAACAAATAATTATAATTAAAATTAATTAAAAACAAAATAATTTTTATAATTATAATTTTAATTATAATCATAATTAAAATTAAAAACAAAAATAAATTATAATTAATATATAATTATAATTATAATAAAAAATTATAATAATTTATAATTAAAATTAAAATTAAAAACAAAATAATTACAATTAAAATTTTAATTAAAAACAAAAAACAAATATATTATAACTAATTTTGTACAGCCTAGAGTTAATGCAAACAAAATAAATGCGTATTGCTTTTAAATAATTTATCCATTTATATTAATACCATCATAAGAAAATGATTCCTGAAGAAAATCTAAGAAAATTATAGAAATTTCTACGGTAGAAAAACTATTTTTAGTAAGTACAGTACAATAACAAATTACGGTTTGCTACAGATTAAATGATCAACAAAAACCATGGTTTGTTTAAATCTAAACTTGTTGCTTAATAGACTGCTTGGAAAAACTGCCATCGTTTCACAAAACACATCCTTATAAGCTATAAAATCGATCGTAGAAAGGAAAATTAATTCTGCAATTTGTGAGCACATCATCAGGCCCATTGCTGAATTTACTCGTAGATAAAAGATATGTTGCGATGAATGGCACCTTGTGTGTTTTGAATTCCCGTATTTCACGGCAGAGGCGGTGTAGGAAGCTGTTTGCGAAAGGCTCGCTGACTAGAACTGACTGGCTCATGTGCAAGTGTTTCCTCATAATAAAAAGAAGAAATATTACCGAAACGTATATAGTGACGAGTATATCGCCATTCATTTAAATTGCAACAGTGCTTATCTAAAGAAGACTTGTTAAGTGGACTACTTAGGGTAGATGCTTCAAATACTTAAGCATACACCTCAGTATGCAATTGAGTAGGCACTTCATTCCCGATAGTCCGTTCGCATGTTGTGCTTATAGCTTGACTGCATGGCGATGCAACAAATGTTTTCAAATTTAAACAAGTATTTACTAAATGTTTACTAAAGTCGACTGCAGCCATCAGCCCGACAGGTAAAACTTTTAATGAAATATTGTAGCATTGTAGCATTTAGTCTTTTAAGGTAAAGCACAGAAATCCTAACTTGTCAAACACTCTTTCATCGATTTTTCTTGGCAGATTTTTTCGTTTTAACAAAGCCTCCACGCACTAGCAGAATCAAACTGGCGTCAAAGTTAATTAATCAATCTTTTTCAGCAGCGCCGCAAATCCCATTTGGACTCTTTTCAAATGTTTTAAACAATGCCCAACTGCAGCAGCAATTTCCTCAAGCGGCTAGCCAAGACAGTTTATTTCGTATTAGGGAAGCGGGTACTTTACCAAGCTGACTTGTCTGTCATTTCGCATGAAAACAAACTTGTTGTGATCATCATTTTTAGCATTTTGTCAGCTTTGTAGCTATGTGTGCACGATAGAAAAGTTACAACATCATGGTAAAACTTGGAGTAAGTCCTAAAGCATTTAAATATCTGATTTATATGATAAATCATTCGTTGTGGCCAGAGATAGAAAATACATTAAGATTGTTTAAGAAGCATATTGATCTTTTTAGCAACCGGAATGAAACTCGCAGACGCCAAGTTAACTGCTGCTGTTCTTTTACTCGCTGCGGTCCTGCAACCGGCCTCTGCAACAACTTCCATCGAGAAAAAATGGCGGTCAGGTGTTGAGAGCCTCTCTGACTACGCGGCTGTCCGGTCGCACACTGTCGACACTCGAATCCAGTGCACCGCAGCTGCGAGCCGCGACTCCGCGGTGCAGCTCGTGACCTTCAATGCCAGCTCCAGACTGTGCACTCACTTCAGGTGTCGCCTGGGCCTGAGTCACTGCAGGAAGTGCCGCAATACGAACCAGGGAGCTCAGCGAGTGTGGGTGAGTCTTACGTGCAGCTTGAATTAATCTTATCACTTCTCTCCTGTCACAGAGGGGGCGTTATTTAATTTTAGTTCATGCACTGTTTGTATCGATGGGTGCACCTTGCAGACAGTCAGCAGTGAGTGCTGGATCACCGTGCAGCACAGGGTGTCCGGCTCGGTGGACTTTTACCGCAACTGGACACAGTACCAGAGTGAGTTCGGCGAGGGACCCGGCGGAAACTACTGGATCGGTATGGCGCTGGATGTCTTTCGATAATTTAACTGCCTAGTGCCCCTTGTGGGTTTCAATTTTTCTGTTGCTTTGCTTTACTAGACTTTTTGTAGTGAAAGGGCAGAAAACGTACTTGACATCGTCATCCAGGACTGAAGTCGCTGCACACTCTGACGTCACTTCAAGCTCGGAAGCTGAGGGTACTATTGAAGTTGTGGAATGACACCGAGAGCTGGGCTGAGTACTCAAGCTTCTCCGTGGGTTCCGAGTCTACAAACTACACGCTCAGCATTTCTGGATTTTCTGCTTTACCCGAGGTCGGAGACAGCCTGTCGAATGGCAATGGTATGCAGTTCTCCACAATGGACGCGGATCACGATGCCTTTCCTGGAAGCTGCGCCAGTACCTATTTTGGCGCCTGGTGGTTCAACTACTGTTTGAATGCTCATCCAAACGGGCAATACAAGGACTTTGCTAGTGCAATCGGTGGAGCTTATGCTCAGGGCATCGTGTGGTATGCCCCGTATGGGCTGTACTATTCGCTCAAAGAGATTGAGATGCTTATTATCTAATTGTTCGCGGGAAATGATCGATCTGGATACAGCGGCTTGTCTTGAACCCACCGGGTTAAACAAAGTTTTTTAGATTCTTTAGCACTGAAACTACATTTCAGTGCCACTTTTATTTGTTGAAAAAACACACGGTACTTAATTATACTCGTACATTACTTTTTTTAGGTAATCTAACCACTTAACACTCAATACTTAGTTTCAGATTTAGCACCGGCGTTTTCATCGTGGTGTGACGATTGTTATAGGGAACTTGTAGCCTATTGTAGTTAAAGCTTCAGACTTCAGACCGAAAAGTCGAGCGTTCGAGTCTCAGACAAACGGAGACAATTTGTGTCATTGTTCAATACACTGAATTCACTAGTCACATTTCTTTTTGAAGTGAGAATGAATGCTCAGTCAGTATGACGCCTTAGAGCCACTTGCAAAAGCGGCAGTGATCTTCTGAAGTTAAAGAAGCCGGCTTAGCTAGACCAACAAGTCTGTGTGATGCACTCTGAATTGCATAATGGCTGCTGATTGATACAAGTTTTCAAAGTTGGTGTTAGACTTCACTCTGTGTGAATCTGGGCTTGGCGGGCTTCACTGTACGTTGCGTTATGATTTGCTGGCTTATGTACGTGTTATCACTCAGTCCTGCTGTGCGCGTGCTATCGTTATATTGCTTATCTTATCTTGCATGTACATGGCTGGTTTTTGTCCTGGGGTTGGGGCTGCTCAACTCCAGTGTGTTATTGAGCCACAATATATTGACTATCGCATCGCTTTCGCCTGGCTTTTCTTGATTGGTTTTCGTCACATCGCAAACTCTCGCCTTGGCTTGTCTCGACTAACAGTTGGATTAAAAGAAAGCATTTTTACAAGTTCCACTTGTGACTATTCGCATTCACGCACCTTCGACTCGGCATCTCAGTAGCGCCTTTAATTGTTCCAGGAGGTCATGAAAGGGTTTCAGATCCCTACTTCAGGTTTCAGATCCCTACTTCGGGTTTTAGCTCCCTACTTCGGGTTTTAGCTCCCTACTTCTGATTAATAATGTGCGGCGTGCTCGGAGAGTCAAGTGAGTGTTTTTTATTATCTTGACCACTGGGCCAATCGGATATGTGCTCGTAGTACTAGGGCTATAGCCCTAGGGCTAGGGCTAGACTAGGGCTCGTAGTTATTGCCACGTTACGAGTACGTACTCTTAATATTTGTCTGCGTTTGCGTGCCAAATCGATGGGTATGGCAAAAAATGTAAATAAAAAATTTGACAACTCAAATGCACGATTAGTCGATTGTAAGGCTTAAAAAGATATTTACTACAAATTTTTCGTTTTAGATTTAAAAAGTTTTTCTTGTTTTAAAAAAAGCGGCGCTTGAAAATACGCATTGTGGTGTAAATACTCGTATTATAATCTGGCTGCCGGTGTCACCAGGACGACTTTGTTGTTTGACGATGCAACCAATCTGAATAAATAAGAAGCCTATATTGAAAACAAAAAAACATAAAAATAATATAACATTATAACATAAAAAAATATTTGCTGAGTTCTAGTAACTCAGCAAAAAAGTCTCCGAGTCAACGGTATAACATTTTAGCTACTGGATTGGGCACATCTAAGCTGTTAATCACTGCCTGAAATCGAGAAAATGTTTGAATGGCGATAAAAAATATGAAAAATATTGTTAAAACTGCAAAAACTACTGAATTCGTAGAAATGTCGACCGAAAAGTAACAGTTTCTTTGAAATTAGCACAAGAAAAGACACGCACGTTCCGGGTTTCTGATTATTGGAGGCAATCAGAAACGGCGAAATAATTTTATCAGTCATATAGTTTGCTGGAATACATAAAAGAGCCTAAAAAGCGAAGCCAAAGTTCTGAATATTGAATACTGAATATTGAAGTTCAATTAACCAACGATTAAGAGAAATAACTTGTGAACATTTCCTCATACCTTGCATATAGCTTCGTAATCAGTGATGGTTAAATGATCCATTGTGAGACAGTTGCAGACATCGCATTGCTCGTATTTAATACACGAGGATCATTCGATTGATTTGCATAGTCCATTTGTGAAAGTTTACCAGCCTCCAAATAGGAAAATTTACATTTTGAATTTAACGAATCAACATAAAAAACCTGCTGCATAAAACACCGCAGCCGTCTCACCAATGACTAACTAAAGTAACGCATACTAACGTTCTAAAGCAACGTAAGTCTACTTACGCAGTCATTGTGTCTAACATGAATCACAATTTGATTACTTTGGTTCAAAACTACAAGCATTGAACCAACCATCGCCTAAGTACAATTCCCTTAAAACTAGCATTCAAGGATATCCGTCTTCAAAAGTCATTTCTGTCCGCAAAAAACAATAAATAATCTAAATCTGTCTTCTTATAACGAGTAACACTACAAAAAATAAGTGGGAAGGAATGTCATGTCCGTCTAATCGTCTGTGCAAACAACTCTGGTCATTGCTTTAATGACAGTCCTTCCTCCTTGTGAAACAACTACCTGTCACATGTAATCGTAAAGCTCACATTTTGCAGCTCAAGTGTTGCAAAAATATAGTTCTCAAGCCTGGTGGTGACAAATTCATCCGATTTTTCACATCTGCATGTCTAAGCCTGTTTTCCGCTTTGGAATATCCGTTTCGTCAGTCGCTTGCAGCCTTCCCATAAGTGGGCGGCGATGCCTTCTGTATTTGGCTTATCGAAGAATTCTTCGTACTTGTCGTACACGCGGGTCTCACTCTGCAGAAGCACGTTTAACAGCTCGTCCTTTTTTAAGTTCTCAGCGCGAACTGCCAGTTCGCGAATGTCCTGCAGCTGTTGAACTCGATCTGAGTAACCGTGTGACTTGTTCATATTCTCCGCATCAATCAGCTTGTCGATGTAGTCAACCTCATTCAACGGATCAGGCTTCAGGGCAATCTTTCGCAGGCGTTCGATGCACTCTTTGCTCTCTTTCACCAGCTGCATCACATTTACCTTTGTTCCAAGGTACTCTTCGTAAACTCTTAGCGCCAATTGTTTGGCTGTCAAAAGTTTTCCTTCAGCATCAGTATAGCGGCCCTTCAAATCATCAGAAGTCTTTGTGACAGTTTGTTGAACAATGACTATGCGGTAGTTCATGTTCTTGTGCACAGACCACACACATCCACTTGAGCAGACGTGGCAACGACCGTTAGTCATGGCCGCACAACCGGCTTTGTTGTTGTCGTCTGGAATTCCGCATGGATAGTGGCATGTTTTCTGGCATGTCAGGCAGTTAGTGATGTATGTTCCTGAAGGAATCGGCTCGCAAGTGACTTTGTCTTCGACGACCGTGTAGGTGAAGTCACTGTTACGATCTAAGTCAGATTGGTGAGTCTTAATGACGGAAATTTCTCGCTCCAGTTGATTTAGCTTGCTCAAGCCTTGGTCGATTTCATTTTTGATCGCGATTAGATGAGTCTGAAGCCTTTGTCGCTCACTCAAAACGTCTTTCGTAAGAGTCAGACTCTTTGCCTTCATCTGCATTAGATGAACAAAGAAGCACTGAAAGCTGTTCATTCCCATTTCCCAGAACATCTTGTTGAACATCTGGCTCATTTGGTCCATATCCTGGCTTTTAGCGAACACGGCTGAGTTGTTAAACTTAATGTTCAAGTTGTAGCTGATTCCTGCTTCCTTGAGCGACTCCAGCACCGGAGGGACGTTCGCATCGGCAAAAGTAATCAGCATGTAGATGTTCTCTCCGATGTCTTTCCCGAACAGCGAGAGAATCGAGTCGAAGACGTATCTCTGGGTTGGCGTCAGCCTCGCGACGCTGGAAGGCACAACGAAGCCCACAGCATCCAGATGGTCGATGCCTCCCGGCGAGGAAAAAAACTCTCTGATGCGGTCAACAATTTCCTTGTCTTTCATGATTCCACCAGTGTCACCGAAGCCAGGAGTGTCTACAAGGGTCAGTGTGCAAGGCTGCTGACAGCCTTCACGGTGGTGAAAAGTGTACGAGGTGACCCACTGAGTCTGACTCATAGACTGTGACGCCTGCAGTTTTTTTTCTTTAGGATCAGTAATTATTCTGAAGCGGAAAGGATCTTCGTATTTCACTCCGAATATGTAATTGACCATTGAGTTGATAAGTGTAGTCTTTCCACAGCCTGTTTCACCGACGATCATGATGACCTTCTCATCCACACCTGAAACTCCGCTTTGCCCCAGCTCCATTTTTCGAACGAGGTGTTCCGGATCACTAAAAGTTTGGTCCATTTGCAACTCGTATTCGATTGGCTCGGCACGGCTAGAGTCTATAATCAGAGAAGAGTGCACAATGCTGTGCTTCATTCGTTCTTGGCTAGTTAATTTGACATCTAGACTGACTTGGCAACTTTCCTCTCCAACAGAGTCATCAGAAAGTACAGCAGCAGCAGCGAATGCGTACAGTCCATCGTCATTGACCTCAATTGTGATTGGCTTAAAAGCATCAGCTTTAATGAAAGCTTTTTCGTATTTTCGCTGCTCTTGCATTGTGATTTGGTAGAGAACAAGTTTCGCATTCGAAGGTAAGAATTCGGGTGGGCTGACTTCGAGTCTGACGTGAAAAGGTGATAGCCGCTGCACAGAGCTAATCGTTGGTGCGCCGCAGGCCTTAGTAGACACCGGCATAACAGACTTCACAATGCAACGTCCAAGCTGGCGAATAGTCTGATAGGACAACAGGTAACTCGTGCCAGCTTTTAAATTCTCGACAACAATCGGTCCTCCATCTCGATCAATTCTTTGCATAATCTCCATGGCTGGTTTGTTGGTACGATCTTCGCGGAACTGAATGGCGACACCCTGAACTTTGTTGGAATCAAAGTCTGTGCTTACTGGCAGAAATGTGAGTTTAATTGCATTGGAGGATGCACTAACAGAATCGACGTCCTGGTACTCTAGAAAGCTGTCTAATGTGCTGACTTTTAAGTCGAGTTTCTCGACATGTACATGCGTGCTAATTTTTAGCTCTGACTGTACCTCATGCCTAATGCAGATCTGCCATTTTCCATTCGCGTTGTCAACAACAACTTTTAAAATTGATTGAAGCTCACGGGCAGTGGCACTCAGAGCGGCAGATAAGCTGAAATTCTCGAAGTACTTCTCCCACTGCAATAATTTAGGCACTTCGCTTGGAAAAATGAGTGTTACATTGCAGCTAGTCTTGCCAACAGCTGCTTTGAATTCTTCTTGTTTCGACAACTTAGCTAGCTCAGAATAGACATCGAGAAACTCTTGCACTGATGGCAGCCAGTCAAATCTGGCCATCGAGAGACTGCAGTCGTTGAGTGCTTCAGGTGTGCCGAGATTGTTGCCGATACGGACTTTGCTCATCATTATCTTGTTCTGTGAAAACTGCAAAGCGGTCGAAAATGTTTCATGTAGGTAGGCAACTTCGCGCAGCAGGGGATGACCGAATAGTTTTTCAGTGCTTCTAACTTCATTTTGAGCCTGGCAAAGTTGCTGCAAAAGATTTGCTAGAGTCAATTCGTGAGCCGGTTTTTGTGGCTTGACTCGGTCGAGCACTCTAAATAGAGTTGCAGCATGAAACTTTCCTTCAGGAGATGTGCTTAAGTGCTCGAGCAAATTTTGAAATTCGGAAAGACTTTGAAGCTTCACAGCTCCATTTACGAATGTTTTTATTTGAGCTGTACTGATTTCAGTGTTACCTAAAAGGAAAATGTTGGATATTTAGGAGAGTAGGAGATTTAGTACTAAAGATATAAGCAAAACAATGAACATCTAAATCTACGCAATGCGACTACCGTGAACGTACCTTGAACGATTCCGCAGAGTATCCATCCATTGGCAACGTGGTGCACTTTCCCGCATTTTTCGCCTGTCAGCGTGTCTTCCATAGAAGAATCAACGCTCTCAGCTTGCAGAAAACCAATTACTAGCTGCTTGGAGAAATCACCATTCTCGCACAAATACAGTAAGATGTCTTGAACTGAACTTGAGTCATTGCTCTGCGGAGCTCCACAAAGCAGCTTTAGTGCTTGCAAAGTTGTTAGACCAAGAGTCGCCACATCATCCAGTATGTTTTCTGACTTCTGAACATAAATATGAAGCTTCTTTTTACCAACAGCACTGCTGGAGGACAGAGAACTAGTTGAGCAGCCAGTAAAACTGTCAGATTCTGCCGCATATTCGAGGCCTAGACTGGCACGATGGTCCAGTGAGTGAAGCCAGTCAAACTTACAAAACGGGATACCTTGCGCCTGGAAAGTTCCAGCAACAGTTGCAAAATTATCTTTTATTAAAAAGCACAAAAATTATTATCTTATTTTTTATGAAAATACTAATAAGTGCAGCTTTAGATAGGAACAATCAATTAGTAAATTATAAGATAGGAATACCATTTTCCTTCTTTTCTAAATATATATTACCGCAATTTCATTAAACATTTACCATTAAATTAACTAGTATGTAGCACAGAGATTAAATAAACTATCGTTCAACAAAATGAATTTTAATGAGGAAAAAATTATCACTGATTCAAGTATATATATAGATTATAATTAAGTTTTATTGACCAAGAGAAGTAAAATATAATAATAAACAGTTTGACTTCCTTGAAATAGAAAGACAAGTGATAAAATAGTTCATGACACAATAGTATACATCTAAGATAGAAGATAAATTTAAATTGGAAGAGCGAAAAATAGTACAAACTCTTTATAGTTAACTAATCTAGATTTATCAGCTCAATATTTTCGATATTTCGGTACGAAAACCTGACGTCGGCGGCTGGCTTTCCGGTGAACAGCGACGTCGATGGCAGGCAACTTTTACAAAACGCAGACGAAACGAAAATGCACAATATAATTCGTATAAAACCTAAGAAAAAGCGTTTTAGGACATTGATCAGCTTAAAACGCAAACACCGACTGAACTTCGGTACAATCTATAAGTTACCGTTTGCCATCGATGTCGCTGGACGTTAGAAAAATCTGCGGGCGCCGGCCGATGTTGAATAATTGTTGCTCACGATTATTAGACTCCAAAACTTTCGCGTTTCATTGAATCGAACAAATGCCATCGTGCACATGATAATCCTAAATTAAAGAAACAAGTATACATGGCGTATCTAGATCCAGTATTAGGATAACCACGCCCTAATTTATACACTTATTTACTGTCGCAAAGAGGAAAGCGAAAAACGAAAAGTGTTTGAATAGTCAACATAGGTATAGTATAACAATTTTATGCTGATAAGTAGGCAGATCTGCGTACTTATCTATCTAAGTAGGCCGATAAATAGCTTTGTTAAGCGGGGATAAAGAAACTATTGCTAAAAAAGCAATAAATAAAAATACAAATCGGCACATTTGACTAAAATTATTGTAATATTCTTAATTTAAATGTTTTCCCTGGATCAGACAGTCAGAGCCTCAATAAATGACCAAGTTATCACTTGAAAACTCTTTTACCTTCTTACTCAATTATCGGCCTAGTTTATTTGCTTTTCGCCACACTGGCACGTTGATCTGGCTCACAGAAATTTCAATTGGTTATATACACGAAAAAGGTTGGTTAAAGTGAATGAATTAAATAATAATGAGAATAATATATAATATTTTATATTATATAAACAATATTTAGTGCATTTAAACAAAGAGCATGGGTAAAAATTTTACTTTCAATAAAGATTTATAAAAACATCCCTACTACTTATAAAGAATTCTAGTCATTTGGCCATATGCAGTTTTTTGGCCAAAAGCTGTTTTGGCCATGCCCATAGCCATTTCAGCCAAAAGCAAATAATCATAATAATGCTACATTATTATTATTCTGTCTATACATAAATGTACTTTCTCACGTATGTCTGTATTTTTCAGTTACATTTAAGCAGTCCTTGAAATGAGTTTCAATGAGCCGGCCCAAGATGTTTTAGCCTAGCCAGGTGAAGGCTGGGCAGTGGCAGATAAAATGCCTAAAAGGCTGCTGCATCCTTGATTCCATAGCAGTAAATGCTTTCTTGGACTCTGCAGCCAAACTCATCAGCAATACTCGTAATAGAATGTGAAATGCACTCATTGGCAGTACTAAAATATTTGCATTGGTCCAGAATTTTATGTTTTTATCATTCTTTGTGTATCAAGTCCTATTTTGTTTACTTTTAACTGTGCAAATACTTCCAGTATGTATTTATAATTCTTGTAATTTTGATAAGTCAAATTCATGCTTTCATCAGTATCATTAACAACTCCTTTAGAAATAAATTAGAAGGCAGTGCTTATCCCCACGGTACCGTAGAAATAATTTTTGTCTTATTCCTACGGTACCGTGGGAATAATTTCCTGCTTATCCGCACGGCACACTGACGAGATAGCTGTCCTATCTTCAACATATTCCGTGGGAATAATTTCCTGCTTATCCGCACGGCACACTGACGAGATAGCTGTCCTATCATCTATCTTTTTATCATGACTGCAATTTTCCTTTTTTTCTTCCGGTTTTTAAAAGCAAGTAAACAAATTAAAGTTTTCTGCTTTTTTCGCAAGAAGTTACCCAATATGGTGGCTTTTTTAAGTATATAAAATAGATATTTCTAATATTTATATATTCAAAAGAATACAACTGAAGTGTGTTTATTTTTCTAATCTTATAGCTCAAGCCTTCTAAGTCTATAATCCAGTCTATTACTTTATTCTAGGCCAAGTTAAAATAGGTCCATAAAAAATGTCTGACAGTGCCAACGGAATATGTTAAAGATAGGACAGCTATCTCGTCAGTGTGCCGTGCGGATAAGCAGGAAATTATTCCCACGGTACCGTGGGGATAAGCACTGCCAAATTAGAAATTAGCCATAAGAATGTTGTGAGTTTAAATAAGTATGGGGCCAAACTGGTTTTTGGTTGAAATAGTTTGTGGCCAAAACCGTTTGAGGCCAAAACAAACTTTTGGCCAAAACGCCTAGGCATATTGCTGAAAAAACTGGACCCTTATAAATAAGCCTAATATTTTCTATTGAATTATATACTTATATTTATTTAGTGGACACTAAAATGTATCATAGCAAAATGCTATTAACTTGTGCCAATAAGAAAAGAAATAAGAAAAGAACAAAATATATTTGTTTAAATGCACAGACTATAATAATGCACCAAACAGCCACCTCAATTTTACTATATCTATGCCTATGGAAGCTTTTTTAAGCCAGAAACCAACCTTTGCAGAAATCAACTGCCATATGTTAAAAATGAAAATAATCAGCAAGTTCTGTCTGAATAGTATTGGATAAAAGTTACAGGCTGTAAATTGGTGGGACAAGTATAGGTATCATAATTAGTTTTTACTTCAGAAATAAAAGAAAGATCAAAGTAAAGAGTCTTAAAAAAATCATGTAAATTATCAAAAGTTATGGATATGGATATGGTTACTAGAACTTCTGTTTATGGTATCTAGTTTCTGAATCTTGATTTCTCAAATATAGTTTGCACTAAGGTGAGTAAAACAAACAGCATAGGGACAATGAAGACAACAAGAAAAGATAGAAATAGATAAAGAAAACAAAAATTCTATACAAACTCAAGCCCCTAGACTTCAAGGCTATATGCATGTTTATGGGGATATGTGGATGGCTATGACAAGATGTAAAGAGCCTAATGAGGTCTAAGGACAAAAAGGATATGTGAAGACACTTCAGACTGCCTCTTAATTCATTAGTGTTTAGGACTCAAGCCCTTAAGAAATTTTTATGACACATGTAAATTGGTGGGTTTTCCACAGTCTGTTGACTGTTGATCTAGTGTAAAGATAGACAGGATGTCTAAGGATTAATAATGAAGGCATTTCTTTGGACTGCCAACAATTAAAACTCTTAATTTGTTGCTGTGGCATTGGGGACTCAAGCTAACAACAATTAAATGCCATATGCATGTTTTGGGGTGGTGGGGAGAGAATTTCACCCCAAACCTGTTAAGTCCCATGCTTGGGTTCCCCAAGGCTTGAATTCTCATTGGCTGTAGTCTCCCTGGCTTTGCATTTCCAGTACCCCATTTGTCCTTTAGCTTCCAAAGCATATGATATGAAGGTTACAGGAAGTTATGGGAATTTTTTTAGTTACAGATATGGATAGGCTATGGGAAAATTTTTGGAGATATGGATACGGATACGGGAAAATTTTGGTTACTGCTTAACTCTAGTAAATTAAATTATCAGATCAGTTGTGTAGTAGCTTATGATTTAACTTCTTGCAGTAACTTGTTATGCAACTAGTTACTGCCTATTACCTACCTACCAATACTGTTCTAGTACTACGTCTATGAGTATGATCCTACTAGGTAGTAGAGTGCTGACCTATCAGTCAAACACAATGCTTCTGTGACATTGGCATAGCCAACTACAACCTGGTTGAAAGAGTCTCTTGACTTGCCTGACTTAGCGGCAGGGAGCCTCCGTGACGGACACAGTGAGGAGGTGGCCGATGCCGCCCATATCGCTAACCCCTGGCAGCCAGATGGCCTCCAGCGAGGCGGTGCCGCTCAGGGTGGTCCGTCGGTCGATTCCGCCGCGCGATCTTCCTCGCCATAGGCTGGGAAGAACTCAGCTCGGCCGGTATCCCGGAGGAAGTGGGTGAGTTGTGGAATGTTATTGGGCGAGCAGGCTTCGACAAGGGTCGGTGCTGGCCCGAGATGTTTTAGCCTAGCCGGGTGAAGGCCAGGCAGTGGCAGATGAAATGCTCGGCGTTTTCACGTCCGGAGCAGCAGAAAGGACACAATTCCTCAGGCACGTGGCCTTGGAGCTAGTGGTGTCTGGTGAAGCAGCCATGTCCCGAGAGGGCCATGGTGACTGCTCTCAGGTCTCTGCGATTTAGCCTAAGCAAGGCTTTACGCTGATTACTAGAGGGGGTTGGCACTGCAGCCCTGGACTGGCGACAGTTCAGGGTGCTAGACCACCTCCTCCGGTGTTGGGTCTCAGCCTGACAATAAGGAGGCTGACAGAGACAAGTGACAAGTATGTAATCAAAAACTAAGGACAAGACACAAAGCAGGGCAAAGCATGCCAAAGTGGTGTTCGCCACTTTGTTAAGATTTTTGTCTCAAATTCATTTTTAATGTACAAAACAAAACAGACTTATTATCAATAAGCTTATATGAAGCCTTTTATTAACAACTTGTAGTTTGCTAATATTTTCTTCGTTTTGTTAAAAAAAGCTTCAGTTAGTTTGAGATCAGAAAGTAGCAGTAAAATAAAGAATGCACTAAAAAAAGCAAATTTCCTCTTATCAGCTTACATGTTTGTCTAAAACTAAATAAAAGTATAACTTTCTATATTCCATTTTAAATTCAATACAGCTTGCACAATTGTATTTGGCTCTATTCTCATATTTTTATCTGTTATTGTCTTCTTGTAAAAGTAGATTTGAATTTACCATTGATTCCTAAACTGAAAAATTTAGGAAATGTTCAAAAGAACAAAATAGCAAATATTTGCTAGATCAGAAAGGGATTTTTATCTCTAGAGTTTAATGTTGGGTAGCGTGTCCACCTATGTTATTATAGTTGCAAATTGGTTTCAGCTCTGACAGCTCACAACCGGCATGGCACCCCGCCGCGAGAAGAAGAAGAGCGCCCTGAACGACGTGGTCACTCGAGAGTACACCATCAACCTGCACAAGCGGATTCACGGCATCGGCTTCAAGCGGAGGGCGCCGCGGGCGATGACAGAAATCCGCAAATTCGCCGAGCGCATGATGGGCACACCGGATGTCAGGCTGGACACCCGGCTTAATAAATTCGTCTGGAGCCAAGGCGTGCGCAATGTCCCATTCCGCGTCCGGGTCCGGCTGGCTCGCAAGCGCAACGAAGACGAAGACAGCGCGCACAAGCTGTACACCCTCGTCACCTACGTGCCCTGCACAGAGTTCAAGGGCAAGCAGACCATTAATGTGGAGGCTGAATAACTTAAGCTGATTGCCACCTTGCTGCCAATGCTTGTTAATGTAAACATCCGCGTTTGCGACGGACAGTTTAACATCGTAATAAATACAGCGGCTCATTTAAGGTCTTTGTTTGGAAGTTGGTTTGTTTGACTTTTTTGGATAATTCGTCAGATTGGTTGTTCTTTAGGTTTGCTTTTTGCAATTTTAGAATAGTTCTATTATCCCCGGTAGACTATAAGTACTTTCTAGAGCGGTTATTGCGTTTGTCTATCGCACCAAGGTTCCTGAGCTCGACTCCGCTGCGAGGCCACGTTTATTTAGGGCGCAGCCGCGGAGAGAAGGCTTGGAGGCTTGTCGTGCAATTCACGCCTTTGTGGGCCAATCTCCAAGGCACAGTGAGAGTGTACACTGCCTGACGATGAGAAAGTCAGGGCATTGGTACAGGGTCATTAGGACTGGGTCGGTGGCAGAGCGGTTAACGCGTTTGCCTCTCGCACCACGGTTCCTAAGTTCGATTCCACGGCGAGGCCACATTTATTTGGGGCGCAGCCGCGGAGAGAAGGCTTGGGGGCCAACCTCCAAGGCGCAGTGAGAGTGTACACTGCCTGACGATAAGAAAGTCAGGGCAGATGTACACACCTGTGTGAGTGTGTGCCTGCGTACAGTGCCTGAGTGCGTTCGTTCTCAGGAGTCAGCGAAATTGGCAGAATTGCCTCCTCGCTGGCTGTGGGTCCAGTGCCACCAATTTATGCGCCATTACCCGCAGCCCTCCTGTAATTATAAAAATAAATAATAATACAGTATTACATATGGTCTGCATATTTCAGCTGTTGCTAATCAGACCTCGCTTCCTTCGTGTCGCATCGCTCTTGCCGCCCCAGTGCCGCAGCAAGGTCACAGCAGGCAATGTCCGGAGCAGCTTCGAAATAGTCTATGGCATTCACCCAGTGTGGCAGGCGCTGCTTGCTGGAAAGCGCAGACTGGACCAGATCTACGTCGATAATCGATATCGTTGCCCTGGCAACGTTTGCTATGGCAATCCTAGCTTAGCTGGCCTGTGCAATCTCTTGGCGGGTCAGTTTGCTCACCTGGTCAGGTACACTGATAGAGATGAGCTGTCAAGCCTGTGCCACGGTCGGGCGCATCAGGGATTCGCTTTGCAATGCGGCCACTACCCTGTGCCCGTGCTGTCAGCATCCGACACCTGCGGCGACCTGATTGGCTGCCGACTGTGCGTTCTGGTGGATCAGGTCTGTCTCACTCCAATGTCCGCGTCATGGGATGCAGGGAGTGATGTCATGGGATGCAGGGAGTTATGTCATGGGATGCAGGGAGTGATGTCATGGGATGCAGGGAGTGATGTCATGGGATGCAGGGAGTGATCCTTATTCACCTCAATCCAACCCTCCCAACCCAGGTGGTTGACATTCTGAACTTTGCCAGCCTACTGCGCACCTGTTTATTCTACGGCGCCAGTCCTGTGCTCATACCAGGCACACACACCTGTCCACCTCTGCCAGTGGTCTCCAAGATCAGCTGCGGCGCTTTGGAAGCCTCCGACCTGCGCGCCCTGCCAGCGGGTAGCGCTGAATTCGTCCGCCAGTGGCGCCAGGCGGGCTGGCTGGCTCTCGGCAGCTCAGGCTGTGGCGATGTCAGCGTTGATAGCCTTGACAGCTGTCTGAGACATGACGACTCGCCAGTGCTGCTGCTGCTGGGCAGCGAGAGTGTCGGCCTGGCTGCAGACCTGCTGGGCCTGTGCAGTCACGTGTTGAGAATACCAGCCGCCGGTGCTGCTTGCATGATGCATCTGAATGTTGGCGTTGCTGGGGGAATCTTGTTGCACCAGATCACTAGGTGGATGCAACCGGCCAGGCTGGAAACTCTACACCGAGTCGGAACTCGTTAGCATCTTTAATTCGTTACTTATGGTGCGTTAAAGTTATGTTCAAGTTAGATAAGCATGTCACCTAAATCAGTTTGGTTAGATGTAATGCAGCTGCTCGATAGGATTGTAGTGAAGTGCTTAGAGCGTCCCAATTCATGACTTGAAGTTTGGGGGTTCGATTCCTAACTCCACTGGAACATTCTGTGTTCATTAGCAAGACAATTGACTCTGCATTGCTTCACCACCCAGCCCTTTTGTTTAAGCACTCTCCGTGTCATCTCTCTCCTGTCTCATCTATCCCGTCTCATCTCTTACCTGTCTCATCTCTCTCCTGTCTCATCTCTCTCCTGTCTCATCTCTTACCTGTCTCATCCCTCTCCTGTCTCATCTCTCTCCTGTCGCATCTCTCTCCTGTCTCATCTCTCTCCTGTCTCATCTCTCTCCTGTCTCATCTCTCTCCTGTCTCATCTCTCACCTGTCTCATCTATCCCCTGTCTCATCTCTCCCCTGTCTTATCTCTCTCCTGTCTCCTTCCCCAGTCCACGGACTGAATAGTCGTACGCAGCATTCAGATGTGTTGCGCGATAGCTGCGGCTGTGATCGATGGTTATAATTGTTCCGTACCCAATTGTACAGCTTGGTGAAGTAAAGTACATTCAATAATTGACTTGAATACATCAAAAGTGCTCGTAAATGATAAAAAGTTATGAATCGTTTCTTAATATTCAACTGTAAACGCAGTCTTTCAATATCTTATCTGCCATTGATTAAATGGTTTCAAAAGTTTCAATAATGTACTAATTTAACCTTATGAGTCTATTGCAGTTTCACTCAAACTTTTTGTTGCATTTCGAAGTGTATTTTTGGCTAAATAAAAATGGCACTTTCTCTCTATAAACTGTTGTTTTTCTTGATTTGGGAATTTCTTAAATACACTAGATTTTTATAATGTCATTTAAAACTACTGTAAGTAGTGTAAGTGCATTCAAAGAATTATAACTATAATGAAACTATAAAACAAATTGTACTGTTGCTTTTCAGATAAAACAGTAAAGAGATTTTGGGACTGCTTTACCCGCTCTAGTGTACTTCTTCAAACATAATTAAAATCTTGAGTACTAAATACTATGGCTGTGTTCCTAGACGAGGCCAGCAACAACTATTATTACTACAGTCCTGAGACCGAGTCTGTTCCCTTCAAATCTGGCTCCGCCGCCGCCGCGTCATCCGTGGCGTCATCGTTGGACGACAGCCAGCTATTGCCGCCGGATGCTTTTCAACCGACGACAGGTCGAGCTCATGCCAGCTTCTCCGCAGCCTCATCATCTGGCTACTTTCCGCCGCCCTTGCCGGCGTCATTCTTGACTTCGTTGACGCCGAATCAGCAACAGCAGCAGCCGCAGCCTGCGAATTGTCGATCTTGTCGCCAGATGGAGAGGGATTTGGCTCGCCTACGCAGGGATCTGGATCGATTCAGAAAGCAGCAGCAGCAGAAGCCAGATTTCCTAACTGACTGGGATGAGAGCCGCGAGTCATTGGCCACCCGAGCGGCTGAACTGGAAGCCGCCAACGAGCGTCTCCGAGCTGACGCCGACCTTCGAGAGCGTCGACTGGAGCTGCAATCCGAGCTGCTGGCAGAGCCAGTTGGCGGCGATTCCGCGGCCGCCGCCGAGGCTGCAGCTTGGCGACCGCGACTGTACAAGGCGCTGGTGCAAGCGGAGGCTGAGAGATGGGCGCACGAGCGAGAGCTCCGACAGTTGGTGCGGCACAGGCTTCAGTCTAGGCTCATTGGTCCTCAGTCTAGGCTCATTGGTCCTCAGTCTAGGCTCATTGGTCCTCAGTCTAGGCTCATTGGTCCTCAGTCTAGGCTCATTGGTCCTCAGTCTAGACTCATTGGTCCTCAGTCTAGACTCATTGGTCCTCATTATAGACTCATTGGTCCTCAGTCTAGACTCATTGGTCCTCATTCTAGACTCATTGGTCCTCATTCTAGACTCATTGGTCCTCATTCATTGGTCTAATTAATAATTAATAATTGATTACACCTGCCCCAATTGGGTCACATGTGCAGCCGACAGCACAGCCGCAGCTAATGCGCGGCGCATCTGAAGGCTGCGTACAGCTGTTCAGTCCATGGACTGGGGGACGCCACACCTACCTTCAATTATCCCAGCTGATGCTGGTACCCATTTAACAGCTGGGTGAACTGAAGCAATGCAGAGTTAAGTGTCTTGCTAAAGGACACACATTTTTCAGTGGAGTCGGGAATCGAACCCCCGACCTTCAAGTCGTGAGTCCGACGCCCTAACCACTAGGCTACAACCTCTGCCTAGACTAATAGCTATAGTCTAAACTAAATGGTCCTCAGTCTGGGTTTTATCATAAGCGGTTGTGTTTTGGGTGCATTAAATTATAATCTGCTAAAGTAGGCTAGTACGTTTATTTTACTATATTTGATAATTTAATTAGGCAGCCGAGGCGGAATCCACAGCGGCCGGACTGCGCAGACGCTGCGAAGAGGCCGAAGCTCGCGCCGAGGCAGCAGAACGCAAACTCGCCGCCGCCGACAAGCTGGTCGATCGGCTGCAGTCGGACGCGCGTCGATCAACGGAGCGTCGAGCTAAAGAAATCAACGACGCTTCGCAGGCGGCCGATTCGGCCAGAACGGCCTTTGAATTGGCAGCCGGGCAGTGGCTGGAGAAGCTGGCGGATATGGACGGCCGGTTAAGCCGCCTTGCTGAGACCACGGACCTGCTGGCTGCGTCTGAGAAGGTGAAATACCTGAATTATTCACTTACAAATGCCGCTACTGCGGCAGGGGTCATTTTCTCAATTTGGCCATTGGTCATTGAACTCCACTTTATCTTTCAGTGTATGGCTCATTATGCTCCACTTTGGTCATTCAGGTCATGGCTCATTATGCTCCACTTTGGTCATTCAGTTCATGGGTCATTGTGCTCCACTTTGGTCATTCAGTTCATGGGTCATTGTGCTCCACTTTGGTCATTCAGTTCATGGGTCATTATGCTCCACTTTGGTCATTCAGTTCATGGCTCATTGTGCTCCACTTTGGTCATTCAGGTCATGGCTCATTATGCTCCACTTTGGTCATTCAGTTCATGGGTCATTGTGCTCCACTTTGGTCATTCAGTTCATGGGTCATTGTGCTCCACTTTGGTCATTCAGTTCATGGGTCATTATGCTCCACTTTGGTCATTCAGTTCATGGCTCATTGTGCTCCACTTTGGTCATTCAGGTCATGGCTCATTATGCTCCACTTTGGTCATTCAGTTCATGGGTCATTGTGCTCCACTTTGGTCATTCAGTTCATGGGTCATTGTGCTCCACTTTGGTCATTCAGGTCATGGCTCATTATGCTCCACTTTGGTCATTCAGTTCATAGATCATTGTGCTCCACTTTGGTCATACAGTTCATTGGGTCATTGTACTTAATGACGCTCAACGGTCATTCAACGCTCGGTCATCACCTCCCCTCATCCCCCAGCTGGCCCAGCTGTCCTCCGTGTCCGACCTCCGCGCCGCCCTAGACGAGACCCGCTCCGCCCTTGACAATGAGCGTCAGGCCCGCCGTCTCGAAGCTGGTCGCCAGGCCGACGCCCTGGCCGCCGCCGAGCGCGAGCAGGCGAAGCTGGCAGCCGCACTGTCCCATTCTGAGCGGCGGCTGCAGCGAGAGCGCGAAGCAGCCGAGGCCAGATCGCGTCAGGCGACGGAGGACTTCCAGCTGGCCACGGAGCGGCTGCGAGACCGGCTCAGGCTGGTTGAGGGCGAGAGGAACCTGCTGCAGGCTGCAGCTTCGGCCACCGAGCATCAGAACCGGCTGGCAGTTCAACGGCCACATTCGTCCGCTTCAATGCTGCTGGCAGCTGCCGGCGGTGGCGGCCCTACTGAGGATGCGAAGCTGCGGGATGCTGTACGAGATCTGCGGCAGATGCTGGCCAACTCCGGCTGACGATGGCCCCTGTCTGTCCCCCTGACAGGTCCTGACCCTTTGATTTGGCCCCCTTATCTAGTTCTAGGTAGAGGTCACTTTGACCCCCTTATCTAGTTCTAGGTAGAGGTCACTTTGACCCCCTTATCTAGTTCTAGGTAGAGGTCACTTTGACCCCCTTATCTAGTTCTAGGAAGAGATCACTTTGACCCCCTTATCTAGTTCTAGGTAGAGGTCACTTTGACCCCCTTTTAGTTCTAGATAGAGGTCACTTTGACCCCTCTTATCTAGCTATAGGTAGAAGTCAGTATGACCCTCCTTATCTAGCTATAGGTAGAAGTCAGTATGACCCTCCTTATCTAGTTATAGGTAGAGGTCAGATGACCCTCCTTATCTAGCTATAGGTAGAGGTCAGATGACCCTCCTTATCTAGTTATAGGTAGAGGTCAGATGACCCTCCTTATCTAGTTATAGGTAGAGGTGGAGCACCAGGTGCTATTGTATTGCCGACTCGAATTGTAAAGAATTAGCAAATATATCAGAAACTGCGTTATTAGTAAACAAATTCACTTATTTAAAGCAAAGCTGTGAATAGTATGTACTACTTATAAGTAGCTTACCTTCTCAGTTTGTTAGCAACAATGCATATATACGAGATCATTTTTAACTAGATTCATTATTATTGTCTCACTCTTTGTTTCGACGCGTGTGTTCAACCTTAATTCCTTGACTTTTTACCCACAAAGTTTCTGGCAAACTTTAAAATTCTCTAAAAAGTACGAATTTGTTTTTGTTCTGTTTGTTTTGCCTTGAATAGTTTTTATAAAATACAAAAAAATAAACTGATCTGCTATTTACACTTTGGCCACAAATCGGTGCCAAAAAAATTGTTCGGCTTGACTTTCGGCTATTAAATCGATCGCAATTCGTCCCGCAGTTGCTATTTTTAGATTTGAGTATTTAAGGTGGGTTTCGCGGCCTTCCCAGTCAATGGACTGAACAGCTGTACACAGGCTTTGAATGTGTATGTGCCACTGTCCCCCTGGCTGTACATTTGGCGTAACTGGGCTTAACGGAAAACGCGCGAAATGAAATGTCACCAACTCTACTTACAGTAGGCTGTTGTACGAGAATAAATAGTTTTTATTGTTCGGGCAGGAAATTTAGATAACAATCGCTTACTTTGGCAGTGATGGAGGAAAGGGTGGTGGAGATTAACGTGAGACGCAGTAGAGGAAAGTGAGATTGAGAAGAGGAGAGAGAGATAGGGGAGAGGAAAGTGAGACATGAGAAATATGATAAGATAAAGGTAAATACAATTAAGTTACCTTACGTTTCCCTGAAACGCTCTGACTAACATTTTAGTGTAGGAAAGGGATTTTTTGTCCTTGGGGATCAATTGGGATCAGCTGTGTATTGTCCCCATGCGCAGACATGACTGATTTCATTCTACCTGTGTGTGTGGCCGAGGCCTAAAGTGGTTAAGTGGCTCTCTAGGCAATGAAAGCTGGATGCCGCCGTATTTTCGGTTACCTGCCTATTTTCTGTGCAGCACTTTTCTGATCCTGTCTTCTGCTTTTAGCTCAGTTCTTCCATTCTCATTTCCTACAAACACCCAGGATTTTGCCCAGCAACTGACTGCCCATTGTCTGCAGTTTCTCTCCAAAGAGCCAAATGCAGCTTGTTTCTGCTATTTTTTGCCCTGGTTATGACGACTGCAGTTTTAACAATTAAGATATGCCGAGTTGCTTTCGAGATTACCATAAAACGTGCGTCTATTTTAGATTACAATTTACTAGTGAAGTACAGTACACTGAAGTACAAACTGAATGAAGTACATGCATTGGTTATTACACCCACAGGTATTACAGTGCATTGGTTATTACACCCACAGGTATTACAGTGCATTAGTTATTACACCCACAGGTATTACAGTGCATTAGTTATTACACCCACAGGTATTACAGTGCATTAGTTATTACACCCACAGGTATTACAGTACATTGGTTATTACACCCACAGGTATTACAGTACATTGGTTATTACACCCACAGGTATTACAGTACATTGGTTATTACACCCACTGGTATTACAGTGCATTTGGTTATTACACCCACAGGTATTACAGTGCATTGGTTATTACACCCACAGGTATTACAGTACATTGGTTATTACACCCACAGGTATTACAGTACATTGGTTATTACACCCACTGGTATTACAGTGCATTTGGTTATTACACCCACAGGTATTACAGTGCATTGGTTATTACACCCACAGGTATTACAGTGCATTGGTTATTACACCCACTGGTATTACAGTGCATTGGTTATTACACCCACTGGTATTACAGTGCATTGGTTATTACACCCACAGGTATTACAGTGCATTTGGTTATTACACCCACAGGTATTACAGTGCATTTGGTTATTACACCCACAGGTATTACAGTGCATTTGGTTATTACACCCACAGGTATTACAGTGCATTTGGTTATTACACCCACAGGTATTACAGTGCATTGGTTATTACACCCACTGGTATTACAGTGCATTGGTTATTACACCCACAGGTATTACAGTGCATTTGGTTATTACACCCACAGGTATTACAGTGCATTGGTTATTACACCCACTGGTATTACAGTGCATTGGTTATTACACCCACAGGTATTACAGTGCATTGGTTATTACACCCACTGGTATTACAGTGCATTGGTTATTACACCCACTGGTATTACAGTGCATTGGTTATTACACCCACAGGTATTACAGTGCATTTGGTTATTACACCCACTGGTATTACAGTGCATTTGGTTATTACACCAAATAATATCTTGCACTCGAATAGAAGATTATTGCAACGCATCAATGATTATTGAAACTGCTTGATACTATCCACAATTTCGCCTACATTTTAATTTAGAAAGTGTTCCAGTTTTTCGACAATTATTTTTGTAACTGCTTCGAAGAAATTTTGATTCCGTCGCAAGGCTAAAAGTGTTTGGTAATGAGTTTTTTTAAAGCTAATTTGCTTGAAAAAATTATGTTCGGGCATTTGTCATTTCCCACCCCTTCCATCTGTGCGTGCTAGATTTTAGCTTTAAACTGTAGTTAATTTTTTTCTTAGAAATGCTCGACATTTTATTTATCACGAAACCGATTCAGTAGAAGCGAGTGGAATGCATTGTGAAATCAAAAATATAATATTGAGAGGTAAGTGAGTTGAGGAGAGGAAGGTGAGATGGAGGAGAGGAAGGTGAGATGGAGGAGAGGAAGGTGAGATGAAGGAGAGGAAGGTGAGATGGAGGAGAGGAAGGTGAGATGGAGGAGAGGAAGGTGAGATGGAGGAGAGGAAGGTGAGATGAAGGAGAGGAAGGTGAGATGGAGGAGAGGAAGGTGAGATGGAGGAGAGGAAGGTGAGATGGAGGAGAGGAAGGTGAGATGGAGGAGAGGAAGGTGAGATGGAGGAGAGGAAGGTGAGATGGAGGAGAGGAAGGTGAGATGGAGGAGAGGAAGTTGAGATGAAGGAGAGGAAGGTGAGATGGAGGAGAGGAAGGTGAGATGGAGGAGAGGAAGGTGAGATGGAGGAGAGGAAGGTGAGATGGAGGAGAGGAAGGTGAGATGGAGGAGAGGAAGGTGAGATGGAGGAGAGGAAGGTGAGATGGAGGAGAGGAAGGTGAGATGGAGGAGAGGAAGGTGAGATGGAGGAGAGGAAGGTGAGATGGAGGAGAGGAAGGTGAGATGGAGGAGAGGAAGGTGAGATGGAGGAGAGGAAGGTGAGATGGAGGAGAGGAAGGTGAGATGAAGGAGAGGAAGGTGAGATGGAGGAGAGGAAGGTGAGATGGAGGAGAGGAAGTTGAGATGAAGGAGAGGAAGGTGAGATGGAGGAGAGGAAGGTGAGATGGAGGAGAGGAAGGTGAGATGGAGGAGAGGAAGGTGAGATGGAGGAGAGGAAGGTGAGATGAAGGAGAGGAAGGTGAGATGGAGGAGAGGAAGGTGAGATGGAGGAGAGGAAGGTGAGATGGAGGAGAGGAAGGTGAGATGGAGGAGAGGAAGTTGAGATGAAGGAGAGGAAGGTGAGATGGAGGAGAGGAAGGTGAGATGGAGGAGAGGAAGGTGAGATGGAGGAGAGGAAGGTGAGATGAAGGAGAGGAAGTTGAGATGAAGGAGAGGAAGGTGAGATGGAGGAGAGGAAGGTGAGATGGAGGAGAGGAAGGTGAGATGGAGGAGAGGAAGGTGAGATGGAGGAGAGGAAGGTGAGATGGAGGAGAGGAAGGTGAGATGGAGGAGAGGAAGGTGAGATGGAGGAGAGGAAGGTGAGATGGAGGAGAGGAAGGTGAGATGGAGGAGAGGAAGGTGAGATGGAGGAGAGGAAGGTGAGATGAAGGAGAGGAAGGTGAGATGGAGGAGAGGAAGGTGAGATGGAGGAGAGGAAGGTGAGACATACAGGCTTCAGAAGAAATTTAGAGAATAAATTCATCTCTAAAGTAAAAAAAATTGTTAGACAAAGCCGTATTAACAAAACGGAACAGATCTAGTCTTACAAATGAGAGTTGGCGTGGAGTTGTCTCTTGCACATCTGCATTCATGGCTCCTTTGCCCATCCCATCGTATTTGCGGATTGAAGATAATTAACTTTTTTACAGCATTAGCTGAAGCTAGCGCTTGTTGCTTCTAGAAACAGATAAGCAATTTCTTTATTTTAACTGTGAACATTTTTTATTGGCCAGTTCAGACACTGGATGCGGCAGACGTAGGCAATGATTAGGCAATCTTGTTTTATGACGCAGCTGAAAAATATTCGGCTTCTTGTGTATTTGTCTGCCTACCTGTTGCAGCAAGGTGTTATTACACCCACTGGTATTACAGTGCATTTGGTTATTACACCCACAGGTATTACAGTGCATTGGTTATTACACCCACAGGTATTACAGTGCATTGGTTATTACACCCACTGGTATTACAGTGCATTGGTTATTACACCCACTGGTATTACAGTGCATTGGTTATTACACCCACAGGTATTACAGTGCATTTGGTTATTACACCCACAGGTATTACAGTGCATTTGGTTATTACACCCACAGGTATTACAGTGCATTTGGTTATTACACCCACAGGTATTACAGTGCATTTGGTTATTACACCCACAGGTATTACAGTGCATTGGTTATTACACCCACTGGTATTACAGTGCATTGGTTATTACACCCACAGGTATTACAGTGCATTTGGTTATTACACCCACAGGTATTACAGTGCATTGGTTATTACACCCACTGGTATTACAGTGCATTGGTTATTACACCCACAGGTATTACAGTGCATTGGTTATTACACCCACTGGTATTACAGTGCATTGGTTATTACACCCACTGGTATTACAGTGCATTGGTTATTACACCCACAGGTATTACAGTGCATTTGGTTATTACACCCACTGGTATTACAGTGCATTTGGTTATTACACCAAATAATATCTTGCACTCGAATAGAAGATTATTGCAACGCATCAATGATTATTGAAACTGCTTGATACTATCCACAATTTCGCCTACATTTTAATTTAGAAAGTGTTCCAGTTTTTCGACAATTATTTTTGTAACTGCTTCGAAGAAATTTTGATTCCGTCGCAAGGCTAAAAGTGTTTGGTAATGAGTTTTTTTAAAGCTAATTTGCTTGAAAAAATTATGTTCGGGCATTTGTCATTTCCCACCCCTTCCATCTGTGCGTGCTAGATTTTAGCTTTAAACTGTAGTTAATTTTTTTCTTAGAAATGCTCGACATTTTATTTATCACGAAACCGATTCAGTAGAAGCGAGTGGAATGCATTGTGAAATCAAAAATATAATATTGAGAGGTAAGTGAGTTGAGGAGAGGAAGGTGAGATGGAGGAGAGGAAGGTGAGATGGAGGAGAGGAAGGTGAGATGGAGGAGAGGAAGGTGAGATGGAGGAGAGGAAGGTGAGATGAAGGAGAGGAAGGTGAGATGGAGGAGAGGAAGGTGAGATGGAGGAGAGGAAGGTGAGATGGAGGAGAGGAAGGTGAGATGGAGGAGAGGAAGGTGAGATGGAGGAGAGGAAGGTGAGATGGAGGAGAGGAAGGTGAGATGGAGGAGAGGAAGTTGAGATGAAGGAGAGGAAGGTGAGATGGAGGAGAGGAAGGTGAGATGGAGGAGAGGAAGGTGAGATGGAGGAGAGGAAGGTGAGATGGAGGAGAGGAAGGTGAGATGAAGGAGAGGAAGGTGAGATGGAGGAGAGGAAGGTGAGATGGAGGAGAGGAAGTTGAGATGAAGGAGAGGAAGGTGAGATGGAGGAGAGGAAGGTGAGATGGAGGAGAGGAAGGTGAGATGGAGGAGAGGAAGGTGAGATGGAGGAGAGGAAGGTGAGATGGAGGAGAGGAAGGTGAGATGAAGGAGAGGAAGTTGAGATGAAGGAGAGGAAGGTGAGATGGAGGAGAGGAAGGTGAGATGGAGGAGAGGAAGGTGAGATGGAGGAGAGGAAGGTGAGATGGAGGAGAGGAAGGTGAGATGGAGGAGAGGAAGGTGAGATGGAGGAGAGGAAGGTGAGATGAAGGAGAGGAAGTTGAGATGAAGGAGAGGAAGGTGAGATGGAGGAGAGGAAGGTGAGATGGAGGAGAGGAAGGTGAGATGAAGGAGAGGAAGGTGAGATGGAGGAGAGGAAGGTGAGATGGAGGAGAGGAAGGTGAGATGGAGGAGAGGAAGGTGAGATGGAGGAGAGGAAGGTGAGATGGAGGAGAGGAAGGTGAGATGGAGGAGAGGAAGGTGAGATGGAGGAGAGGAAGGTGAGATGGAGGAGAGGAAGGTGAGATGGAGGAGAGGAAGGTGAGATGGAGGAGAGGAAGGTGAGACATACAGGCTTCAGAAGAAATTTAGAGAATAAATTCATCTCTAAAGTAAAAAAAATTGTTAGACAAAGCCGTATTAACAAAACGGAACAGATCTAGTCTTACAAATGAGAGTTGGCGTGGAGTTGTCTCTTGCACATCTGCATTCATGGCTCCTTTGCCCATCCCATCGTATTTGCGGATTGAAGATAATTAACTTTTTTACAGCATTAGCTGAAGCTAGCGCTTGTTGCTTCTAGAAACAGATAAGCAATTTCTTTATTTTAACTGTGAACATTTTTTATTGGCCAGTTCAGACACTGGATGCGGCAGACGTAGGCAATGATTAGGCAATCTTGTTTTATGACGCAGCTGAAAAATATTCGGCTTCTTGTGTATTTGTCTGCCTACCTGTTGCAGCAAGGTGTGTTCCCCGAGTGTCCCGGATGCATTTCATTCTGTTTCCCATTGGTCAGCTCGTAAATTTCTATTTTCCTCCTATTTTCTAGTCCAGCGGATTATTGTGATATAATCCTTTTTCATGATTCTCATCTGTGTACAACACCCAGGTGCTGCCAGATGTTCCAGCATTCGTCGACTGCCAAAATGAGAAAACTGTAAAGACGCGATTAGATAGCAGTTTATTATTGGCGATACTGGATATTGTAATGCGACTATTACGATGGAAGTTCGTGTGAAAGAAATAAATTATTGTAGGCGAAAGAAAATCGGGAAAAGAATATGTGATCACCGAAAAGAAAGACAGAATCGCAGGTAAATAAGATGGAATCGAAGGAAAGGAAGATGGAATCGAAGGAAAGGAAGATGGAATCGAAGGAAAGGAAGATGGAATCGAAGTAAAGGAAGATGGAATCGAAGTAAAGGAAGATGGAATCGAAGGAAAGGAAGATGGAATCGAAGGAAAGGAAGATGGAATCGAAGGAAAGGAAGATGTAATCGCACGAAGGGAAGATGAAATCGCAGGAATTGAAGATAGAATCGCAGGAGAGGAAGATGAGGAATCGCAGGAGAATAAGATGGAATCGAAGGAGATAAAAATGGTTTGTTTATCAACAAGATCATCTGATGATCATGATTGATGATCACTCTGATCATCAATCAGAGTGAAGGAGGCATTTGTTCAGATAGGAGAGTTCTCGAGCCGATACAGAAATTGTTTCACGCACTTTCAGATGAAAATGAAGAAAAGTAAGTCCAGATTTACCGCGCGTCTTCAGTGCCACTGCATGGAAATGGGACAAATTAGATTTTTTTCTCCAGTAGAATGAAAATCCCAATAGAAGAGGATCTTGACGGCAGGAAAATCCTTTCCCCACCCACTCATCATCAACTCTCGCTGCAAAATAGCAGCCTCTCGCGAATGGAAACGACAAGTCAAGTTTCATTAAGCCTGAGAAGCCAATCGTTCGTGTATTTGGTGTTCGTGTGCGCGCGCAGTCCTATCGGATGAAATTCTCAGTCGCCAGTTTGCCAGTTTTTTCAACTGACTAATCTTTCCTTTTTTTCTTCCTGGTTTTGCAAGTCAGCCCAGCAACAATGTGCGCGCCGCCTTTGTTATGTGTGGCCTCGCAAATTGAAACTGAAAGCGACCGGCCAGCTGCTGCTGAAAAAAAGCAGAGATTGAAGTGCAACGACACATCGAAACGATTTTGTTTGAATAGAATCTCAAGCTAGATCTCAGCCTACTTCTCTCATCCCCTTCGATCTACTTCTCTCCCCTTAGATCTACTTCTCTCACCTTAGATCTACTTCTCTCCCCTTCGATCTACTTCTCTCCCCTTCGATCTACTTCTCTCCCCTTCGATCTACTTCTCTCCCCTTCGATCTACTTCTCTCCCCTTCGATCTACTTCTCTCCCCTTCGATCTACTTTTCTCACCCCTTTTATCTACTTCTCTAACCCCTTCGATCTACTTCTCTCACCCCCTTCAATCTACTTCTCTCACCTCTTCGATCTACTTCTCTCACCTCTTCGGTCTACTTCTCTCACCTCTTCGATCCACTTCTCTCACCCCCTTCGATCTACTTCTCTCAACCCTTTGATCTACTTCTCTCACCTTCAATCTACTTCTCTCACCCCCTTCGATCTACTTCTCTCACATTCGATCTACTTCTCTCCCCTTCGATCTACTTCTCTCACCCTCTTCGATCTACTTCTCTCACCCTCTTCGATCTACTTCTCTCACCTCTTCGATCTACTTCTCTCACCTCTTCGATCTACTTCTCTCACCTCTTCGATCTACTTCTCTCAACCCTTCGATCTACTTCTCTCACCTCTTCGATCTACTTCTCTCACACCTTCGATCTACTTCTCTCACCTTCGATCTACTTCTCTCCCTTTAGATCTACTTCTCTCACCCCTTTTATCTACTTCTCTCACCCCTTCGATCAACTTCTCTCACCCCTTCGATCTACTTGTCTCACCCCTTTTATCTACTACTCTCACCCCCTTCGATCTACTTCTCTCACCCCCTCGATCTACTTCTCTCACCCCCTCGATCTACTTCTCTCCCCTTAGATCTACTTCTCTCACCCCCTCGATCTACTTCTCTCTCCCCTTCGATCTACTTCTCTCACCCCCTCGATCTACTTCTCTCACCCCCTCGATCTACTTCTCTCACCCCCCTCGATCTACTTCTCTCACCCCTTCGATCTACTTCTCTCACCCCCTCGATCTACTTCTCTCTCCCCTTCGATCTACTTCTCTCACCTCTTCGGTCTACTTCTCTCACCCCTTCGATCTACTTTCGGCACCCTATCTACTTCTCTCCCCATCCTCTCAGTCCACTTTTCCGACATGCTCCATCAGTAAGGACAAGGAAAAGCTTTCTCTATTATCAAGGCAACTTGGCGGCTCTGCCATAATTGCAGTGTTTTGCTTTCCATTGCTTTCCTCTGCCCCTGTTGCCATGCGGGGGGCCTCGACTAGCCGCTCTCCTAATATGGCTTTGCCTGGCGAGAGGATACCGAGATTGCAAACCAGGACTGCAGGGTCCATTGCAGAATCGCTCAACACTTACCAGTCTGGGATATGTTAGAGTGGGAAAGGCTATGCCTGTAACAATCACAATATTGGAATAACTAATAAATAGTATTGCCACCTGAATGTACTATAGCGGGTCAACACAGAGACATTGTCAATTTAGCAGCTAGATTGCGCTTTCAAAATGTTGGAGAAATGTAATTGGAGCCGTAATCCACTTCTATTTCTCCCACCTCCCACTCTCAGTCTACTTCTCATACCTCCCACTCTCAGTCTACTTCTCATACCTCCCTCTCTCAGTCTACTTCTCATACCTCCCACTCTCAGTCTACTTCTCATACCTCCCACTCTCAGTCTACTTCTCATACCTCCCTCAGTCTACTTCTCATACCTCCCTCCCTCAGTCTACTTCTCATACCTCCCACTCTCAGTCTACTTCTCATACCTCCCTCTCTGTCTACTTCTCATACCTCCCTCCCTCAGTCTGCTTCTCATACCTCCTTCTCTCAGTCTACTTCTCATACCTCACTCTCTCAGTCTACTTCTCAAACCTCCCTCCCTCAGTCTACTTCTCATACCTCCCTCAGTCTACTTCTCATACCTCCCACTCTCAGTCTACTTCTCATACCTCCCTCAGTCTACTTCTCATACCTCCCTCAGTCTACTTCTCATACCTCCCACTCTCAGTCTACTTCTCATACCTCCCACTCTCAGTCTACTTCTCATACCTCCCACTCTCAGTCTACTTCTCATACCTCCCTCAGTCTACTTCTCATACCTCCCTCCCTCAGTCTACTTCTCATACCTCCCACTCTCAGTCTACTTCTCATACCTCACTCTCTCAGTCTACTTCTCAAACCTCCCTCCCTCAGTCTACTTCTCATACCTCCCTCCCTCAGTCTACTTCTCATACCTCCCTCAGTCTACTTCTCATACCTCCCTCAGTCTACTTCTCATACCTCCCTCAGTCTACTTCTCATACCTCCCTCAGTCTACTTCTCATACCTCCCTCAGTCTACTTCTCATACCTCCCTCAGTCTACTTCTCATACCTCCCACTCTCAGTCTACTTCTCATACCTCCCTCCCTCAGTCTACTTCTCATACCTCCCTCCCTCAGTCTACTTCTCATACCTCCCTCCCTCAGTCTACTTCTCATACCTCACTCTCTCAGTCTACTTCCTCTAATCGCTTCTCCAAGTCTAATTTTCCAATTTTCTCTCTCATTTTCCCGAAAAGACCCAAAGTGTTTTATTGAAGTTAGGAAAATTCGCAAAAGCCTCCCATAGGCAAGGAATGAATTGCACTTTTAATGTTTGTCCCGGTAAACGCTTGCAGTCGGCATGCCATTAGCAGTTTGAAATCGCTGTTCGAGTCTGTCAGAATATGGGCTTCGAGTTAAGGGTTCCAAATCCCAAATGGCTCGATTGTATAACGGCTGTCAAGAACTGCGGCTTCCTCAACGAAAGAACAAAATGTGGGGACAATGGGCGAATGGCCAGATGCAGTTTTCTGGTGGACAGGCTTCTACAGCAGTTACCAGACTGACAGCTGGAGCCGTGGCTGATCCGTTCCAAATATGCACTACTAATTTAGGACAGACCTGAATTTGGTCTCGATTTCGTCAGCTTGTTAAGGGGACCGCCTTATCAGATAAGACTGTTGGTTCCCGGGATGCAAAAGAACTGCTCCGTTTGTAGGGCCTGTGGATCTTCTTCTTTTAGTATTCTAGAAGAAGCTTTTCCTTTCTGTTCAGTTTTGCAACTGCCGGTAACAATCACTGCTTCACCCCTAACACTGAATACACTCTTATATATCATAGTGGAAGCTTTTCACTCTAGCACACCTTATCTTGTTCGAATCTTCTAATCCACTAGTGAACTTTGGCTTTAGTGTCTACTTCTCTCACCTCCTCCCTAGATTCTCCCAGTCTACTTCCCTCACCTCCTCCCTCAATTCTCCCAGTCTACTTCTCTCACCTCCTCCCTAGATTCTCAGTCTACTTCTCTTACCTCCTCCCTAGATTCTCACAGTCTACTTCTCTCACCTCCTCCCTAGATTCTCAGTCTACTTCTCTCACCTCCTCCCTAGATTCTCACAGTCTACTTCCCTCACCTCCTCCCTCAATTCTCACAGTCTACTTCTCTCACCTCCTCCCTAGATTCTCACAGTCTACTTCCCTCACCTCCTCCCTCAATTCTCACAGTCTACTTCTCCAACCTCCTCTCTCAATTCTCACAGTCTACTTCCCTCACCTCCTCTCTCAATTCTCACAGTCTACTTCTCCAACCTCCTCTCTCAATTCTCACAGTCTACTTCTCCAACCTCCTCTCTCAATTCTCACAGTCTACTTCTCCAACCTCCTCTCTCAATTCTCACAGTCTACTTCTCCAACCTCCTCTCTCAATTCTCACAGTCTACTTCTCTCGCCTCCTCCCTCAATTCTCACAGTCTACTTCTCTCACCTCCTCTCTCAATTCTCACAGTCTACTTCTCCAACCTCCTCTCTCAATTCTCACAGTCTACTTCTCCAACCTCCTCTCTCAATTCTCACAGTCTACTTCTCCAACCTCCTCTCTCAATTCTCACAGTCTACTTCTCTCGCCTCCTCCCTCAATTCTCACAGTCTACTTCTCTCACCTCCTCCCTAGATTCTCACAGTCTACTTCTCTCACCTTCTCTCTCAATTCTCACAGTCTACTTCTCTCACCTCCTCCCTCACTTCTCACAGTCTTCTTTCTCCGGCCTTCCCATTTTTTAAAGTCCATTAGACTTGGATTTTTTCCCTAAGATTTTGAATAAGTACAAACTTTCGCTTATTTTCTGTCCTAGTTAAAAGCTTTGCTGAAACTATCTGCACTTGAAAAAATGTTTTTCTTGTTATTCAATCTCTGCTATCTCATGCTGTGGGAATTTCTACTTGCTATATAAGGAAATACGAGAATTTATATAGTGAATAAATTACAGAAAAAAATATGAAAAAAGTTCAAATGCTGAAAACAAGTTGCAATGACTAACAGGGTGTGAATTTTGCCACAACTTTCGGGACACGTGACAGACGAGCTTTGCACAGAAGGGGCAGGATGAAGTTGTGACTTATTTCACAGAACTTTATCATTTCCATTGTAAGTCTCCCCAACATATCCCTCTGCCCAAGCTACCCCTCTCCCCAATCTACCCCTCTCCCCAATCTACCCCTCTGCCCAATCTACCCCTCTCCCCAATCTACCCCTCTGCCCAATCTACCCCTCTCCCCAATCTACCCCTCTCCCCAATCTACCCCTCTCCCCAATCTACCCCTCTCCCCAATCTACCCCTCTACCCAATCTACCCCTCTCCCCAATCTACCCCTCTCCCCAATCTACCCCTCGCCCCAATCTACCCCTCTGCCCAATCTACCCCTCTCCCAAATCTACCCCTCTCCCCAATCTACCCCTCTCCCCAATCTACCCCTCTCCCCAATCTACCCCTCTGCCCAATCTACGCCTCTGCCCAATCTACCCTCTGCCCAAACTACCCCTCTGCCCAATCTACCCCTCTACCCAATCTACCCCTCTACCCAATCTACCCTCTGCCCAAACTACCCCTCTGCCCAATCTACCACTCTACCCAATCTACCCCTCTCCACAATCTACCCCTCTGCCCAAATCTACCCCTCTCCACAATCTACCCCTCTGTCCAATCTACCCCTCTCCCCAATCTACCCCCTCCCAAATCTACCCCTCTACACAATCTACCCCCTCCCAAATCTACCCCTCTACACAATCTACCCCCTCCCAAATCTACCCCTCTACACAATCTACCCTCTACCCAAACTACCCCTCTGCCCAATCTACCCCTCTCCACAATCTACCCCTCTCCCCAATCTACCCCTCTCCCCCGTCTATTTCTCTATCTAGCCTTTTCTTCAATTTACTTCTCTCCCAATTCATCCCACTTTCTAATAAACCTCTTCTCCTCTTCAAACCTGGTCAAAATCAGTTTGACAGTTTGAAAATCAGTCAAAAACATCCGATGTGTATTGAAAACTATATTTATTTTAAATAGTTCGGAGGTTGTGTCCGCAAATATTTATCAGTGCAGCTGTTGTATTGCTATAACTAAGGCCCGGTCTGTTCAAAAAAGTCTTCAGTGAATTACTGCCAATGATGGCCCGTGGTGCAATGGATTTCAAAAGCCTTGCATTTCTTATTTCTTTGCTTTTTTGAAGAATGACTTTCATTCGGTTCGACCGGTTCGAAGGCAAGGCCGGTTTGCCAGACATCCCACACTCATCCATCATTCATCCTCGGTGCGCGATCTGCACCACCTTAGCCTGGAACTTTCCAGATCTTAGGCTCGCTAATGCGAAGAGGGCATTGCAAAGTTGCTGTCGGCTCCCTTTCCTCAATTATGTTTCCGCCGCCGCTGCCGCCGCCGCCGCTGGCTGTCTAGTCGCGGGCGTCACTGCGGCACTGCCTGCTAACTTAGCTGTGTTTCTTTCGCTGGCGTCTGATTAGCAATCTGGAACTGGTTGTGGCGGCCCTGTTGCACTAATTAATAAATACACCTGGGGTTGGTGTCCCGCTCTGCTTTTGCTACTCTTTAGGCTAGATTTCTTCTGGTAGATCAGGTAAGACTTGCTGGGTCAAAAGAAAGATTAGGTGGGTCAGGAAGAATTATGTTTGGTTGGTCAGGAGAAGATACGGTTAGTCAGGAAGATATTTGGTTGGGCAGGAAAGGATTTGGTGGGTCAAGGGAAGATTTGGTGTGTCAGGGAAAGATTTGGTTGGTCAGGGAAAGATTTGGTTGGTCAGGGAAAGATTTTGTGGGTCAAGGGAAAATTTGGCGGGTCAGGAAAGGATTTGGTGGGTCAAGGGAAGATTTGGTGGGTCAGGGAAAGATTTGGTTGGTCAGGGAAATATTTGTGGGTCAAGGGAAAATTTGGTGGGTCAGGAAAGGATTTGGTGGGTCAAGGGAACATTTGGTTGGTCAGAAAAGGATTTGGTTGGGCAGGAAAGGATTTGGTGGGTCAGGGAAAGATTTGGTGGGTCAGGAAAGGATTTGGTGGGTCAGGAAAGGATTTGGTGGGTCAAGGGGAAGATTTGGTGGGTTAGGGAAAGATTTGGTGGGTCAGGAAAGGATTTGGTGGGTCAAGGGAAGATTTGGTGGGTCAGGGAAAGATTTGGTTGGTCAGGGAAAGATTTGGTGGGTCAGGAAAGGATTTAGTGGGTCAAGGGAAGATTTGGTGGGTCAGGGAAAAATTTGGTGGGTCAGGGAAAGATTTGGTGGGTCAGGGAAATATTTGGTGGGTCAGAGAAAGATTTGGTGGGTCAGGGAAAGATTTGGTGCGTCAGGAAAAGATTTGGTGAGTCAGGGAAAGATTTGGTGGGTCAATAAAAGTTTGGAAGTTCAAGGTAATTTAGTGGATCGGGAAGGATTTGGTGGGTCAGAAAAGAATTT
Organism: Macrostomum hystrix; assembly: GCA_950097015.1. NCBI lineage: Eukaryota > Metazoa > Platyhelminthes > Macrostomidae > Macrostomum > Macrostomum hystrix. The sequence continues at coordinate 4,992,504 of CATNEN010000002.1, forward strand.
TTAGTGTGTTAGTAAACATTTCTGAATGTTTACAACTCCAGGATTACGCACTCAGATTTTAAAAGCCTGAAATAAACTCTTCAAGAAAACAGCATTCTATATTTTAGTTTACAAATTGACTGAGTTTTTTAATAGTGCTGAAAATGCGTACTGCAGCCGTAATAAAATTCCTGCCCGCACAATGACCATATTGATGGTGATCGGTGCTAAAACGTTGCGTTTCAGTTTTTTTATTAGGGCCGAAAATTTTCAACGTAAAATCATTCAGAGGAATCCCTGACGAACACCAGATAAACACCTTGGCTTGAAACACCTTCTGTTTCCGAGTCAGCGTTGCTGATTTCTTGCTTTTGAGCGAAAGGAACGAGTCGAGAGAGAACAGACTTGGAAAGTACCTTCAGGATCGGGATAAAGCGAACCAGAAGAGAGTTTCAATCGCAGCCTGGAGAGGCTAAAGTCGAAAAGGAATTTCATTTTTTCCTAGCATTCTCTGTGCTGCTGGCAGTCGATTTTGATTTATTGGCGCGATGAACAGAGGGGGGGAGAAGATTAACGAAAGGTTGGTGGGGCCTTGGGCGTCAGCTGCTGGCGCTGAGGACAACGGAGCCTTTACGACCCCAGACCACCAAAGGCAGCCCCTTTTTTCCTGCCACCGGGCGATGCAAAGCCGGAGCTTAAAAACTGTCCGCAGACAGAATTAAAAACCTTATCGCTACTGACAAATGCCAACCTTTATGTTAACTATAGGATGCTATTGTGGGCAGACTTGTGGCCCAGTAGTTAGAGCTTTGGACTCACGACTTAAAGGTCGGAGGTTCGATTCCTGACTGAACTGGAGCAATTTGTGTCCTTTAACAAGACAAATGTGTACCAGCATCAGCCGGGATTCATGAGTTAAGTTGGGTTAAGGTTTCAAGTATAATTTCCGCATCTATAGGAAAAAAGATAATTTAATGATAGTTAATGATGACTACCTGTAGACAGTAGCAAGTATTCAATATTGAGTCCATTAATTATTGTTATAAACTCATTTAGAATTCATTGAGCACAGTACTCATTGAGGTCACTTTTCGGATTTATTTTTTACCGTTAAAAATATTGAAGAAATTCAAATGAAATTTACATATTGCCAATAAATTAGTTTGTCTGAGACCATTACTAGTATCATTTTCAGATGGAAGGGTCATTTCAAATGAGCGGTGTCATACAATGAGCAGAATAAGAGTCACTTGGTTTCAAAGCTTTGAACAAAAGTTAGACTGCAGGTGAATGACACTAGTAAATTCGAATTTCAGAAGTTAAAAGAAAAAAATAAAAACTATTAACAATGATGCATTTCATGGTTTCAAGTTCAAACACAGTTTTTTTCAGTGGTGGTGCTTTGAGCTTGATAGTGTGTTCAGCTTATGAAATATAATTTCAAGTGATGTTTGGTCAAAGAGCTGTCATAACAGAGCTCTCACAGCTGATTGACATGTCCAAAGTGTAAAGCAAAATTGAAATAAAATATGCAACTTGTGAGGTGCAATTAATTACCTGTGAAGTGAGCAGTGATGCAACAGTTGCAAAGCTAGCTTGAATTGTAAATTTAAACTAGTTAGTTTCAGGAAGATCATTGAATACTTTTTTATAATTGATTAAACGTTAGTGAGATTCGAATTCAGGAAGATTCCAATCTGGGAAAATTTCAATCTGGGAAGATTCCACTCTGGGAAGATTACAATGTGGGAAGATTTCAATCTGGGAAGATTACACTTTCGGAAGATTCCAGTCTGGGAAGATTCCAATTTGGGAAGATTCCAATTTGGGAAGATTCAAATCTGAGAAGATGCCAATGTGGGAAGATTTCAATCTGGGAAAATTCCAATTGGGGAAGATTCCAATCTGAGAAGATTCTAGTCTGGGAAGATTCCACTTTGAGAAAATACCATTCTCAGAAGATTCCAATCTGGGAAGATTCCCAGTCTCGGAAGACTACAATCTGGGAAGATTCCAATCTAGGAAGATTCCAATTTAGGAAGATTCTACTCTGAGAAGATTCCAGTCTGAGAAGATTCCAATCTGAGAGGATTCCAATCTGAGAGGATTCCAATCTGGGAAGCTTATTAGTTTTAGGGATATGAGATGGTTGCAAAATAATGTTCTCAGAGAAAGTTTTTTTTACAATTAACCTAAAATAGCTCCCTAGAAGGAAGACTTGAAAAAACTCTCTGATATGTTTAGAAAAGCCCTGGTAGTTTCTCCATTCGCAAAACGGAAATCAAGGCACGTTTGACTGACCATGCAGTCAAGGTACAAATCGGTTCTTCAGGCCTCTCTTTAAACATAGTTCTCAATCGCCTCCATGTGGGACTCGATGTGGGGTGACAGAGGCGACGCTACGTAGGTCGGCTGCTGCTGAAGGCTGTAAAACGCGCCGCTACCGTCAAATCCGCCGCCGACGCCGCCGCCGCCGCCGCCACCGCCGCTGACGATGCGAAATCCATTGGGAAAGGCAAACGCTGTCTCGCCATGGCTTGCGACTGGGGCGGTCGCCATGACAGCCGGAGCCGACGCGGGCACCGCCGCCGACGACGACGAAGTCGCCGGGACGACGCTGAAGCCGCTGCGGCTGCTGGCAAGGGAGATGCGGCTGTTGTACCTCACCAGCTCGGTGCCTACTGGAGTCTCCGACTGAACCAAATCGGGCGTCAGGATTCGATGATGGTGATTCGGTATCGACGGCGGCTGCTGCTGCTGCTGCTGGCTATTCAGGGAGCCGTTGCTCGTACCATTTAGTCGTTGTCGAGAAGCAGCAGCAGAGGCAGCCATCATCAGCATATGATGATGCTGCTGCTGCTGCTGCTGCTGCTGGAGTAGATACTGATTCTGCCCTGCCAGGTGATAATAAGACGGGGGCAGGTGCTGTGGCGCGTCTTGTGCGGAGAGCCTCGACCCGGGCGAGAAGCCGCCGCCACCGCCGCCGTTGCCGCAGCCGCAGTCGGAGAGCGGCGGCGGAGGGCAATAGTAGCCGTCCTGGGACAGGCTGGACCTGTAGCCCAGCTGCACCGCCTGCCCACACACGGGCGCTCCCACAGCTGCGGCTGGCGACCCGCCCGACCCGTTTGTGACGTCGCTGGAGTTGGTCGAGCGCATCGACTTGTTTACGCCGGGGCCGCTGCGCCGGCACTGCAGGATGGCCGTGACAATGACGGCCGCCAGCAGGATGGCCACAATGACGGCGCTGCCGATGGAGATGCCCAGAACGATTTCAAAGGACAATCCGGCCGTTGAGGTGCTCGCCTGGGTGGTCGCGGCTGCTGCCAGACGAGCGTCAAAAGTTCGAGTCTCGTAGACAGAGACCTGGCCGTCCAGCACCAGCAGGGAGAAGCTGTAGGCCGCGTCCGGGTCGGGCAGGAGGACGCTGGCGCGGCCAGAGCGGACCTCGGAGTCGAGCATCTGGCGCAGGACGCAGCCCGGGCTGCAGAGCTTCACGTAGACGGCGGTGTAGTACGGAGACAACGGCGCGGTGAACTGAATCTCCAGGTGCCCGGAGCTCAACTGGGCGGCCACTGAAGCGTCCGGGATCAGCGGCAGCTTGCGGGTTGTCAACGCAACCTCGTCAGTGAAGGGGCTCACGTTAATGGCGCCTCCGTAGAAGTTCTCAGCGCGAACTCGCGCGTAGTAAGTAGCCTGCGACTCCAGCGCAGTGATGGTCTCGGTGACCGGCAGACCCAGGCCCGGATCCCGGAGTCCCGTCTTCTGATTGGCTGGGCTCCACACTAAACTGCCAAGCGGGCGCCACTGCAGCGTGAACGTCTGCTCGAAGCCGCCGTTGAACTCGCTCCGCCATCGCAGCTGGGCTGAGACGGCCGTGGCATTCAACACCTGCAAGCCCGTGGGTATCGCAGGCGGACCTGGCCGGTTCAGACTGAAGGTGAAGTCGCGCGTTCCGACCGAGTTTGCCACCGAGCAGACGTAGTTTCCATAGTCGGCGGAGGTCACCTCCGGCACTAGCAGACTGAATGTCTGGTTAATCAAATTGGTGACGATCTTTAGTCGCGAGTCGATCGTCTGCTTGGTGCCGTCGACTCCAAGTCGATGCCATGTGGCCAGCGTTGGCGGCGGGTTCGACGCGACCCGCAAAGTCATGGCGGCCGGCTGGCTGAGCGCCGAGGACACGATCGCCTGCGTGCCGGGCCAGGCCACCGGAGCGAAGGTCAGGTTGAGCGAAGCGGAGCCAATCGCCGAGCCGCCCAGCGAGCTAACTGAGCACTGATAGAAACCGTTGTCCGCCGAAGTGGCGCTCGAGATGATCAAGCTTGACATGCCGTTCACCAGGGTGGTCCAGGCGCCGCTGGCATTCTGATGTCGCCAGACATAGGTAAATTTTCCGCTTGACGGAGACGGATTCCCGCCGGTTGCTAGGCAGTTCAGTGTGATGGAGTCGCCTTCGCGAGGCGCTTCCGGCGATACTGAAACACTGACGCTTGGAGGGTACATGACGTTCAGGGAGCTCGACTTGGACAGGTCGCTTATTGGGGCATTGTTGTAGACAATGACGCACCTGTAGACTATGCCGCTGTCGGAACGACTGGTTCGCGTCACCAGCAGACGGCTAGTGACCTTCGTGCCGCGGTACTCGGCCGGTTCCGCCGAGGCCACGGCTTCCATCGTCATGTTCTCGTTTGACCCGCCTGAGGCCAGACGGAACCAGTTCACGCGAGCTGCCGGGTTCGCCGAGCCGGCCAGGCACTGGAGGGTCAGGCCGGTGTTCTCCAGCACCCCGTCTGACGGGCTGGACGTCAGCTCGGAGCTGGCCGGCGGAAATGTCACCTCGAGATCGACGTCTTTGCGGCCAATTTCGCGCGCTTCGTACAGCAGAATGCAGCGGAATTTGTAGCCGTTGAGGCTGCGGTCAACCGCAATGTCCAGGCGGCTCTGCAGCTGTTTGCCGTTGTTTGGACCGTCAGTCGGCATGACGGTCACCCGGCTGTCCGTGATCTGCTCCTGCAGACCCAGCGGGCTGATGGAGTACCAGACGGCAGAGCTGGGCGGGTTGCTGCTGGAGGTGCTGGCGCAGGTGTACTGCTTGCCGGGGCCTCCTGAAGTGGCGGGACCCGGCGGCTGTTCCAGCATGCTGATGCCGCCCGGAGGGAAGAACACGGAGTAGGCAATTGGCGCACTCCAGATCTCCGTTCCGATGATGCCGATGCTCTCAGCTTTGCAGTAGAACTTGGCCGAGTTGTCCGCAGCCTCCAGGGTGACGGTGGCCGCCGATGGTAGCTCCTCGCGAGCCTGGCCTAGCCGCTCGCGGTAGAATCGTTTCAACGGCTGAGGTTTGCCGCCGTCGACCTGGCAGGCGAAGGTCACGGAGACGCCAGCCTGGAGCGGCGAGGCGAGGCTGGCGGTCAGCCGGACGGAGGTCGGCGGATAGTTGACCGTCAGGCCGACTTCTCGAGAGGTTGTCGCGCCGACTTCGTTCTCGACAGTGCAGGAATAGACGGCGTCGTCTGTGCGCTTGGCGTCAAAGATCGCCAGCCGGGATGCTGTGGCATTCACCATTGAGCTGGAGTGCGGAATGTTCAGACCGTCTCGACGCGTCCAGTTGAACCGCAGGCCACCCACTGTCGACTGGGCAACGCAAGTCGCGGTCGAAGATTGAGTCTCAACGATAACTGAGGCACTGAACGCCAGGGACTCGATGACCGGACTGGGGTAGACTGTCAAGGTCATTGGGGTGCTCACGGTAGACATGTGCCTGCAGCCCCAGTCGCCGCTGAATAAGGTGTCAAGCAGCTGCAGGCGGTAGCTGTAGATCCAGGTGTTGCCGGAGCGGGACTCGCTGCACGTGACCCTCAGGAGGCGCGGCTCCTCAGCGCACAGGCTGGGGTTCGCGCAGATTCTGTTGCAGTTCTCGAAGCAGCTAGTCCCCACCTTGGCTAGCGGGCACAGCAGTCGGGCGGACAGCGCCGGCTCTTTGTTATCCACCCGGCAGGTGAAGCTGACGGTTGCTCCAGCCGGCTGTTTGGTGGCCGAGTCAAACCCGCCGCTGACGCTAATCTGGGCGAAAGCGCGGCTGAGAACAGTCAGCAACAGCAGCAGCTGCAGCATCTCAAGTCGCTAACCGCTCTGTAGTGTTTCTGTCTTGGGTTTCTAAATCAGGCAAGCGGGCAGACTTGTAACATGCGAGAACTGCCAGAGCTGGCGCTAGTATGAGAACCTCGCGAAGCTAGTTTTATTTGTTAATTTTCGTCTCTCTACGGCCAGAACAGTTGATGAGCTTTAGAACAATGGCCGCTGGGTGAGAATGCTGGTTGGGCTTGAGTTGAGTTGGGTTTGAGACTGCGAATGTTTGTCTGCCACAGTCCTGCTTTGCTCTGTCTCTCCGTCTCTCTTGGGTCTTCACTGTGCTTCACTTTCTCAGCGGTTGCGAGTCTATGGCTTCGGCAGAAGTTTTTCTGTGCAATTACGCAACTGCCTGCACCGCCTCCTCGTTGTTGCCGTGTTGTTGGCCTTTAAGATGGTTGAAATAACCACACATAATCGGCAGAATGGGAGGCTCTGGTTGGCTAGCCAATGGCTGCACAGCAGGGCTAATAGTATCTACAGACGCAAGTTGTCGACTTACCAGCCCATCATTATCCCCCCGGTGTTTTCCTCTCTCTCTCCTTCTGTGCCGGCTTCGAACCCTCGCCCGTCGGCGCATTCTCGATATCATCTTAGAAACATTCTTCTTTTTTCTAGAAATCTGTCTGCAGCCAGGCTGGAGCCGGGAAACTAAGAAAATGGAAGCTTAGAATAAGTTTTGTTCCCAGACTGCACACGGACCTTTCATTAGCTGCATACTCGGGGCATTGGGGCAGAAGGGAGACTTGATAAGCTTTAGTGTGCAAGTCAGGAACAGAAAATTTAGGCGCCGCCTTCAGCACAGCAGGCGGTTGGCAACTACAAAATTCTGTAGTTGCATTTCTATAGGCATATCTGATTGCATTAATAGTGTATAGGCTCCAATTCCAATGATATTTTCTTCCGCAGACGGTATTCAAGTAATTTGGCTGGGCACATGATCGGTGGTTATCAAGGTGCAAAAGGTGTAATGAAACAAGTGCACATTTACTACTGCCTGTCTTATCGAATTTGGCTCCAAGATTGTTAAGGAGGATCAAAATCGGTGAGATTTAGTGCGAGATTAAGAGGGATATGAGTGAGATTAGGGGACAGATTAAGGATGAGAATGAGTGAGAGATTGAGCGAGAGATTAAGGATTAAAATGAGTGAAAGATTGAGCGAGAGATTAAGGATGAGAATGAGGGAGGGATTGAGAGAGAGATTAAGGATTAAAATGAGTGAGAGATTGAGCGAGAGATTAAGGATGAGAATGAGTGAGAGATTGAGCGAGAGATTAAGGATTAAAATGAGTGAAAGATTGAGCGAGAGATTAAGGATGAGAATGAGGGAGGGATTGAGAGAGAGATTAAGGATTAAAATGAGTGAAAGATTGAGCGAGAGATTAAGGATGAGAATGAGTGAGAGATTCAGCGAGAGATTAAGGATGAGAATGAGGGAGAGATTCAGCGAGAGAATAAGGATGAGAATGAGTGAGAGATTCAGCGAGAGATTAAGGATGAGAATGAGGGAGGGATTGAGAGAGAGATTAAGGATGAGAATGAGTGAGAGATTGAGCGACAGATTAAGGATGAGAATGAGGGAGGGATTGAGAGAGAGATTAAGGATGAGAATGAGTGAGAGATTGAGCGAGAGATTAAGGATGAGAATGAGTGAGAGATTCAGCGAGAGATTAAGGATGAGAATGAGGGAGGGATTGAGAGAGAGATTAAGGATGAGAATGAGTGAGAGATTGAGCGAGAGATTAAGGATGAGAATGAGGGAGGGATTGAGAGAGAGATTAAGGATGAGAATGAGTGAGAGATTCAGCGAGAGATTAAGGATGAGAATGAGTGAGAGATTGAGCGAGAGATTAAGGATGAGAATGAGGGAGGGATTGAGAGAGAGATTAAGGATGAGAATGAGTGAGAGATTCAGCGAGAGATTAAGGATGAGAATGAGTGAGAGATTGAGCGAGAGATTAAGGATGAGAATGAGGGAGAGATTGAGCGAGAGATTAAGGATGAGAATGAGTGAGAGATTGAGCGAGAGATTAAGGATGAGAATGAGTGAGAGATTCAGCGAGAGATTAAGGATGAGAATGAGGGAGAGATTGAGCGAGAGATTAAGGATGAGAATGAGTGAGAGATTCAGCGAGAGATTAAGGATGAGAATGAGGGAGAGATTGAGCGAGAGATTAAGGATGAGAATGAGTGAGAGATTGAGCGAGAGATTAAGGATGAGAATGAGTGAGAGATTGAGCGAGAGATTAAGGATGAGAATGAGGGAGAGATTGAGCGAGAGATTAAGGATGAGAATGAGTGAGAGATTGAGCGAGGGATTAAGGATGAGAATGAGTGAGAGATTCAGCGAGAGATTGGACATGAGAATGAGGGAGAGATTGAGCGAGAGATTAGGGATGAGAATGAGTGAGAGATTCAGCGAGAGATTAAGGATGAGAATGAGTGAGAGATTGAGCGAGAGATTAAGGATGAGAATGAGGGAGGGATTGAGAGAGAGATTAAGGATGAGAATGAGTGAGAGATTCAGCGAGAGATTAAGGATGAGAATGAGTGAGAGATTGAGCGAGAGATTAAGGATGAGAATGAGGGAGAGATTGAGCGAGAGATTAAGGATGAGAATGAGTGAGAGATTGAGTGAGAGATTGGGGATGAGAATGAGTGAGAGATTGAGTGAGAGATTAAGGATGAGAATGAGTGAGAGATTGAGCGAGAGATTAAGGATGAGAATGAGGGAGAGATTGAGCGAGAGATTAAGGATGAGAATGAGTGAGAGATTGAGCGAGAGATTAAGGATGAGAATGAGTGAGAGATTGAGCGAGAGATTAAGGATGAGAATGAGTGAGAGATTGAGCGAGAGATTAAGGATGAGAATGAGTGAGAGATTGAGCGAGAGATTAAGGATGAGAATGAGGGAGAGATTGAGTGAGAGATTGGGGATGAGAATGAGTGAGAGATTGAGTGAGAGATTAAGGATGAGAATGAGGGAGAGATTGAGTGAGAGATTGGGGATGAGAATGAGTGAGAGATTCAGCGAGAGATTAAGGATGAGAATGAGTGAGAGATTGAGCGAGAGATTAAGGATGAGAATGAGTGAGAGATTGAGCGAGAGATTAAGGATGAGAATGAGGGAGAGATTGAGCGAGAGATTAAGGATGAGAATGAGGGAGAGATTGAGCGAGAGATTAAGGATGAGAATGAGTGAGAGATTGAGCGAGAGATTAAGGATGAGAATGAGGGAGAGATTGAGTGAGAGATTGGGGATGAGAATGAGTGAGAGATTGAGCGAGAGATTAAGGATGAGAATGAGTGAGAGATTGAGTGAGAGATTGGGGATGAGAATGAGTGAGAGATTCAGCGAGAGATTAAGGATGAGAATGAGTGAGAGATTGAGCGAGAGATTAAGGATGAGAATGAGTGAGAGATTGAGCGAGAGATTAAGGATGAGAATGAGGGAGAGATTGAGCGAGAGATTAAGGATGAGAATGAGGGAGAGATTGAGCGAGAGATTAAGGATGAGAATGAGTGAGAGATTCAGCGAGAGATTAAGGATGAGAATGAGTGAGAGATTGAGCGAGAGATTAAGGATGAGAATGAGTGAGAGATTGAGCGAGAGATTAAGGATGAGAATGAGTGAGAGATTCAGCGAGAGATTAAGGATGAGAATGAGGGAGAGATTGAGCGAGAGATTAAGGATGAGAATGAGTGAGAGATTCAGCGAGAGATTAAGGATGAGAATGAGGGAGAGATTGAGTGAGAGATTGGGGATGAGAATGAGTGAGAGATTGAGTGAGAGATTAAGGATGAGAATGAGGGAGAGATTGAGTGAGAGATTGGGGATGAGAATGAGTGAGAGATTCAGCGAGAGATTAAGGATGAGAATGAGTGAGAGATTGAGTGAGAGATTAAGGATGAGAATGAGGGAGAGATTGAGTGAGAGATTGGGGATGAGAATGAGTGAGAGATTCAGCGAGAGATTAAGGATGAGAATGAGTGAGAGATTGAGCGAGAGATTAAGGATGAGAATGAGGGAGAGATTGAGCGAGAGATTAAGGATGAGAATGAGTGAGAGATTGAGCGAGAGATTAAGGATGAGAATGAGTGAGAGATTCAGCGAGAGATTAAGGATGAGAATGAGGGAGAGATTGAGCGAGAGATTAAGGATGAGAATGAGTGAGAGATTCAGCGAGAGATTAAGGATGAGAATGAGGGAGAGATTGAGCGAGAGATTAAGGATGAGAATGAGTGAGAGATTCAGCGAGAGATTAAGGATGAGAATGAGGGAGAGATTGAGCGAGAGATTAAGGATGAGAATGAGTGAGAGATTGAGCGAGAGATTAAGGATGAGAATGAGTGAGAGATTGAGCGAGAGATTAAGGATGAGAATGAGGGAGAGATTGAGCGAGAGATTAAGGATGAGAATGAGTGAGAGATTGAGCGAGGGATTAAGGATGAGAATGAGTGAGAGATTCAGCGAGAGATTGGACATGAGAATGAGGGAGAGATTGAGCGAGAGATTAGGGATGAGAATGAGTGAGAGATTCAGCGAGAGATTAAGGATGAGAATGAGTGAGAGATTGAGCGAGAGATTAAGGATGAGAATGAGGGAGGGATTGAGAGAGAGATTAAGGATGAGAATGAGTGAGAGATTCAGCGAGAGATTAAGGATGAGAATGAGTGAGAGATTGAGCGAGAGATTAAGGATGAGAATGAGGGAGAGATTGAGCGAGAGATTAAGGATGAGAATGAGTGAGAGATTGAGTGAGAGATTGGGGATGAGAATGAGTGAGAGATTGAGTGAGAGATTAAGGATGAGAATGAGTGAGAGATTGAGCGAGAGATTAAGGATGAGAATGAGGGAGAGATTGAGTGAGAGATTGGGGATGAGAATGAGGGAGAGATTGAGCGAGAGATTAAGGATGAGAATGAGTGAGAGATTGAGCGAGAGATTAAGGATGAGAATGAGGGAGAGATTGAGCGAGAGATTAAGGATGAGAATGAGTGAGAGATTGAGCGAGAGATTAAGGATGAGAATGAGTGAGAGATTGAGCGAGAGATTAAGGATGAGAATGAGTGAGAGATTGAGCGAGAGATTAAGGATGAGAATGAGTGAGAGATTGAGCGAGAGATTAAGGATGAGAATGAGGGAGAGATTGAGTGAGAGATTGGGGATGAGAATGAGTGAGAGATTGAGTGAGAGATTAAGGATGAGAATGAGGGAGAGATTGAGTGAGAGATTGGGGATGAGAATGAGTGAGAGATTCAGCGAGAGATTAAGGATGAGAATGAGTGAGAGATTGAGCGAGAGATTAAGGATGAGAATGAGTGAGAGATTGAGCGAGAGATTAAGGATGAGAATGAGGGAGAGATTGAGCGAGAGATTAAGGATGAGAATGAGGGAGAGATTGAGCGAGAGATTAAGGATGAGAATGAGTGAGAGATTCAGCGAGAGATTAAGGATGAGAATGAGGGAGAGATTGAGCGAGAGATTAAGGATTAAAATGAGTGAAAGATTGAGCGAGAGATTAAGGATGAGAATGAGGGAGGGATTGAGAGAGAGATTAAGGATTAAAATGAGTGAGAGATTGAGTGAGAGATTAAGGATGAGAATGAGGGAGAGATTGAGTGAGAGATTGGGGATGAGAATGAGTGAGAGATTCAGCGAGAGATTAAGGATGAGAATGAGTGAGAGATTGAGCGAGAGATTAAGGATGAGAATGAGGGAGAGATTGAGCGAGAGATTAAGGATGAGAATGAGTGAGAGATTGAGCGAGAGATTAAGGATGAGAATGAGTGAGAGATTCAGCGAGAGATTAAGGATGAGAATGAGGGAGAGATTGAGCGAGAGATTAAGGATGAGAATGAGTGAGAGATTCAGCGAGAGATTAAGGATGAGAATGAGGGAGAGATTGAGCGAGAGATTAAGGATGAGAATGAGTGAGAGATTGAGCGAGAGATTAAGGATGAGAATGAGTGAGAGATTGAGCGAGAGATTAAGGATGAGAATGAGGGAGAGATTGAGCGAGAGATTAAGGATGAGAATGAGTGAGAGATTGAGCGAGAGATTAAGGATGAGAATGAGTGAGAGATTCAGCGAGAGATTGGGGATGAGAATGAGGGAGAGATTGAGCGAGAGATTAGGGATGAGAATGAGTGAGAGATTCAGCGAGAGATTAAGGATGAGAATGAGGGAGAGATTGAGCGAGAGATTAAGGATGAGAATGAGTGAGAGATTGAGCGAGAGATTAAGGATGAGAATGAGGGAGAGATTGAGTGAGAGATTGGGGATGAGAATGAGTGAGAGATTGAGTGAGAGATTAAGGAGGAGAATGAGGGAGAGATTGAGTGAGAGATTGGGGATGAGAATGAGTGAGAGATTGAGTGAGAGATTAAGGATGAGAATGAGTGAGAGATTGAGCGAGAGTTTAAGGATGAGAATGAGGGAGAGATTGAGTGAGAGATTGGGGATGAGAATGAGGGAGAGATTGAGCGAGAGATTAGGGATGAGAATGAGCGAGAGATTGAGCGAGAGATTAAGGATGAGAATGAGGGAGAGATTGAGCGAGAGACTAGGGATGAGAATGAGTGAGAGATTAAGGATGAGAATGAGTGAGATATTGAGCGAGAGATTAAGGATGAGAATGAGGGAGGGATTGAGCGAGAGATTAAGGATGAGAATGAGTGAGAGATTGAGCGAGAGATTAAGGATGAGAATGAGTGAGAGATTGAGCGAGAGATTAAGGATGAGAATGAGTGAGAGATTGAGCGAGAGATTAAGGATGAGAATGAGGGAGAGATTGAGTGAGAGATTGGGGATGAGAATGAGTGAGAGATTGAGTGAGAGATTAAGGATGAGAATGAGGGAGAGATTGAGTGAGAGATTGGGGATGAGAATGAGTGAGAGATTGAGTGAGAGATTAAGGATGAGAATGAGTGAGAGATTGAGCGAGAGATTAAGGATGAGAATGAGGGAGAGATTGAGTGAGAGATTGGGGATGAGAATGAGGGAGAGATTGAGCGAGAGATTAAGGATGAGAATGAGTGAGAGATTGAGCGAGAGATTAAGGATGAGAATGAGGGAGAGATTGAGCGAGAGATTAAGGATGAGAATGAGTGAGAGATTGAGCGAGAGATTAAGGATGAGAATGAGTGAGAGATTGAGCGAGAGATTAAGGATGAGAATGAGTGAGAGATTGAGCGAGAGATTAAGGATGAGAATGAGTGAGAGATTGAGCGAGAGATTAAGGATGAGAATGAGGGAGAGATTGAGTGAGAGATTGGGGATGAGAATGAGTGAGAGATTGAGTGAGAGATTAAGGATGAGAATGAGGGAGAGATTGAGTGAGAGATTGGGGATGAGAATGAGTGAGAGATTCAGCGAGAGATTAAGGATGAGAATGAGTGAGAGATTGAGCGAGAGATTAAGGATGAGAATGAGTGAGAGATTGAGCGAGAGATTAAGGATGAGAATGAGGGAGAGATTGAGCGAGAGATTAAGGATGAGAATGAGGGAGAGATTGAGCGAGAGATTAAGGATGAGAATGAGTGAGAGATTGAGCGAGAGATTAAGGATGAGAATGAGGGAGAGATTGAGCGAGAGATTAAGGATGAGAATGAGTGAGAGATTCAGCGAGAGATTAAGGATGAGAATGAGGGAGAGATTGAGTGAGAGATTGGGGATGAGAATGAGTGAGAGATTGAGTGAGAGATTAAGGATGAGAATGAGGGAGAGATTGAGTGAGAGATTGGGGATGAGAATGAGTGAGAGATTCAGCGAGAGATTAAGGATGAGAATGAGTGAGAGATTGAGTGAGAGATTAAGGATGAGAATGAGGGAGAGATTGAGTGAGAGATTGGGGATGAGAATGAGTGAGAGATTCAGCGAGAGATTAAGGATGAGAATGAGTGAGAGATTGAGCGAGAGTTTAAGGATGAGAATGAGGGAGGGATTGAGCGAGAGATTAAGGATGAGAATGAGTGAGAGATTGAGCGAGAGATTAAGGATGAGAATGGGGGAGAGATTGAGCGAGAGATTAAGGATGAGAATGAGGGAGAGATTGAGCGAGAGATTAAGGATGAGAATGAGGGAGAGATTGAGCGAGAGATTAAGGATGAGAATGAGTGAGAGATTCAGCGAGAGATTAAGGATGAGAATGAGGGAGAGATTGAGTGAGAGATTGGGGATGAGAATGAGTGAGAGATTGAGTGAGAGATTAAGGATGAGAATGAGGGAGAGATTGAGTGAGAGATTGGGGATGAGAATGAGTGAGAGATTCAGCGAGAGATTAAGGATGAGAATGAGTGAGAGATTGAGTGAGAGATTAAGGATGAGAATGAGGGAGAGATTGAGTGAGAGATTGGGGATGAGAATGAGTGAGAGATTCAGCGAGAGATTAAGGATGAGAATGAGTGAGAGATTGAGCGAGAGTTTAAGGATGAGAATGAGGGAGGGATTGAGCGAGAGATTAAGGATGAGAATGAGTGAGAGATTGAGCGAGAGATTAAGGATGAGAATGGGGGAGAGATTGAGCGAGAGATTAAGGATGAGAATGAGGGAGAGATTGAGCGAGAGATTAGGGATGAGAATGAGTGAGATTTTAAGGATGAGAATGAGTGAGAGATTGAGCGAGAGATTAAGGATGAAAATGAGTGAGAGATTCAGTGAGAGATTAAGGATGAGAATGAGGGAGAGATTCAGCGAGAGATTAAGGATGAGAATGAGTGAGAGATTGAGCGAGAGTTTAAGGATGAGAATGAGGGAGGGATTGAGCGAGAGATTAAGGATGAGAATGAGTGAGAGATTGAGCGAGAGATTAAGGATGAGAATGGGGGAGAGATTGAGCGAGAGATTAAGGATGAGAATGAGGGAGAGATTGAGCGAGAGATTAGGGATGAGAATGAGTGAGATTTTAAGGATGAGAATGAGTGAGAGATTGAGCGAGAGATTAGGGATGAGAATGAGTGAGAGATTGAGAGAGAGATTAGGGATGAGAATGACGGTGAAATTGAGGGAGAGATTGAGAGTGTGAGAGAGATGAAAGTGATGAGGGGAGTGAGAGAGGGGTTGAAAGTAAAGTCGATGGGATTCGCTGCACAGATTTCGGATAACTAATTCAGCTTCGGTATAGCCAGTAGCAGAAGATGTGCACTAAGGAAGGGCTTTCAGGAGGAGACGACATGACAGACAGTCGGTTCAATCGGCAGAATCTGGATCCTAGGCCAGACCGTCTGTCTGGGCAGGTGCGAGAGCAAATCCAATGGCCAATCACCTGTCAACAGGGGGATTTTCAGGCAGGCAGTTTTCAAACATTCGGGCCTTCAAAGATCATTAGAGTTTTTTCTTCAACAGAAGGCCATTGTGCAGCGGGGGATTTTTCTGATTGCCGGGCCGATGGGTTGGGATATGTTTCTGGGACATGTTTTTGACTTGCTTTAAAATCTGCTTTTTGGAATTTGTATCAAGGCTGGATAAATAGAAGAAGCTGATCAAATGTATTGAATGAGAAATAGCTTCAGCGAGTAAGTCGGGGGTGAAGCAACACTTCATTCGGGTTTATGCACTTTCGGGTTTATGAAGTTTCGGGTTTATTGAGTTTCGGGTTTATTCAGTTTCGGGTTTATTGAGTTTCGGGTTTATTGAGTTTAGGGTTTATTGAGTTTCGGGTTTATTGAGTTTCGGGTTTATTGAGTTTCGGGTTTATTGAGTTTCGGGTTTATTGAGTTTCGGGTTTATTGAGTTTCGGGTTTATTGAGTTTCGGGTTTATTGAGTTTCGGGTTTTTGAGTTTCGGGTTTTTGAGTTTCGGGTTTATTGAGTTTCGGGTTTATGAAGTTTCGGGTTTATTGAGTTTCGGGTTTATTGAGTTTCGGGTTTATGAAGTTTCGGGTTTATTGAGTTTCGGGTTTTTGAGTTTCGGGTTTATTGAGTTTCGGGTTTTTGAGTTTCGGGTTTTTGAGTTTCGGGTTTATTGAGTTTCGGGTTTTTGAGTTTCGGGTTTTTGAGTTTCGGGTTTATTGAGTTTCGGGTTTATGAAGTTTCGGGTTTATTGAGTTTCGGGTTTATTCAGTTTCGGGTTTATTGAGTTTCGGGTTTATTGAGTTTAGGGTTTATTGAGTTTCGGGTTTATTGAGTTTCGGGTTTATTGAGTTTCGGGTTTATTGAGTTTCGGGTTTATTGAGTTTCGGGTTTATTGAGTTTCGGGTTTATTGAGTTTCGGGTTTATTGAGTTTCGGGTTTATTGAGTTTCGGGTTTATTGAGTTTCGGGTTTATTGAGTTTCGGGTTTCTTGAGTTTCGGGTTTATTGAGTTTCGGGTTTATGAAGTTTCGGGTTTATTGAGTTTCGGGTTTATTGAGTTTCGGGTTTATTGAGTTTCGGGTTTATTGAGTTTCGGGTTTATTGAGTTTCGGGTTTATGAAGTTTCGGGTTTATTGAGTTTCGGGTTTATTGAGTTTCGGGTTTATTGAGTTTCGGGTTTATTGAGTTTCGGGTTTATGAAGTTTCGGGTTTATTGAGTTTCGGGTTTATTGAGTTTCGGGTTTATTGAGTTTCGGGTTTATTGAGTTTCGGGTTTATTGAGTTTCGGGTTTATTGAGTTTCGGGTTTATTGAGTTTCGGGTTTATTGAGTTTCGGGTTTATTGAGTTTCGGGTTTATTGAGTTTCGGGTTTATTGAGTTTCGGGTTTATTGAGTTTCGGGTTTATTGAGTTTCGGGTTTATGAAGTTTCGGGTTTATTGAGTTTCGGGTTTATTGAGTTTCGGGTTTATTGAGTTTCGGGTTTATTGAGTTTCGGGTTTATTGAGTTTCGGGTTTATTGAGTTTCGGGTTTATGAAGTTTCGGGTTTATGAAGTTTCGGGTTTATAATAAAACCAGTTTTTAAGCCTTGGTCTGAAAGACAAGTTTTCAGTTTTGTCCACCATGCAGCGGCCCCAAAATGCCAAGCTAAAAGATAATTTATTCTTCCAAACTAAATGGAACTGTTCGCGACCTGTCAATTTGTCAATCCAATTGACACATTATTGTTTGTTTTCAATTGATCAGAAAATGGTTCAGCGCAATAGGGATGAGAGATCCCTCACTGATACGGGACAATGAGACGTCATACTTCACTTTGAGATCACCGAGTTTTTTTCTCCGTCGTGCATCCCAGCTCAGTCTGCGATGATTAAAGATTGGGATTAATAAAATCCTATTGGGAAAACACGACATGGAATGGCGAAATCCCATCAGAAATAGGATCCACTTAATCACAGAGGCCATTGCGTGCATGTGTGTGAGTGTTGCTGGTTGTCAAAGGATTCAGGACAAAGCATGGGTTTAGTCTAAGCTGCATTGTGGACTCCAGACTCATTCATTCATTCATTTCTTAGCTGGTAGAGCTGAGCCCTGATGGCTATGCGGTAACCAGTTTCAATCCATTCCACTCGATGCCCTGGTCCCGTCAAACAGGACCAGCTAATGCCCTGGCCGGGTGGCTGTTGGTTACGTAATGCGGAAATGTCGGCACACCCACCCCACCCCACACGGGGCCTGCCTTAGCTCGCATATAGATCATTCTGTAGTGCCCGCTTCCCCATGGAGTCGAGATCCTTTCACTTCCCAAAGCACGCGGCGCTTCCGTTATTGTCGGCCTTTTTAAAAACCTGTTCAATAGGCATGATCTTTCATTCTTTCGGCCTCCTTTTAAAAGGCTTCCAATTTTCCTCTGCGTCTGGATGGTCTGACTCAACACTGATGCATCTTGAATTGGGCTTGCATTCGAAACCCACATGTGCGCATTTAAACGAATACAATGTTAATATAAGCATTTTCGTTTATCAACGTTGAACATCAACTGGTGTTAAATAATTTTAATTTTACTTTTTTGTAGGATAGGACGGTAATTTAAAATTTGTCATCTTAAATAATATTAGTTTAAAGTTGGGATCTATAGGTGTGAAGTTGGGATTCATGGGTGTGAAGTTGGGATCTATGGATGTGAAGTTGGGATCTATGGCTGTGAAGTTGGGATCTATGGCTGTGAAGTTGGGATCTATGAATTTGAAGTTGGGATCTATGGCTGTGAAGTTGGGATCTATGGCTGGAAAGTTGGGATCTATCGGTGTGAAGTCGGGATCTATGGCTGTGAAGTTGGGATCTATGGCTGTGAAGTTGGGATCTATGGCTGTGATGTTGGGATCTATGAATTTGAAGTTGGGATCTATGGCTGTGAAGTTGGGATCTATGAATTTGAAGTCGGGATCTATGGCTGTGAAGTTTGGATCTATCGGTGTGAAGTCGGGATCTATGGCTGTGAAGTTGGGATCTATGGCTGTGAAGTTGGAATTTTATTGATGTAAAGTTGGGATCTTGGTGGTGTAAAGTTGGGATCTTGGTGATGTAAAGTTGGGATCTTGGTGATGTAAAGTTGGGATCTTGGTGATGTGAAGTTGGGATCCATAAATTTGAAGCTGGGATCCGACTGTTGAAGAAATACTTTTTTCTATTTTTACACTTGAAATCCTAGTTCAAGTTCGACACTGAATACATGAGACTGAGATGGGGAATTCCTCATTTCTAATCCTTGGATTTCTTGTTCTTTCGATTTCAACTTGAGAGTGAAGAGATTGGGGAACTGAATAATTGGATGGTCTGTGATGCAATCGTGGAGCCGCGAAACGGAAGACTAGATTTCAAACAGGACCGCCACTTTCAATTGATCTTCAAAGGGCAAAGAAGGGGAACAACAATAGGGGATAAATTGGGGACATTGCAAGTGGCTGGTGACATCTCAGCCACAATGACAGCTGCTCCTCCACGGTTGGGTCAGAGGTCACGGAGGCATGTCAAACTGTTTTCTCGCTTTGATTTAAAAAAACGCAACTTTACGCTCATGCATCGCAATTGTTATCGCAACAAGACTGAATCAGCAGCAGCAGCAGCAGCAGCAGCAGCAGCAGCAACAGTTCTGATGATAACAGAAGCGGCATGCATGCTGCCATGCTAACCCTATACAGGCGTGTTCAAACTTCGGAACTGTTCTCTCGATACTCCGTCAGAACTGAATGTAAATCTGCAGCGGAAACATTGTTCGGAATAAGAATTCCCGCTTGTCTGTCTTCAGAAAAGGTCAAGCTGGGATTAGGATCTTGTCCGGCTTAATCTAGCCAATTCCCTTCACATCTGGGCACTGGCCCTCATCAGAAGTGAAAGTCAAAACTTCACACTTCACATGGGGTGCGGATAGCACAGTATGGCGACATGGCAAGTTGTTTTAAGAACTTCAGGAATTTAGGGGTCGAGAAACAAGGAGATCAGCCTCGGCTGAGGGTCAGCGGGAGATTTCAGGTGAAAATCTTGACCTGGGTTTATCTCCCAGTTTAGTTTGCTGCAGTAGCATTGATAGCCAATGATAGATTGCGACTCGGGAGAACGGCTGCCTAGACTGGGGATCTGGGAGACTAAACTGAGGATCTGGGAGACTAAACTGAGGATCTGGGAGATTAAACTGAGGATTTGGGAGACTAAACTGAGGATCTGGGAGACTAAACTGAGGATCTGGGAGACTAAACTGAGGATCCGCAGAAACTAAACTGAGTATCTGGGAGACTAAACTGAGTATCTGGGAGACTAAACTGAGGATCTGGGAGACTAAACTGAGGATCTGGGAGACTAAACTGATGATCTGGGAGACTAAACTAGACTAAACTAGCAGTTCTATTTAGGGATCTGGAATATGGAATACAGAGGTTTAATAGACAAATATAATTCTGCAAGCTATTTAAAGTATACGGAAATTCAGCAGGGAGAGTGCCTGATATTAAGACGAGAGCGACGATAACAGGTAGGTGTGACATAGACATGCAAATAAAGTTGTTTTTATTGAATCGAATTAAAATATTCAGTTTTATAGCAATTTTATGAAGCCTATATCAAAAACATAAAACACCATGCAGACAAACAGCTTTAGATAGCAGTGTAGAAGGCATTCTAAACCAGCCCCATTGTGACCATTCAGTTTTGTCGGCATTCTTCATCGTGAGAAAATTTTATGACCCTAAAGAGACCAAGGAATATTCGAGTACTATGGCTCGCCCTAAGGACTAAGAGTATGATATTAACAGCAAGAAATATCTGCGTTACACAAACTCATTTATGCACAGGGTACAATTGGACTACGCAACATCTTAGAGTATCACTGCCTATAATTTCAAGACATTACATTTTTAACTGCTTCACCCTCAGCTATAGGCATATCTTTGGCCTCAGAGCGTGTAAAACTAGCAGAAAAACAATTGAGTCTATTCTCAATATATGCCACACAGGCTGTGGTTTCTAGTACAGACTCATCTTTCTAGGAGTCTCATTAGGGCGATAAGTTGTCAATTGCCAAACTTTAATAATAATTCATGCGCTTAACGACCAGGCAGGGCTTGCATGGCTAATGCCCCACTGAGGGGCGCGCAGTGGGTGGGAACTGTACACCCTCACGGTACTCCGGTGCAAGTGTGTACCGAAGCACTTGAAGCATTGCAGACAGATATCGAAATAAGCGAGCCTACACTCGGGTCCTTAAATACACGCAACACCTAATGCTCGTGGACCCCTGGTAACCTACTGCGAGAACAATTTTCTCTCCGCTGGAACCAAAGCTTCCTAAGTGCTGAACAGAAGCAGATAGAAATGCAAACACATGCGGCGGGCTGCAAGAAAATGATGGTGTTCGTGAGCTGGGCTCCAGAGCAATGAGTGGAAGAGTGACAAATGCCCACTTGAGTAGGTCTGGCCTCTTCAGTACGGGTTTGGGTTGGACAGCAAATAAAAAACATTGTTAACGTGTGAATTTTTAAAATTATATTCCACAGCCAATTTGGAATTAAAACTTTTTGACAGCTACCGATGACATGTCTGTTTTGGGGTTTATTGTTGTCACGCTCGAGCAGTGCTCAGGGAGAGCATATGCTTGATTTCCTACTGAAAACTTTAGTCCAAACATTGCTGCAGACCTGTGTTTTAACTAGCTGAATAATAAGCTAACCCAGTGGCTGTGTCTTACCTGATGATCTGGGAGACTAAACTGAGGATCTGGGAGACTAAACTGAGGATCTGGGAAACTAAACTGAGGATCTGGGAAACTAAACTGAGGATCTGGGAAACTAAACTGAGGATCTGGGAAACTAAACTGAGGATCTGGGAAACTAAACTGAGGATCTGGGAAACTAAACTGAGGATCTGGGAAACTAAACTGAGGATCTGGGAAACTAAACTGAGGATCTGGGAAACTAAACTGAGGATCTGGGAGACTAAACTGAGGATCTGGGAAACTAAACTGAGGATCTGGGAAACTAAACTGAGGATCTGGGAAACTAAACTGAGGATCTGGGAAACTAAACTGAGGATCTGGGAAACTAAACTGAGGATCTGGGAGACTAAACTGAGGATCTGGGAGACTAAACTGAGGATCTGGGAGACTAAACTGAGGATCTGGGAGACTAAACTGAGGATCTGGGAGACTAAACTGAGTATCTGGGAAACTAAACTGAGGATCTGGGAGACTAAACTGAGGATCTGGGAAACTAAACTGAGGATCTGGGAGACTAAACTGAGGATCTGGGAAACTAAACTGAGGATCTGGGAAACTAAACTGAGGATCTGGGAGACTAAACTGAGGATCTGGGAAACTAAACTGAGGATCTGGGAAACTAAACTGAGGATCTGGGAAACTAAACTGAGGATCTGGGAGACTAAACTGAGGATCTGGGAGACTAAACTGAGGATCTGGGAAACTAAACTGAGGATCTGGGAGACTAAACTGAGGATCTGGGAGACTAAACTGAGGATCTGGGAAACTAAACTGAGGATCTGGGAGACTAAACTGAGGATCTGGGAGACTAAACTGAGGATCTGGGAAACTAAACTGAGGATCTGGGAAACTAAACTGAGGATCTGGGAAACTAAACTGAGGATCTGGGAGACTAAACTGAGGATCTGGGAGACTAAACTGAGGATCTGGGAAACTAAACTGAGGATCTGGGAGACTAAACTGAGGATCTGGAAGACTAAACTGAGGATCTGGAAGACTAAACTGAGGATCTGGAAGACTAAACTGAGGATCTGGGAGACTAAACTGAGGATCTGGAAGACTAAACTGAGGATCTGGAAGACTAAACTGAGGATCTGGGAAACTAAACTGAGGATCTGGGAAACTAAACTGAGGATCTGGGAAAATAAACTGAGGATCTCAAGTGTGCAGGTGTGCACATGTGCTCTGATTTTCTCATCGACTTTGAGGTTGGCCCGCAATAGCGTAAATTGCACGACAAGCCCCCAAAGCCTTCTCTCTGCGGCTGCGCCTAAAATAAATGTGGCCTCGCCGCGGAATCGAGCCCAGGGACCTTGGTGCGAGAGGCAAACGCGTTATCCGCTTTGCCAAGCCCCATCTCAGTCCCTCGGTGAGTTGTTAGGCAAATCTATACAGACAAGCAGTGAATTCGGAAACCATAAAGCATAGAAGTTCATGATGCGTAACAATTTAGCATTGTTGAGACCAAAACAAGCGCAAAGCCTGCAGTACCAAGACAGGATCCAGCGAGTTGTGAGTTTTTAACTACAGCTGTATGCGAAACAGGAATTTTTTTTCAAAACTTGAACCCTCTTTAGACAGAAACAGGAGACATGAATGCGCATGTAGGCCCGAATTTCCGCTTGAGCAAAGCTTTGAGAATACCGAGCTGTTCCACAGAGCATACTAAAGATAAAAAAGCAGAAAGCAGACACTTGGAGAACTAATTACTGGTCCTAGCAGTCGCTCTGCAACGGTTTCCACAACTAATTGCACGCTACTTTTCTAGTTGCCTACTGGGGCCAAAGCCCTGGCCGGGGCATTGTTCTGAGTTGGTTACGTAACCAGGCTATAACACTGGGCTAGGGCGCATTGTTGGCACGGTTTGACAGGTCAAAACCGCTACACGGTATGGGATCTTTGCTACCAGCCTTGCCAATAAGCAGCTGCTGTTTCGTTGGTTCGCCTGATTCGGGATCATGATTTAGGATTAACTAGGCACGGGGACACGGGGAATTAAGACCAAATCGATTATTGCATTGCCTGTTTAGCGATGGCATTAATTAACATATGAGATCGAAGTGGGATGGGTGGCAGAAGGTGAGTATGGGAAGTCAAGTTTGAGTGACTAGAAAGAAAATGGCGAAGAAAGGCAATACACATGCTTGGGGGAACAGAAGGAACAAGACAAGGCAGAGGAAGGGAGGAGAGGAGGCAGAGGGAGGGAGGAGAGGAGGCAGAGGAAGGGAGGAGAGGAGACAGAGGAAGGAGAGGAGAGGAGGCAGAGGAAGGAGAGGAGAGGAGGCAGAGGAAGGGAGGAGAGGAGACAGAGGAAGGAGAGGAGAGGAGGCAAAGGAAGGAGAGGAGAGGAGACAGAGGAAGGAGAGGAGAGGAGGTAGAGGGAGGGAGGAGAGGAGGCAGAGGAAGGGAGGAGAGGAGGCAGAGGAAGGAGAGGAGAGGAGGCAGAGGGAGGGAGGAGAGGAGGCAGAGGAAGGAGAGGAGAGGAGGCAGAGGAAGGAGAGGAGAGGAGACAGAGGAAGGAGAGGAGAGGAGGCAGAGGAAGGAGAGGAGAGGAGGCAGAGGAAGGAGAGGAGAGGAGACAGAGGAAGGAGAGGAGAGGAGGCAGAGGAAGGAGAGGAGAGGAGGCAGAGGAAGGAGAGGAGAGGAGGCAGAGGAAGGGAGGAGAGGAGGCAGAGGAAGGAGAGGAGAGGAGGCAGAGGAAGGAGAGGAGGCAAAGGAAGGAGAGGAGAGGAGGCAGAGGGAGGGAGGAGAGGAGGCAGAGGAAGGAGAGGAGGCAAAGGAAGGAGAGGAGAGGAGACAGAGGAAGGAGAGGAGAGGAGGCAGAGGGAGGGAGGAGAGGAGGCAGAGGAAGGGAGGAGAGGAGGCAGAGGAAGGAGAGGAGAGGAGGCAGAGGGAGGGAGGAGAGGAGGCAGAGGAAGGGAGGAGAGGAGGCAGAGGAAGGAGAGGAGAGGAGGCAGAGGAAGGAGAGGAGGCAAAGGAAGGAGAGGAGAGGAGACAGAGGAAGGAGAGGAGAGGAGGCAGAGGAAGGAGAGGAGAGGAGGCAGAGGAAGGAGAGGAGAGGAGACAGAGGAAGGAGAGGAGAGGAGGCAGAGGGAGGGAGGAGAGGAGGCAGAGGAAGGGAGGAGAGGAGGCAGAGGGAGGGAGGAGAGGAGGCAGAGGAAGGAGAGGAGGCAAAGGAAGGAGAGGAGAGGAGACAGAGGAAGGAGAGGAGGCAAAGGAAGGAGAGGAGAGGAGACAGAGGAAGGAGAGGAGAGGAGGCAGAGGAAGGAGAGGAGAGGAGGCAGAGGAAGGAGAGGAGAGGAGGCAGAGGAAGGAGAGGAGGCAGAGGAAGGAGAGGAGAGGAGACAGAGGAAGGAGATTAGGCAGAGGAAGGGGGAGTTGAAGGGACAGAGGAGAGGTGTAGCGGAGCCATAAGAACCTGCATCAAAGGAATCCAGCTTGCAAAAAGTATTCTATAAAAATGATAATGTCCTGTCAGATATTTAGTTAAAGCTTGTCAGACAGAAGTGCGCAAAAGTTTTCCGAGAAACAGTAATCGCTGCTGCTGCTGTTGCTTCTGCTTACAAATAGGCAGTGTATTATGTAAGCAAATAAAATCATATTAATTGAACAATGATTATCAGCATAGTCGGACATGCAGGAGTTGGTTATGATGTAGGCTGATGGTTAAATGATAATCATACTCGCGGAAATAAGGTGCGAAAGATAAGCCAATAATTGCATTAGTAATTATATTATTAACACTAGCTCTGTAATAACAATGTATCGAATTAGAATTGTGCAACAGAAACTAACTTTTCGATTAGGAATCGACTAGTGCTAGTTGAGTCAAAAATGACACAAAAACTCAGTTTTTCATATTCATGTCAGAAGAACAATGGTCCGCAGGGGGAATAGATTACAAGAAGGACAGACTGACTCAAGCGTACTTAGCTGCCATCGACATTCTCAAACTGACTGACTAATTAAAAAGACTTGAAAAATAAAAAACAGAATGCGCAAATACTTTCTACTTTAAGTAGCTTAAGCAGGGCATGCCAAGCAAGCGAAATCCGACCGCACAGGGACTGGCTGTTAAACAGTAAAAGCAGTGAGTTTTTGTTCCGAAATGATAAAAAAGATTGATAAAAAAGAAACAAATTCGCAACTGGCTACTGGCCAACTAGGCTAATACACTAGTAGTAGTAGCTAGCGAGCATAGCAACAACAAATAGAAGAAAAAATGTATAAACAAAGACAGAAAGGGGAGAAGACAAACAGAAGACCAGATTTTGGAATAGAAGGCCTGTGGTACAGAAGCATTCTTTGTTATTCAATTGTCATACATAATTAACTTTAAATAGAATAGGCTAGACCAGAGAAACAAAGCATTTGTTTAAAACAAATTCATTGGAAGCAAATTGTTGCGAAAATGTCAATTTTCAATAGGCTTAAATAAAAGGCAAATAACTGAAGTTCTCTTTAATTTAAATAATAAAAATGTCAATATCGACATTGTCAACAAAGAGATATAAGTCCGTTTCAAAATAAGGTATGTATTGCCATGGAGAATGTAAAAAAATTGATGGCTTCAATACAGCTTTTGCTTTGTGCGTCAGCCGCTAACATCAAGGACTACGCCATGTCACTGAAGGATTAGAAGATTTAATTTTATGATCGTTTAGAGGACAGGATACTGAAGGATTAGAGGACAGGATACTGAAGGATCAGAGGACAGGCTACTGAAGGATTAGAGGACAGGCTACTGAAAGATCAGAGGACAGGCTACTGAAGGATTAGAGGACAGGATACTGAAGGATCAGAGGACAGGCTACTAAAGGATCAGAGGACAGGCTACTGAAGGATTAGAGGACAGGCTACTGAAGGATTAGAGGACAGGCTACTGAAGGATCAGAGGACAGGCTACTGAAGGATTAGAGGACAGGCTACTGAAGGATTAGAGGACAGGATACTGAAGGATCAGAAGACAGGTTACTGAAGGATTAGAGGACAGGATACTGAAGGATCAGAAGACAGGATACTGAAGGATTAGAGGACAGGCTACTAAAGGATCAGAGGACAGGATACTGAAGGATCAGAGGACAGGCTACTGAAGGATTAGAGGACAGGCTACTGAAAGATCAGAGGACAGGCTACTGAAGGATTAGAGGACAGGATACTGAAGGATCAGAGGACAGGATACTGAAGGATTAGAGGACAGGCTACTGAAGGATTAGAAGATTTAATTTTATGATCGTTTAGAGGACAGGATACTGAAGGATATGAGGACAGGCTACTAAAGGATCAGAGGACAGGATACTGAAGGATCAGAGGACAGGCTACTGAAGGATTAGAGGACAGGCTACTGAAGGATCAGAGGACAGGCTACTGAAGGATCAGAGGACAGGCTACTGAAGGATTAGAGGACAGGCTACTGAAGGATTAGAGGACAGGCTACTGAAGGATCAGAGGACAGGATACTGAAGGATCAGAGGACAGGATACTGAAGGATCAGAGGACAGGCTACTGAAGGATCAGAGGACAGGATACTGAAGGATCAGAGGACAGGCTACTGAAGGATCAGAGGACAGGCTACTGAAGGATCAGAGGACAGGATACTGAAGGATCAGAGGACAGGCTACTGAAGGATCAGAGGACAGGATACTGAAGGATCAGAGGACAGGCTACTGAAGGATCAGAGGACAGGCTACTGAAGGATCAGAGGACAGGCTACTGAAGGATCAGAGGACAAACTGAAGGCAGTTTTTAAAACGGATAGCAATGGACACAGGAGCAAACTGAGATGCAAAAGCAATAGAAGCAATAAAGATAGATGCAGCATTCTGTGCATAGTCATAGATTGACTGAGAACTCAATAGCAGATTTATGCATTGTTAAATTATATTCCGTACGTATTAAGCTGCGGAAAAGTGATTGCAATTAGTCGATGATTACAGTACAGTAAAGCTGCAATAGAAAGTGAATTTTTTTAAAGTTAATAGCGATAAAGACAGCTTTAATAAGTAAGTCAGACACTAGGCAAAGCAAACTAACTGATCGTTGAGAACATAGACAAATAATTAATTAGATTAAATAAGTGTAAAACAGAAGAGGTAAACAAAATACAACTTGCTTAAGTTAAAAATACTAGACAGACATGCGGGTTTTAAGTTGATCCGCGTGTCCTTAAAAGTACACGCAAAATGTACATGCCAAATGTACATGCCAAATGTACATGCCACAATTGATTATGCTTTGCATAGGTCAGCAAGTCACGCTTTCAAATGACTAGAAAAAACAACTGGTTGAGTTTAGGTCACGTGACCTGAGTAGAAGATAATTAAAAAAACCGCGTGTTGACCTTAAATGTTCCGACAATAATGTAAACAAAACTTTGCTGCGTGACCTTAAAATGACCTCAGAAAATAAAAATTAGCAAAACAAAATTGCCTTCCGACATTTGGTCAGACATCACGTGACTGCTAGTTGACCTGCGTGACCTCGCGCACCAGGGGATTCAGCGACTCCACGGACAATAATTTGGTGAACTCGGTCATCTTGTTCTCAACTGTGCGCATGTCAATGAAGGTCATGAGCAGGCGCGGGTACATCTGCATTGCCTCGGCCACGCCAAACTTGTAGGCCAGGTATTTCTTAAGCAGCTGCGAGTACACTGACTGGGCTTCGTCGATGGCGCCGCGTACACTGGCCGGCATCGTGTCGGAGTTGAACAACTTCAAAGCCAGCAACAGCATCTTGACCAGGTCGTCACGCCTGCTGTGCCGCTCCAGCTGAGCATAGACATTGTCTGTGTTGGCCCGGTACTGCTCAAGGTCGGCCGGGGTCAGATCGCTTACGTCTGGTCGCATCTCTATGATGGCTGACACTGACGCTGCCAGCTCCTGCATCAGCGACAGCCCGCCGCCACCGCCTCCGCCAAACTGGGACTCAGCATTGTTGAAAAATGAAGAGTAGAGAATTACCAGGCCGTAGATGTTCACCTGGATTCAAGGAGGAATTAACGTTGGGATCAATTGATTCAAAAAAGCCAAATAATTTACTCAATGTATATGTAAGATCAAAGTTTGAGATTGAATTACACCTAAGAATATTAGAGACTAGAGAACTCACACCTGAGGAACTAGGGGATCTGAGAACTCACACCTGAGGAACTAGGGGATCTGAGAACTCACACCTGAGGAACTAGGGGATCTGAGAACTCACACCTGAGGAACTAGGGGATCTGAGAACTCACACCTGAGGAACTAGGGGATCTGAAAACTCACACCTGAGGAACTAGGGGATCTGGGAACTCACACCTGAGGAACTAGGGGATCTGAGAACTCAGACTTGGGGAATAAGGGCATTAAACAAATTAGAGTTTAGAGTTTCTGGGTAGCATGATTAATTTATTTACCTTCAGCATGAGAATCTGGGAATCCTTCTCCACATCGGAGAAGATGGGAATGAGCTTCACCACGGAGATGATGCGCCGAATGCATGCGTCCATCTGGTTAAAGGCCTGCTCCAGGCGGCCGACGCCGTCTTTCCTGTCGCCGCCGGTCGCCGAGTTAGATGCGGCCGAGCCTAGAGTCTCCCTGGCCCGACTAAGCGCCTCGCCCAGGCTGGCAAGGCACTCCTGGTCCGTCGGCGTTAGGTCGCGCGGCCATCGCCGACCGGCAGTGGTGGCAACAGACCACAGCGAGGCGAGCTCCGGCGGCTGCTGGGCATCGGCGGCCGACGTTGGAGACGAACTGGATGGCGGAGAGGCGCAACGCTGCCGATGAAGCTGCTGAAGGTGCAGCTGCTGCTGATGATGAAGCTGGGAGCCGAACGATGGTGGGTCTAGGTCTACACAGGCCGCCTGCTGCTGCTGCTGTTGCTGGCCATTGTTAAGTCCGTGATGAGCGGCAGGCTGATGATGCTGGTATTGCAGCTGGTGCTGCTGCTGCTGCTGAGTATGATGATGTTGGCTACCGCTGCTGCTGCCTCTGGCTGCCCGCTTGGGCTGGGATGGCGCGCTGGCTGTGGCTGCAGAATTTTATCAGAGGAATGGAACTGTTTTGTACATGAGGCCAATAAGTTTATAATCACAATATCACGTGTCAGAAAAAAAGATACGTAAACTTAAATACACAGGTGTAAACTGTAATACACAGGTGTAAACTGAAATACACAGGTGTAAACTGTAATACACAGGTGTAAACTGAAATACACAGGTGTCAACTGTATTACACAGGTGTAAACTGTAATACACAACTTTAAACTGTAATACACAGGTTTAAACTGTAATACACAGGTGTAAACTGAAATACACAAGTGTAAACTGAAATACACAGGTGTCAACTGTATTACACAGGTGTAAACTGTAATACACAGGTTTAAACTGTAATACACAGGTGTAAACTGAAATACACAGGCGTAAACTGTAATACACAGGTGTAAACTGCAATATACAGCTGTGTAGACTGTAATACACAGGTGTAAACTGAAATACACAAGTGTAAACTGTAATACACAGGTGTAAACTGCAATATACAGGTGTAGACTGTAATACACAGGTGTAAACTGCAATATACAGGTGTAGACTGTAATACACAGGTGTAAACTAGATTCGATCACTCACGCGACAGCGCAGCCGGCGTGCCCGAAGGCAAGTCGCTATTCTTGGCTCGCTTCTTGGGCTTGGCCCGCTGCTCCAGCTTCTCAGGCGGCAGGATGAGCTCCTTCTTCATGCCGACTCGGACGCACTTCTCCAACCGGCATGTCGGGCAGTGCTTGCGCTGGGAGCCGCTGACGTCGCAGCCGCCGCCGCGCGAACAGGGCTTGATCTTCTCGCGGGCTTTTAAAGCGTTGCGCCTGAAGAAGGCCTTGCAGCTCTCGCAGGTCAGCCGGTCGAAGTTGTAGCCGGAGGCCGGATCGCCGCAGACGGCGCAGACCCGCTCGTCCTCGGGCAGGCCGGCTTTCCGACGGCGGGTGCGAACCACAGTGCTCAGGCCTGCGGGACATTGTTAACGTGGCATTGCTTTTTTGAAGCCTAGAGGTTAGATCTTCGGACTCACGACTTGAAGGTCGGGGGTTCGATTCCAAACAAGCTATTGGAACAATTTTAGACTTTAGTGAGACACTAAGCTCTACATTGCTTCAGGGGGTGAGTGGCAGAGCGGTCTAACGCGTTTGCTTTTGGTACTAAGGTCCCCGAGCTCCCAAGATCCCCTACAAGCTACTCTGATCCCATTCAAGCTAACCTGATCCCTACAAGCTAACCTGATCCCATTCAAGCTAACCTGATCCCTACAAGCTAACTTGATCCCTACAAGCTAACCTGATCCCATTCAAGCTAACCTGATCCCTACAAGCTACTCTGATCCCATTCAAGCTACTCTGATCCCATTCAAGCTAACCTGATCCCTACAAGCTACTCTGATCCCATTCAAGCTAACCTGATCCCATTCAAGCTAACCTGATCCCTACAAGCTACTCTGATCCCATTCAAGCTAACCTGATCCCTACAAGCTACTCTGATCCCATTCAAGCTAACCTGATCCCTACAAGCTACTCTGATCCCATTCAAGCTAACCTGATCCCTACAAGCTACTCTGATCCCATTCAAGCTAACCTGATCCCTACAAGCTACTCTGATCCCATTCAAGCTAACCTGATCCCTACAAGCTAACCTGATCCCATTCAAGCTAACCTGATCCCTACAAGCTACTCTGATCCCATTCAAGCTAACCTGATCCCTACAAGCTAACCTGATCCCTACAAGCTAACCTGATCCCTACAAGCTACTCTGATCCCATTCAAGCTAACCTGATCCCTACAAGCTAACCTGATCCCTACAAGCTACTCTGATCCCATTCAAGCTAACCTGATCCCTACAAGCTACTCTGATCCCATTCAAGCTAACCTGATCCCTACAAGCTACTCTGATCCCATTCAAGCTAACCTGATCCCTACAAGCTACTCTGATCCCATTCAAGCTAACCTGATCCCTACAAGCTACTCTGATCCCATTCAAGCTAACCTGATCCCTACAAGCTACTCTGATCCCATTCAAGCTAACCTAATCCCTACAAGCTACTCTGATCCCATTCAAGCTAACCTGATCCCTACAAGCTACTCTGATCCCATTCAAGCTAACCTGATCCCTACAAGCTAACCTGATCCCATTCAAGCTAACCTGATCCCTACAAGCTAACCTGATCCCTACAAGCTAACCTGATCCCATTCAAGCTAACCTGATCCCTACAAGCTACTCTGATCCCATTCAAGCTACTCTGATCCCATTCAAGCTAACCTGATCCCTACAAGCTACTCTGATCCCATTCAAGCTAACCTGATCCCTACAAGCTAACCTGATCCCATTCAAGCTAACCTGATCCCTACAAGCTACTCTGATCCCATTCAAGCTAACCTGATCCCTACAAGCTACTCTGATCCCATTCAAGCTAACCTGATCCCTACAAGCTACTCTGATCCCATTCAAGCTAACCTGATCCCTACAAGCTAACCTGATCCCATTCAAGCTAACCTGATCCCTACAAGCTACTCTGATCCCATTCAAGCTAACCTGATCCCTACAAGCTACTCTGATCCCATTCAAGCTAACCTGATCCCTACAAGCTACTCTGATCCCATTCAAGCTAACCTGATCCCTACAAGCTAACCTGATCCCATTCAAGCTAACCTGATCCCTACAAGCTACTCTGATCCCATTCAAGCTACCCTGCTCCCATTCAAGCTAACCTGATCCCCTAATAGCTACCTAGATCCCCTAATAGCTACACTGATCCCCTACAAGTTACCCTGATCCCCTATAAGCTCCCCTGACCGCCTACAAGCTCCCATGATCCACTACAAGCTCCCCTGATCCCCAATAAGCTACCCAGATTCCCAATAAGCTTCCCAGATTCCCTAAAAGCTCGCCAGATCCCCTATAAGATACCCTGATCCCCTACAAGCTCCCATGATCCCCTAGAAGCATCCCAGATGAATTTAATCATCTAAAGTCACGTGACAAAACCAGCCCTCTCCCATCGCTCACCATCCCTGCTGGTGTTGCCCGGGAGGAGGTCGCTATAGTCGGAAGCGACGCCGCCGCCAGCCGAGTGCTCATAATAATCCCCAGCTGCGGCCGGCTCGTCCCGATCTGAACTGTTTGAAGCGGCTTCCGACTTGATGTTGCCACTGTCGCCGACAGGCAGGCTGCAGACACCTAGAAGCTGCTGCTGGTGATGATGAAGTGCGATAGAGGACGATTGATGGGACTCGTGAGACATTAAGGAGCTGTACTGCTGCTGCTGATGCTGCAGCTGCTGCCTGTCATCATCATCGTCCTCATCATCACGCGCCGGTAGTTCTACATCTTCCTCTTCGACATCGTCAGCCGACTGCTCATTCTGGTGAGTTAAAGAGGCGAAAGTGATTAGTACAATATGCTCTAGGTTGCTCGACTGCCAAGACTTGCAGAGCAAAGTGTCCTATTCAGGCAGGGGCGGGCAAGCCAAAACACGGATAAGACAAATAATAAAATCGAGATCATCCAAAACAAAACAATGGCTATGACTATCTTCCAATCAGGAATGGAAAGTTGTATCTAAAGGTCGAATAATGTGCAGATTAAGGTGGAAGAATGTAATCTAGATATGGAAGAATGTAAACTATAGACGGAAAAATGTAATCTATAGATGGAAGAATGTAATCTAGATATGGAAGAATGTAATCTAGAGATGGAAGAATGTTATCTAGACATGAAAGAATTTAAACAAGAGATGGAAGAAAGTAATCTAGAGATGGCAGAATATACGAGCTCGTAAACTAGAGATGAAAAAATGAAATCTAGATAAGGAAGAATGTAAACTAGATATGGAAAAATGAAATCTAGATAAGGAAGAATGTAAACTAGATATGGAATAATGGAAAAATGAAATCTAGATATGGAAGAATGTAAACTAGAGATTGAAAAATGAAATCTAGATATGGAAGAATGTAAACTAGAGATTGAAAAATGAAATCTAGATATGGAAGAATGTAAACTAGAGATTGAAAAATGAAATCTAGATATGGAAGAATGTAAACTAGAGATTGAAAAATGAAATCTAGATATGGAAGAATGTAAACTAGAGATTGAAAAATGAAATCTAGATATGGAAGAATGTAAACTAGAGATGGAAGAATAAGATCAAAGATTAAGAATGTGATCAAGAGATGGAAGAATATGAAGAAGTTCTTTGAAAATACAAGAACAGAATCAAGAGACAGGAGCTATGAGCGGGACGTGTAGAAGCTGACAGAAATGTACACAATTACAGTGGCAAAGAGGGTTCTCACGGTGCGCACATGCTGAGCATTAGATCGCTCATAGTAAGTGCTCTCGGCCATATTTGGTACATGCGACTCATCTTCCGCCTCCTCAATCGCCAAGCCGCCAGTCGAAGCCGGGCAGCCTCCATTGTCATTCAGCTGCTCATCTTCGTGACCACTGTCAACTCCGTCATTGCTGGCACTGTCTGTGCTATTGTGATTGGCTGTGCCAAATCCAGTGGCCTGTACAGCTGAACGACCCATTGGGGGCGAAGATTTTAACTGATGCGGCAACGAGGCCTGCTGATGATTGCTGGATGAATATCCAAGCATCACAGCTGAAGACTTGCTGCCATCTTCCATTGCAACTTCAGCAGACATGATTGCTGACTGACAGAATTTAGATATTGTTATCTGATTATTTTATGTGTGTATTATTTATACAATGTGTATTGGAAATCTGTAGACATTAATTCTAGCTAGCTGTGTAACACAACATTTTTATATAGATAATAACTGAAATCAAATAAAGAACATTAGAAGCAATTAAAGCACAGATTTTTTATTCTAAACAAACTGCTTAGAAACAAATATTAAAATTACTTTGGTTCTGTCAATACTGAATTAACCTGAAAATAGAATTATGGTACACTATTTGTTGATTTCTAGTTAAATGTTAAGGAATTACTATATATAACTCACTACATATCAATTCAATCTGCATGTTTCATTGAATCGCACTTTGTTTCTAGAGAACACGTCCATATTTTTAACTGATTTATAATATGGCCAAATACTGATGTTAAGAGTGATATTATTTTTTTAAACCATATTGCAAAGAAACCATTTTATGTACAATATATCTGTTAAGTTTGTTATTACTTAACAGATTCATTACTGTTAATTCATTCATTTATAACAGATTCATCATACATGCGCAACCTCCCAAATCTTAGCCGGCTGTGCGACTTAGTTTTTGCTCTCATTTGCGACTTAGTTCATTTCATTGCTTTATTTACGACTTAGTTTGCTCTCATTTGCTCTCTTTTTCTCTCCCCTTTTTCCTTTTCTTCACGCCTTCCTTTTTTGTCCCTTGGTCCCCCCTTTGATTTTTTTGCGCTTGGTCAATTGGTTTTTGCGACTTACCTTGCTTGGCCCTCATTTCACCCGGCCGGTTCGGCCGGGTGTTGCGTATGTATGAGATTCATTAAATGATTCATTACTTTGTTTTACTGATAATTTTTTGCCATTAACTATGTGAAATAGTATATAAAATCCGACCGCTTATTTTATTGAGTTATTGGGCTCATTCTTTGCCAGGAACACCTAGTCTATGGTTTAAAGTGCTATAATTCCAGGACCATCAAATTCTAGGACCATCACTTGCCTTGTGACCATCAAATGCAGCCTCGGATTTTCTAACCCTAGAATGCACATTAAACATCCATGATATAATACTAGAAGTTAAGACAGAGAAATAAGAAATCAATATTTGCTTTATTTTTGCTGTTCTCAAACTAGCAGAATGAACTTTTCTTAGTCATTTACAACATGCCATTAACCATGAGCACTAAATGTACATGCCAAAGAATTCAATATAAAACAAGTGAATGCCAAACATGCACACCAAATTGGGCAGACAATACCAATACACACAAAAAAATTTGGGCATTAACTACATTACTACATAATCTAGACTATTGTGCTATATTCTTTTAGATTGCTTATATTACAAACAATTGTCCTACTGCCACTTACATTGTTTTGAATAAAATTTTTTGCATACAAGTTAGTGCCAGATATAAAATCTGGTACAAAATTTAAAATTAGGTTTAAAATTGGAAGTTTTTTATTTAAAAAAATTATATTAAAAAAACTAGCATTGCCACTAAGAAGCTTTATAAAATATTAGGTACAAGTTATAGATAAGAAAATTGTCTAGATACTTATGTTACTAAGAGCTTATTGATTACTAAAATTACTAAAACATATTTTTACATTCTATTTGCCAGCTTATATTGAACATTTAGCCTATAATACACTAGGTCAAGAGCTTTTAAAACACGTAAACACATAATAAGCAATAACCTAAATATGTTTCACAATCTGTTCTCACAATACAGCCTTCCTCAATGGGGCAAAAAAATTAATTGCATATACTGAAGTCATTTTTATCTTCACAAAATATAAAAATTTATGTAGGCTTAAGCTTTAAAATGGCCCATTGAAAAACAGTCATGTAGGTCTATTTTACCTTAATGTGCGTTTTATATGCAACATAAATTTTCTATTTGATGCATAGAATTTTTACATGCATGTTACACTTATAGTTGCAAACGTATGCCCTGCTGCCTAGGCCCTAGGGCTAGGCCTTGTATTGTAATTTTTACTAATTATATTCAGTCAGTTCCATATTAACTGTAGTAATGGCTACTTTAACTATTAAACTATTTAAACATTGACACCAGAAACCAAATTAGACAATATTAAATGTCTTTACTCGGTATTCATAATCATAAACTTGATGATAGGCCGAAGTTAATATAAAGCAAAGTCCAACAGGTCTTATGAGTCTATCCTCTATCGTCTACTTCTACCTACCGAAGTGTGAATGAATCCTTCCTGAGTGCTATTTTAAAAATAAAGAAACAGCTAAAGTTGATTTCATAAAGGCTTGTAATTCTAACACAGTACTTTTACAACAATGAATTATTGTTTACAAAGGAGATAGCAAAGTCTATAACGCACCATATGGTTCATGACGACATGATTATAATAATAGCCTTATTTTAAAAGATTTGATTTGCTATTTTTATAAGAACTGTAACTACCCAAAGCGAATCATTAAATGTGAATCAGATTTTTTTAACAATAAAAAACAAGTATGAATATTATTTAAGACTACTATTGTACAAACAATTAGCTACTTTTTTATTTTTGTTATACGTATGCCTTAATTTAAATGACGTAAGTACTGAATAATACATAAATATAATGGAAACTTAGTTTAAAAAAGTTGTGTAAATTATGCAACTTGCAGATTTCCAAAATGTTTCTAGACTTACACACATTGAAGCATTGTAAAACTACCGTTGAAACCGAAGCAACCGAGGCGGCTTCGGGTGGCGTCGTACAGTTTTAAATATTTAACCATATCCAATAAGAGGGCAGCGAAACATGTGTGTTCTGTATCAAATTTTACACACACGCGCACGTTTTTACGATTAAAAAATGTCCTTGGCTTTTTAATGCCGATACCCGCTCCTCGGATACCGTGACTCACGTCTCTCAATGTCCTCATTGCGACTTCAGCCATCGGCTACTCTCTGGGAGTTGCATGCTTTCGTGAGCAATACAAATTAAATCAGATCGAATATCGCAGCCCTATAGTTTAGCTGTTTATTTAAGAAACAATTTCATTGTACTTTTAAAGCATTAAGAATAATATATATCAGGGTGTATACAGGCCCTGCATTATTAGTCAGGAACTTTTCTCTCACGGCCACTGATCTTAATTTGGGGGCTGGCCCTACACTAAGTATCGATCGAAGCAGAGTCTGTCTTTAGTACTGAGGGTTCAATTTGGGTCCTGACGACGGATTTGGTACGGTTGTGCCAATGAATGTAGCCGCAATCTAATTGGACGATTCTCAGTTCGATTCTCGATTTGACTCTTGCTGCTACTCCTGAGACAATTTTTGGTACAATATTACGGTATGTAAGTATTTTGAGGCGATTCCTGGTACGATTCTCTGGCGACTGCTCCCACTGAAGGGAATGCTACTCGTAGGCAAGCTGCTGATGGAGTGGGGAGGGCTCATATTGCCAACAGATAAGGTAGGCTCACACTTCCTTTTCTTCCATGAGCAATTTTTGACCCAAAAGGCTTTCCTTCTCTCGCATTGGCTCTCACAAATGCTCAAAAGCTCTCACAAACAAGCTGTCCCGGGTAAAGCAGGATGCAAATAAAGGACTTGGCAATTGCAAATAAAGCAAATGTTTCTGGAAAAAATCTACTAGAAGCCCAAATGTCCCACTTACTCCCTCTTCGAGTTGCTCTATCGCATTTGCTACTGCTGCTTGTGTTGTCAAGGCAACCGCATAGTGCGGCAGCTTGCTCCGACCAGCAGGGCAGATGGCGCCAGAGCTTCGATGAAGTTGCTGGCGCTGGCGTCGCATGCGGCGTCAGGCCGGAATTTCAGCGAGTTCTGAACGGATTCTGCGGCGCCGAACAGTGCGCTCTGCTCTGCGCCACCAACCATCGCTGCCAGGCTTTCCAACCTCTCAATGCCTGCCGGTGCCGGCTGTTCCTGTTCGACAAATGCAGCCACGGAGTCAGGGACTCGACGGTTGCTTGCGGCAGCGATGGCGACAAAATTTTCGTGCGTCGATTGGCTGGCGCAGCTCCTGGCAGTCTTTGTCCGGCTGGATATTCGCGTTCTCGGTAGGCGCGAAGTCTTGCTACAAGTGACTTTTTACTCTTACAATGCTCATAAGACCCCTTCTACCCACAGCAATGGCTCCTCCTACAAGGTAGTGAGCTCTCACTCGTTCACGTCTTCGGCCGCTAAAGCTGCCTGTGCCGCTGATGGTGGGCTCGCTAAACTGGCCGACGTTCAGGACTCGGACGAGATGGCCTGGCTGATGTCGCTGAGATCGGCGGGAATCAGCTACCACATTGGCGGTTATCAGCTAGTTAGGAGTGCCAACAAGATGGATAACTGGGTGTGGGACGCCTGCAACACCACCATCGACCGCAACATTTGGGAGCTGGGCCAGCCGGACAATGGATCTCCGGTGCAGGCTTGCGCCTGTCTGCACGCCCCGTTTAACAGTGGTCTGGACGATACTGACTGCTACGTACATTATGGCTACATCTGCGAGTGTCCGTCTGTGTTTTAGGCACTCTTCCTTAAGGACCTACGACTGACCACACGCACAGATCTCTCTTCTCTAGCTCCAGACAACCACTTTACCCACTGCTGACCTAGTGCACCCACCTCACTCCACTGATGACTCAGTGCACCCACCTCACTCCACTGATGACTCAGTGCACCCACCTCACTCCGCTGATGACCCAGTCAACCGGCCCACTATACACTCAGCTGGTGACCTAGCGCACCCACCTCACGCAGCTGATGATCAACCTGACCACCCACCTACCAACCCGACATTGTAGGCCCACGATTCACCCAGCTAATTACTCCTTACCTAGTGTACCCGCCTAACTTAGTCGCTTACCCACCCACCTCACTCCTCTGCTAGTCTTTGTTGTACTGAACTCGCCTATCGCAAATCTGCACTAAATGAGTTTAAGTTATATAGTAGTAAGGTTCCTTTTTACATTTATTTGGTCTGCCAGATAATCTATTCAGCTTGTAAGCATCTATCTTGTGTAATATGTCAGCCTTAATACTTCTAAAAGTCCATGTATCCTCAGAGCAGAGGAAAGCTTTGACAACAATTGCTCTGAGTAAAGGTTTCTAAAATATTAAAATGCAGGTTTTTTTTGCAAAATAAAAAATGAGCTAGGCTTTAGAAGACATTTGCAAATTGGCTAGAACAATACATTTGCCGCCACAAACCTGTTCTGCTGATAAAAAATATGTGGGTCCGAATGTCCTGTACACATATTTGTTACAAAAACATATTGAAAGTCATTCCGAAGACCACTATAGTAGTTTAGCTTTAGTATTCTACTTTAGTAGTCCTCGATAGTCATTCTAAAAGGCCAAGAAAAACATTAGAAAACCTTAGAAGAACTCTATACTCGTACACGTGCACGCCACACAGTTTCTAATTAAGCTATAGAATCTGCCAAAAAGTGCTTTCTGAGAAGGAAGCTTTCTGAGTAAAGCTGTAGAGTATTGCCAAATGCATAATTCATGAATGCTGACCTGGCTTGTAAAACTGAAAAAATGGAAGAACTATAGTTGTGTGGCATGCTTCTTTTACTCTTCTAGTGGAGAAGCACCCTTTAAAGAGAATTTTCTGTAGAAAACAATAGAGAACTCAACCTGGGTGAATCATTAAATTAGGAATACAGCAAAAACTGCACAGTACCATGGCACTATGCTGCTATGCATTTTATTGGCGGCAATAATAGCTATTCTCAACGCATTAATAGTCATCTAGTTCTGATCAGACAAGCTATATTTGGACGCGCGGTAATTTATCAATCACATAATTTATTTTTTATTAATTTGTTGAACTCCGCAAGAACGCTTCAACAGCCAGGTGATGAGAGACCTATAGGATTCAATAAAGTCACCGCCATTGGTGAAGCTGCAAAAAATGCTAAAGCAGACATCAATGAAAAGGCATGCAGGCTTTGAAAGCTGTGTCACGCGAAGAGCAGCTGAAATTAAATAACCTAAAATTAATCTAATGAGCCTACAAATAAATAAGTAAGCTGATCGAATTGTCTGATCGGAGTCCTAGAAGTGGAGCATAAAATGCCAAACCCGAAATTTCACAATGCGGAAATTTTGGAACATCGAATCGATCACAACGAGTTAGGTAGGAAGACTACAAAACGTAGTATCGTACGGTTATGATAGGAGGAGACTTTACAACTTTCAATTTGATTGCAGAGATTATACGGAAAAATTCACAACCGTCGAATTTATAATTATCTATCTGCAGTGCAGCAATTCGACGATGCGAATTCTTCGCATGCATCGTCACAATTCGAACGTTGTGAATAGCTGCATTTTAAATTTTCGACTCTGTGATTGAAATCTCGGAGTTATAATGATTAAAATTTTCGACGTAGTGAAGTTTCGGGTTTGTGAAGCGCCCCCACCCGACGAGTGAACCAAGTGAACTCGAATCTATAGCTCGTACTAGGAAAAAATGACGAATATTTTATGCTTCTTCATCGAAATCATAAGCTCAATGCCATGACCTTTTTACCAGTCTATCTAGTCTATCTCCCTGTTTTAATTAACAAGTCAACTACTCGCTTTTCATGGAAGAATTACTCAAAGAAGCTATGTTTTAATTATTTAAACTATAAGAGACTTATTTGCCTACTACTCCATCAAATATACGCAGAAAAAAAGAAACTTTAGGCTGTAGAACAATGCTCATACAAACTCGGAAGAAAAAATTAAATGATTAATGATTATGATGACATGTTGCAGATAAATAGACCGCAGATAGAGCTTGTGACTCGGTTTGTTTTAATGTGCACAAAATTTATATATGGCAATTAGAATTCTGATTTTCTGTGAAGTTGAAGTGTTGATGATATTGATAACTATATCATATCATGCAGTGCTGTAATTTTGTTATGTGTTGTATTTGTTTGTAGAGTTTTACTATAAAACGTATTAAACCTAGATCCTAATTTATGTTGCATTTCTTTTTCAAAACTCAGTCACAGCAGGCTGACATTTTGGAGGTTGCGCATGTATAACTATTGGGGCATGCATGGCTAAAATTATATTTTAGGCCTAAAGTTAATTGACTGTTGCTAATAGCTAATTCAGCCGTAAAATATTCTATGCTCACTCCAATATGTATTCAAAAACTAGGACAATGGCTAGCCTAGTGAAAAAATGTTCTTAAATGTCTTAGTACTTCCTAAACTGGGCCTAAAAAGGCTAAATCCTGATTCTGATATGATGGCACCATTAGATAGCAACCTATTCCTTAGTATTCCTTCCTAAAGGGGATACTGTTCTGGTAACAGGGTGAATAAGAAAATGGTTATTATCAATATCCAAATTCTATTCTTAAGCATGTTTGCCTAACTAGTTAGCCTACTTTTGCTATTAACAT
Organism: Macrostomum hystrix; assembly: GCA_950097015.1. NCBI lineage: Eukaryota > Metazoa > Platyhelminthes > Macrostomidae > Macrostomum > Macrostomum hystrix. The sequence goes on from CATNEN010000002.1 coordinate 5,033,743, forward strand.
TACAGGCTCATATTTTTGTAGCTTTAGCACTTGAAATTGTCTTAACTAAAAGTTAGTTAGTTTAAGTAGGTAGCTGGGCATTTTTTTGGTGCCTGAGCTTTTCAGTACCAGGAATTTTGGTGCTTAGTCTTGCTTTTTTGTACCTTTTGATGAGTTTTGGTTCCTATTCAGGCAGTTGTCAATGTTAATTTAGCTAGGCCTATTTTAACTGCTTAAATACTGCTTGCCAATGCTTTGCTTTTACTTTTTTGCTCTCATGTTATTTATGGTCTGATTCTAAAGTTACTTAGAAATAAAAATTCGTTTATAAAGTTTGGACCAAAGTTTAAAAGATAGTGTTTTTTATATAATTAAATGATTCATATTGTTAAAGTGAATTTCAGAACAGTTAATTAGCAAATCAAATTGGACAACTTGCAAGTGTGCCATTACTTAATAATTGCCATTTATGGAATCACATCAGGTAAGATGTGCTCAAGATATTGTTGTGTGACACTATAAACACTTAAATGATGCATTTTATTGCCTACAATTATTTATGTAATAATTGATTAATATGCTCCAATAAGGCCAGATATGTAGCTGACAGCATAGCTATGCTTGGCCAGCTATGCTTGGCATATCTGAAGGCTACAGCATACTCATACAGCTATTTAATCTATGGACTGGGAGGATGTGACACCCACCCTTTATCACCTCAACTGAAGCTGGTACCCATTGAACTGAAGCAATCCAGAGTTGTAACTTGTAAAAAGATTAATTGTCTGCGTGAAGTTAGAAATCAAATCCCTGACCTTTAAGCCTTGGCTACAACCTGTACTGTCTATGGCTAAACCTAAGGACAACTTTAAGTAAGTGAGTGGGTGAGTGGCAGTACAATTAGTGCATTTGCCTCTTGCACCAAGGTTCCCTGAGCTCAATTATATGGCAAGACCAAATTAATTTGGGACGGAGCCACATAGAGAAAGCTTTAGGGCTTGTCATGCAATCTACTCGCGTGAGGGCCAACCTCCAAGCCACTGTGTAAGTGTACAATTAGTTACTGACAATTAGGCAGATAGCCATCTTTTCTCTGGCACTTTTAGCTATAGTGATTGCTCTTCTGGCAAATTTACTTTATTATAAAAAAGACATCAGCCACCACCACATAAACCCGCCAGACTGACAAGTCGTCTCCGCCATCTCGCTCCGCTGCCCAGCCAGTGGTTCGCGTCAACGGCAACAACAGCTTCGGCAGTGACGACAGTGGCAGCGCCGGCATTCCGGTTCGTCGGGTTCGTGTCACCAGCGGCTCCCAGTTACCGCGCGACTATTCCCAGACACCTGGCGGCACCATCTTCAGCACAACTCCAGGCGGCACCCGGATTGTCTACGATCGCGATTTCCTGCTCAGCCAGCGGGGTAGTCCGCTGGCCAGGACGCCGCCGTCTCACCTGGCCCGCATTCCCGGCGTCACCTGTCCCCTGGAGGAGTCGGAAAATGTGACTCCTGCATTGACCAATGGCTACACCACAGAGTCTGGCGGTAAGGGCGACGCGACTGGAGGTACGGAGTTCCACATCGACTTCTAAGCCTTTGACAGCACTGGCACTGCTGGGATCAGAGGAGCCAATAATCTCATTGACTTGTGTTTCGTTAGCTATATTGTAACTGTCGAATGAATAAGTCGAATTGTGTTTTCCTAAAAATAGATCTAAGATTAATTATTATGCTGGCAAGTAGTGAAATCTTATCTAGTTTTAAACAGTTAATTATTTTTTTCTTGCTTACTTTTGTGGCTTTGTAAAGTGAATAAGCTATTGGCTCCTGAAAAAAATAGGACCGGAAGGTGGGTAAATATTAAAAGCTATTTTAGAGACCAGTTAGTCAATGACCAACTCCCTGAAGGAACAGTTAGTCAATGACCAACTCCCTGAAGGAACAGTTAGTCAATGAGCAACTCCCTGAAGAAACAGTTAGTCAATGACTAACTCCCTGAAGGAACAGTCAGTCAATGAGCAGCTCCCTGAAGGAACAGTTAGTGAATGAGCAACTCCCTGAAGGAACAGTTAGTCAATGAGCAACTCCCTGAAGGAACAGTTAGTCAATGAGCAACTCCCTGAAGGAACAGTTGGTCAATGACTAACACCCTGAACGAACAGTTAGTTTAGAATTCAAAGTCTAGAGTTCTGCCACAAAAGTCAGTTTAATTTAGTCTTCATGACAATCTAGAAGCATATTTTTTCCTGAATCCCATAATTTTTTCCCATTATTTTTTGTCGCTCATTTCTGCTATTACTGCTGACATAATACTGACTTTATAAAAAATGTTTTTTTAATAACAACACTTGCTATGTATCTCCCGCATTTCTGCTTTCGCTTTGCTTACCCGTGAATCCTACTCCCCCATTCAGCCTCTATTCAGGAGTTCAGGCTCTGCTTCATCTCCTTGACTGAGTCCACCGCTAGTTTGCTAATCGACCATGCTTACTCTCGTGTCATCTGATAGTTTTAGACTGACGCAAGTCAAGATCTTCGCCAGTTAATGAGTCAAGTTTTCTTTCAATTTTCTTCTTATCAAACGCCTTTAATTATAATTATATTGTTCGTCAGAATTTATATTAGAAGAGTTCCTTCTTTAAGTAAAATATGTATGCTTGTCTGAGAAATTGTTGACAATACACGGAAAAAGTCAAGTCAAGTTTTCTGATCACGGTGCAAATTCGTTTTGTCCTTGTTTGATAAAGTAATAAAAAACAGAATGCTTTTCGTACCGTTTCATAAATTTTAGCGTTTACAATTTTTGCATCAGACTTTTCTGTCTTTAAAAGGCTTCCGCGTTTGTCTCAGAAATCTCATGGTCTTGTCTCAGAAATATCAGGGTCCTGTCTCAGAAATATCAGTGTTTTGTCTCAGAAATCTCAGGGTCTTGTCTCAGAAATATCAGGGTCCTGTCTCAGAAATCTCAGGGTCTTGTCTCAGAAATCTCAGTTTCTCGTCTCAGAAATCTCAGTGTCTTGTCTCAGAAATCTCAGTGTCTTGTCTCAGAAATATCAGGGTCTTGTCTCAGAAATATCAGGGTCCTGTCTCAGAAATCTCAGGGTCTTGTCTCAGAAATATCAGGGTCTTGTCTCAGAAATATCAGGGTCCTGTCTCAGAAATCTCAGGGTCTTGTCTCAGAAATCTCAGTTTCTCGTCTCAGAAATCTCAGTGTCTTGTCTCAGAAATCTCAGTGTCTTGTCTCAGAAATCTCAGTGTCTTGTCTCAGAAATATCAGTGTCTTGTCTCAGAAATCTCAGTGTCTTGTCTCAGAAGTCTTAGTTTCTCGTCTCAGAAATATCACGGTCTTGTCTCGGAAATCTCAGGGTCTTGTCTCAGAAATCTCAGGGTCTTGTCTCAGAAATCTCAGGGTCTTGTCTCAGAAATCTCAGGGTCTTGTCTCAGAAATCTCAGGGTCTTGTCTCAGAAATCTCAGTGTCTTGTCTCAGAAGTCTTAGTTTCTCGTCTCAGAAATATCAGGGTCTTGTCTCGGAAATCTCAGGGTCTTGTCTCAGAAATCTCATGGTCTTGTCTCAGAAGTCTTAGTTTCTCGTCTCAGAAATCTCAGGGTCTTGTCTCAGAAATCTCAGGGTCTTGTCTCAGAAATCTCAGGGTCTTGTTTCAGAAATATCAGTGTCTTGTCTCAGAATCTCAGGGTCTTGTCTCAGAAATCTCATGGTCTTGTCTCAGAAATCTCAGTGTCTTGTCTCAGAAATATCAGTGTCTTGTCTCAGAATCTCAGGGTCTTGTCTCAGAAATCTCAGGGTCTTGTCTCAGAAATCTCAGGGTCTTGTCTCAGAATCTCAGTGTCTTGTCTCAGAATCTCAGGGTCTTGTCTCAGAAATCTCAGGGTCTTGTCTCAGAAATCTCAGGGTCTTGTTTCAGAAATATCAGTGTCTTGTCTCAGAAGTCTCAGGGTCTTGTCTCAGAAATCTCAGGGTCTTGTCTCAGAAATATCAGGGTCAAATTTGAAATAATTAATTAGTAAATTTGCGCACAACGGTTTAGAAGGAGAGGAAGCAGCAGGCGCAGTAGACTTCTGTTTACAGAACTGCAGTTCATTTGGCTGCCCAGAAATAAATTAGAAATACTTTTTTCTGAAGAAGACTTCGCTTTTCTCGGTGCCCCGGTGCGCTTTGAAGCAGAGGGCGAAAGAAAAGCAAATCTTAAATCTATCTCACTCTGTCCCTTTTATTGTTGCATCGAAACTTTTAGGACTCACAATGGCCCCTGCATTCTCTCTAGTAAAAATGCTTACAGAAGGCGTAAAATAAATTGGCCTAGTGAGCTTGCGGGAGGCCGCGGCGACTTGATCCAGCCACCGAGCGGTCGCTAAGACGGCGGAGGAGTGGGTGGTAGAGCCCTGTTGAGTAGTCTTGACAGACCGTTGCTCTGCTGTCCATACGCAGTGTATAAAGCAGTGCCTGGAAAGGCCTGTAGAATTTCTCGTCTCTTGAGCACACCTAATCTCACAGAGTTAGTTCAAGTATGCCCGTGCCTGCAGATGAAACGGCGAACTCAGTGTCGGACATTGGTGGCCAAGATGACGAAGTTAGCAGCAGCATCAGCGACCGACACGGCAGACCTGGCAGCAGCCAGAGCAGCAGTTTGAAGAGCGCAGACTTCAAGAGCAGCAGCAGCAGCGAGAGCGACCTGAAGAAGGGAGATGATAAAGCAGCTGGACTGCAACCGGACCAGCGGAATGTCGCACAAAAATCTGATGAGAAACCAAATCCAGGCCAGATAGTTCCTGAGAACAATGCCCAATACTCAGGACAGAACAATGAGAGCAGTTGGTCCACCCAGTCGCCAGCTGGTGGCGAGATAAAAGCAACACCTGCCGAAGAGCCAAAGCCAGACAATGATCCACCGGCACACGAAGACATCCGCAAGGATGAAAATGACAGTAAAGCTCCAGCGACGACTAAGGAGGATGGCAGCGAGATAAAAACAAGAAGCGTTGAAGAGTCTAGGCCAACCAACAATGGTCCCGCGGTGCACGAAGACGTTCACGTGGACCAGAATGGCTCTGAAAAAAAGTCCACTGCATTGATGACTAAGGAGGACGGCAAAGATGCGACCACAGATTCTGGCAGCGACTTTGGCAGCATCAGCAGCAGCAGAAGCGGTGCTCGTCCGCTGGTGTACATGTACTCGCCTCCAAAGCGCCTTCGGGGAGAAGGAGGCGGCGGCCTCGGTGGTGGCGGTGCTGCGGGTCCTGGAGGAATTGGCAGGTCAAAGTCGTCTCTGGCCCTGAAGGTCAGATCCAACGGATCATCTTCCAAGGGTGTAACGACGGTGCAGCAAAGCCCTGCACAAGCTGCGACAACGGGTGATGGCAAGGGAAAAAATGCCACCCAAAAGCAGCAGCAGCAGCAGCAGCAGCAGCTGCAGGAGCGGAAGCAGCCACAGAAAAAGTCCAAATCTCGAGCCGATGGAGGCAAAAATAATGAGTTCAGTGACGGTCAAGTTGACAGTAAAGAAAATAAAAGTCGAGCTCAAAGTGCTCGGGCCAGTTCTAGAGGCAACAAGAGTGGCAAACGCGGTCGAAGCAACAGCAGCAGCAGTAGTAGTAGCAGCAGCAGTAGCAGCAGCAGTGATAGTAGTAGAAGCCGCAGTCGACAGCGAAGTCACAGCCGTAGTCACAGTCAAAGTCGAAGCCGTAGCAGAAGCCAAAATCGCCTACGCAGCGCTGAACGCGGAGGTCTTGAAACGAACGACCCTGAGGGTAAGTAATGCAGAGATCGCTGCATTATACGAGTAACTGGCCCGCCACTCACGCACAATAAAATATTTTAATTACTTGCAATTAGTCGAAATTGCTTTGCAGCCAAGTCCTACGCCCATCAGCTCAAGCAGGCTAGGACAGAGCTGCTGACAGCCAGAGACGAAGCTGTTAAAAAGCTGACAAAGCCAAAAAAGGAAAATCGACTGCACAGGAGATCAAGGTCGAACCTGTTTTCGTTTTTTGTCTCTTTGTTTACCGTAAAGCACTCGCTATTCACAGCCAATCCCCAATCGATGTTTGTCACCCACCTCATGCCACACGGCCTGCCGCTTTATCAGCCAATCCCCGATCGAGGTTGTCATCCACCTCACGCCGCATGGTCTGTCGCTTTATCAGCCAATCCCCGATCGAGGTTGTCATCCACCTCACGCCGCACGGTCTGTCGCTTTATAAACCAATCCTCCATTTCCTTTTGTCACCCACACCTCATGCCGATTGGTCTGCCTTTTTATCTGCCTATCTAATATTTACGTTCGTCACCCACCTCACGCCACAGTCTGCCATCCGCGATGTCTTTACCCACCACACTTTGGACTTATTAATCGATTTTTTAAACAATATAATAAACTATTACTGCAGGCACCAACCAGTGCTTCTCAGCGTCATGCTCTTTTCGCCTTCTTATACGGACACTAGAATTATTGACGCAAATCTGAAGAAGGTAAAGCTAACGTGTATGTGACATTTTTATCGATTTGAAAATTTGAAAACCTGTACCAGAGATCGTCAACTCACGCAGGACCAGAGCCGCAGCTACTATCCCGTCTTCCGAGGCACCTCCTCCACTTTAGTCGACCCGTGGAGGGATCTGGCATTGGAGAAGCGACTCAAACGAATGAAGCGACGCAATCACGAGCAGTGAGATTATAATTTTTATGCTATTCAAATCGTTTCCCATATCCCATTTGAATCCCATCCAATCAAAATGAAACTCACACAGGCGGCCCTTTCAAAGTCGTCAAACCCAGAGCCGGAATCAGAACCACGGCGGCAGCTCATCTCACAGAGAGGCTTCGTCATCATCGAGAGGTGATCGACGTCGCGAAGGCGCAGCTGGAGCTGCTGATAAGCACAAGCGGAACGGGCACAAGCAGAACGGCAAAGGCACTGCTGAGTACTGCCACAGACCTGTGTACTTCGATGAACTGCCTGAGATCAGGTCCGACTATCAACCAATGACCCTGCTATAGCGACTGTCTATTTACCAATGACCCTGCTAGCGACTCTATCAACCAATGACCCTGCTAGCGACTGTCTATCAACCAATGACCCTGCTAGCGACTGTCTATCAGCCAATGACCCTGCTAGCGACTGTCTATCAACCAATGACCCTGCTAGCGACTCTATCAACCAATGACCCTGCTAGCGACTGTCTATCTACCAATGACCCTGCTAGCGACTGTCTATCAACCAATGACCCTGCTAGCGACTGTCTATCAACCAATGACCCTGCTAGCGACTGTCTATCAACCAATGACCCTGCTAGCGACTGTCTATCAACCAATGACCCTGCTAGCGACTGTCTATCAACCAATGACCCTGCTAGCGACTGTCTATCAACCAATGACCCTGATAGCGATAGCGATAGCGACTGTCTATCGATATAAAAAATCGACCGTCTGGTCGAGGCTACATCGATAACAATAGAAGCCGAAGGCCCAGTCACCCTTGCTAATACTTAGTACCTCACGCACCCCGCCCTGTCCGCCCGCAGATCCCGCATTCGGGCCACTCGCTCGGCGCGCGCTACTCGCCAACGCGACGCCGACTACACTAGGGCTGCGGACGAGTGCCGACGCTGCTTGGATCATCTGCCCGACGATGACACCGAAGCCGAAGACGACGATAAAAGCTCCCGGAAGAAGTCCGGTCATCATCGCCGAGGCGGCGGCACGGCGGACGGTCGCCACAGTCGCCGCTCGATGGCTCTGTCCTGCTCCGCCTATCTGTCCTCGACGCCGGGTTCAAGAGCAGCCGTTGAAGACTGCATCAGGCACCGTCAGCAGGCGGCTGCACCTGTCGGCGATGCCGCCAAGGACAAGAAGTCTCCAACAGGCAACGGCTCAGAAAAGCCAGAGCGGAGCAGCAGGCCCGGGTCCGCCAGATCCAACGATAATCCCAACCGAAGTGCATCGGATAGGCCGAATTCTGCAGCAGCTTCGGACAGGTCAAAGCGGCACGAGAATAATGAGGAATGAGTGATGAACTGTGACGTTTGCGACAATACTATGACGTTTGCGTACAGCTGTTCAGTCCATGGACGGGAGGGACGCCACACCCACCCACAATTACCCCAGCTAATGCTGGTACCAATTTAACAGCCGGGTGAACTGAAGCAACGCAAAGTTAAGCGTCTTGCTGAAGTATATCAATTGTCGGGAATCGAACCCCGACCCTAATGTCGCGAGTCAAATGCTCTAACCCCTAGGCTACAACTCCCTAGAAACCCCATAACCCTTATCCTATTTGTTTATCTTTTAAATTAAGATTATGCTTAGTATGCTGTAGGAGTGGTTTGAAATAAGATTATGGCAATGTGTAATCATTGTTTTAAAACAATTAAATAAAAACATGACGAAGAAAACGCTTTGCAGAGTTAATTATCTTTCAACGAGCCTAGCTTAGGCTAAGCTGGACCAGTCGCAGGTGGTTTGGCTTACAAATCTGGGCTCCTGCTGCTTCTCATTTATTATCTCAAATAGTATACTAGTAGGTATTGGAAACGACATCAGGTCTATACCCGCACCGAGCAGACATCAATTACAGGTAATTATAGCGAAACAGAATTGTTTAATTTATACGGATTTCGGAGAGAGAGAGAAAAACACTTTTCTATTGATTGAATCTAGTGTCAGAAATGATTTATGATATTGCTGGGACAAATGGTGATTTCCTAAGAGTGAAAATTCAACGCTTACAAGTAAATGCACGCAGACCAAGTAAAGAGGATTTTGCCCAATTTCAGAAAACTTATATTAAAATGAGTTTGTTGCTAACCAGCACAAGTTGTTTTATATATTTTACCAGGAAAAATCACCAGAAACATCAAAAGAGACAGTCAATTAAACGTAGAACAGTAACAATTAGGGTCTGAAGCGGAAAAACCAAGACAGTCATTTAAGAATTTGAGAAGACACTGCTCAATGTCAACTCGTAAAATTACTGGGACTAATAAAAAAATCTAACAAACTGCTAAACATTCAGCAAAGTACAAGGAGATGCAAGTGTCAGTTTTTTAGACATTAAGAAAAAACCAATTCACCTGTAGGTCTACTCACTACTTAACATTAATTTTAAATGACAGGCTACAATCTGAGAACGATAGGGAGGGTGCGAAAATAGAGAAAAACACACGCATTAAAACAAGCAGAAGCGACAACAGAATTTAATAATGGCAAACAAACTGGGAGAATAAACAAGCAATGCTTCTCATTTAACAACTAACAACAGACACACGGAAACACCCGTTTCGAAAAACTGATCTTGTTTTAAAACTATATTTCCAACAAACTGACTTAAGTCTGGCAAACTACTATGAGTAGAAGATATTAAATAAGGTTTACTCAATCAGCTTCTTGGCCTTGAAGTAGCGGCGCAGGTAGAGCACCTGCCAGGTAGCCAGGCCAAGCAGGCAGAGCATAGAGAACACGGAGAAATACAGCACTCGAGAATGGGTGGACTCTGGCGCGATGGGTGGAGGAGAGAGGCGAAACGGAATTATAAAAATTATTAATTATTTATTTGTCAAGATTATACTCATGCATGCGAATGACAGTTGAATGTCATATTTAAACTTGAAAATATTTCAACACGAGCAACCAAAGCCTCACCGTTGGTATCCCTCATGGCTTCCTCGCGAGAGCGCATATAGGCAAAGTCGTTAACAATAGACTCGCTGAGGTCCTCCAGTCGCTTCAACTCAACTTCCAATGGCTTCAGTTTCTGAGTCTTGGCGATCTGAATGTTTGAAAGCAAGTTGATTGGATAAATTATAGATTTTATTCGCGGATCAGAATAGTATATGAAAATATTCTGGATATTCAATAAGCAACATACATCATCGTAGTTCTTAGCCTCGGCACCATGGCGCACGTTGACGTAGATCTCCAAATCGGCGCCCCGACCGCCGCCTTCCATGTGCGACTCGAAGCAGACATCAAACAGGTCATACTCATCTGAGTTGAAAGCAAATTTGCCTTCCCCTTTGGCATTCTCTTTGTTGAAGAATATGTGCTTCTTGGAGTCAGTCACCTGTTGATAAAGTTTAAATAAGGGAAAAGCGGCTTTAAGTTAAAGAAGCAAATAAATTTAAATAAGTAAAATACAAAAAATACATGACACTTATACTACCTAGTTTTCAGATTGTGAAGCATACCACTGGCTACATTTCATTTAATAAACAAACATCACTATTCACATATTATATGACTTGTTTACAATCATAAGAAAAAAATCTATTTTTTATAAAGTCTGTACTTTGCCCTTTTGGCATAGCTTCAATCTCTTCGGTATATAAACCTTTATAGCAATTAACTGACATGCAGTTTCTTATAAGCTGGTAATTTGAGCACATGGAAATATCTATAGCTAGCAAATGAGTTGTGAACAAAAATATATTAAAAGAGCCTTTCTGCGTCCATCATGGAGGCTCCCTGCCACTAAGTCAAGTAAGTCAAGCCTTTCATAGGCCTACTTTTAAATGTATTGCCATTAAAAATGAATTTTGGAATTGAATTGCTAATTATATCACATAACTTGACATGTTGTAACACATACAATAGACATTTTCCTACGGATTCCAGGCATTTCGGTGACAATTAATTTTGGCGACACTGAAAATTGTGACTTTGGCGACAAGCAATGATAAATTCGGCGAAAAGTTTCTCTTTCACTTTCACAAATCACTTTCTATGGCTATTTACTCGTATTTAGTCTCTTCTTACTAACAAAACTAATGCATCTATATCCTACTGTAACCGCCTACAGCCTACAAAATACCTTTTTTGTTAAATGTAATGAACACATGTGCTCTGACAAGCTTTCCTATGACATTCTGATTGTTTGTTGGGATAAGAAGCTTGATAAATATCCGTACTCTGACTTTGTACCCACCAATCTGAAGAGACTGACCAATTGTGTGAGCGAGCCCCATCACCAAGGCGGCTTCGTCACAGTACGATCTGCAACTCTGATCCTATGAGAACATTTACATGTACTGTGGTTTCCACTATTATTGAATTGAAATTTAAATTTTATCATATAGCCACATCTTAAGTACCATGCATGCAAATACAAATGTTTCACGTAATTTGTTGTAAAATGTAGTACATTGCTGTACCACGAAGCTAAAATTCACAAAGTTAAAATACTCGAGGTGGATATATAGTACATTAGGCACGCATCGAAAGAGTGCAGTCGCAGTCTTGAAAGGAAAAGTTAGCATAAGATTCACACCAAAAAGAACGAACAACTCGGATGCCAGGCACTCATCTTGAGCAATTTGAGCAGCTGATGTAAACAGCTCAGTGTGGGCTCTGTGGAGTACACACTGCCATAGAATTGCACAGGTGGGTGAGGGCATTGAGTAATTTGTGCAGCTTTTGGGTCTATGGTTTTTAATGACAATTGGATTGACTTTGACTTGGATTGAGTTAGAATGCTCTTAGAAACACACCATGGTACTCAGACAAAAAGCATCGTTGTTATTGGTGACATACTTGTCGCCAAAGTCACAATTTTTCATGTCACCAAAATCAACTGTCGCCAAAAAGCCTGGCACCCTTTTCCTACTATATATACTCTGTGCCTCCCTCGAATGGCAGGCACTGAGGGAGGTACTAAAGTGGTTCCAAAATCAGTTAGAAAAAAAACAGAAGTAATAATATTTGGTCAGTTTGCCTGTATAGGCTTGTAAAGAAACAATAAAAAGTATCTGGGTTCATGCTGTGGAATGCATATGTGGGTGCATACTAAACTTTTAAATCTTAGTCTCTTATATTTATTCAAGGAAACTATAAGTAGCTACAATAAAGGTAGGGGAAAATCAGTTAATGAAATATTTGTGAAATTATTTTTCATCAAACTGTTTGATGAAGCTTCCATTGTCAAAGCATGTGCTAGACAACAATTCAAATTCCAAAGCATATATTTGATGAAGTTGAACCCCATATGTTTGATGTTAGTTGTCCCCATACAAATTGGTTGAATTCGAATTTGATTTCATGAAAATTCTAAAGGATAATTTCAAATTTGACAAACGTTCCCTTGCTGACCGTTTACTAGTTGAACACGAGCAACTGGGGTTAGTTTTTAACCATTTTTCAATTTTAGAAATAAATTGTAACATTTTTAGCACTCATAGGCCTACTCGCAGTCGCTGACCATGGTCATTTGACACAAATACAAAAATTCCAGGACTCAAGTGAAACATAGCGAATTGGGTTAGACAAACTTGATATTAAACTTTATGAATGTGAAAATAATATACAGAAAACATTACCTTAATAGTAACCTTCTGGCTCGGATCATCGCTAACGGAATACTCTCCTTTAACTAAGACATTCTTGTGGATCTCTTCACGAAAGCACTTTTTTGCATTTGAGGGCAAATGAAACCTCAACGACAACGCCTGGTCAGCAATAAATAAACACAGAAAACACAACAAGTAAGAATTTGCTAATTGCATTTTTTTAAATTGGCGGACAGGCGCACCAGTATAGATGATGTTTCGCTACAGGGATTAGAATCAGTGAAACAATTCTAATAAGCAATAAATGAACACGTCAATTTGTATTCATATTAAAATACGGCGTAAATATTTACTATTCACATACAGGCAGCTCTTTCTGACAGTTAAAAGATTTAATATATTCACCTAGCTACAAAAATTCAAAATCTGCTTTTAAAAAGTAACCTAACTTTGTTTGCGGTATAATTTTTGTTTTAAAGGACTAATATTTGCAGAGTTTAATTACGCAACAACAACTACAACGACAACTTCAAGTAGGTAAAACCCTGACCTACCCTAGCCACGGCCAAAGGTGGGTAGCTTAAAAAATTTGCACGCTAGAGCAGCGTTTCGCAGAATTTCCATAAGGGTCTGAGATGCCAACGTCCGACAGACGTAGGTAGACGTTGCGCTATGTTTCTCCCCTAGACACGCCAGTAAAGTGTTTTCGCTCTGAAAAGAAAAAATTCGCGTAACATAAAAATTTCGCTTTCGAACTGAACGGGAAACTGAAAACCGGTCATGCTCCTGAGTCGAGCCCATACAGTAAGTAATATTTCTAGCCAATTACCGTAGGCCTAAACGAGTATTTTTTAATTCTTGATTCCCTCGAAATTTACAGGAAATAGCGTCCCACTCACGTTTTCGCTATAAAATATGTTGTCCTATAAAGCTCGCAAAAACGTGCATAACAAACAGACTCATGTGGTTAAAGTAACTTATGTAGCTGCTCTTTATTAGATAATATTTATATTTTCTTATACATCATCAGCTTGTAACAAGACAGTAAAGTGTTCAGATACAATTCGAGCATATTAATTGCATTTATGAAATTTAGTAGGGCCTAGAACCTTTTGCATAGACATTTTTTGTTGCTAGGCCCTATGCTAGGCACACTGCTTACTGTTACTGCGAAAATTTTTGCCAGTGCTAATGATCAGTTTATTAGCCTAAATTGTACCTGTTCAGAATTAGCAGTGCAAAATGTTGCTTGAGTAGGCCTAGGATAGGCTTTACTAAACCATTTGGCTAGGCCTACTAAATAGCTAGTAGGCCTACACTAGGCACTAGTAACTAGGCTAGCTGTTGTAGGGCTCTTTTTAAAGGCAGAGCTTATTCCCACGGTCCCGTGCCGATAATTTCAATTTTATCCACACGGATCCGTGCCAATAAATTTCGGCTTATCCACATGGCAGCTTGTATGAATAGGTCTAAAACTCTTTATATAAATATGCCGTGCCATTAATTTAAATTTTATCCACACAGTTCTGTTCTTTAAAACGAGGCCCTTTTGGGTTTGAACGTTTTGTTGAACCCTTGAGCCAATAGATCGACAAAATTGACAGTGTGTTACGACTTACGACAGTGTTCTACATTCGACCTACACATTCATTAACCGACATTAATGTCATCCTTTTTGATTATTGTAATAACAACTTACTAAATCTTTTGTCATCGTTATGTGTTTTCATTCAAATTGTATTGACTTAAAAAAGTAAGAAGTCTATCTAAGAAAATCATACGAGTCAACCAGCAGAATTCTAGTCAGCACAGCACCAAACTCGTCACACATATTATAAATCATTTTTATTCTTTTACACTATGCATTGATAGTGTACACTATACACTATACTCTGAAGCAAAAGCCTTATGCTCAGAGAAGAATAGGTAGGGACTTGAAAGTAGACCTATTCATACAAGCTGCCGTGTGGATAAGCAGAAAATTATTGGCACGGATCCGTGTGGATAAAATTGAAATTATCGGCACGGGACTGTGGGAATAAGCACTTCCCTTTTTAAATGATTTAAATTCATATTGGCCCCATCTTTGCAACCAGCATAACACTTTAATTACTCTTACAAATATTAATTGACATTATGGATAACCTACCATAGGGCCTATAGGGTGTAGGCCTAACATCAGTGTCTGAGTGTCTAAGTAGTAAGAGACTTATTCATAGTTATTAGTATGAGTTTATATTAACTTTGTGATTTGCTTTGGTTTATTTATATATTTATTCCTACAAGGTATAAAATTATAGGAATATTGCAGTATCAAATTCTAGTCCTAATATAGGCCCCAATGGATAGGATGGTAGGGGCCTACCAGTTATCCACACACTCACATGCACTTATTGAATTAATCTTATTTCCTTACCCTTTATAGTCTTGTTATTCAATGCTATCCTTTAATAAAGAATTCCATTTATCATACAGTTTACAGGCTGATGAACACTTAGTTCAGATCCAACCCTTTGTTTATAGCTCAATAGAATTTTTTATACAATGGTTTTATAGCTTTCTAACATATAGGGCAGGGGTGGGCAAACTCCGGCCCGCGGGCCAGATGCGGCCCTCGAAGCTCCCAAATCCGGCCCGATGCCCCTTCTGACATCTACAGTGTCCTGTTTCATCTCTCTCGTGTCTAATATCTCCCGTGTCTCATCGCTCTCGTATCTAATCTCTCCCGTGTCTAATCTCTCCCGTGTCTAATCTCTCCCGTGTCTAATCTCTCCCGTGTCTAATCTCTCCCATGTCTTATCTCTCCCGTGTCTCATCTCTCTCGTGTCCCATCTTTCCTGTGTCTCATCTCTCCCGTGTCTCATCTCTCCCCTATCTCATATTTATACAGTCAATGCGGCCCGCTGTCATCTTTTAGGCTCTCTCTTTGGCCCGCCAGCAAATAAGTTTGCCCACCCCTGATATAGGGCCTAGCAAATGACAAACACTTTTAACAAGTGCCTGAGTGTTAAGACACTTTTTAAAGTTTTCAGTTCTGTAGAATTAGGCCCTACTCATTATTTTTATATTATTTCTTATATAATATAAGAAGGTCAGTTGATCCAGGTGAACATAGGCTACATAGGCCCCTACACTGGATCTGCTGCTTGAGTGTCTCCTGCTGCTCTTTGGTAAGCTGGGCCATGATGGCTGGGAAAGCAGGCTGCGAATCGGCCACCAGCAGCACAATGGCTGAACGTGATCCTGCTGATTCCTCTTGCAAGGAACTGGCTCACAAGCCTGAGGCGCGCCTGGCCGCTTGCTCACAGTTCTCACCAATTGCTTTTCAGTCTGTTGCTGTACAGGCATCTTGCACAGTTCGTGCTCTTCCAACACTTCGGCTTCCGTCGATCTCAATCTCGACTGTGCTGTTGCTTGCTGAGCCTTCAGGCGTCAAGTGGTAACGGCTTCCAGCATTCTGTCAAATTCTTCTGCGTCCGAAATGTCTTCCACTGTATTTAAAACGAGTGGGATATTTTAGTTCAGAACATAGTGATATATGCTCTTCCTCTTCCGTCCAGTGGGCCTCCTTTATATAGGCGTGAAAACTGGGTAAAATCCTTCCTTATTGGCTGCCCTGATTTTTCTGGCCTTCCAATGACTTGTTGACTCCAGAACCACTTCTAAAACTATTTCTATTGGTTAACTGAGAGTTCCCTTGTTTTGCTTCCCGGCCATTGTTTAGGTCTTCTCACATTTGACTTGGTTTTAAAATTGTTTATTACTTAGCCACGTAATCGCCTTGGCCCTCCTTTCATTGGTATTTGCTTGGTGGTGGCGCATAAAAATTTAGGTGAAAGCATGGTAGTTAGAAACTAGCAGCAGATGCAGGCAAAGTGATTTAACTTTTTAGCAATCAGCTTTTGCGGTTGTGACTGCAGACATGTAAAATTATTGGTCAAGAAACATGAATATTGGTCAGTCATAATATCTGTACTTAAACATATATTGCTTTGTATAAACTTGGTTCTTTACCTTAACTTTTGAGCAACTTAATTTTGTTATAATCAAAAAATATTCGCAACACTTGTAAGATATGCAAATAAGTTAAACTAAGATTTTAGGCAACTTAAGAGCTATAAATAGCTTTTATCAGTATTTTCACAATTTTTCAGCAAAATGCGGGCCCTAAGCATTGCATTGACTTTAGCTTCAAAGCGATCCATGCATTCTAGCCAGAGAGTACTACTAGCCTGTTCCAATGCCCCCAAGTTAGGCCGGGGCTATGCAGAGACCAGCAGATCAAGCGGTGGTTCAGTTGAGAAGCAGCTCGGTGGGCCAGAGTATCGCTTAGTTTATCGCGGTCCCAAGAATGCTATGGTGCTAGCTGTGAAATCATTCTCGCTTGCCACCAGCAGCATTGGTGTGTGTGGCCAGGCCTTTATTATCACAGCTGGCCGCGGCGGTGTGGTGGATGCCGTGCTCATCGGTGGCCTGGGCTTGTTCGCCCTGGCAACGCCTCTTCTGCTCCACCTGTTGACATCGTCCTACGTGTTTTGGCTCTACGTCCACTCTGATGGTTGCAGCTATCGTGCGGTGACAAAGAATATCTTATTGCGCAATCGTTTTATTGATTTTCGAGTCGATCAAGTTGCCCTGACTGAGACTGGCATTCCGTTTGCCAATCTGAGCGTGTCAGATGCGCACAAGAAACTGTTTGTGGACCCGTCCTATAGCTTGGATTTAGACTCAGTGTCTAAGC
Source organism: Macrostomum hystrix (assembly GCA_950097015.1). Classification (NCBI taxonomy): domain Eukaryota; kingdom Metazoa; phylum Platyhelminthes; family Macrostomidae; genus Macrostomum; species Macrostomum hystrix. The sequence continues at coordinate 5,050,759 of CATNEN010000002.1, forward strand.
TGTTTCATCCTACTGGAAGTAGCAAGTAGCGAATTTTTTGTAAATCTAGAAAGCAGATTTTTTATTAAATAAACTTACAACTGCGTAATAAACTTTCAGAGGCTTTTTGCACTCTTTTGAAAAATCTTTTTAGTATATTTAAAAAACCATTAACCTGTATCAGCTGTGCTCAAACACTTTTTTAGCTTTCTCGTCCCTAACCGCTTCCAAATGTGCTCATAAATCTTATTTTAGCCTATTCTCACGTGCAACCAGTCTGAGCTGTGCTCAAACTATTCCAGCATACTCATGAAAACCAGTCTGAGCTGTGCTCAAACTATTCCAGCATACTCATGAAAGCCAGTCTGAGCTGTGCTCAAACTATTCCAGCATACTCTCATGTGAAACCAGTCTATGCTGTGCTCAAAATTGATTTTTCAGCCTCTTCTCGCCCAGTCCAACTGTCGCCTCTTGGCGAGCGTTTCGGCGCTCTGCCGCTCGCTGACCTCGGCGCGCTCATCCTCGACCTCGATTTCGGCGCCAACTTTTCAGTTAAAAAGCGACGGAGAAGCAGCGCCTAGGCAACCGTTGCCAAGGAAACGGCGAGCAGCCGGTGACGCCGATGTTATGGGCTTCGCCGATTCCCGCCAGCTTCGCTGCACCGGCGGCCGCGGCGGCGACGGTATGATATCCTTCAACAGGCTGTTCTGCAATCCGATGGCGGGGCCAGGCGGCGGCGACGGCGGCAACGGCGGGCACGTTGTGCTGCGCTGCAACGAAGCCGTCCGGGACCTCAGCGGCATCCCCGTTGAGGTGCGCGCAGAGTCCGGCCGAGGCGGCGGCAGCGCGAACTGTCACGGCAGGAAGGGCGAGCACCGTATGCTGGACGTGCCGCCGGGCACCCAGGTGACTGATGAAGCTGGCAGGATGCTGTGCGAATTGCAGGAGCACGGACAGGTAACCACTTCGCCTAATTTATATGTACACCTCTACCACAAAATTTGCGCCCCGCCCAGGCGTACATCTGACACCCAACCCCGCCCAGGTGTACATCTGACACCCCACCCCGCCCAGGTGTACATCTGACACCCCACCCCGCCCAGGTGTACATCTGACACCCCACCCCGCCCAGGTGTACATCTGACACCCCATCCCACCCAGGTGTACAACTGACACCCCATCCCACCCAGGTGTACATCTGACACCCCATCCCACCCAGGTGTGCATCCCACACTTCACCCCGCCCTCCCAGGTGTGCATCCCACACCCCACCCCGCCCTCCCAGGTGTACATCCCACACCCCACCCCGCCCTCCCAGGTGTACATCTCACACCCCACCCCGCCCTCCCAGGTGTACATCTCACACCCCACCCCGCCCTCCCAGGTGTACATCTCACACCCCACCCCGCCCTCCCAGGTGTACATCTCACACCCCACCCCGCCCTCCCAGGTGTACGTGGCTGCCCGTGGCGGCGCAGGCGGCAAAGGCAACGCTTTCTTCCTCAGCAACACGAATCGCGCGCCTCAGCTAGCCGAATACGGCGCCGCCGGCGAGTCCAGACAGCTGTCGCTGCGCCTTCGCATTCTCGCCGATGTCGGTCTAGTTGGCTTCCCGAACGCTGGCAAGTCCTCCCTGCTGCGCGCTTTGAGCAGAGCTCGGCCGCGAGTGTCTCCCCAGGCGTTCACCACCTTGCAGCCACACGTTGGCGTGGTGAAATTCCCCGGCCTGGACGTCTCTGTCGCCGACATTCCAGGCTTGATTGAGGGCGCGCACGAGAACAGAGGACTCGGGCACGACTTCCTGCGGTGAGTAGGCAATGATTCTCTAATAATTTGAAATATCACAGGTGAGATTCTTGGGTTCGCATGATATCACAGATGAGATTCTCAGGTCAGGGGGATATCACAGGTGAGATTCTCAGGTCAGTAGGATATCACAGGTGAGATTCTCAGGTCAGTAGGATATCACAGGAGTGATTATCAGGTCAGTAGGATATCACAGGAGGGATTATCAGGTCAGTAGGATATCACAGGTGAGATTCTCAGGTCAGTAGGATATCACAGGTGAGATTCTCAGGTCAGTAGGATATCACAGGAGTGATTATCAGGTCAGTAGGATATCACAGGAGGGATTATCAGGTCAGTAGGATATCACAGGTGAGATTCTCAGGTCAGTAGGATATCACAGGAGTGATTATCAGGTCAGTAGGATATCACAGGAGGGATTATCAGGTCAGTAGGATATCACAGGAGGGATTATCAAGTCAGTAGGATATCACAGGAGGGATTATCAAGTCAGTAGGATATCACAGGAGGGATTATCAGGTCAGTAGGATATCACAGGAGGGATTATCAAGTCAGTAGGATATCACAGGAGGGATTATCAGGTCAGTAGGATATCACAGGAGGGATTCTCAGGTCAGGGGGATATCACAGGTGATAAGATCCCATGTTCCTCTTTTCACCCGCAGTCACATCGCCCGCTGTCCCTGTCTGCTCTGCGTGATCGATCTGGGAGCCCCGGATCCAGTCGGCCAGGTGGAGACACTGTTCTCAGAGCTGGACCATTTCTCAGCCAACATGTCCAGCTGTGTGCGGCTCATTGTGGCCAACAAGTGCGACCTGAGCTACTCAGCTGACAATCTGAGACTACTCAAGCGCGAGGCCGATGATCTGCCGCCGGTGATTGCTCTGTCGGCCAAGACTGGAGAAAGTCTGGACACGTTAAATAACTTCCTGCATTCGTTCTTTCGGTTTAAAGCTTATGGTTGACGGCTCGTTTATCTTCTGAACTTTTATGGACAGTCAATTGTGCGTTTAATTAGCATTTTTGTTACAAACCTAGTTTAATCAATAAAAACTAAATTATATATCTTAAAATGCTTTAAAAATTAGACTTTATTCTTGAAAATTATCAATTTCGTTTTCGATTTTTAATTTTTGTCGATTCAGCCTTTCACATGCCATTTTCAAAGATGCCTGTAATAATAACTTTATTTCACTCCTTGTTTCCCAAGATTATTTCCCCAAATTTAACAAACCAACAGGATTTCACCAGAAATTCCCAACAGGATTTCCCATGAGATTCCCAACGATTTCCACTGAGAAATTACCAACAGGATTTCCCGTGCGATTCCCAACGATTTCCACTGAGATTACCAACAAGATTTCCCGTGAGATTCCCAACACAATTTCCCCTGAGATTACCAAAAGGATTTCCCCTGAGATTCCCAACACAATTTCCCCTGAGATTACCAAAAGGATTTCCCGTGAGATTCCCAATACGATTTCCCGTGAGATTCCCAACAAGATTTCCCGTGAGATTCCCAATACAATTTCCCCTGAGATTACCAAAAGGATTTCCCGTGAGATTCCCAACACAATTTCCCCTGAGATTACCAAAAGGATTTCCCGTGAGATTCCCAATACGATTTCCCGTGAGATTCCCAATACGATTTCCCCTGAGATTACCAACACAGTTTCCCCTGAGATTACCAAAAGGATTTCCCGTGAGATTCCCAACACGATTTCCCCTTAGATTACCAACACGATTTCCCTTGAGATTACCAATACGATTTCCCCTGAGATTCCCAACACGATTTCCCCTGAGATTACCATCAGGATTTCCTCTTAGATTGCCACCAGGAATCCCCCTTAGATTACCAACATGATTTTCCCTGAGTTTTTCAACACGTTTTACCCTGATATTACCAACTCGATTTCCGCAGTGATTCCCAACACGATTTTGCGTGAGATTCCCAGCCAGATTTCCCCTGAGATTACCACCAGGTTTTCCTCTTAGATTACCACCAGGATTTCCCCTAAATTTTCCATCACGGTTCACCCTGAGATGACCAACAAGATTTCCTCTGAGATTCCAAGTTATTTTTCATCGCTGATTTTGCAGTCTTCAATAAAATATTGAAAAGCAGCTCTACGTGAACAATACCAAGCATGGCCGCCTTTCGTCGACAGAAGGTTCGGCCGGGTTCTCGAGACGCAGCCGAATCGGCCGATCCTAAGGAGCGCCTTCTCGCCTGCATCGATCGGCTGACCCGGAGCGGCGAGGCCTGCTTGAATCCCGCCGACTCGACCGAGTTGAAGCGCCTCTGCCGGGCTGATCAGCAGCTTGTAGATCTGGCCCACACCCTGCTGTGCCATCGGCTGGCTCAGGAGCACGCCCAGATTCGACTGTCGGCCTTTCAAATTGTCGACTTGCTGTTTAGAAGATCGCGCAGATTTCGTGAATTGACATTGGATAGATTCGAGCGATTGGTTGGGGCTGTTCTGATTGGTTAGTTTAAAATTACCTTTAATTATATGTAGTTTTAAGCTACGTTGTTCCTTTATTCGTCAGTTGCGACTCTACAGGATCATCAAATCGGTACTGCCGAATCTAAAATATTCATTAAATCATTAGTTTAAGTCTTAATTAGTCAACAAGTTGTTATTTACGAATCAAATTTAGTTCTCAAATCGTTAGTTTTGAATCTAAAGTAGTCATCAAATCGTTAGTTTTGAATCTGAAGGAGTCATCAAATCGTTAGTTTTGAATCTGAAGGAGTCATCAAATCGTTAGTTTTGAATCTGAAGGAGTCATCAAATCGTTAGTTTTGAATCTGAAGGAGTCATCAAATCGTTAGTTTTGAATCTGAAGGAGTCATCAAATCGTTAGTTTTGAATCTGAAAGAGTCATCAAATCGTTAGTTTTGAATCTGAAGGAGTCATCAAATCGTTAGTTTTGAATCTGAAGGAGTCATCAAATCGTTAGTTTTGAATCTGAAAGAGTCATCAAATCGTTAGTTTTGAATCTGAAGGAGTCATCAAATCGTTAGTTTTGAATCTGAAGGAGTCATCAAATCGTTAGTTTTGAATCTGAAGGAGTCATCAAATCGTTAGTTTTGAATCTAAAGTGCTCCTTAAATCGTTAGTTTCGAATTTTTATGTCTCCTAATTAACGTGTTTTGTATACGTTTTGGTCCTCGTCAATCCCAAAACTCCTTGGCAACCAAACAACTCGCAGACAACGAAGCTAAAAGTCCGCTGCCTAAGCCAGTTTCCGTATTTCGCCAGCTGGGTGACCTGGCTTTGCAAACATTCATCGACTGGCACAATGACTTCAGCGTGGAGCATCCAAAACTTGTGTTTGCCTTCCGATTTCTGTCTCAGGCTCATTCTGTGAGTTGTGCTTTGACAAATTTGTTTAATACATGACTCTTAGTGTACAGATGTTCAGTCTGGGGACTAGGTATTGCTTCTTTAGGACTGAGAATCGAACCCCCGATCTCCCGTTCAGAAGTGTTTTCAGCTCTAACCACTGGGCAATGGGACCGTAAGAATCTAACCCTGGGTGACTAATCCCTTGAGGGCTGAGTGGGCAGAGCTGTCTAACGCGTTTGCCTCTCGCACCAAGGTCCCTGAGCTCGATTCCGCGGCAAGGCCACATTCATTTGAGGCGCAGCCGCGAAGAGAAATTTTGGGACCTTTTTAGTGCAAGTTGCATCCTTGAGGGCCAACCTCCAAGGCACAGTGGAGAGTGTACACTGCCTGACGATGAGAAAGTCAGGGCAGATGTACACACCTATATGATCGGTGCCTTCGTACAGTATCTGTGTGCGTGTGTGCTCAGGAGTCAGCGGAATGGGCAGAATTGCCTCCTCGCTGGCTGCGGGTCTAGTGTCACTAAATGATGTGCCATGGCCAGCAGCCCTGCTGCAATTATTATTATAAGTATTATTATTATTAGTAGTAGCAGTAGTATTAGTAGTAGTAGTTGTTGTCGTTGTAGTAGCAGTATAAGTAGCAGTAGTGGTATAGCTAGACGTGTATGACATGTCCATCACAGTCTTCAATATTTGTTGTCGTGTGCACTGAGTTCCACATGGAACCAACTGCAGAACGACAACAAAAATAATAGCAACAGTACAACAGAGCAAGGCTCATGTGCTCATAGCTCATGTGCTCATGTGCAGGCTTGCATGTGACAGAATTCTGTCCACTCCAGTCTGTAATTAAGAGTTCAAAAAACTAATTTTCTTTGCTCCTAGGCAAGAAATGAGTTTTGCTTAGAGGTTCTCAAATTCATTTCCTCTTTCTCTTAGCTGCCTATTGGGCCGCTGCACGCGATGCAACCCGTTTAAGGCAGTAAATCTAACGAGCACGACTCAATATAAGCTTGTCATGGCAAAGAAGAAAACCATTCCTTAATTGAAAAATCTGGATGTTAATACAGAAACAGCGTACTACCCTCGTAAAACCACAATATGCTTTTTGTACTATCATAATTAGTAAGGTTAATATACTCACAACGAAATACATATTGACTGTCTGTAAATTTCGAACACCCAGGCGCGCCTGGCCCAGGTTCGCGACCGCTTATCGCAGGCCGCTGCCCAGCAACTGGCCGAAGCTCGTCGCCTGGCCGAGAAGAAGCGCGAGCTGCTTCAAGAGGCTCGTCAACAGTTCTCAGACGAGGAAGCTGAACTCACCGCTTGCCTAGCAACCGTTGCTAACTGTCTGGAACTGCTGGTGCCACGACCCGAGGATTTTGACGTCAACGCGCTCACGTCGGACCAACTTGCCGATGCTCCCGATGCCGACCTGCTAGACATTGGCCTCGTCGACGAGGATGACTTTGAGACGGCAACAGAGGACGAACGTCGACGACTTCATGGCATCGTGAGCTCGACTGCCACAGCCACCGCCGCCGGTGGCAGCCTCGGCCAGGTGCAGCTGCGCCTGGTTCGGCCTTGCATTCGTCAGACTCCGGACAATGCGGAACTGCTGGAGGCCTTGGTGACCCGCTCTGAGCAGCTGCGCAAACGGCTCATGCCTAAGCTGGCTCGCTGGCTAGCTCTAGTCCAGCGGTGCAGCGATGTTGAAGGCGCCGAGGCTGCGCCACTCCGAGACCGCCTGACCGACCTGGTGGCGCAGGCAGATCGGCTGCTCGGCCAAGTCAAAGGGCTGCGCATTGTGCGGCCCGGCCAGGACACAGGTGCCAACAATGAGTCCTTTGCCGCAGACGATGACGATGAAAATGCCAGCGTCAACGAGTCCTCGGCCGACTTTGAAGTTGTAGAAAAGAAAGACGGCTTTGAGACCGACGCCGCCGCGCCTCAGTCGCCGCCGACTCGACGGCCACAAGCAGCGTCGTCATCTTCGTCAACAGCCGCCGTTCGTGCAGCTCAGAATGCGGCGTCAAATCAGTCGGCCTCTTCAACATCTGCCAGCAGCTCCGATCAGGTTCCCGTGGTGCCATTCGGCCTGGACCTGCTGCACTGGGGCGCCAAGGACTCCGCGCTCGGCTCCGCCACCATCGGCTACCGCATGGACGACGGCGGACACTCGTTTGGCTATCGCCCTCTTGATGGTGACGAGTCCTTCGAGATCAGCGGCAGTCGGCACATTCTGACGATGCGTACGATGGTCTTTGCCACCCCGGACCAGCCAGTGCGCTGGGCCTGCCGACATCCGCTGCCCGACGGTGGCGTCTGCGCCCGCATGGACCGCCTGAAATGCCCGTTCCACGGTCGCATTGTGCCGCGCGATGAAACTGGCAAGCCGACTAGCCAGTCCGCTGAAGCAGATCCCACTGCCGAGACAGATGCGGTTGCGCCCAACAAGAAGCTCAAGAAGAAGACAAAGGAAAAGAAGAAATCTCCTGAGGTGGGCGGCGGCGGCGGTGGCGGAGGCCTGGTGAACATCCGGGCGCTGGTGGACAACCCGCGCAGCCGCCTGGCAGCCAGGGTTGCCAGCAAGGCGGCTCTGCGCAAGGCAGCCGAAGACGAGGACGCCAGGCGGCGTAGAAAAATGCTGGATAAATTTGGCGACCAATTCCAGTACCAGTTTCTCAACTGATCAAACTTTTCATTGATCAGTTCCTCTTGTCTCTGTGGTGTTCAACCTGTCCTGACCTGCTTATGAACACTCTCAGTGCTGTGCCTTTAAGCTCATGTGTAATCTTGTAAACTCATGCCCTCAGATAACAGAAAAATATGAGTATTTATTCAATCCTGAATGTTTTTGCAATGGAATGAATGAATTCATAATTTGGTTGATTCTCATAGCATATAGTCATGTCGTTTTCATTTCTTTTTAATAAAATAACAAGTGGAACCCTCAGTAATGTTTTCCAGAAACTTCAGATACTTTTAGAACGTACTAGATTTGTGACTTGATGCTCTAGACATCAGACTAGATACTCTAGACATCAGACTAGATACTCTAGATATCAGACTAGATACTCTAGACATCCGACTAGATACTCTAGATATCAGACTAGATACTCTAGACATCAGACTAGATACTCTAGATATCAGACTAGATACTCTAGACATCAGACTAGATACTCTAGACATCAGACTAGATACTCTAGACATCAGACTAGATACTCTAGATATCAGACTAGATACTCTAGACATCAGACTAGATACTCTAGATATCAGACTAGATACTCTAGACATCAGACTAGATACTCTAGATATCAGACTAGATACTCTAGACATCAGACTAGATACTCTAGATATCAGACTAGATACTCTAGACATCAGACTAGATACTCTAGATATCAGACTAGATACTCTAGATATCAGACTAGATACTCTAGACATCAGACTAGATACTCTAGACAAGAGGCTAGATACTCTAGATATCAGACTAGATACTCTAGATATCAGACTAGATACTCTAGATATCAGGCTAGATACTCTAGACATCAGACTAGATACTCTAGATATCAGACTAGATACTCTAGATATCAGACTAGATACTCTAGATATCAGACTAGATACTCTAGACATCAGGCTAGATACTCTAGACATCAGACTAGATACTCTAGATATCAGACTAGATACTCTAGACATCAGACTAGATACTCTTGACAAGAGGCTAGATACTCTAGATATCAGACTAGATACTCTAGACATCAGACTAGATACTCTAGACATCAGACTAGATACTCTAGATATCAGACTAGATACTCTAGACATCAGACTAGATACTCTAGACAAGAGGCTAGATACTCTAGATATCAGACTAGATACTCTAGATATCAGACTAGATACTCTAGATATCAGACTAGATACTCTAGATATCAGACTAGATACTCTAGACGTCAAGCTAGATACTCTAGATATCAGACTAGATACTCTAGATATCAGACTAGATACTCTAGACATCAGACTAGATACTCTAGACATCAGACTAGATACTCTAGACATCAGACTAGATACTCTAGACATCAGACTAGATACTCTAGACATCAGACTAGATACTCTAGATATCAGACTAGATACTCTAGACATCAGACTAGATACTCTAGACATCAGACTAGATACTCTAGATATCAGACTAGATACTCTAGACATCAGACTAGATACTCTAGACATCAGACTAGATACTCTAGACAAGAGGCTAGATACTCTAGATATCAGACTAGATAATCTAGATATCAGACTTCATACTATAGATATCAGACTAGAAACTTTAGACAACAGACTAGATACACTAGACATCAGACTAGATACACTAGACAACAGACTAGATACACTAGACATCAGACTAGATACACTAGACAACAGACTAGATACTCTAGATATCAGACTAGATACTCTAGATATCAGACTAGATACTCTAGACATCAGACTAGATACTCTAGACAAGAGGCTAGATACTCTAGATATCAGACTAGATACTCTAGACATCAGACTAGATACTCTAGATATCAGACTAGATACTCTAGACATCAGACTAGATACTCTAGATATCAGACTAGATACTCTAGACATCAGACTAGATACTCTAGACAAGAGGCTAGATACTCTAGATATCAGACTAGATACTCTAGATATCAGACTAGATACTCTAGATATCAGACTAGATACTCTAGACGTCAGACTAGATACTCTAGATATCAGACTAGATACTCTAGATATCAGACTAGATACTCTAGACATCAGACTAGATACTCTAGATATCAGACTAGATACTCTAGACATCAGACTAGATACTCTAGATATCAGACTAGATACTCTAGACATCAGACTAGATACTCTAGATATCAGACTAGATACTCTAGACATCAGACTAGATACTCTAGACAAGAGGCTAGATACTCTAGATATCAGACTAGATACTCTAGATATCAGACTAGATACTCTAGATATCAGACTAGATACTCTAGACGTCAGACTAGATACTCTAGATATCAGACTAGATACTCTAGATATCAGACTAGATACTCTAGACATCAGACTAGATACTCTAGACATCAGACTAGATACTCTAGACATCAGACTAGATACTCTAGACATCAGACTAGATACTCTAGACATCAGACTAGATACTCTAGATATCAGACTAGATACTCTAGACATCAGACTAGATACTCTAGACATCAGACTAGATACTCTAGATATCAGACTAGATACTCTAGACATCAGACTAGATACTCTAGACATCAGACTAGATACTCTAGACAAGAGGCTAGATACTCTAGATATCAGACTAGATACTCTAGATATCAGACTAGATACTCTAGATATCAGACTAGATACTCTAGACGTCAGACTAGATACTCTAGATATCAGACTAGATACTCTAGATATCAGACTAGATACTCTAGACATCAGACTAGATACTCTAGACATCAGACTAGATACTCTAGACATCAGACTAGATACTCTAGACATCAGACTAGATACTCTAGACATCAGACTAGATACTCTAGACATCAGACTAGATACTCTAGACATCAGACTAGATACTCTAGACATCAGACTAGATACTCTAGATATCAGACTAGATACTCTAGACATCAGACTAGATACTCTAGATATCAGACTAGATACTCTAGACATCAGACTAGATACTCTAGATATCAGACTAGATACTCTAGACATCAGACTAGATACTCTAGATATCAGACTAGATACTCTAGATATCAGACTAGATACTCTAGACATCAGACTAGATACTCTAGACAAGAGGCTAGATACTCTAGATATCAGACTAGATACTCTAGATATCAGACTAGATACTCTAGATATCAGGCTAGATACTCTAGACATCAGACTAGATACTCTAGATATCAGACTAGATACTCTAGATATCAGACTAGATACTCTAGATATCAGACTAGATACTCTAGACATCAGGCTAGATACTCTAGACATCAGACTAGATACTCTAGATATCAGACTAGATACTCTAGACATCAGACTAGATACTCTAGACAAGAGGCTAGATACTCTAGATATCAGACTAGATACTCTAGACATCAGACTAGATACTCTAGACATCAGACTAGATACTCTAGATATCAGACTAGATACTCTAGACATCAGACTAGATACTCTAGACAAGAGGCTAGATACTCTAGATATCAGACTAGATACTCTAGATATCAGACTAGATACTCTAGATATCAGACTAGATACTCTAGACGTCAGACTAGATACTCTAGATATCAGACTAGATACTCTAGATATCAGACTAGATACTCTAGACATCAGACTAGATACTCTAGACATCAGACTAGATACTCTAGACATCAGACTAGATACTCTAGACATCAGACTAGATACTCTAGACATCAGACTAGATACTCTAGATATCAGACTAGATACTCTAGACATCAGACTAGATACTCTAGACATCAGACTAGATACTCTAGATATCAGACTAGATACTCTAGACATCAGACTAGATACTCTAGACATCAGACTAGATACTCTAGACAAGAGGCTAGATACTCTAGATATCAGACTAGATAATCTAGATATCAGACTTCATACTATAGATATCAGACTAGAAACTTTAGACAACAGACTAGATACACTAGACATCAGACTAGATACACTAGACAACAGACTAGATACACTAGACATCAGACTAGATACACTAGACAACAGACTAGATACTCTAGATATCAGACTAGATACTCTAGATATCAGACTAGATACTCTAGACATCAGACTAGATACTCTAGACAAGAGGCTAGATACTCTAGATATCAGACTAGATACTCTAGACATCAGACTAGATACTCTAGATATCAGACTAGATACTCTAGACATCAGACTAGATACTCTAGATATCAGACTAGATACTCTAGACATCAGACTAGATACTCTAGACAAGAGGCTAGATACTCTAGATATCAGACTAGATACTCTAGATATCAGACTAGATACTCTAGATATCAGACTAGATACTCTAGACAGTCAGACTAGATACTCTAGATATCAGACTAGATACTCTAGATATCAGACTAGATACTCTAGACATCAGACTAGATACTCTAGATATCAGACTAGATACTCTAGACATCAGACTAGATACTCTAGATATCAGACTAGATACTCTAGACATCAGACTAGATACTCTAGATATCAGACTAGATACTCTAGACATCAGACTAGATACTCTAGACAAGAGGCTAGATACTCTAGATATCAGACTAGATACTCTAGATATCAGACTAGATACTCTAGATATCAGACTAGATACTCTAGACGTCAGACTAGATACTCTAGATATCAGACTAGATACTCTAGATATCAGACTAGATACTCTAGACATCAGACTAGATACTCTAGACATCAGACTAGATACTCTAGACATCAGACTAGATACTCTAGACATCAGACTAGATACTCTAGACATCAGACTAGATACTCTAGATATCAGACTAGATACTCTAGACATCAGACTAGATACTCTAGACATCAGACTAGATACTCTAGATATCAGACTAGATACTCTAGACATCAGACTAGATACTCTAGACATCAGACTAGATACTCTAGACAAGAGGCTAGATACTCTAGATATCAGACTAGATACTCTAGATATCAGACTAGATACTCTAGATATCAGACTAGATACTCTAGACGTCAGACTAGATACTCTAGATATCAGACTAGATACTCTAGATATCAGACTAGATACTCTAGACATCAGACTAGATACTCTAGACATCAGACTAGATACTCTAGACATCAGACTAGATACTCTAGACATCAGACTAGATACTCTAGACATCAGACTAGATACTCTAGATATCAGACTAGATACTCTAGACATCAGACTAGATACTCTAGACATCAGACTAGATACTCTAGATATCAGACTAGATACTCTAGACATCAGACTAGATACTCTAGACATCAGACTAGATACTCTAGACAAGAGGCTAGATACTCTAGATATCAGACTAGATAATCTAGATATCAGACTTCATACTATAGATATCAGACTAGAAACTTTAGACAACAGACTAGATACACTAGACATCAGACTAGATACACTAGACAACAGACTAGATACACTAGACATCAGACTAGATACACTAGACAACAGACTAGATACTCTAGATATCAGACTAGATACTCTAGATATCAGACTAGATACTCTAGACATCAGACTAGATACTCTAGACAAGAGGCTAGATACTCTAGATATCAGACTAGATACTCTAGACATCAGACTAGATACTCTAGATATCAGACTAGATACTCTAGACATCAGACTAGATACTCTAGATATCAGACTAGATACTCTAGACATCAGACTAGATACTCTAGACAAGAGGCTAGATACTCTAGATATCAGACTAGATACTCTAGATATCAGACTAGATACTCTAGATATCAGACTAGATACTCTAGACGTCAGACTAGATACTCTAGATATCAGACTAGATACTCTAGATATCAGACTAGATACTCTAGACATCAGACTAGATACTCTAGATATCAGACTAGATACTCTAGACATCAGACTAGATACTCTAGATATCAGACTAGATACTCTAGACATCAGACTAGATACTCTAGATATCAGACTAGATACTCTAGACATCAGACTAGATACTCTAGACAAGAGGCTAGATACTCTAGATATCAGACTAGATACTCTAGATATCAGACTAGATACTCTAGATATCAGACTAGATACTCTAGACGTCAGACTAGATACTCTAGATATCAGACTAGATACTCTAGATATCAGACTAGATACTCTAGACATCAGACTAGATACTCTAGACATCAGACTAGATACTCTAGACATCAGACTAGATACTCTAGACATCAGACTAGATACTCTAGACATCAGACTAGATACTCTAGATATCAGACTAGATACTCTAGATATAGACTAGATACTCTAGACGTCAGACTAGATACTCTAGATATCAGACTAGATTACTCTAGATATCAGACTAGATACTCTAGACATCAGGACTAGATACTCTAGACATCAGACTAGATACTCTAGACATCAGACTAGATACTCTAGACATCAGACTAGATACTCTAGACATCAGACTAGATACTCTAGATATCAGACTAGATACTCTAGACATCAGACTAGATACTCTAGACATCAGACTAGATACTCTAGATATCAGACTAGATACTCTAGACATCAGACTAGATACTCTAGACATCAGACTAGATACTCTAGACAAGAGGCTAGATACTCTAGATATCAGACTAGATACTCTAGATATCAGACTAGATACTCTAGATATCAGACTAGATACTCTAGACGTCAGACTAGATACTCTAGATATCAGACTAGATACTCTAGATATCAGACAGATACTCTAGACATCAGACTAGATACTCTAGACATCAGACTAGATACTCTAGACATCAGACTAGATACTCTAGACATCAGACTAGATACTCTAGACATCAGACTAGATACTCTAGATATCAGACTAGATACTCTAGACATCAGACTAGATACTCTAGACATCAGGACTAGATACTCTAGATATCAGACTAGATACTCTAGACATCAGACTAGATACTCTAGACATCAGACTAGATACTCTAGACAAGAGGCTAGATACTCTAGATATCAGACTAGATACTCTAGATATCAGACTTCATACTATAGATATCAGACTAGAAACTTTAGACAACAGACTAGATACACTAGACATCAGACTAGATACACTAGACAACAGACTAGATTTGAGACTATTATACTACTTTTGTCAATCACTCTACCAGTCACTCTACTCTCTCGCTTCAGCCAATAGCCATAATGTTCGGCCAAGAATTCGTATCGACATCAACAAGTCAGCAACAGCCGGATGATTCTGTTTCCCTTCCTTTGCCGCCAGTCACACCCGGAAGCTGCCTCGCAGCTGCTTGGTCATCTCTAGGCCCAGCTGTCACCGTGTTCAAAGCGGCCACCGTGCCGCCGCCATCGTCTGGCGCGGTCAGCGGCGACCTCATCGAATGCCGCTGGTCCACAGAATTTCACGACAATGACACACTGCGGCGCCTAGCCGCCGAGTCGCACCGGGTGTTTCTTACCTGCCAGCGACTGGTTGAGGCAAGCCAGACTCAGGTTAGTCTGTGAACACTGGAAACTAATTCTTATTTGTCAGTTATGTGTATTTTCTTTTGGCATAATTATGTTTTAATCTTGGCCTATTGATCTTCTAATGACATCGCTGTTATGACCCTAATTTTCAAACCCTGTCCTATAATGACCCTCATGACCCTCTAATCGTCATTACCATAATGAGCTAAATCTTTATGACCCTGTCCAATAATGACCTAATCTTCAAGGCAAGTCCTTATCTTTACTAACCCTGCCATAGTGACCCTAATCTTCGCTAGCCCTGTTATAATGACCCAGTCCTAATGACCCAGTCCTAATGACCCTGACCTAAGGACAATAATCGTCACTAACCCTGCCATAATTACCCTTATCTTCGCTAGCCCTGTTATAATGACCCTTATCTCCGTGACCCAGTCCTTTTTTTAATTGCAGGAGGGCTGCAGCACTGGTACATCATTTGGTGACACTAGATCCACAGCCAGCGAGGAGACAATTCTGCCCATTTCGCTGACTCCTGAGCACACACGCTCACACGGGTGTGTACATCTGCCCTGACTTTCTCATTGTCTGGTAGTGTACACTTTACTATGCCTTGGAGGCTGGCCCCCAAGCCTTCTCTCCGCGGCTGCGCCCCAAATAAATGTGACCTCGCCGAGGAATCAAACTTAGGAACCGTGGTGCGAGAGACAAACGCGTTAACCGCTCTGCCACCGACTCCCAGTCCTAGTCCTAGTGACCCAGTCCTAATGACCCTAATATATAACTTTCCCTATAAACAATTTCTAATCACTCAGCCACGCCTGATGAAGTCAATTGCCAACAGATGTATCTTCTGTAAACCGCAGGGTGCACCCGAAGTTCGCGAGGCCTACCTCCGCTGCAGCAAGGAATACCGGGCCTTAATGCACGACTGCACCGCTGAACTCCTGGCCTCTGCGTCCGCGGCTGAGCCGACTGACCAGGAAGCTGCTGCTTTCTTAGAAAACCAGGCCCAGCTGCTGGCCACGTGCCAGATTCTGTGGCACCTGACTGAGATCCTATGGGTGTCCCCCAGGTACCAGGGCGCTGCTGCAGCTCCGCAGACACTGCTGGAGCTGGTTGACTGGGCCCGGCTTCACTGTGCTCAACCCGATGACTGGATCGCCGAACTGCTCAACCAATCCGGCAGCGAGGCTCCCGAACTGCTGCCCAGATTCTGGGACTCCGTCTATCTGCTGGTGCTGCAAGTATGCTCAACTCAGCTCACCTGTCTATCCTCCCTGCTTCCCTCTTTCTTCTCCACTGTTCCCCTCCTTCTCACTTCTGTTCCCCTCCTTCTCACTTCTGTTCCCCTCCTTCTCACTTCTGTTCCCCTCCTTCTCACTTCTGTTCCCCTCCTTCTCACTTCTGTTCCCCTCCTTCTCACTTCTGTTCCCCTCCTTCTCACTTCTGTTCCCCTCCTTCTCACTTCTGTTCCCCTCCTTCTCACTTCTGTTCCCCTCCTTCTCACTTCTGTTCCCCTCCTTCTCACTTCTGTTCCCCTCCTTCTCACTTCTGTTCCCCTCCTTCTCACTTCTGTTCCCCTCCTTCTCACTTCTGTTCCCCTCCTTCTCACTTCTGTTCCCCTCCTTCTCACTTCTGTTCCCCTCCTTCTCACTTCTGTTCCCCTCCTTCTCACTTCTGTTCCCCTCCTTCTCACCCTACTGTTCCCCCCTTCTGCCCCTCTGTTCCCCTCCTCTTACTCCGTTCCCCTCCTGCCCCTCTGTTCCCCTCCTCTTACTCCGTTCCCCTCCTGCCCCTCTGTTCCCCTCCCTCTCACTTCTGTTCCCCTCCTCACTTCTGTTCCCCTCCTGCCCCTCTGTTCCCCTCCTTCTCACCTCTGTTCCCCTCCTTCTGCCCCTCTGTTCCCCTCCTCTTCCTCTGTTCCCCTCCTTCTCACCTCTGTTTCCTCCTTCTCACCTCTGTTCCCCTCCTTCTCACCTCTGTTCCCCTCCTTCTGCCCCTCTCTTCCCCTCCTCTTCCTCTGTTCCCCTCCTTCTCACCTCTGTTCCCCTCCTTCTGCCCCTCTGTTCCCCTCCTCTTCCTCTGTTCCCCTCCTTCTCACCTCTGTTTCCTCCTTCTCACCTCTGTTCCCCTCCTTCTCACCTCTGTTCCCCTCCTTCTCACCTCCGTTCCCCTCCTTCTCACCTCCGTTCCCCTCCTTCTCACCTCTGTTCCCCTCCTTCTCACCTCTGTTCCCCTCCTTCTCACCTCTGTTCCCCTCCTTCTCACCTCTGTTCCCCTCCTTCTCACCTCCGTTCCCCTCCTTCTCACCTCTGTTCCCCTCCTTCTCACCTCTGTTCCCCTCCTTCTCACCTCTGTTCCCCTCCTTCTCACCTCTTTTCCCCTCCTTCTCACCTCCGTTCCCCTCCTTCTCACCTCTTTTCCCCTCCTTCTCACCTCTGTTCCCCTCCTTCTCACCTCTGTTCCCCTCCTTCTCACCTCTTTTCCCCTCCTTCTCACCTCTGTTCCCCTCCTTCTCCATCTTTCTCACCTCTCCGACCGTTTTTTCATCCTATTCGACCGCAATGTCGCCCTCATAATGAACCGCAGGGCCGCACTGTGGACGCCCGCAACCTGCTGTCGCAGCACTCCCAGTCTGGCCGGCTTCAGCAGCTCAAAGACGCCATGGAGCTGTTGAACATGCCCAAGTACAGCTTCGTCCGCGGCAGTCATTCTGTTCGCGAATTCGACGTCGCCCACTGCCTCTGGCAGAAGGATGTCCGCGTCCGCCTGGAGGCCGGCCTGTTCTCCGCGCACCCACAGCTGGAGCTCCTTGTTGAACTGCTGGCTGGCGATGAGGATGCCTTCACCAGGCCGGACATTGTCCGACTGTGCAGCTCCTGGTACCAGCTGCTGCTAGCCAGGCTGCTGCTGACTAACCCGACTGGCTCCCTGGAATGCCTGGGTCGCGAGGCCCCAGAAGCTGAAGCCGTCTATCGGCGCCAAGTCGGCGACGCGTCGCCGTTGGACAGTCTGCTGATTCGCCAGCTGCTGGACGGCCAGCTGGGCCAGTTTCTGGTCGAAGCCGCCGGCTGCCTCGGCGCCAACTGGTGGTTTGTGGCGCACCTGGCCGACCTGCTGCACCACTGCCTGGCTGGAGCCAGTGAGAACTGCGGCTTCCTGGGAGCCATCCGCGAGCACTTCCTGCTTGAGTATGCTCACAGCATGCTGGGCCGGGCTGGTCTGTGGCAACTGGCGATCAGCTACCTGGACTATTGCCCGAACTATGGAAGGCATTACCAGGTGAGACTGCTTGGCATTGATTCCCAGAATCCCCATAGATCAACGTTTCCCAAATCGAAACCCACCTAAATCTCCCATTATCTATCTCTAACCTGCACAAATCTCATAAGATCCTCACCTGCCTAAACCTCCTAAAATCCTCGCCTGCCTAAATCTCCCATGGAATTAAAAAATCCCCATTCTCCCATCTCCGCCAGGAGGCAATCCTGGTCCGCGTGCCCCCGGATTCGCAGCGGCAGTCGGAGCAGCTCTTCGCCGCTTGCCAGTCACGCGGCCTCCTGGACGCCGGCAACACTATCGCGCGCTCCGTGGCTCGTCGTGCCCTTGACAACGGTTGCCTAGGCAACGCGCTCACCTGGGCGGTGCGAGCTCGCGATCCGCGCCTTGTCGCCGCCATCGCCGATCGATTCCTGCTGGGAGCCGCCGGCGACACTGCCGGCCTAACGCGAGCCGCATCTGCTGACGCTCTTGACTGCTTAGCAACCAGCGCCCTGCTTAGCAACAGGATGGCCTTCCTGTGCCAGTACAAGCTGTTCCACGACCGGGTCTCGGCAGGACAGCTGGCTGAAGCAGCCGACGTTGCCGCTCAATTATTGAGCTCGAGAATGATTCCCAGGTGAGCTAAATTATCGATCAGCCGATATGTATCGAAATATTCGTTACTATTGGGCTATTGCTTACTGGTTCTTTGCTAAACGGAATGCGTAATTTCCAATTTTCCCTTCCGCTGTATGCAGGCGCTACTGGCTGTCACTGCTGCAGGACTGCCTGCCTCTCCTGGAGCTGCGCCACCAGTCAGTGTTCACCTCCGCCCAGGTGTTCGACCTCATGCACGCACTGGCTGAGCTGCGGCAG
Organism: Macrostomum hystrix; assembly: GCA_950097015.1. NCBI lineage: Eukaryota > Metazoa > Platyhelminthes > Macrostomidae > Macrostomum > Macrostomum hystrix. Next base: position 5,070,220 of record CATNEN010000002.1, read on the forward strand.
GCCGGCTGCGCGCCCGCTGACCGTCTGGCTGTGGTGCAGGCCTCCCTAAGTGACGCCCTGCGCAGGGCCATGATAGACGAAAACTTCCAGTCTTGAATCACATTTGACCATCTGTCAGTTTAGGTTCCAAGCTTACAGGTTGGGTTCCTAGATTTCAGTTTATGTTCCACGCTGTCAGTTTAGGTTCCAAACTCTCAGTTTAGGTTCCAAACTCTCAGTTTAGGTTTCAAGCTTACAGGTTGGGTTCCAGGATTTCGGTTTAGGTTCCACTGCCAGTTTAGGTCCCGATGTGTCAGTTTAGGTTCTAGGCTTTAAGTTTAGGTTCCTTTCTGTCAGTGTAGGTTCCAAGTTGTTAGTTTTGTTTCCATGATGTCAGTTTAGGTTTTATGCTGTCAGTTTAGCCCCAAAGATGTCAGTTCAGGTTCTTTACTGTCGATTTAGATTCCATACTCTCAGTTTAGGTTCCGAGCTGTCTGTTTAGGTTCAAAGCTGTTAGTTTAGGTTCCAGGCTGTCAGTTTAGGTTCAATGCTGTCAGTTTAGGTTCAATGCTGTCAGTTTAAGTTCAACGCTGTCAGTTTAGGTTCATTGCTGTCAGTTTAGGTTCAGTGCTGTCAGTTTAGGTTCAATGCTGTTAGTTTAAGTTCAATGCTGTCACTTTAGGTTCAGTGCTGTCAGTTTAGGTTCCAGGCTGTCAGTTTAGGTTCAATGCTGTCAGTTTAGGTTCAATGCTGTCAGTTTAAGTTCAACGCTGTCAGTTTAGGTTCATTGCTGTCAGTTTAGGTTCAGTGCTGTCAGTTTAGGTTCAATGCTGTTAGTTTAAGTTCAATGCTGTCACTTTAGGTTCAGTGCTGTCAGTTTAGGTTCCAGGCTGTCAGTTTAGGTTCAATGCTGTCAGTTTAGGTTCAATGCTGTCAGTTTAGGTTCAATGCTGTCAGTTTAGGTTCAATGCTGTCAGTTTAGGTTCCATACTGTCAGTTTAGGTTCCATACTGTCAGTTTAGGTTCCATACCGTCAGTTTAGGTTCAATGCTGTCAGTTAAAGTTCAACGCTGTCAGTTTAGGTTCCAGGCTGTCAGTTTAGGTTCAATGCTGTCAGTTTAGGTTCAATGCTGTCAGTTTAAGTTAAATGCTGTCAGTTTAAGTTTAATGCTGTCAGTTTCGGTTCAATGCTGTCAGTTTCGGTTCAATGCTGTCAGTTTCGGTTCAATGCTGTCAGTTTAGGTTCCATACTGTCAGTTTAGGTTTCATACTGTCAGTTTAGGTTCCATACTGTCAGTTTAGGTTCCATACTGTCAGTTTAGGTTCCATACTGTCAGTTTAGGTTCCATACTGTCAGTTTAGGTTCCATACCGTCAGTTTAGGTTCAATGCTGTCAGTTAAAGTTCAACGCTGTCAGTTTAGGTTCAATGCTGTCAGTTTAGGTTCAATGCTGTCAGTTTAGGTTCAATGCTGTCAGTTTAAGTTAAATGCTGTCAGTTTCGGTTCAATGCTGTCAGTTTCGGTTCAATGCTGTCAGTTTCGGTTCAATGCTGTCAGTTTAGGTTCCATACTGTCAGTTTAGGTTTCATACTGTCAGTTTAGGTTCCATACTGTCAGTTTAGGTTCCATACTGTCAGTTTAGGTTCCATACTGTCAGTTTAGGTTCCAGGCTGTCAGTTTAGGTTCCATACTGTCAGTTTAGGTTCCATACTCTCAGTTAGGGTTCCAAGCTGTTTGATGCTCTAACGACTAAGTTGTTGCAATGTGAACTGTTTTCGTATGTCTCGACTGTTGCTTACCATAAATATGGTTCCGTATTTGTCATTTGCTGATTTATGTCCCAAGCTTGGGACCTTCGAGTTTGCATTTTCGCTTAAAGTTTAAGTTAGTAAATATTTTTTAACAGAACTGACAGTCAATTTAGTTCCATCTTAGTCAAATTGTCAGCATACTACTAGCTACTTGATTTCGTCAGTGGATGCTTGTATCTGTTAATCGGCTGTATTTTCTAGTGTTTCTTGCATTTCACTGTGTCATTTCTTAGACTTTGTCAATCTGAATTAAACTTAATTTGTGTACCCGTGAACTTCATATTTGACACATAATAAACTATTCTAATTTAATATTTCAAAATATTTGCAATTTTTTATAAGCCTTCAATTCAACACTGTTCTGGGGACATGAATATAGTAATTTATACCATTGTCACATTTTTACGAGTCCTTTGCTATGGAAACATGAATGAGTAGGTAATTACCTGAGCTGGTCACAACAGCTGGTTGCTATGCTAACCTGAATGGGTAGGTAATTACCTGAGCTGGTCACAACAGCTGGTTGCTATGCTAACCTGAATGGGTAGTTAATTACCTGAGCTTGTTACAACAGCTGGTTGCTATGCTAACCTGAATGGGTATTTAATTACCTGAGCTGGTCACAACAGCTGGTTGCTATGCTAACCTGAATGGGTAGGTAATTACCTGAGCTGGTCACAACAGCTGGTTGCTATGCTAACCTGAATGGGTAGGTAATTACCTGAGCTTGTTACAACAGCTGGTTGCTATGCTAACCTGAATGGGTAGTTAATTACCTGAGCTTGTTACAACAGCTGGTTGCTATGCTAACCTGAATGGGTAGTTAATTACCTGAGCTGGTCACAACAGCTGGTTGCTATGCTAACCTGAATGGGTAGGTAATTACCTGAGCTTGTTACAACAGCTGGTTGCTATGCTAACCTGAATGGGTAGTTAATTACCTGAGCTTGTTACAACAGCTGGTTGCTATGCTAACCTGAATGGGTAGTTAATTACCTGAGCTGGTCACAACAGCTGGTTGCTATGCTAACCTGAATGGGTATTTAATTACCTGAGCTGGTCACAACAGCTGGTTGCTATGCTAACCTGAATGGGTAGTTAATTACCTGAGCTTGTTACAACAGCTGGTTGCTATGCTAACCTGAATGGGTAGTTAATTACCTGAGCTTGTTACAACAGCTGGTTGCTATGCTAACCTGAATGGGTAGTTAATTACCTGAGCTGGTCACAACAGCTGGTTGCTATGCTAACCTGAATGGGTAGGTAATTACCTGAGCTTGTTACAACAGCTGGTTGCTATGCTAACCTGAATGGGTAGTTAATTACCTGAGCTTGTTACAACAGCTGGTTGCTACGCTAACCTGAATGGGTAGGTAATTACCTGAGCTTGTTACAACAGCTGGTTGCTATGCTAACCTGAATGGGTAGTTAATTACCTGAGCTTGTTACAACAGCTGGTTGCTATGCTAACCTGAATGGGTAGTTAATTACCTGAGCTTGTTACAACAGCTGGTTGCTATGCTAACCTGAATGGGTAGTTAATTACCTGAGCTTGTTACAACAGCTGGTTGCTATGCTAACCTGAATGGGTAGGTAATTACCTGAGCTTGTTACAACAGCTGGTTGCTATGCTAACCTGAATGGGTAGTTAATTACCTGAGCTTGTTACAACAGCTGGTTGCTATGCTAACCTGAATGGGTAGTTAATTACCTGAGCTTGTTACAACAGCTGGTTGCTATGCTAACCTGAATGGGTAGGTAATTACCTGAGCTTGTTACAACAGCTGGTTGCTATGCTAACCTGAATGGGTAGTTAATTACCTGAGCTTGTTACAACAGCTGGTTGCTATGCTAACCTGAATGGGTAGTTAATTACCTGAGCTTGTTACAACAGCTGGTTGCTATGCTAACCTGAATGGGTAGTTAATTACCTGAGCTTGTTACAACAGCTGGTTGCTATGCTAACCTGAATGGGTAGGTAATTACCTGAGCTTGTTACAACAGCTGGTTGCTATGCTAACCTGAATGGGTAGGTAATTACCTGAGCTTGTTACAACAGCTGGTTGCTATGCTAACCTGAATGGGTAGGTAATTACCTGAGCTTGTTACAACAGCTGGTTGCTATGCTAACCTGAATGGGTAGTTAATTACCTGAGCATGTTACAACAGCTGGTTGCTATGCTAACCTGAATGGGTAGTAAATTACTTGAGCATGTTACAACAGATACGCTAATTAAGTGAAATGAAACTCTGGCTTTTTAAAGAATGTCTTCCACCTAACAGTAGGCTTAATTAAATGAGGCACGATCAAGTCTGGTTCATCACGTTCATTTACGAGCTCGTAGTTTGGCTTGCGCGGTCAAATCTGGACAGGCTTCTCTGTCTCGACTTCGAATTTCACACGACTTCTGCTGCTGCTGCTGCTGCTGCTGATGCTGTTAGAAAAAAGTCTAGTTTGTATTTTAGACTTGGGTTTTACTCATCCTTATACCTACGAGCGTATTTTGAACTTCTATAATTTACTTCACTGCTCGAATGTCAGAGTCTAGAGCTACTCATGTTAGGCCAAATAAATTTTCCGTTTTTTGTCTAGCCTGAGCAGTTTATGTCTGGATTAAAATCAACGATGTAGCCTCTTAAAACTGGCTGTTGCTGGATAAATTAGCTCAGCAGATTATCTTGGGCAATTTAATCTCGAAACCCATTCTAAACTCGGTTCATTATCTACTGACACTCGGTTCATCATGTACTGACGCTCGGTTCATCATGTACTGACGCTCGGTTCATCATGTACTGACACTCGGTTCATTATGTACTGACACATTTCTTGAACGTGTTAAGGGTTATTTAAACAGTTAAAGATGATATCAGTAATTAATCCTTTTCATCCAATGCATTCTATTTATTGTCAACGAATATTGAGATAGGACGTAAATAAAGTACAGTAGCGTTGTTCAACGCTGGTTAGTAAGTTATGACTGTTTTAATTTT